>OX352295.1:5812500-6457500 GCA_947086415.1 Pammene aurita | reverse complement strand
TTTACAATGTGAGTGTAGATAAAGTCCATTAGAAGACAAAAAACATACTGTCATTCGTTTTATTATTATTTTTTATTGTTTATATAAAAAAATTCAGCACGCAATGTATCCCTACCTAAATGATTACTTTCCCTTTAAAACGTCACATTTACGATGTGTCAAATTAGTGTATACGATATACATTGCTGCTCGAAGAAAAAACAAAAATTAATTGCTCTGTGTTAATTAACAGTTAACTCAATATTTATTTCGATATCGACTTATAATTTCAAATCATGCGTCTGGTTTCCTTTAGCAGTTATATCAAAGAAACACGCAGTAGAAATCTTTGTTTTGCCCGAATAAATTCAAGGTAAACTGGAAGTACTTACTTTTGGTCTAAGAGCTGGCCACGTCAGATATGACACAATAATGAGAGCAACGAAACCCGTCTTGTTAGATTGCAATACCATCCTTACTGCTAGATCCTGCCATCTGGCAGCTTTTAATGGGTGGAGGTCAGAGTGACATACTAGCAATTTTTTTCAGTTTAAAAAAGGAAAACCAAAATAGGTAAAAGCTGCCTAAGTCGTCTTATTTATAGAGGACGGAGCCTATATTTTAACATCAGAACAAAAAAACTGCGTATTATTTCGGAAACAGAAACAGTAGGTAACAAACTATGAATTAGATACATTATACGTCGATTTGGACTGCTTTCCCCCATCAGAAAGTTTTGGAAATGATATAATCTAATTATTTATATAATTTCTCATAATACTGCATCAATACCAGAACTCTAGGATTTGTATTCTTAAAGTGATTTGCATTATTCGACCACTTTACAGCAGCCAGATGTCCGCATCTAGAAATAAGCATAGTACCTATATAGCAAACTAACGAGAGGCGTTTCGTCGCTCTCATTATTGTCTCACATCTCTCTCCGTGTATTACTTACTTACTCCGTTGGCTCAGCGACCCAGAGTGAATCTTGGCCTCCGATACGAGAGTGTGCCACTTTCCTCGGTCCCGCGCTAGCTCTTGCCAATTGCAGATTTGGAGTTCGCGCAGATCCGCCTCGACCATGTCGCTCCAGCGATACCGTGGTCGTCCAACAGGGTGTCGCCTTTCCGGACAGCCATGGTACCTACCTACCTACAAAGTGAAGAAGGCATATACCTATGCCTTCTTGACTTTCCGCTCTTCCCCCATCCTCTCGAGGTAGCCAAGCCAGCGGAGTCTGTGACCTTTGGTCTCTCCTATAATATTAGGTTCAGCCACCAGGTCTTCTATCTACGTTCTTTAGAAACTCTGGAAAACTGGAAGTGTCTAAGCTAAATCTTGGCAGCTACGAAGTGTGACAGCATCACTAAAACTGCATATTTTCACAAAAATTTGCCATTAACGGTGGCGCAAACACACTTTGCTGGCGAGACGACATCGAGCAGGTCGCCGGTGGTACTTGGACTAGACTTGCGCAGGATAGGAAGTCGTTGACATGCATGGAGGAGGCCTTTACCCAAAATTGGGTCACCAAAAACGAGACAAAGAGATGTATCCACTTTTGGACCTTATGACAATGCAATAAGGTGAAAAATTGGATACATCTCTTTGTAGTCGACTGTACATGTCCTTGTTCAATTAAACCGCGATGAATTCCAGTGTATTGTAACCTCGTCATGTCGGGACGTCTTTATAAATCAAGGTTTGATGACTGCTACTGATATTTATATTTTGCAATGCTGTATTTTCAACCGACTTCAAGATTTCGAAAGAGGAGGTTATCAATTCGTCGGGATCTTAGTTTTTGCTATTTTCTTTTTATGTATGTTCATCGATTATTCGAAGACGGCTGGACCGATTTGTAAAATTCTTTTTTATTTGTAAGAGTATACTTTACAGTTGGTCCCATTGTAACCAGGTCAGAATCTGATGATGGGATCCTGGAGAAATCGAGGGAACTCTTCAACTATTATAGGCACACCTATAGTGATTTGAGTATTTTTTACAGCAGCTCGAGCATTTGCTTTTGGAAAGGTGGATGATAAGTGAAGTCGGTTCTTTTTTGTTTAAAATTATTATTAAAACAACCCCTCGGAATTCCATATCAAACAAATAGAGCTGTAAGAAGTAAGTATTTGCTAAATTTACAAATTCCGGACTGGACGTTAACTATGGTGCGTAAAGGGATGTATTATAATATACAATATACAATCACCTGCCTAACTATATCAAATAAAATACAGGGACTAAATTTAAAATGTCGTTGAGGAACCTACTCATATGTAATAGTTTTTATAATTTAAAGGAATATTTTGAATTTGAGTTTAACGATATGTTATAATACTAAATTGATCTAGGGACATGTAAAAATGTTTATTGTACATAGACTCTATTATCAAGTACATAGGTATTTGTTGTAGTTTACTTATAATGTAACTGAACCTATTGCATGCTCTGTTGGGTAGATTATGTGTTCTTAACATTTTTGTAACATCTTCACCACTGTGAATGTACCATAATCTTGCAATAAAGACGATTTTTCATTTTTCATTTTCATTGTCATCTAAATTAGTAACCATTATTATGGTAGGAAAGCCCAATTAATACCTGTTAACTTAGCCTTGACATGCATCTAAGTTTTTATAACAAAAGATCCAATTACCCAAATCTAAACCAAGCATGCTATAAATATATTCAGTTAATAATATCGTGCAAATAATTGTACATTATCTCGTATAATTCTACTAAAGTGATCTTAAATCAGCCTTGAATTAATTAAATATTCGTCCTTATTAACATTTCAATCTATATTAGAGAATCGTTAATTATACCGTTTAGTTAGATGGAGAGCTAGCCACGTCAGATATGACACAATAATGAGAGTAACGAAAACCCCTCTAGTCAGTATGCTAACTGATGGAGGTCAAAGAATGCAAATCACTTGAAGAAAACAAATCCTAGTGTTCTGGGTTTCATGCAATATTATGAAAAAATATATGAATAATAATTATATTATAACATTCCCAAAATTTCTGTTGGGGGAAAGTAGTGCCAAACGACGTATAATGTAATTCATAGTTTGTCGCCTACTGTTTTTAGATAATATAATAGTTCAACCCTATCCATTCGCTAGCTCGTGCTTCAATTCCACACTCGCGGTTAAAGTTCAACTTTCCACCCTTGTATAACAAATAACTATTTTCTACTCATGCTTGAATTGAGACTTTGAAGACCGAACTACTAGCGCATACTTTTCGATATAGTTTTATGGATTTTCATACAATATTATAGCACACTCGCTGGTGGTGCCCGCCCGGCGCCGCCTCCGCCGCTGAGCGGGCACCGGCACAATCCATCGGGAGATTTAAGTTACTAAATTTTATAGAGGCAGTAGGTTGTAAGGCATTCATTGAACTCAATTCTTACCGGCTTGTCAATCTTGAGCACTCGTAGAAAAAGTATTGTATACAATGACTATAATGCTTGAATTGAGACCTTGTAGACCGAACTGCTAGCGCATACTTTTCGATGGAGCATTTAAAGTCGCATATTTTAGCATAGTAATGGATTTTCATACAATATTATAGCACGGTTGGGGAGGAGGACAATCCATCGGGAGATTAAAGTTACTAAATTGTATAGGGATATTTTATTTGTCGAACTTAATTCTTATCGACTTGCCTATTTTGAGAACTCGTAGATTAAGTATTATATACAATAGTGACATAATTGAGCTTTTCAATCTCGTACCTTAATTAGGCCACTCAGCCAGCTTCATGGCCTCAACACGGTACTCGACTGAAAAACCCTTCATTATGTCACGATTGTATAAAATACTATTTGACTCTCCGTATTATTGTTTAGCAAGTATTAGTCCAGCGGTAAATTTCTCAAATTCCGTATTGATCCGCCGCTGGTATGGGTGCTATGATAGTTTCACTGTGAAGGGTTACGCTACTGTTTCAATTTATATTTAAGAGATCTCTCCAATTGCCAGGTAAGCATCCGAGTAAAATTACTATTTAATTAAACTAAGTCATAAAGGGTCATGTCACTGGTCCAATTTCTGTTCAAGCGTTCTTTCATATCGCTAAACATTCTCTCAGTAAAAATATTATTTAATGAACCGACCTTGTCATCAAGGGTCATCGCACTAGTCCAATTTTTAATTAAGCGATCTTTCATATCGCTAAGCATTCTTTCAGTAAAACTATTGTTGAATGAACCGACCATGTAATTAAGGGTCATATCACTGGTCCAATGTCTGTTTAAGCAATGCCTGATATCTCTAAGCATTTCTTCTTTAAAACTCTTGTTCAAAAAATCTACTATGTCATTTAGGGGCATGTCACTAGTCCAATTTCTGTGTAAGCGATCTCTCATATCGCTAAGCATTCCTTTAGTAAAACTATTGTTTAACGAACCTACCATGTCATTAAGGGTTATATCACTGGTCCAATTTTTATTTAAGCGATATTTCATATCGCTGAGCATTCTTCCAGTAAAACTATTGTTTAATGATCCGACCATGTCATTAAGGGTCATATCACTGGTCCAATTTTTGTTTAAGCAATCTTTAATATTGCTAAGCATTCCTCCTGTAAAACATTTGTTGAATGAACCTACCATGTCATTGAGGGTCATGCCACTGGTCCAATTTGCATGTACAAGATCTCTCCAGCAATTAGGCATACTGTTAAATTTGTTGGAAACGTTAGTATTCTTAAGACCTCCCAAATATTCTAGCAGTACACCACTGCTGAATAGGCTTAGAAAATTGATTATTCCACCGGTGACATTTTTGTTCATAAAGCCTTCATAATCATTAAGGAGCATCCCAGATTTCAAAGATATATTAAATATATCTGTAATGATGTTAATCCCTCTGGTAAAATCGCTACTTAGTAGATCTCTAATACTGTTGATAGCATTTGTAGCATTTTGCTTGAGCAGGTCTTTCACATTAAACACACTATCACCGCCTTTATTCACGTCACTTTCATCTGGAACATTTTCGGGATTCTTTGTATTAAGTCGTTTTTCTTGGGTTGGCAAAGTTTCTTCGATTATCGTAATATGGAAAATACTATCCACGTCATTATTGTTTGACTCACTATTCGTTACATAAATTCCTAATATCAAAACTATTAAAAAATAAATATTTTTCATTTTCGTTTAATCGGCACGAGTTTAGTGCAGTTGCAACTGATAATTATTCCACTGCCACTTTACTAGATGCATATGCATATACGTAATCTTCGAAATTAATAAGTACCATATTAGTACAGTTAAACACCGTCTTCCTGAACTTGTTCTATATTATAACGGGTATTAATTACATAAATTACCTTTTTATTAAAAATTGTGCGCCGACGTAAATGATTGGAAAAAATATATTTATAATAGACGGAGAGCTAGCCACGTCAGATATGACACAATAATGAGAGCAACGAAACCCTTCTAGTTAGTTTGATATACTATGCTTATTAAATATTATGAGAAATTATATAAATAATTAGATTATATTATTGCCAAAAGTTTATGTTGGGGGAAAGCAGTGCCAACGACGTATAATGTAATTCATAGTTTGTCGCTTACTGTTTTTGTTTCCGTACAGACACGCAATGTTTTTTGGTCTAATGTTAAAATATGGGCCCTGTCCTTTATAACTGAGACAACTTCAGCAGTTTTTATCGATTTTGGTAGTACTATTTTCCAATTCAAAATTTTTGCTAGCCTGTCACTCTGACTTACACCCATTAAAAACTGCCAGATGCCCGGATCTAGCAATAAGGATATTATAGCAACCTAACCAGACGGGTTTTGTTGCTCTCATTATTGTGTCAGATCTGACGTAGCCAGCTCTTAGTCCATAACAATGAATAACTACAAATGCTCTTTATGCTGGCAAATAGAAATACTATGTAGTATTTATCTTATTTTTTATGAATTAATCCTTTAAAAAAAACTTCGTATATTTAAAACAACATAGGTACTTATACCAAAAAACATTATGGATATTTTTATTTTGCTGCTTATATAAATTCATTTTCATCAGATTATAATAAAACCACTTGGTTTTGATGTGAATAAAAATATCAAGAAAAATAGCGATCATGTATTGTAATTGCATTAAAAAACGGCCAAGTGCGAGTTGGACTCGCGCCCTGAGAGTTCCGTACATCACATAATTTTAACAATCACGGAACATAACGAAAATAAAAAGTGTATGTTTTCATAATTTTTTTTTTATTGGATTGTTGGACTTTGCCGTTGGAGACAACAGGTCTTTATAGTAGAAGGTGTACGCAATAAAAACCCGTAAATCGATTACAGTTTAGCCGTTTGGCACACACAATGGATGGTCAAAACAATTTTTTGACCCGCTGTTCTTAAAAAAAAATCCCTTAGGGGGGAAAAGAAAAAGTGTAAAATATTTCCTGAGTCATAATATTTTTGTATGGGATTTTCTTTTGTAGAAACCTATTGCGTGTGGTATCATATAAAAGGGCTTTTTAAGACGATTATAAAAATATACCACATCGTTACATTATAACATTTTTTAAAAATTTTCATTGAAAACAAAAATAATTTTCAAAGCATACCAAGTTTGGACTCCTCCAGATACGATTTGGCTGATTTTTATTTTTACAGTATACTACAAATAATATTTGATATCCTCAAGTCTAACCCATAGTATGGTTGACTGGTAGAGAATGGCTCGAGGCATTAAGTCCGCCATTTGTACTTATTTTTATTGTGCAATAAAGTTTAAATAAATAATAATAAATAAATAATCCAAAGAAAGCAATTTTGAATCACATCAAATAATTATGCCGTCCAGGGTCTGTTTAGTGGACTACTCAGTTGCCAGTTTCTAGTTAGGTATAGTTTCTGAAAAAAGGCGGGTACAGAGCAGTAATTTTAGTATGAAAAACTGCATATTAAAATGCGTTTTTTATCGATTTTACTGCTCGTAAAATGAAGTCAAAATCAGCCAGCTGTCCTGATTTTTTTGCAAGCTTTCTATTGGTACCCCACATGTATCTTAGAAATGAAAAATAAAATTCTCTTTCCCCCTTAATCCTCCTAAACTTCCTTATAAATTTAAATATAAGCAGTTAAGGCCTCAGTACCTTGTTACAGCCGACATTTTCTATACTTATCTGCACAGCAGCTTTTTATCACCGCACCGCTCGCCGCCGGCAGGGTGTTCATCCCCACACCCTGGAGCCCAATGCGTCGCGCACAGTACGGTTTAAGAGGAATTTCCTCCCACGAACGCTGCGGCTGTGGAATGCCGAGGTTTTTCCAGTGGGCTACAGTATGAGGTTCTTCAAAAAAGGAGTGTATAGGTTCCTAAAGGGTAGGCAACGCGCATGTAAATCCTCTGGGGTTGCAGGCGTCCATAGGCTACGGTAACTGCTTACCATCAGGCGGGCCGTATGCTTGTTTGCCACCGTCGTGGTATAAAATATATATATATATATATATATATATATAGTTGGCAAAACTTTTTTTTATTTTATTTTCTCAGTAACCCCCCAAAAGTAGCGCTCATGTTTAAAATTCAATTATTTTCGTTATACGTCCGTCTTTGGGTGAACTACATACATATGTGTACCAAATTTCAACTCAATCGGTCCAGTAGTTTCGGAGTAAATTGGCTATGACAGACAGACGGACAGACAAGCGAGTGAGCCCTTAAGGGTCAGTTTGTTCCTTTTGAGGTACGGAACCCTAAAAATGTTCATTAAATGGGAGGTAAGTAACGTACTACTATTTTTTAAATAGTTTTTCGATATAGTTTTTAAAAAATTGCAAGAAACTTTTTCAGCTTAGAATTTATACCGATAATGTTACTAATTTTCTACGATAAATCAAGTAGTTTAAGATGCTTGGATTTAGGATTTTTGTATTATAAGTAAAACACACGTTTTAGTTTATATAATATAGCTTATTTAGCAACGGAGCTAAGGAGCATGGAATAGAATAATAATGAAACATAGAATGCCCACTTCATATATATACCTTGCTTAATTTAATTATGATGAAAGTTATACTACGGTATGATGAAATACAATAATAATTGATTTTAAGCTTGTTTATATAACTTATATATACATATTAAACTCAAATCCTATTAATAAATAATAAATATTAGTAAAAACTCGCTTAAAACGAAAAATTCACACTTCAAATATATAATTTTGACTTATGTATAACATTAGGCACTTCTAAATAATATTATGTTGTACGGGAGGTATCGTAAAACTTATTAAAATAAGTTAAAAGTGCGCTTAAGACTTAATTGTTATTATGTTATTAAGCTCAAATCTATGCCAGCAAGCTTTATCAAAATAAGTTTTGATAAAGCTTGCTTAAAACTTATTACTAATAGGTTTTTTGACCTTAAACTACGTCCAAAAGAGAGGTATGGTAATGCGAATGTCTTCTCGCTATGTGTGGTACGGCACAGCACAGCGAATGTCATATCGCTCCAATCTGGAGCAGAGCCCGATTGGGGAAGTACCTCCACCTTACAGAAGACCTGAGCCAAATAGGACTAGACCCTACTCATAGTATTGTGTTCCTGCTGGTGAGTAGGGTTGCCGAAGAGCTCAAAGAGGACCCAGTGTGTTGACGATGAGGGACCCTCTTGTTCCTTTAGCCGTCAACACAGAGATCCTCCTTTTTGTAAAGGGTCGGCAACGAGCATGTGACACCTCTGGAGTTACAGGCGTCCATAGGTTGTGGTATAAAAAAAAAGTTAAATTTAGACTTTTGTCACTATGACAATGTATTTGTTAGAATGGTTAGAATAATATGGCAATGCAAATACATAGAGTTTGTACGTGTTCATAGTATGTAAACCTCATTTAGGTTTTAGCTGTATGAAGAGTTGACAGTACTATTCTTTGTTACTTCTTGTCATGTCTACGTTATGAGACTTATGAGTATGTCGTATGGCGTTCTCTAATAAATAATATACATCTTAGTTATTCAAATCTCTACAGTATTCACTGTTCTCGAGTAAAAAAATACCAAAGTGCCTACTGCCCAACAGCAGCAATGCACTATGTATTTGGAATATGTTTCACTCATCTCACTCGTCATTTTTTTTTCTATTTGTCTAAAATAGTGTCCCAGTGCTGGGCAAAGGCCTCTCCCGCTGATTTCCATAATTCTCGGTTCCGGCCAGGTGTTGAGGAAAGCGTGCAAATCGTTCCGCCATCTCTGTTTTGGCCTGCCCCGTCCGCGCCTCGTTTGCGGCATCCACTTGGTGGCTACACATGCCCACCTGTCCGGATGCATGCGGCAGACGCGACCGGCCCAATCCCACTTAAGTCTGGCAGTCTACTTGCCAACGTCAACTATGCGTGTTTTGGAGCGCATGCACCCGTCATTACTGTCAATAATACACATGTAGATATGTTCTTTTATGCTATGTATTCTTATTGCTCTTTGACGAGTTTGTGCACCAATTTAACGTCGCTTCATTTTCAGACGTATATCAATTATTTGCGCACTTTTCTAACATAATTCACTCCACTTGATGTTTATTTTCACTTCACTTTGATATCTAATAATTTCAACACGCGATTAACGACGGTAGATTGTTCGTATGTATTTTAAATTTTGGAATACCCTCGAGCGCCATTTAACGAAGCTATTCAATACTCGTTTTTAGGGTTCCGTAGCCAAAATGCCAAAAACGGTACCCTTATAGTTTGGTCATGTCCGTCCATTGATGTATTATGTATTCTACTAGATGAGCTATCTAGAACAAATTTTATGCGCCATGGTTGGCGGTTGACAGCTGTCACTGAATCAAAGAGTAACTTTAACAAAACAGACGTGCAGTTTCACGTCTGTTTTGTTAAAGCTACAAAATTCTTATTCTGCCTTAACACATTTTGTAAGGAAACGTAATTAACCAAATTAATGTTTTATTTATACCTAATGTTTTGTATGTGTTGTATTTTATGTTTCTTTATTTTGAGGTGTGCAATAAAGAGTATTTATGTTATGTTATGTTATGTTTATTTTGCTTCAGAGTTTTAGGAACGAATGGAGAAAAATACAATTTTGCGCCTTGTAATACGAACTTTGAGGGTAATTGATCCTTGATATTTACTTAATATGACATTGATTTCCTCGCACGGATGAAGAAAACATTGTGTAAGTACGTATAACACGGGTGATATTTCGATATTAAAGTTTTCAATTCAAATCATGAAAACCTTTTACTCGCATTAACTGTACTTAAAATAAAACTGTGTAATGAACTAAACATTACATAACGTTTATTACGTAAATATTTTTATACAGGGTACTATTATACAATAATGTAGGTTATCAAGTGTAGGCACATATTGTGTTACTTCTGCGACAAAAATCTGTGCGCCAAGGAATATGGCGTCGCACGACCAACATTCATATTTTAAATTAATGTACCACCAAACTTTGCACTTAATTACCTATGGAAATTAATTCTGTGGCTTTTATTACTATTTTTTAGAATTATTTTTACAGTTTATTATCATGCAAGAAGCCTTTAAGCTTAGTATTTGATTAAAACAAATGTTTAACTTGTGTGTGTACTGGTCCAACAGCCAATGTAAGACTTGTATGATTTTCACTACAGCTCATGGTACAAATCATTTCTTAGGTAGGTATGTCATCTCCTGTTACTCAATGTGTCCGTCCGTCCGTATGTCACAGTCATTTTACTTGGAAACTAGAAGACGTGTCTTAATACAATTTAGACATGGTGTATTTTGTATGCCGCTATTTAGTTATGTAGCTAAATTGTATAAAAAAATATTTTTAGGGAGGGGGGCGCTCCATAGATGTAACTAAATTTAAAAAAAAAAACAAATATTAACATGTCAATCGATAGTTCTTTAAAAATAACATCGAGGTTTCTCTGAACATTTTGTAATTAAGTGAATATTTTCAGAAATAATCGCTTCTAAAGTCAGAAAACAGTGTCATCCCTTGTATCTTTTGAACCGTATGTCCCAAAAATAAAAAATAAATTATAAAGTGCGCCTTACTTTCTACGAAAATTGTTTTGAACATTATCGGTTTATCCATTTTTGAGTAATCTCCAAAGAACTACTTCCGTAGGCATCAGATAGGACCTCATGGATTTAGTTTGGTTCTTATTCCATTTAAGATACGGAACCCTCCATTATGCGTGGTCCAACACGCACTTGACCCGTTTTTAATATATACTTAATGTCGAGTGCAAACTTAATATATTAACGATGAAATCAAGTATCTACACAAGCCATTTGAATTCCAAGTATCTGATTTGAAATTACTTGCTTTTAGCGTAAATGTACCATAGACACTTTAATTTTATCGTAGAATTAGGTGATTAAGACACGAAAGCTGAAAATGAAAAGTATCAATAACTCAAAAACTAAGGGGTTTTTGAAAACGTGTAATGAGGATAGATGGGTTAAAAATTCCTGAATTAGAATATGTAAAACATTTTTTTTGAAAAAATGCAGTTACTAGAATTCAGTTTCTCGCAGCCGAATGGTTACACGCGTTTTGAGACTAATTCTTCATTAGCAGCACACTTGTTCGATAGATCACCGCACAATAATCTTTCAAAATTACACACTGAACTACAAAAATGAACCAAAACAAAAAACTATTCCCAAGACACAACCACCATGTCTGAGTCCAAAGCTGGAATCCAGAAAGAATCATTATTGGGATCGATTCTAACTACATTTAGTGTAAGCGGTTATATAAAAAATACACGCTGTATACAGACACCTGGCAGCGTATAATGCCAAGTTTATTGATAAACAAAAGAATACTGGAATATCTATTATTGTTTGGCCGAACATACTGCCTTTTAACTTAAATTATAACAGCGATTAATAAACTAAAATTCACACAGACATACACAACAATTGACAAGTTCTTTGAGGCACGGAAAAGTAGCTAGTGATTAGTATTGTAAAAGACTCGAGTTCTGGAGTCCTAATTTTGTAGACTCGACTCAGTTAAAAGAGAACTCGGTAAACTCGAAGACTCCGATTCTCGAGTTGAGTTGAGTTTGAGTCCTCTGCACAACGACTCGAGTCGGAGAAAAAACTTGAGTCTTTCACTGCCACTATTAGTTTCGAAATAAGACTCACGGCGAAGTTCGCAAACCGACTCAAGTCAAGCTGCGAAAATAAATATCAGCTACACCGTCGTACTAAAAACTGCAAGTCTCATTGTTGAAGGTAAGGTGTGCTTAAACAATAATAGAGCTCGAGTAAGACTCGTTACACAAAAGGACTCGGTCGCAGAAAAGAGGCTCGAGTCCTATATGACACTCGCTTCAGTTCTCGAGACTTGCTGGGTTCGAAGTTCCGAAATAAATGGAGTCCTATACACCGAGTCAAGTCCCGTTATTTGACGTCCCGAGTCGTGACAAAAGGGCTCCTAGAATTCGAGTTCTTTACAACACTCTTAGCGATTCTACTCTGGCCGGATGTTATTAAATAGTGCGGAGTCATGACTTTCGACTTAACTAATGCACTTGAAGCCCTAATTTTTTTAGACCTTAACTAGACTTTCACATCCTTTACTTGCTTTAGTCAGCATAAAATTAATTATGTAAGTACTAAATGGGTGCATTGACTGTTGAGATGAATACTTACTCGGCTTCTTTACGAGTAATACACCACTACCTTCTGAACATCTTAGAACTTGGCCTGTACTTACATTTATGATTTTCGTGGATTGTAGATCATAGCATACCTTCATAATTGTTCATAATGATGACGTTGATTAGTTCATAATGAACTAATCAACGTCGAACTTAATCATCATGATCATAAATAATCGTTCATTGAGGAATTTCCAATCAGAAAGACAGATCACGCATGACGGGGTGTGAATATAATCCCAAATGTAATCAATATTTTTAACATTCGCGTATGTTCATGCAGTGACTTCTGTCAGATTTAACGATGGAAGTATATTTGTGTATAGTTTTAGCTATTGGGGCGTATTGCCAACATCTTGATCACGTCGAGATCCCTGTTCCCAGTGCAGGATCTATCGAAAATGCTTCTGATATTTCAGATCAAAATACAGCCAGTGATATAAATTCTATTAACTATTATGGGGGTATTGGAGGACCAAGTTACGATGTAAATAGTTATGGAAACAGATACAGTGGGAGATACTTTGGCAAGGAGGTAGAAGAATTGTTATCTGATAGAAGATTAGGTATTCATGAAAAGTTTGGAAGATCTGGTGGAGTTTATGAGCACTATAAATATGACGACGGTAATCCAGGTTGGTAAATTATTATTATTTATTTATTTACTTAATGTTATTCGCTTCGTTTTATAGTAGTGTTACACAAACCGAAATGATATTTTTTATTTTTTTATTTATGCCACAAATAAATACAAAAAAAACTAAAATTAAGATGCCCACAGAAACCTGTTGAGGTTTCTGCGTGGTGCAAGTGCATCGCTTCGCTTGCAACCATTTAAATACTTGATAACAGCTAGGTACACCAGCTATCAACGTCATCATTTTTGTCGGATCGGAGTTGTTTTTTTTTTACTATTATTTGACAACACTACAAAAAAATTACCAGAACTTAACTTTAATACTGATTGCATGTCAATGAATGCGTAATCGGACATCTGACTTCAGTTTTGATGATTAATTGAATTTTTGATGGACCAGTATATTTTTCGCTAATCCGCTTACTTAAATATTTTAAAATCTACATGTGTTTAAAATCGACCCATGTGAGTTTGACCCAAGTTAAACTTTTAAGACCCGTTATAGTACCGCTCTTGCTCCTAACAAATTTACAATATCTGTTCCCATCCGGAAAAAAGCATGAAACTTATTTGCATGTACGTAGCTTATAAGTATAGGCAGAGCCGGATTAGCCTTTAGGCAGAGTAGGCAACTGCCTAAGGGCCCCGCGTCGGTCGGAGGGCCCCGCCCCCGTGTGCACGGAAAAAAATAAAAAAATAAATTTGGAAAATTAGTATATGCATATATCGGATAAGTTTTACTATATAGAGGTCCCCTGTGAAGGTACTTATGCTAAACATGCCTTGCGTAGGTGTGGTCTGCGTGGTCGTCTTCATTATATAATATGTTTTTACATATGTTGGCATACATCTAGACAACATTGAAGCGTATGTACAAAAAAATAAATCTGGCGGTGACTTTATATACTCGTACATATGTTTCAGAGTGAAACAGTAATTGGGAAATTTGTGTTTATCGGCTAGGGGCCCCGCGTGTGCACAGTGGAAAATGAAAATGTTTCAAAGTTAAATATTAATAGAAAAATTTGTATATATGCCCCGCGTGTGCAGTTTTGAATGACCACCTTTGAGTCCATTTTATGATCACTTTTTTCTAAGAAACATGCATTTAAAGGTATTTATTAATTAATCTTGGTTTAGGCCGTTCTCTTTTTCCACTGATAATGAGATGATATTTTCGGTTTTTCGAGCGTTATTTAAATAATAATGGTAAAAAATACATAAAACTACAACAGTGTTTTTAGAGAACAAGTAAATGTTTCATGTTGTTTTCTTTCCGTGCAGTGGTTTTTAGAAAACATTGTGACATTTGTGACAGAGTAGTGCTTTTTAGCAGGGACAGCGTTAAGTTTTACCACTTTGTCTCGATGTGATGGGACTAAATATTTATTTTAAAGATATACTAGCAACAGGAATTGAAATATTGTATAAGGGAAACTCAGTGTCGGTAAAAAAAGGAGAACGAGCCGCCGACTGAGAAGCTGCGGAAAAATTATTCAGCTGACCGAACTTTAAATATTTTTTCAGTTGCTATGTAGATCATCTGTATCGGTAAAAGTATAAGTGCTAGCAACATACTTTAAAAATAACTATTGTAGATAATTTAATGAAGAACATATTCCTTATTGAAAGTTATGTAGTAACTTTTACCGTTTTTATAGGGGAAACACTTACTGGACGACCTGTTTCCACTTCATTTTTTTTTCTTATTATTATAAGCTACACGTGCATGCAAAGTTTCATGCCTTCTTCCGGATGGGACCAGACATTATGAGTTTGCCCCTGACAGTAAGGAATACCAGTTGATTTAGCAAGCGAAACTGGTGCCATGATCCAAACCCACATTTGATTCTAGATGTTCACGGCATAATTCAGCGCCCCTGCCAATCCTACGACACGTTCTGCATCCGCAAGTTCTTTGCTGAGCACTCGAAATGCAAGATATCCGGGCGGAAAGTCCCAGAGCCAGTCTACCGAGCCCAGACCACGTACGAATTTCCCAACGTTAATATATCCGCTATGTTGGTCAATATGGACTACTTTGGCCTCAGAGATGGAAGGATAGACGAGTTTTAGTAAGTATCATGTTTCCTGAAAAACCTTTACCGACAATGCCTGTACAAACAAAATTGCGTAGTGCTAAACTTACTATCATCATCAATCGTGGCACTGACGCAGCAAGTGTCCAGTTCAGTAGCGCAATCTATCGCGTCTCTAATACAGCAAGTGTCAGTTCAGTAGGGCAATCTATCGTGGCACTGACGAAGCAACTGTCAGTTCAGTAACGCAATCTATCGTGGCACTGACGCAGCAAGTGTCAGTTCAGTAGCGAAATCTATCGTGGCACTGACGCAGCAAGTGTCAGTTCAGTAGCGCAATCTATCGTGGCAATGACGCAGCAACTGTCACTTCAGTAGCGCAATCTATCGTGACACTGACGCAGCAAGTGTCATTTCACTAGCGCTATCTAGCGCGCCTAACGCAGTAAGTGTCAGTTCACTAGCGCCATCTATCGCGACATCGTATAATCGAAGACGTAAGATAGAGGAGTTTTAGAAACGTTCAGTATAGTTGCGTTTGCACACGACATAAAATGAAGGGTACACGGAAAGAACATGTCTAGTCACTTTTTTTGTAAAATTAGATTTTTATATCAAAATGTAGACCTTGCAATGAACTATTAGTAACAACTTCTGTTACAGATGTAAATTTTAACGTATATGCACTCATTAACTCATAAAAACCATCTTTCAGTCACGAAAATAGTATGGTTAATTGAATCGTTCCAAATCTTAAAAGCGCTATAACTCAAAATGTTGTCAATGTGACTAGACATGTTCTTTCCGTGTACCCTTCAAATGGTCAAATACGGCTTTTCATGAACCGTAGATTTCTTATGGCATGATTATTCATAAGGTAGGACCCAAGGATGGGACTTCTCAAGAAGTGGAGCCACCAAGACTTTTGATGTCATATTTTAGTGGGGGGGAGAGGCTCTTAACGTTATCTTGATATCTACATTAGTTAAACTATTAGGCCAAGTTTAGTATCGTTTTCTTATAAATCGGGGATACGGAATTCATTTATGGTATAATTTTCACACGGTTCCGAAGCAAAACATGTCAAATTAAAAAATAACTAATTTTGATATTCCCTTTTTACACGGAAAACATCCATCTCTATCATTACATAGTATAAAACAAAGTTGCTTTCCGCTATCTGTCTGTCCCTATGTATGCTTAGATCTTTAAAACTACGCAACGGATTTTGATGCGGTTTTTTAATAGATAGGAGTGATTCAAGAAGAAGGTTTATATAATATATGCATAATATATTTAGTAGAGAAACACTGATTATTTTAGAGGTTTATAATGTGATGTCGTAAATAAACACATTATTTTGCACTTACATTGCAAACCATAATGTTCTATTTTAATAATGAGCGTTTTATTATCTATCAAGGATGATATAGTCGCAAGTCAGACCCCACATGGAGTACCGTTGTCACCTTTGGGCGGGAGCACCTGGATACCAGCTTGGGCCCTTTGACTCGGTGCAAAGGCGCGCTGTGCGGATCGTCGACGATCCCAAACTCACGAGCGATATTGAACCTTTGAGTCTTAGGAGGGACTTTGCCTCCTTATGCGTGTTCTATCGCTTGTACAATGGGTTATGCTCTGAAGAATTGTTTGATATGATGCCCACGGCAGCTTTTTATCACCGCACCGCTCGCCGCCGGCAGGGTGTTCATCCCCACACCCTGGAGCCCAATGGGTCGCGCACAGTACGATTTAAGAGGAATTTCCTCCCACGAACGCTGCGGCTGTGGAATGAACTCCCTGCCGAGGTTTTCCCAGTGGGCTACAGTATGAGGTTCTTCAAAAAAGGAGTGTATAGGTTCCTAAAGGGTAGGCAACGCGCATGTAAATCCTCTGGGGTTGCAGGCGTCCATAGGCTACGGTAACTGCTTACCACCAGGCGGGCCGTATGCTTGTTTGCCACCGTCGTGGTATAAAAAAAAAAAAAATATAGACATGGATGGACAATACCCATACAAAATCGCGTTCTCTTTTCAGGTTAAAGCACTAGCGTCATCTATCGGTCACACCAGACACTAAATCCTAGTTTCTAATACTTTGTTCGTCGCTTAACGCTGTCAGAATAACTCGACTCCAGACTCGACAGATGGCGCTGTGGCACTGTGTACCGGAACAGACGTATAGCCTGAACGCGATTTTGTATAGGCATTGTCAATCCATGTCTTAATCATCCTTGATGCCTATACAAAATCGCGTTCCTCGAACCTTCAGGCTATACGTCTGTTTTCGGTACGAAGTGCCACAGCGCCATCTGTCGAGTCGGAGTCGAGTTATTCTGTCAGCGTTAAGCGACGAACAAAGTATTAGAAACTAGGATTTAGTGTCTGGTGTAACCGATAGATGACGCTAGTGCTTTAACCTGAAATAAAAGGAACGCGATTTTGTATGGATATTATCCATCCATGTCTATATCATCCTTGTTATCTACACAATCAAACGCTTTAGAAAGATCACAGAATATACCAATTGCATCGTAATAAAAATATGTTTAATGAGTACCGCAGCAACGTCGGTTGTGGACGTCGCTTTGTGAAACGAAACTGATTGCTTGTAAACAATCCGTGACTGTTCAAGTGGTTCTGTAGATCATTTAACTTTTCAAAGACTTTATTTAGTACAGGAAGTATTGATATCGGCCGGAAGTTATTGTGATCACTAGAATCACCCGATTGAAAAAGGGGTATGACTTTACTACGTTTCATAAGATCTGTAAAACCGCCTTGTGAAACTGAATTGTTATAAATTAAGGCTAAGTAAGGCGCTATGACGTCTATTTATGATATGACTGATGATGAGCATGAGCAATTGTAGTCACAATTGCTCATGCTCACTGTTCCATATTAGTGCGATAGAGAGACGGATAGCGTTTCTATTCATTTTCTATAAACTATTGTCATCTTGGCTAAGCTACCTGGACTAGCAACGTCTCTAGATACTAAATCGCGTCCCCTTAATGCAGAAAAAGGTATGCAGTAGCACCATCTATTGCGTCACTAACGTAGCAACGCCTCAGTGTGTCATAATAAAGGATGAGAACGTTACTAAAGTTATCGCGGAACAAACTTTCAAAATCAAAAAGCCATCGAAATGCACGGACAGTAGCCAGCTGACAGTTCCGTTGTGTCCGAAGTTGTCTGTAAGAACTTCACTTCGCATACGCTCCGCTCGTTCGGTAATTTTCCTTGAAAATAAAATAAAAATATTTTTATTTATGTTTCGATCAAATACCACATGCTGCAGTGTCAGCATAAGAGGTTCCGGACCACCCAGGAATTATTGTTAGTTGATGACTTTTTTTTTAAATGCCTGATTATTTTCCAGTATCGACACGGCGACGGACAACTTGGTGATTGCATTTGCCTTCGATAGAATAACCTTTACCATTCCAAGCTTAAACGTGAAATACTATCTGAGAGGACAGGAACCCATCGTGACGCAGGACCCGGCTGCTGCCACATTTTGTAAGAATTTGCCCACATTTTTTGTGATTTTTTCACTTAATTTAGGAATCCCGAGAATTTTATTAGGAAAATGAAATTGAGTCCGTCTACATACCGTTAACGCCACCAGTTTTTAGGTAGATATCAATCTGATTATCCGATACCTGTTAGTGGGATAGTCTTTACGTCTATTTTTTTAATATTTCAGACAAGAGCCTTATCTATTAAAGGGCCGACGGATATTTACGTCATTGTATTATTTACTTTAAGCAACTATATTTTCTGCCACCAAAATTATAGATTTGCCACCTAATTTGTATCCTCTAATTATAATATTTGCCTTCAAAAATATATTAATGACAATTTTAAACGAAACGGTCACTAACTTTGGAACACCGAATCAATGGATATTTGTATCCAATATAAAACATTATTCGCTAAATTTGTATTGCCATAATAGTACATCTACCACCAAATAAGTGCGACGACGAGCGAAGCGAGGAGGAGTGTGTTAGGTGAACTGCGAACTAATAGTAGAATAAGTTAATCGTTTTAATATTATTTGGTGGGTTTGGTAGTACAATTCTAGTGGCCAATCTTATTGATAGGTCATCGACTTCATATTTACGAGTATTTGGTGATCGGTTAAATCGTACCCTTTCTTTTATGTTGAGATAAATATTTGTAAGCTCTATGTATACCTCGTGTTTTTAGAATTAGAAAATAGCGGTCGATTCGCTAATGTATCAAACATGTGTCAGCCATATCAGGGTAAAATGTGACGATACTTTTTTTCATTATTAGTGAATCGCTTAATACAGTACGTTAGACAGGTCCTATTTTTCAAAAAATCTATGTCGAGAAGCTAATCATATACTTTTGGGTAACTTGACTTGTTTACCCTATTTATACACTGCTTCTTCGAAATTGGGATAGTTCATTTGTTTTGAAAAGGTATATTTCCAAAACCATTTCGAGGTCTAGGTTTATCGATCAATTTTAGAATAATAATTCGCCAAATTAATTAGTGGACTCGGATATTTTCTCAAAAATATGAATGACCTTTGTTTGACCTTACTCATTGTAAAACTTTATTAAACATCCCTAGAAAATAAACTCAATATCATACCCTACGACAGTTATCAAACATCAAAACATGTAAACAGAAAATTGTAAACAAAAACTGCCCTTACGGATACATGTGAAAAAGTAAGTATTACACACAAAAATTAAGCATATTATGCAATAATAATTAAACACTAATCTCTTAAAATAAAATATATAAAAGCGTACAAGTAAACGTCTTCTCTCGTCTCACGTATTTTAGTTCCTCTTATTTCAATCAAATTATAGTCATATTAAATTAAATAATAAATAAATAAATAAATATTATGGGACAATCTTACACAAATCAACCTAGACCCACAGTAAGCTCAAAAAGACTTGTGTTGTAGGTACTAGACGACGATATATATAATAGATAGATATAGATAAATACTCAAATACATAGAAAACATCCATAACTCAGGAACAAATATCCGTGATGAACACACAAATAAATGCCCTGACCAGGATTCGAACCCGGGACCTCCTGCTTCATAGGCAAGGTCACTACCGGCTAGGCTAGGAGGCCATTCTTTCTAAATATTATAGTTTGGACTTGATGCGATTTACTCCAGTATACTGATATTTCCTTAAGTCGGCTTTTATAAAATTAAGCGCCATGGGTAATGTTTCTTTTGCTTTACAAACACTTTTTTTTTTTTTTTTTTTTTTTAACATGCGGAGGTACCAATACTTCCAATCTCGACGTGACGACGATAGTTGACGACAAGCAAAGGTTTTTTTTATACGAATTATTGACTTCGTCAATGCTATTCAGCTTGTAACTGTAAATTACACAATAACTAAGCTGTTTTAAGCTAAAGAAATCAAATTGATATCTTAAAATGGCCTATAGTTTTGGCGGGTAAAACATATGAACAATCCCAATAGAGAACATGCGTGAAAAATATTTAATTGAATTTGTTGCATAAAAACGTTCAACAACCCCAAATTAATATAAATAAGTGGAAATCCGTAATAATTTTTAACAGTTTTTTAAAGATATTGCGGTTTAAAAACGTAAAATTTTAGGCATATTTTTTTATACCTCAAATGTATTTTCGAAACTTCAGTTCGATTACTTATGTTCTAACAAGAAAAAAATGTATGACAACTATATAGCTAAACGCATTTTTTCGTGCCAAAAATTACAAATATCTTCCAAAAACTTGTTCCTTCCAAACAGTTTTCTGCAACTTTGTGGTCGGTGACGTCACAAACCTCACACTTTTTTTATGGGGCGTTTTGACGCGCCGCGCAGACGCCTAACGTATTTTCACATTTTTAACGTTTCAGGGCTATCATACCTATAGATAGTAGGTTTATTAGAGACATTTGAATCTACAGGGAAATAGAATCGAATGACGTCTTCCAAAAAAAACATGCATACTCCTAATTGCCCGTTGCCTCCAAAAAATATATGAGCTCGATACGTTCGGATATTTAAAAAAAAAATGTGCTAACGCGCGATTAATCCGTTTAGTTGTATCAACTATAATGAATTATCATCGCGGCAACAGAAGACAATATAATAGCTTATCAAATGTTTACGGTCACACGTGAGTCAAGACTAGGGATGTAACGGATGAATATTTACATGTTTCTGGATATTTGCATTCGTATTTGTATTTGTATTCGCACAGCTCATTCAATAAAGAATAAATAAAAAAATTGGTTGTTTGTAAAGTAGGTTTACGATCGAGATGTTTACGTGATAACGTCTAACCGCTCGTGAGGATTCCGCGTGACAAGTTTCACGGAATGACTGGCAGCGCTCGAGATGAGACGGGAGATCGGTCCGTCTCTCTCTCGTTATACCTGCGATCGCGCTCGTGAGGTTTTGGTGTGACACAAGTTTCTGAACATGTCACCCGACTAAAACGATTTTAAAGACGTTATCACGTCAATAAATAATTTTTATGGGACATTCTTACACAAATCGACCTAGTCCCACAGTAAGCTTAACAAGGCTTGTGTTATGAGTACTAAACGCATATATATAAAAGATAAATTCATATTCATATAAATACTTATATACATTGAAAACATCCATAACTCAGGAACAAATATCTGTGATAAACACAAATAAATGCCATGACCAGGATTCGAACCCGCGACCTCCTGCTTCGTAGGCAGGGTCACTACCAACTGGACTAAGAGGTCGTTCATTACGAATATAATACGAATATTTTAGTACATTTTCTGTAAGATAAATGTTTGACAATAAATTAAAATTGTTTCAGTGGGTTTTAAATTGTTTTTATATTTGTTGTTACATGATTCTAAAGTATAGCTTGCAGAAGTGCCTGGAAGTTTTTTTAATACAATACAAAATTCGATTTCTCGATATTCTGTGTACAATTCTTATTCCCAGAAATAAAGGTTATTATAAAAAAGCAATGAAAGGAACATTACATAATATAAATAATATTGGCCGCCATCATGAATATTTTTGCGGACAACTGGCAATTTAGGATACAGCACTAAATAGGGTAAAAAGCCCGGTTACACAAAAGTAATATCGTTTGCCTGTCGCATCGTAATAGGAGAGCGAATTTAAAATTTTGTGACTTGTCTAGGTGGCAAAATAGCGAATTGTAAAATAGTTTTCCCAGAAATCGCACGACGACAATTACATGAATGTAATAATCTTAAAAAACCGGCCAAGTCCGTGTCGGACCACGCATAATGGAGGATTCCGTACCTTCAATGTAATAAGAAAAACTAATACCAAAAGGGTCGTATCCACCTATATATAGAAATAGTTTTTGGAAATAACTCAAAAATGCCTGAAACAATAATGTTTTAAACAACTTTCGCAGAAAGTAAGTGTTAGGGCACACATTCTAGAATTTTTTCATATCTTTGGACACAATTTTCTAAACTTACGAAGCGATTATTTCTGACTATATTTACTTAATCTGAAAATGTTTTACTAAATCTCAATGTTATTTTTAAAGTCCTATAGTATGTAGATTGATGTGCAATAAGTTGATATTTGGTTAAAAAAAATACAATTTGTTACATGTATTTAGTGCCGCCCCTACCCATTTTTTCTACATTTTTACTATAAAACTCAGTAGCCGCATACAAAATACAGCTTATGTTTTAAGACACGTCTTATAGTTTCCGAGTAAGATGCCTGAGACATAAGGACGGACGGACAGACGGACATTACGAAACTATAAGGGTTCCGTTATTGCCATTGTGGGTACGGTTCCGTACGACGTCCGTAAAAAACGAAGTATAATTTGTTATCATTATTCTGCTAAATAAACGATTTGTAAGTATTTTTGTGAATAATTTCAGTGAGGGTGTCAGTAACAGTAGTGATACCAAATTTGAAGGACTTGAAACTGGATCGAGCCGAAGTATTCGCGTATGCAGAGGAACCTATTCCACCGTTTGTTCTCGGGCCTCGAATACCAATAAGTACAGGTAACCAACCGTAATCAATGTGGCAACGTATTAGAAACCTATTTCGGGTTGTTACATGAAAAAGTAACGCGAGTCACGATTTTATTGTGTTTTTTGTTGATAATGAGTATTTAAAAAAACATTTATCTAATATAAATTAGGTACACAATAGTGACTCGCGTTACTCCAATTTCGGTCATGGCTCCATCTCCAGCTCCGGTATTGGTGAAGCTCAAGTAACTAACGGACGGAAATGCCTATATAATGGACTTCTTCTTTCGTGTTCCTATATGATGGATGCCCAGAAGGCAGCGGTGTTGACAGCCCTGGCCGTCGCGTTCCTCAGGTCAAGTTCCGAGCAGAAGTACGGGCATGCGGGGCACGCCAGCAGGTGCGCCATTGTTTGCGTTGCTGTGTCGCAAGCGCATTGGGTAGAGTGGTTACGAAGTAGTTAGTCCCCGTGCGACCATGTTCGGCCTGCAGCGACCAACCAATTTGTTATAATGGACTAAGCGCTGGCTATGTCAGATATGACACAATAATGAGAGCAATAAAGCCTGTCTAGTTAGATTGCTTTACCATGCTTATTGCTAGATCCGGGCAGCTTTTAATGGATGGAAGTTGCAATTGCATTATACTTCACTTGGCGCTACTTTCCCGCAACAGAAACTTCTGGGTATTATATCAATCTAATTAAATACATAATTTCCCATAATACTGCATCAAACCTCGAACTCTAGGATTTGTTTTCTTCAAGTTATTTTCACTCTTTGACCTCCACCACTTTACAGCTGCCAGATGGACATCTGATCTAGAAATAAGCATAGCTCTCATTATTGTGTCATATCTGATGTGGCCAGCTCTCCGTCTATAATATCGATAATGTTAAGCTTCTTCCACACGTTGGGCGATGATGGGTCAGTCTAAGGGATGCAACTATACAACGGAACGAGATCGGAATATCGTTTGATCCCTCTGATGCATACGCACATCCTTTAGCATGGCTTAAGATGGCCCTATTTATGGAAAAATATTTATATACTATAATTAATTAGCATCCATACATTGCTTAAAATACTACCGTCGCGGGGTGAGTATCAAATCCTATTGCAAAATTTAAACTTTCGCGAGACATATTAACGCTTTTAAATATAACAGTTTCACTCCCGTCTATTTAGTGACTATGAACGACATAGATTGTTATTAAATCAAATACAAACATTGAAAACATTGAAAAAATAATCAACCCAGCAGGACTTGAACCTGCATCGATACGCCTTGCCGGGGCTCGATCGCTTTACCAATTAAGCTATGAGTCAAGTTACTAAGTTGACGAAATTTTCAATGCCTTCAATCATCTTTTTGAATTTATTTTGATCTACTTCGGCTTTAAGCGACATCGATGCAGGTTCAAGTTCTGCTGGGTTGATAATTTTTACAATGTTTTTGATTTGTTTTTGTTTGTATTTGATTTAATAACAATCTATTGTATGAGTGGAATGCGCACAAAAACATGCAAAAATAATTATGAACGACATATTTCGGAGAGCCTAGATCTCCATCTTCAAGAGTGCTACATGAATCGGTCCGTGGCTCGCTACACGCGCGCTGCCGAGATTAACACATCACAATATTTATGTCTTGCGTAGTGACTTAATAGACGTCTGTTTTATACGGATGTTACCACGCCACCCTAGCAGCCTTAATCAGAAAGTTATCATATTGCACGGGACCCCTAATTCATACGTGAAGGTCCAAAAATTTTACATGACCTCCATATATAAAATAGCCCTGCTATTGACGGAACGCGCCAGCGAAACCATGCCAGGATTGACCATGCTTGGGAATAATTAAAACATGTTTTTTCTTTCAGAACTCGAAGTGCCTGCGATGTTTGCCGTATTCGTCGCCAGAGTGGCTACAGCCGCCAAGGAGGCGCTGGCCACTGATGGAGTTTTCTTTATGTCAAATTTTATTCAGTATAATATTTGTGATTTTGGTCTGAAGTTTATATAACGTTAGTTGACTGTATTGTGATTTTTTTTAAATAATTGTTCCCTTTTAACTGATGTTTCATTAAATTGTTTGGAAATTTTATAAGTAGAGTTTCATTAATTCCTTATTTCTTCTGTTTTATGATGATTAGAGAGGTAGGTAAGTATGTATGCACAATTTAAGGAATATGAATATAATATCAGCGGGATATTACTCTGAGGAACTTCCTCTTCCTATACATCACATATTCCACTGCAGGGCACAATTTCTTTCTGATTTGACAGGTAGATCTTGGATTGTGACCCTCTATATACTACTTCTATACACATTTATGTATATACAACTAGTAATCTGCCTTAACTCAGAACTCGCAATTTACTTGCAAACGAGTTGACCAATATATCAAGACCTTTACAAAGATCGCTTTTGCGCGTCTAGCTCCATAATCCCTTGATAAATCCTGCTCATATTAGAACTCTGAAATTATTTTTATCTCTGCTACAACCCCAACAAACAAAGAAATGTGACTAAAGTTATCACGGAAGAACAATTCAAAATTAAAAAGCAATCGAAATGCAGGGGAATCCCGGTATACAGTTGACAATTACGTTTTGTCCGAAGTTGTTGCCGCTATAACAAAAAGTACTAAAAAACAGAATAAAATACGGTTTAAGGGGGGCGGTTTAAGGGGGTTCCCATACAACAGACATAATTTTTTTGCCGTTTTTATCTGTCACCAGGCTCTATCTCATGAACCGTAATAGTTAGACGGTTGAAATTTTCACAGAAGATGTATCTCTATTGCCGCTATAACAAAAAATACTAAAAAGCAGAACAAAATTAATATTTAAGGGGGCTCCCAGTTTTTATAGATAATGATACGGAACCCTTCGTGCGCGAGTCCGACTCGCACTTGTACGGCTTTTTGGAATGATTTGGCCTGGATTTAATCCATAGTTACTTTAAGCCAAATCCCATAAAATAAAACCTAGAAACCTGTAGAACCTACGCTGGCGCCATCTGGGAAAATCTTTGACAGTTGGCTTCCCCATTAGGCCTATAAAATTGCTATTAACTACAAATATCATCATCTAAGTTAGCCTGCTAGTTCATCAGCGTGCACAGAGATGGCGTTGGCATTAATCAATATTTTGTAAAAAAAAACCGGCCAAGTGCGAGTCAGACTCGCACACCGAGGGTTCCGTACAAACCTGTAGTTATATAGTAACTTTAAAATATGTTTATTATATGATGTAACAAAAAATTTACGGTTTTCGCAATTTTTCCTTTATCTGTGCTATAAGACGTTGCTTCGTACCAAATATCAAGATTCTGAGTTCACGGGAAGTACCTTGTAGGTTTTGATTCCCTTGCGAGCGAAAATTTGCGGCATAAACGGCTGTATCTTTTGATTACGTTTGCTTAGAAGTCTGATTTTTTCACAGCTCCTAGGGACAGTAGACCTGAGTATTTGATATAAATTTCAGCTTGATACCTTCACGCGTTCCTGAGAAAAATGATCTTGACAGACAGACAGACAGACGGACAACAAAGTGATCCCATAATGGTTCCGTTTTTTCCTTTCGAGGTACGGAACCCTAAAAATACCTAACGTTTATTTTCTAAAATATCATACTGCTGTTACTGCGACTATATAGATTCAAATACATATCAATATACTTTTTAAGCAAGAAATCTAGTGTATTTTATTAATAATGTATCGTTACTCAGCACTTTGTTTTAATTTTAATAGTTTAATATTTTAACGAGATACGAGAAAATATACGAAGATGAAACATACGTTTTGATATTAGTTTGGTTCTTATTCCATTGAAGGTACGGAACCCTCGGAAGGACGGAACTTGGCTGTTTTTTTTTAGACTAAGATGATTTGATAAGACGAACGGTTTCGTTTTTCATTCAAGTATTTATTTGCGAATGGAATTAAAATGTATTAATTTCTATAAATTAAAAAAACACATTTCATATTATATATCTTTGTTTAATACACATTAAGCCATTTATCATATTTAATTCATTTATAATACATTCGTTGCTTTACACTTACCTATTTAAGATTGGCAGAGACTCGAGTCTTTGGAGTCCTCGCCTTTGGGACTCGACTCAGTTTTTTCTTAAACTAGTAATTATATCGAAATTGGAGTTCTGTTAAAAATTGGGGATACTCAAAATTTTGCAAGGTACATATTTCAAGACACAGCGTCTATACCTACAAACTTGATTTAGACAAACTAAGTATTTTAGGAATTAGGGATAATTTATTATTTTTTTCCCATTCAGGGTAATGATACTTACTTTATAAGTATTTCAGAATCTTTAAAAAGGTTGACGTCGGTAGTCTTATCCATTATTATAAATCATGAATTTTTTGAAATCACCTCTAAGAAGACTCGATGAGTATAAAAATCGAAAATGCTTAAAGCGCGATCTCGTAAAATTAACCTTGAATTTTTCCAAACTCTTATTAGACATGATGAGATCATAGTGCTTTTTACAATTCAAGGTTACTTAGTATTATCTTTGCAGACTGATAAGGCTGCGTTTCCACCAGAGATGAGCGACCGAGGCGAGAGGATGCGTTGCGAGAAATGTGTTTGCTAAGCACCAATAGAAACACTACCTTTGTTTGCGCAAGCGCAGCTCTAGGATTGGCTCTTAACAAACACATCCTCTCTGGTGGGATCGCAGCCTTACAGTTTACGAGTGACTAGCATTTTATGGGAAACCTTTTTTATCATACAGGCACAACAAGCTCAAACTACCCAAAAAGGTCAGTATCACGAAGATATCATCAGAATTTAGATAATGACAAGAAATGGTAGGTATTAGTCTAATGCTAGCTCTACACTACACATGGACGGACGGAAATATAGATATACATAGACATCATTTATTGGTAATAACTCATTACAGGTCACGCTTAACTAAAATTCATCACATTATGAAACATAATTTAACATCATCAATCTCATCATTAAATAACAATTTTACACTATTTTTTTATTAAATATTACATACTTTAATTTATGCATCTCGTTCTCTTGTTATCGAGTAGGAATGAGATGCAGATACAATCTGATGATGCGTGCGTCTATGTGTAGAGCTAGCATTACAGAAATCTTGTCAGGCTTAATATATATATGTGCACGTTTACGTATATTGCCATATTCTATATCAATATATTGTTACAGTCGGATAGTTGCATGAATTAAATACGCAATTAAAAGAAACAGTGCAAACAATGTATATATTAGGGTTTGCTCCCGGTAGGTACTCGTTTTCTATACAAATCCAGTACCGGAACCGGGAATTCCCGGTTCTCGCCATACAAAATCAGAACCGGGAGCATTCCCTAGTATATATACAAGTAAAAGTATACAAGCTGAAAGTATTTGTTAGCCTATAGGAGCAAGAAAGGATAACACGGAACATTGTAGCTATTAAAACTATTCTCCTATCTTAACAGATGAAGGGGTTGCTTCGATACAAATTTATATCCTTAATTATAAATATTTATTGGAAAATAACGCCGGCTGGACCTAGACGTCGATTCATATCTGAGGGGATTCTGTAGTTATTTCCAAATCCATTTCCAACGTTCCTGGTACTAATGCTGTCGCCATAATTATTTATAATTTCGCCATCCGAGTTAATAGGGTTACCGTTGTAATTCTGTTCAGTATTTGACATTTCATTATACACAGTTGCGAGGTTGTTTTGACCGTACCATCCATTGGTGTCCAAGTATTTAACTCCTGCATAAGGTCTTAACGGATATCCGTCTCTATAAAAGTTATTAGAGCTAACAGAATTTTTATTGTGAGCAATGTAATTACGATTTATGTTTCCATGATAAGGTCTTCGGTAGGAAGGAAGAATTTTTGATTGTATGATATAACTGTTAGGATTATTGTATTGATTATCGTACTTAAAAATACCATTTCCTGATCCAGATATAGGTCTGTAATGATACACTTCAGCTATTTTTGGTGAAATAGGAAAATTGTTTGGTGCCCTCAATATGTTGTCCATTCTAATTTTCCAATTCTCAGTAAATTTTTCACGGTTATTATTCCAATTATCTGGGTCATTTGGGTTAAAATAATTCCACGCTCCTGTCCAGCTATTATTTAGCATACCGCTGGGTGAATTGTTATTCACAACTCCATTGCTATTGTTATTTGTAACTCCTTTATTAATGACACTCAATATGCTTCCAAGTGTATCGTTAAGAGTCTTGAGAGTTGGAAGATTAATCAAGTTTCCACTAATAATCCGGTTATTCATTAGTCCACTATTAGAATTATTGTTCATCCCAGACAAAACCATGTCGAGGGCTCTAGGGCCCCAAATATTATTTTGCAAGCCTCCAATACCACTGCTTGTCATATTGCTTCTATTTAGATCACCCAATATGCCACTGCTGATATTGCCGTTTAGAAGATCTATCAAATTATTTAGCGATACTCCACCGGTAAAATTCATGTTCTGTATTGGTCCTAAATTGGTTATCGGGGCACTACCAATAGAATTCGGCATATTGTTAAATGGCATTCCGCCGGTAAAATTGTTGTTTGATTGACCTAACATGTTAAGGGGTATTCCACTGGTCCCATTTCTATTGATATTGCCATTTAGAAGATCTATTAAATTATTTAACGATACTCCACCGGTAAAATTCATGTTCTGTATTGTTCCTAAATTGTTTATCGGGGCACCTCCTATAGAATTCGGCATATTGTTAAATGGCATTCCGCCGGGAAAATTGTTGTTTGATTGACCTAACATGTTGAGGGGCATGCCACTGGTCCAATTTCTGGGTAATAATTCTCTCCAATTGCCTATTGGTATTAATACTGGTAATGGCATTATACCACTAAAATTGTTGTTCCAGGGCCCAACCATTTTATTTAACATAACTCCGCCGGGAAAGTTATTGTTTCGAACACCCATATTATTCATTTGTAAACTACCGCTGCCATTGTTATTGAATAGATTTCTCCAATTATTTAACCACATATTGTTGTATCTGATGAAATCATCACTCCATGGGCCTCCTAAAATATTGTAACGTGGGTCACTTGAAAAGTTGTATTGATTTCCCATATTATTAAACGGAATATTGTTAAGCCATACCCCGCCGGTATAATTGTTGTCCATTAAACCTCCCATGTTAAAGGGCATCCCAGTTGTATTATTAATGTTAAGTAGATTTCCCAAATTGGTAAATGGTATTATGCCGCTGAAGTTGTTGTTCAATAAAAAGTCTCTTAAATTATTAAACATCACAGCATTGTTCACCACATTTGCAGGATTATTATTAGGTATATCGTTAGCTGGGACGTTTTCGGGATTATTTGTATTTCCGTTATTGTTTAGCCCATTTTCTTGAAGTGGCGTAATATCTCCTGTATTCGCTTTATCCGGTATGTTTCCCGCGTCACCACTAATTGTGTCACTATTTTGTCCATAACTGCTCACTATTAAAAATATTAAACAAAAATAATTCTTCATTTTCGTTCGATCGACACGTGTTCTGTGCAAATCCAACTGGTAATTACTCATGCCACTATATAGGAAAGAGTTGCGTGATTGATGAAATCAATACTACACTTAAACTCTGTTTTACTGAACGGGTTCTTGTATATTGTATCGTTTATATCGTTACGTTTTATATATGTAGTTATGTACTAACCATGAAAACATTTTTTTTATTAAATAGTTACAAGTATACTATAATTATTTTACATGTTTTTTTAAAGTGGGTATTCCACTCATACATTAGTATGTTATTCAATCAAATACAAACATTGAAAACATTGAAAAAATAATCAACCCAGTTGGACTTGAACCAACATCGATACGCCTTACCGAGCCCCGGTAAGGCGTATCGATGTTGGTTCAAGTCCAACTGGGTTGATTATTTTTTCAATGTTTTCAATGTTTGTATTTGATTGAATAAGTATACTATATTCAATAATTGATTTAGAATAGAATAAGGAAACATCTTTACTTGATTTGTTATTACAAACAAATTTATAAACTCAAATAAATAAAATAAAAAACTACATTTATTGAAAAAATCTTAAAACAAAATCTATCTGTACTGTATATATTTTTTGTAAATCACCATGCTGACCTCCATTAGAAATATCCTACTAAGGAAGATGGAGACTGGGAAGAAGAGTTCGTCACAGTCCCAATACATGTCATCTTTAAACTGAAATCATTCGTAATAAAAGTGACAGCAGGGTGCCAACTATTGGGTATTACCGTGTCGAGCACTAGGTCGTTTACTTTAACATGCTGTTTTTACTTGAGAACCACATGATAAATAAAAATAATAATATTTCCAAGCAACAACGGTACCCTAACGTTAAAGAGGGGAATCAATACAATCAAGTGCGAAAAAAAGATGCGTAGCATTGAACCGTGGCGAAGATTCCTTCATACGGTATGCAGCCCTTGAGTTATATCGAATAAACGGCTTAATACACGTTACTTCATTGCATGTTACCGTATATCATGCATAATACATTGACGGTCTATGAACAATCAACAACGCCCGATTTATTGAGGATATTGGCATTTTTCGTGCGATTCTGGTAGTTTCCTTTGCATTAGTTAAATAGTTTAAATGCCTGCAGCTTACATTATTGTACAAGTCTGACGTACTTTGTATCTCTAAATGTGTTTTTTTAACTGAATCCTTAAATTGATAGTGATTTTTTTAGGAATGGTATCATTATGGACATTATTATTATACACGCGGATTCAGAGTGGGTGATGTACAACCAGTAGGCCTAGCACATGAGTGTAGCGACAATATCTCGCGGTCGAGATAGACATCTGTCAATGTCTCACTGTATTCATCAGAAAGTGACAGATGTCTACCTCCACCGCGATATACTGTCGCTACACTCATGTGCTAGGCCTACAGTACAACTGTACCTACCTACGAGTACAGTGAATTTGTCCATACATATTATTGTACTAAATACGTACATAATAAGGTACAGTCGCCATCAAATATATCGAAGCGGCCAAGGTGGTCATAAATATCTGAACAACGCCTCTATTGTCAAGGCGATAAAGTGCATGTTCAGATATTTTTGGGTACCCTGGCCGCTCCGATATATTTGATGGCGACTGTACCTACTCGTATGTTTGACAAAGAACACAAAAATATAGTATGAATAGTATGAATATTATGGTTTATAGTACTATAATTTATTAGTCATATTCATATTTTTTCATAATGACGAAAAAATAAGGCATGATGCAATAGTAGGGTGGATCACTCATGTATTGAGAAAAAATAAATATTAGGTTTCCATCCGGCACTACAATAAAAAGTTGCGTAAAACAGTATTTAAAATTAAATTGAAAACAGAATTCATTTGCTGCCTCTGGATCCATTTCAAAGTGTTCATATAAATATTGTTACATTTTCTATGGTCTGCGGAGTATACACGGTGCCCGTGAGCATTGCGAGAGACTTTAACAGTGTATTCATGATCATATTTAGAAAACAAACTGTCCTTTAAACTTTTCCGAAATTCGCCATAGTTTCAGAGTAAATACTACTTACAAAAAATTGCATTTTGAATTGTTTCTCAGTGTAAAATGATTTTTTGATGGCGATCTCACCGGTATGGGGCATAGTCTAGACATCTCTTATTGACTGATATCAAAGACCTAAGAAACACTTTTCATGGACTAGTTTTAACGAAAAAAAAAGTTAGCAATTTACTTTTTCCGTTACTTTTTTCTAATGACATTTACTTTTTATGTAGAACAGCATTCCAAAAAACTGAAAAAAAAAATAAAAAATAAAAATTTTTTTGGCGTTTTACAACAAAAGTCATATGATGTTTTTTCATTCTTTTGACCTCAGAAATGCGTGGTTAAAATCTCTCGCAATTCTCACGGGCACGTTGTATATATGTGCTGTCACTTTATTCAAAATTTAGCTTAAAATATATACCATTGTTGGTTCGAAATAAAAAAAAATCAAAAAGAGACTTTTATTATCACGATATCCAAGTATCCATAATTTTTTTCAAAAATTCAACTTAAATCCGGAGGTAGTAAAATTAAAGCTAAAAATAAAATAAAAATACGTGCAATCATTAATTATCAAATGGCACCTTTTTTAACTGTGCTTCCTAATAAAATAAAATAAAGTCAATATTACCCACACTAATGCAATGGCACTCATACATATTAATATATAATTCTACAAGGAGCCAACCCTAAATGATGATACAGTGACTGACAAAACAAAACACAACAAAAAACTGTTTTATTAACATCATTGAAGAGTGTATCATTTTTAGAAACTAATTTCAAAACAGTTTTATGGAAAGTATAAAAATCAAGTAAGTTTCGTTCCACGGAAATCTCAAAACGACTTAGGTCTACTAAAGTAGGTACGGTATTAGTAGCATCACATCAAAAATGCATTGAAAACTCAAGGACTGATAGATACTCGTATCCACAAATGTAATTTATCTTTAAAAAAAAATAGTTACTAAACTAGGAAACTATTTAGAAAAAATAATCAGCAGAAACCTTGGCAATCAACTGCCCCGTACTGTGATCAATGATGTACCCGTATGCGTTAGTAAAGTATTCTATCGTAACAATATCAGTACCTTTTTGGACAGCTGACATACCGCCAACGGACTCAATGATAGCTTTTACATCATAGGCCCAGAAATGATGACCCTTATGTCTTGGATAAAAGTTTGCTGTCACATCTCCACTAAGGCCAGACTCGTAGTTTATTACAACATTCATATTAACTTTAGTAGCATTCAGAATGAGCTCTGCAGCTTGAGAGGGCTTTAAAGTGAATTTTTCTTTAACTTGTATTTTCATATCTTCTTTTACAAAACTATTTACACCTAAATGTGATACTAGTTTTAATGGCATTTGTAGATGCGGGCCTATAACAAATTTAATATTGTAATCAGCGTCTACTGACATTAGTTTACCGATGTATTTGTTCTTAACATAGTTATCTACATTAGCTTTTACATCCGCATCATAAGATACATCGGAATCGTTTAGATTATTCGTATAAGATTGTTTATATAGTACTACTGCCTCAGTTATAACATTAGCTATTTTGGCTTCTTTAACTTGTGTATCTCTTCTAACTTCGGACCAGTTGTAGGTTTTGTACAAATCTCCCCATGGTGTAGGACTTTTCACAAATACGTCTGAGGGGGTGCCGCCTGCGTGTGCGTTCACAGCTGTTTTCAATCTTGAAGGAGTGATGTTGAAGCTTTCTATTTCGATGCCACTGATAATGTTGCCATCACCCCCTTTAAATATGACTGACGTTTCGTTTTTAGCTGTTGAAGTTTCGATGTAGACGCTGATCCTAGCACAAGCAAGTGCTGGCAGTAGTAACAGAATAAATTTGTCTCGCATTTTTAATTCTGAAATTATGTAAAAATATTGCAATTTGGTCAGCTAGTATATAACTAAAATAGGGTACCTTAACGAATACCCCTAACCCAGGTAAAGTTCTAAGACATTTTAAATACTACACAAAGCTAATAAGTAATAAGTATAATTTACGATAGTAAATACTAAGGGCTGCAATATTAACACGTTGAATGCGGGAACGTAATTTTATAATTTACTTTCAGTGCTATACATACCATTTTTGAATTGTAGGAGTGTTGTACACTGGTGCGGTACAAGGCTATTTTGGCTTGTGACTAAGGGTCTATATTTTAGCAAATATATCCTTGTAGGCTTTACAAATCAATGATTTACTGATTACAATGGCTAGTTAAACAATTGAAAGATCTAAGGCTATTGTCGTTACATACTGTCGAACTTGGTTTAGGCATTATAAATAAATTAATTAACGATACAAAATTGACTTGTATCGCACCAAGGGAACAGGGCTGGTGCCATCTAGTCGATATTTTGGTAGGGATGGGAAATATAATGAAATATCATCGATATCGGTAGTTTTTATTATTGAAAAAAAAGCTAACTAAATTTACAATTTCGAATGAGATTTTATAGGGAACTTAACATCGTTTAAAATACATATTTTATTTCCGGTCCCACCTGTGTTGTCTCCTTTAATTGTGAACAGTCTATCGTCGCATTTCTTCTCCGTTTCTTTCGGTTCACTAGTTACACTTTCACTGCACTCCATCTCTTCGAAAACCTTTTGTAACTTCTTTCGTGATCTTTCTCTCGGTGCATTCATGATGAAAACGGAACTGCAATCGGAAGGTAAACAAAAAACACGTAATCGTCACCCCCGCGCTGTACTGACCAGTACTCGTGGTGCTGTACAAGACAGTAGGTATACAATACAAGACACTTTTGGCGGGTACCGCACTGGTTGATTATTTTTTTCACCTAGTGCGGTACGAGTCAAATTTGTCTTGTAAAGTTTGACGTACCTTTTAGATAGAATGTACAGAAAGACACATAAATGTATACTTGGCTCTTTCTAGCTCATAGGATTTCATAGTCAAATCGACCCCGCACCAGACAGAGACAAGCTACTTTCTCACGCCGCACCAGAAGAAAGTACGTTACAAGTCGAAACTGGCATGTACCGCATTCAACGTGTTAATAATTTAAAGTCTATGACGAATTATCGTAAATGTTTTTATATTGTACCTAATAATGTATATTAAATTGACGTGTACTATACTTATACCAATAAAATTATGAATATGAATATGAATATCGGATTTTATGGGTAAATTACCTACTTAATTCAATAATATTACTTAGATTTTTATTTATGCTGAAATAGCCGTCTATAAAATATCTAATATTTTCAGAGGCGCTAGAAACATTAATTGTTTGTAGTTTTTTTTATTAATGACATTATATATGTAATATTAACGAAAATTATTATATTAGCATTACCATGAGATAATTTAACTACTCTAAGTATACTATATTATTATACAATTAAAGATTAAAATAATTAAGTAAATAATTGTAGCAACATTACCTGACAATTGTATTAGTTTCAGCAGTGACAAAGTAATAATGTTTGTCCGGTTACTTCAACAGGACGGTTTTATAATACGGTGTTAAGGATACATCTTCCTTATATTAATTATCTATTCTCGTCCCGTACGTAATTATGACATAGGTTTAAACCAGTGCGTCATAGATGAAGTACTGGTTGCACTAAACACTCCGTTCACGTCACTGTGCTTAAACTCTGTGTGAAAAGGTTTAAATTCCTCCATAAGATGACTGTTTATTTGTTATATTTGAAGTTGATAATTTCGTACGTAATCCGTCCTTAACTCAAGTTGTGATCATCTGTTAATATTCTGGAAAACATATTTGTTACTCTAATATTTTGATGGTGGTCAATTTTTTATTCAGAATAAAATCCAATAGTAGAATGGTAATAACTAATAAGTGCAACACCGCGGATTATAGTCATTTTTATATCGATACAATTATAACCACAGGATTTTGTTCCATAATATTTTTTTCTATGGACGTTTTTTTTTTACGCGAAGTCCCGCGTTGTTGTATGGTGGATGCCGATCACAGTACTTTAAAAAAAATTTTCATCGTCTTCCTAACGTTTGTCCCGCCTTTTTGCCAATGCCCAATGGAGCCTAGGGTCCGATCGGCAACATAATTCCAAGAACTGACGTAGGAAAGAAACTGATATCTGACAATGTGACCTTTCAATCCACAGGGAAAACTAGGCCATGTTGTGATTAGGTCCGCCACCCGGGACGAGACACCAGTGCTCAGCTCCCGGGCTAGCTCCCCCTAGACTTAGGTTATGGCTCCTGATGCTGCTGTAATGCTCCCGGACTAGTCGCTCCCCTGGCTTGCGGGTTGACACCTGATGCTGCAGTACAAGTCGATCCTACCCGCTGCTGCAGAAGAAACACGGGCAGTAGAGTCGAAGAGAGACTTTTAGTAAAAGCAAATACAAAAAATGTACCTCCATGACCTGACCGTGTCTCTTAGGACCCGGGATGTGCAGAATATCCTGTAAGTATATAAAAAAGCATTGGTTAATTGGTAGATAATCTTATTTTTTACTACGTCGATGGGAAACAAGCATACAGCCCGCCTGATGGTAAGCGGCTACCGTAGACTATGGACTCCTGTATTGTATTAAGTCCGTTATTTGTATTTTTTATTTATTTTTGTTAACTAAAGCTTAAATCCTAGGGTAGTGACCCTGCCTACGAAGCAGGAGGTCCCGGGTTCGAATCCTGGTCAGGGTATTTATTTGTGTGTTTATCACGGATATTTGATCCTAAGTAATGTTTTCTATGTATTTAAGTATTTATATATGCATATATCTATTATTTATATCGTCGCCTAGTACCCATAACACAAACCTTATTGAGCTTACTGCGTATGTCTGTTGATTTGTGTAAGATTGTACCATAATATTTATTACTTATTATTATTATTTAAATGTAAATATCAGGTGAATCACAATATGTCTGTAAAATCAGAACCTGGTAAATCCGCTTTTATGTACCCATGGGATTTAATACATGTCACCAATGAGGAAAAATTTGCATCTATGTCTTCAGCTAATTATAATTCTTACACGTAAGAGCAAATTTAATAACAGTGACGTTTTATGGCAACCCTATGACGATTAGAGAATTGCCATATAAATACTTTACAAATAATGCAGAGAATTATTCAATCAACAGTACCAACAGCTTTCAGTTGGAGCACTTATACATTAACTGTCGTAACTCGTAAGTACATTTGACGTTTTATTTGAAATTCATTTTAATTTATATTCCGAGATATACCTATGTCATATGGTACTGTTGGACCGACCGACTATTTAGTACAAAAAAGTTTTTTGAAACATATGTATGAAATGACAGTAGGAAATTATGAGATGAAAGTTTTTATGTACGATCGTCACTAAAATAATAAGGTAAGTTAAGTGTTTTTTGTTTCTTTTTTTAAATATTTTTATCGCATCGAGACTCATCAATCATTTAGGTTTGTAGATCATGGTAATGGCAAAGTCTTTCCATGTTTAAATCGAATCTTTTAGGTAATTAGAGTATAGAGAGAAGTAGAATAGAGTAGCATATGAATCTAGTATCTCAATTGTATTTTTTTATTTTACAGTTCAAAATGGCCGCCAAATTTGTTCTCCTGCTCCTTCCAGCCCTGGTCTGCGCCAACATCAACGTCAAAATTGACGTGTCTAAAGATCAACGGTACGCGAGAGCCGAAGCCTTTGGAGAAAAAATTGACATCATCAGTGACAGGGAACGAGGTGCCTTCCGAATCAATGATGGAGATCTAAAAGATGCTGTTGATAAATACGCCAAAAGGCGCCCTGATGATTCCTACCTGCACAGCCCGACACCTTGGAATGACTTGTACAAATCTCACAACTGGGACCAAGTGAGGACCAAACTGCGTCCCATCAGCACCCGCGTACTCGGCGTCAGAACCAACCCCGTCATTCTTTCCACTAAATACTTCGAGAACAAAAGCTCTTACCCCAACAAATACAGTGGTGCAATGTCTCAGCAGATCACTAAAACCGTTTCGACGACCACTAGCAAAGGAGGTGACATAACAGTTGGTCAAGAAGTCACTTACACGGTAAACTTCGTTGCTGGTACCGCTGGGGGTTCCACTAGCTTCTCTTTCAACAATAATTGGGGAGAATCAACTACCAAGACTCAGTCGACACATCTAACGTCCGGTGCTTCGATAACTTTAGAGCTTCAGCCTGGTCAAGCGTCTAAAGCGGTGCTGAGTGCGAGTCAGGGGACCATGGAGGTTGAGGTAGAGTACGAAGCAACTCTAAGCGGGTCTGTAGCTTGTAATTATGGCAGTCCACATGAGGGTCATCATTTCTGGGCGTACGATATTAACGCAGTGCTGAGTGCAGCTGGTCGGCCGACTAGTATCAAGTCGAAGGAAGTAATATCGATTGGTTTCTACGCTGACGAGTCTGTGTCTGCTTATGATGGTGCCGGAAAACAAATTGCTTAAACAACTTTGTATTCTGTATATTTCCTGTTTAAGAGTAAGGTTTGATTGTTTTCTTTTATAGATAATTTATTGTTGTTGTTCATATTTTATGTAATAATAAAATAAAGTAATAGGCTTATTGTAAAATTTGTTTTGTTTTTGCTATTGCAAATATAAAAACCACTTAAAGATTATCAAAACAATTCCTTGTCAATGTCTAAGGTACTGTCATATTCTTAGGTCGAAATTCTGGTCGTTACATATACGTGACGTGAATTTTTTGAAAAAAATGAACACTATACAGTGTGTAAATCCAATACGCGCACACTTTTAAACTTTTTCTTCAAATTACGTTGAAAATTTTAACCATACAAAATAATTCGGCCCGTAATGGATTTATATGAAGTGAGGCCCAAAGAGATGGTTATCTAAGGGACTGTGTCTCATTTTGACTAACGACGTCATCAGATAATCAAAATGTCAATATGTATCAAATGTGACAATTTTGTAACGAGTGCGAGTGAGACCCCGCCCTAGCGTAGCGCCCTAACGTAAAAAGTTGTAAAAACGGTCCGATAGCGAGCATAATGTAGGCATTATGCTCGCTATCGGACCGTTTTTACAACTTTTTACTAGTCACCTATGAACGACTGTTTTACTCGGTAATAAGGTTCAACTGTAGTTAGGGAAAAAGTGTAAGAATTTGATCCATTTTATATAAATCCATGAATCAAACGCTCGTTGACATTGACAGTTACTTACTTTACGTCAGTCATGTTTGTAGTTGCATTGCTGCTTTTTTCAAAAACAATTACGGGGTCACAATTAAGTGTAACTTAAAAACCTTTTAATTTGTGATTTCACTATTATATCCTATATCTGGTTTAATTCTTTGAAAAAAAAAGCGCTGGTTGCCTGGCGGTAAGACGTCAGACTTTCAATCCGAAGGTCGCGGGTTCAAACCCCGGCTCGTACCACTGAGTTTTTCGGAACTTATATACGAAATATCAATTGATATTTACCAGTAGCTTTTCGGTGAAGGAAAACATCGTGAGGAAAGCGGATCTAATCCCAAAAAGGCCTAGTTTCCCCTCTGGGTTGAAAGGTCAGGTGGCAGTTGCTTTCGTAAAAACTAGTGCCTACGTATTGGCGTAGCTTTTTGCTCTATTGAGGCTGGGGTCCGCTTGGGTCAGTTTTCCTAGCATTATATTGCCGAGCGGACCCCAGGCTCAATAGAGCAAAAAGCTGGGACAAACGCTAGAAGGAAAAAGAAGAATCTGGTTTCATTCTTTGCTCGTTTTGGATTTACACACTGTATATACTTTAAGGGTTAGACCTATTTTATGACGCCTGAATGTTTTTTTCTTTCTCTGACTGCATTAATGCATAAATCACAACATCGCACGAAAAGCGGAATAAAAATTCCGATACATCATCTACGTATTTCGATATTTCATCATTCGAGATTCAAAGTAAACTTCGCAAGATGCGATCCATCATTTCTGAGCCACAATACACAGCTTCCGCATTAAACTGAAATATTATTCTTTGCCAAGAGAATTGATAAGAATATTATAAGTATAGGGAATTGATGAATGATTTTTATAGATCGGAGCGGTATAATGAGATAGGTAAAAATAAAAATGTGTAAGCCATTTTTTTACCTAGAGTAACCACATCACGTAGAACGATTAATTTTTTCGTAACAATCCTCCATAACTATTTTATTCTTGACCATTTTTAAAGCTTTATTGGTGCCAAAGGTTGTACAATGATAAATTTTTACGTATTGATATTTTTAGTGAAAAGTTAAGTAAATTTAAAATACATATGGTACTGAAACGTGGTCGCTTACAATGGGCCTCATAAGAAAGCTCAAAGTCACCCAGAGGGCAATGGAGAGGGCTATGGTTGGAGTCTCTCTGCGTGATCGCATCAGAAATGAGGCCATCCGCAGCAGAACCAAAGTAACCGATATAGCTCTCCGAATCGCTAAACTGAAGTGGGAGTGGGCGGGTCACATTGCTCGTAGAACCGATGGCCGTTGGGGCGGAAAGGTTCTCGAGTGGCGACCACGTACCGGAAGGCGCAGCGTGGGTAGACCCCCCGCAAGGTGGACTGATGACCTGGTGAAGGTCGCGGGAGTGCGCTGGATGCGGGTGGCGCAGGACCGGTCATTGTCGCACTCTTTGGGGGAGGCCTATGTCCAGCAGTGGACGTCATTCGGCTGATATGATGATGATGATGAAAAGAGAAAAAAAAGGCATTATTAAAAAATTAGTTTAGATTACTCATGTGTTTGGCAGTTGAATGTGAAAATATTACCTTACTTTACCTTATTTGAATCTTGTTATAAAAGCTAGTTGCTTTTGCTTTTCATTATGTTTATTCAGTTTCTTTCTTGGTTTGGGTTTTATAATATTTTTATAAAAGTAAGATACGAAAATATATCTAAAACATAAAAAAAAACATTAAGGACTTTATAAGGAACCTAACCTAGGGTGCCTTTATTACTATTACTATTTTCTTTTTTTACAAATAACTCTGTTTTTAAGTGCTTTTGAGTGTTTGGTTGCTTTATGTATTTATTAGGGTAAACATAATTTCAAATAATAATCTTAAGGAAACTGTAAGTCTGGTTTTAAAAAATGTTTAGTGTTATATACAACTATATAAGACTGTTTGTTTCTAGATTAAATAAATAAATAAAATCCAAATACAGAAGTACAGAAAATCAAAATCATAACTCTAGCTAGAATACTTCACAAAATTACACGAGTCTAAACAAGGGCTCCTTTAATGAGCATGACCTATAAAGGTAAAAGATAATTTACGAAGTCCGCCTGAATTAATTCCTTGACGCCAAATGCATTTTTTCCCTTCTAGTTTAATTAAAACTCGAAGTATATTCGGATGAAAACACTATTTTCATACTTGACATATAACTTTAAAACTTATTACTATGGAATATTTTATTACTTCTAACATCTTAAGTTAGGGCCAGACGGCAGATAGCCGCAGATTCTGTCACGTGATCTTGGTTGAAACGAATTGTTGAAGCGAGCGTCTACATGGCTGACAACCAAGCAACCGCCTCTGCCAATAGTTGGCAGAGCCCGCCTAGCCATGTAGAATTTGGCATTAACCACGGGCTACATGATTTAAAATCTGCGTTTTCTGCCAAGGTCAGAGGGCTGTGGTTGTATGCCGTCTGGCCCAAACTTTATGTTGATATGTTGTTTTGGTTTTATTGGCTTGATTTTTTGTAAGAACGGGGTTCTTGAAATTTAACTAATTTTCTCATCTATATTTTCCACTAAGAAGAAGTCACGGAACGAAGTTTGTTAAATATGAATATTTTTTTCAAGTACCTACTCCTCAAGAATAGATTACACCGAGGCGGAAACAGTGTTAATCAAGTGCAAAAAAGCATCAAGTTTATATCAACTTGATGACATTATAATACCTTTTGGTTTTAGTATGAGGTAACTGAATGAAAACGAATGTAACTCGGTTGAATTCAAATATTTTTCCATTCATAACGAGATGAATATAAAAGTTTTGTATAATTTCATAATAAAAATAAATTTCGATAAAAATATGTTTATCATCCTAGCCAGTTTCTGTTAAAGTTTTTACCTATAGTAAGATTAAAAATAATTATGGGTTAAGATATTTATTTCCCAAAAGATTTATAAATCACCTACCTACTGAGAAAACAATAATTCTACTTAAATCTAAATGGGAGAGGGTAAAATGCTAAATAAACGGTTGACGACTTCAGTACGAAGGCGCTTGGTCACAACAAGCGCAAAGCAACAATGTATTTGGATGGACAATACCCATACAAAATCGCGTTCTCTTTTCAGGTTAAAGCACTAGCGTCATCTATCGGTCACACCAGACACTAAATCCTAGTTTCTAATACTTTGTTCGTCGCTTAACGCTGACAGAATAACTCGACTCCAGACTCGACAGATGGCGCTGTGGCACTGTGTACCGAAAACAGACGTATAGCCTGAACGCGATTTTGTATAGGCTTTGTCAATCCATGTCTTAATCATCCTCGATGCCTATACAAAATCGCGTTCCTCGAACCTTCAGGCTATACGTCTGTTTTCGGTACGAAATCTCTCTAGCCTCTCTTGTCCCTCTAGCCGTCAACATATTGAATCCTCCTTAGGGTTGGTAACGCGCATGTGACACCCCTGGAGTTGCGTCCATTGGCTACGGTTGCTTACCAACAGGCGGGCTGTAAGCTTCTTTGCCACCGTCATATAAAAAAAGGTCGTTCCTCAAAGAATACTCGTATAAATTCGCGAAGGAATTTTTCCCTCGCTTTAGATTGCAATTTTACGCGGGCTGCACGCGTATATTAAAAATTAAACTTAATAAGCAAGTCTTTGTGCTTGCTCGGCAAAGTGCTCCGTATACTAGCTTTGTCCCGCGAATCTCGAAGTGGGGATGCGCAAAAACGTTAAAACCTAAGTATGCGTGTAGAAGCAAGCTGTGAAGCGTGAAATGTGGTCTTAATGACGTCGCGTTGGAATTGCAGTTTATCTGCAGAGTTATCCTATCCTGTCAATTGAATCGTATTCGGATGGGTTAGTTTGCCAAAAAGTTTATATTAAAACTAAGCAGGGGAATTAGAATTTTCTTTTTTGAAGTCAGTTAAAATAACTATTCAAAACTTTTAGTCTTTGCATCGCTCCTATTTCCTACACATTTTATGGTTCAATCGAATAACGTCGGGAAACTCAACAACAGTTTTGTTTCATTTGATTTGTCCTATCTTATAGATTGATTTGTCGGATTAGCTGCCCGACCATTAAAGCTGTTTTTAAAAGTCGCTGAAAAAACGTAGTCTAGTTTGACGAGTAGAATCTACGTTTTAATTTTTTGCTCGTGTTACAGGAAACACCCGGTATGATTCAGATTCAGATTCAGATCATTTATTCATACATGTAAGATATTTACAAGTCATGTCCTTAATATATGTACAGGTATAGTTCACTTAAGTTACGTAGAAACGTAAGTATTATATTATATATATCATTTTATAATTAAATTACCTTCCTAATACAGAATTAGGTTAAGGTTATATTAGGTAAATTCAGACAATTCATTTTATGGTTAGGGTAAACGGGTGGTTAATTTCATAAACTCATCAACACTATAGCATGCATGGTTTATTAACATTGCCTTCAGTTTTTTGCGAATATCGCGTCACTTTTTGATTTTTTTATGGATAAGGGAACACAAATATATATTAGCTCCCGCGACACTAAGTGCAGCACGCGTCTTATCCAGCCGCCGGTGCGGAGCTATGAGCAGTGGTTGTCGTCGCGAAGTCCTTTTTAGAGTTTTATAGTTCTGTAGGTTCTGCCGTATGAAGTTACAAGCTGCTAGTATATATACTTGGCAAAGTTAGGACTTTGTGTTTTATAAATATTTCTTTAGGCGGGTGGTCGAGTGGTTTTTGATCTATGACGCGCATGGTTTGTTCTTGCAATATAAAGAGTCTATTCCCCGTCTAGAGTATATGACGCTGTATATAGGTACATACATTTATTTATAGCCTCCCCAGAAACAGCTGGTCGTACTTCACAAAATATCCGCAAAAGACAGTCGGTTGAAGTACCCATATGGCGTGAAGAGCTATGCGGCGCCGCTAGTACTGTCGAATCCTATGTATTTTTGAGCCCGTTAAGTATTCCACTAATACATTTATTTTTATTTTATTAAACTTTTATTGGAAAAGACTACGAGCCCACTAAAAATAAAAATAAAAACAGCTAACATTTATTTATAGCCTTCCCAGAAACAGCTGGCCGTACTTCAATAAATATCCGCAAACGACAGTCGGTTGAAGTCGCCATATATCCGGGCGTGAAGAGCTATGCGGCATCGCTAGTGCAGTCGAATCCTATATGGTGTTGAGCCTGTTGAATATTCCTACAAATACTTTATACATATATACAGAAATTAATTTTTAAAATAAACATTTATTGAAATCAAGACTATGAGCCCACTAAAAACAAAAAAACATCTAACATTTATTTATAGCCTCCCCAGAAACAGCTGGCCGTACTTCACAAAATATCCGCAAAAGACAGTCGGTTGAAGTGCCCATATATCCGAGCGTGAAGAGCACGGTGGTGCCGCCTGCGGCCGACGGCTGGATTGCTATACAGTGAACGTTTATTACAATGGGTATCTAAAATACTCTATTAAAACCTTTTGAAAAGCAGATGCCGTAGAATATGGTGACCATTTTTTGATATAAATGCCGTCCCGTGATTGCCCTTTTGAACTTAAAACGTCTTATACCATGTTTTTAAAGTGGGGCATTCCACTCATTCAATCGTTTGTTATTAAATCAAATACAAACATTGAAAACATTGAAAAAATAATCAACACAGTAGGACTCGAACTTACATCGATACGCCTTGCCGGGGCTTGATCGCTTTACCAATTAACCTATGGGTTCAAGTAACTAAGTAGACAAAATTGAATTGAGCCCCGGCAAGGCGTATCGATGTAGGTTCGAGTCCTACTGTGTTGATTATTTTTTCAATGTTTTCAATGTTTGTATTTCATTTAATAACAAACTATTAAAACTTCTTATTGTTATTTTGCAGATATTCATCAAAGAAGATCTGTTGAAGGGGCCATATACACGGGCGGGAAGAGGGTGCAGTCGAAAGCTGGATTGCTGAACGAGAAAGTAGTACAGACTATTATTGCAATAGAGAAATGGAGGTTTTTCCAACGAGCAAACGTAGCGAATTGTGTCCTTACATTTAACTTCTGACTAAATGTCAGTACATTTAACTACTGACGACTTGACGCATAAAATAAATTGAGTATTCCTAACAAATAGCTTTTACAGTTTCGTATACAAGTCTCATACAAACAATTCGTAGCTGTAAAATAAAGTTTGATTGGCTAAAGCCATTGTTGGCTGGCTGAGTTTTCTGTGTGGGCAAAAAGGTGTGGTGCCAATATATTTATGAAACGACTACCGAGATATACTGGCTGTCGATTCAATGTGAAATCAGGATTGAGTGGTTTTGGTCCTTAACTAATGTTAAATAAATAAATGAATAATTGGGGACAATTTTACACAAATCAACCTAGTCCTAAACTAAGCAAAGCTTATACTATGGATACTGGGCGACGATATACCTACTTATAATATAGATAAATATATACTTCGATACGTAGAAAACACTCAGGAACAAATATTCGTGATAAACACACAAATAAATGCTCTTGCCAGGATTTGAAACCGGGACCCCGGGACCGGGGGGTTATTTTATAAAAATAAATAAATTGATGCCAGCATTTATTATTATCCTAGCTGACCCGGCGGACTTCGTACTGCCAACTACTTTTTTTTTCTACCAGATTGTAAATAGTTATTCTGCTATTTGGGGCGGAGATAAATCCGAAAAAGCATCCTTAAAATTAGTTCAGCCGTTTTTGAGTTATAAATGGTTTAACCGACACGACTTTGTTTTATACATAATATTTTTTATACATAATATACATCCATAAATAAATTATACATCCAATATTGATAGATTATGAAATGCCTGTATCGCTTTGGTTAGCCATATTCATAAAAGAGATATAACATGAATATTTGGGCAAATAGGGCCATTCTCCTAGGTTTGTGTTTTTTTTTTTATATACCACGACTGTGGCTTACTTCATTTAAACAGTGATATAGCAGAAATAGTTTATTTTTCTTGTATAACAATAACTAACTAACTAACTAGCTCAATGGCGCACCGACTCAAAATGAGTCCTGGCCTCCGATACGAGTTTACGCCAGTTGTCTCGGTCTTGCGTAATCTCCCACGGAATCGCAATCATCAGTTAACGGCTTGGAGATCGCGCAGGTCCGATTCAGGTCCCAGGTATCGCTGCGATATAGCGATTGAATTGGACCTATTGGCCTTCGTCCTGCTACGCGACCCAGGTACGCCAACTTAGCACCGCGATCCTCATCCATTCTAACAACATGGCCGCGCCAACGGAGCCGGTGTGCTTTCGTCTCGCCGATAAAATTGGGTGCAGCCACTATCTCCTCAATTTCAGCATTTTTACAGACTCTGACACTACCGTCTTCCATTCTCACTGGACCCAACACACAATTGGATAAAATTGGATCCACAGAAAATAAAATATTACGCTTTACAACTTCTATTAAACCTTAATTATATAAATAATTAAATAAATAATTATTATAAGACAATCTTACACAAATCGACCTAGGCCCACAGTAAGCTCAATAAGGCTTGTGTTATGGGTACTAGACGACGATATATATAATAGATAAATATGGATAAATACTTGAATACATAGAAAACATCCATAACTCAGGAACAAATATCTGTGATCAACACACAAATAAATGCCCTGACCAGGATTCGAACCCGGGACCTCCTGCTTCGTAGGCAGAGTCACTACCGACTGGGCTAAGAGGCCGTTAATTATGTTCATACCTACATTATAGTGAATTAATTTTGAATACAAACTAATTGACAATATTCTTATTATCTGCTGCTGCTTATCATCAGGTGGGCAGTATGCTTGTTCGCCACCGTCGTGATATAAAAAAATATTGTTGAGTCAATACGAACAAATCTAATGACTGTTCACACTTAAAGATTCCGTAAACAGTTTTCTTTCCAATTTCTCAACTTTACTACATATTATTACATTATTACTGTAATGTATACACGTACTCGAAAAAGAACTAACTTTCCCTCTTCATCAGCCGAGTATAAAACATAAAACGGGATTGAAAAAAGTCATTAAATTTAGTGGCAGCTAAAAATAAATAAAAAGTATCAAGACCGTCCGAGCGCAGCGCGCGGCATAGGCGTGTCGACCGAGATGAAAAATCACAGATGACTCTTTTTTTATTGCGACTAGGCCGGCATCCAGAGTAATTAACGTCACTCCGTCCACTTACAAGATTTTGGCGGAAATGCGAAGAAAAGTGACGCATTATATGCTTCCGGAAAAATGTTTGTGTATCTTAAGTAGGTACTCAATAAAAATGTATTTTCATTTTACAATTACTGTTCACAAATCGGCAGATGCGAATCGCCGTGGAAACGGCTGGCTGTTGGGAAGCGGATGCGAAAAAATTTGTACGTGACTTAGGCCCTCGACTTCGGCAAAAGGGAGAGGACCCCCGCTCCGAGCCGTTTGTGCTGCAAAGACTGTCCATGGCTATCCAGCGTGGTAATGCCGCAAGCGTTATGGGCAATTTTGCACCGGAAACGATTTTAGTTAAGTTGTGTTTGACTGAGTGTATTATCTATATGAATTTGTAAGTCTGATAAAATAAATAAACGGCAGATGCAGGGTTTGGTCACTTTTTCTGAAGTATATGACATCTATTTTCAGTTTATATATAGTAGTGTAACTACTTAAAAATTGCAAATCAAAAAATATTGAACAAAATAATTTGATATGCTTCAAGATTTAAACGGCAGATAATTAACAAGAAAATCATCACCATACTCGACATCTTTAGACTATAGTCCAATCACGTTACACCCTGCACTGACTTTGCAATAGTTTGGAAGTCAGTATTGAATGTCAATGTATATCAAAACCGGTAACTCACGTTTTTAAGTAGAATTTTCTCGACATGTGCCCGTTTCAATACGTTTAATATAAGCACCGATCAATCTTCACCGATCTTCGCCAACAAACTGTTTCGCAGTTTGGCGAAGTTTTGTAGTAGTTATAAGTATTTTTGTTATTGAACAATAAAAATAAAAAAAATACTAGGGATACACAATCAGCCCAAAAAAATATATCCTACAATACTCATACTTATTTTTGCATGTTTTTAATTTCGTCAACTTAGTTACTTGAACCCATAGCTTAATTGGTAAAGCGATCGAGCCCCGGCAAGGCGTATCGATGTAGGTGCGAGTCCTACTGGGTTGATTATTTGTTCAATGTTTTCAATGTTTTTATTTGATTTAATAACAATATATCCTACAATACTGCCGCAAGAACGACTCGTGCAGCAGTTTCTCAGGGTATAAGACTAGCCGCGCGGTTACTCACGAGCCATATTTTCAGTAAATCTTGTATGAGTCTATACCTCCTTTATAATTATTGTTTCTCGTTGAATATACTCGTAAGTACAGTCACCGGCAATAGTATCTTTCTACACAAAGACCGCAAAAATATGTGACACTCTCTTATGGCCCCACAAATAAGAGCGTGTCACATATTTTTGCGGCCTTCACGTAACCACAGAATGCTTTGTTGGCAGACGAGGCTCCTGTTAATTTACGTAAGCTTATTAGGTAGTTGATTGGTATGTAACTTAAACTTATCTACTTAACCCTCCACCGCATGCGCAGCCCTATATGGCAGGTATAATTTTCAATTCTATTGGTGGCTATTAAAGGTCATTTTTAAAGTTCATTTTATTGCCGGTGACTGTACAAGCTGACAGTAATGACAGTGACAACGTATTTAGTTGTATAAAATACACGTTAATATTGCTAATACCTTTACACCATGTATCTGAAACTTTAAAACTGTAAACGTCTGAATCAAAAGTTTATTTAAAATGTGGTTGTAACCCATGTGTGGATTTAATGGTATTGTATTGAATTAGGATTATATGAAAGTAACATGGGTAGAAATGTATGTTAAAGTTGGAATACGGCTCATATTCAAGTATCATGGACGATTTATATTTGAAATAGAATCTGTTGGAACCCTGCGCCGAACTCAGCCTGTTCCTACTTCCCCGCCGGTTTTCTTCAGTCATTTTTCTTTATTTAGTGAAAAGGTCGCTTTGGCGAGTCAGTGACAAATGTCGGTGTCATCCGGGGGTGATACAGTCAAATGGCTCTCAATGATTTGTGTTAATGGAAATGGGCCCATTGTTTTTTGCATGTACGAGTAGTAAAAAAATAATTGAACCGTGAGTGTTTTGTTAAAAATATGGATGCTTTATAGAGGTTAGGTATAATTTATTTAAAATTTAAACAACCAGTATAACGCAACATTTATGTTTACAGACGCATTTTTTTTTACAATTTGTGGTGGCATACATGATATTCTATTTAAAAAAAACCTATTTTGAAATATTTTTAAGGTTCTAGTAACGAGTGCTAACACAGTTAAGCGTTTTGAAAGAAAGAAAGAAAAAAAGACATTTATTGCGAATAAACTACAAACAGCAACACATCAATTTAAACTTAAATGATAAGTACTTAAATCTATATTTTTTTATGACACATGAATAGAGAATACACTAACGTAGAGAAATGAAACATGCATTAAAATAGGTCACATATTGATGCTGTTGTAGTGGATGCAAAAGGACGCCACTCAGCATATGCCCTAGTATGTGGGATGCCACAGCGCTGGTCTTCCGTGGAGCCCGGAAGGTAGTGCGAAACAGAAAACATAGAGTACAAACATATACGATAGGTGAAATAGGAGGAACTCCTAGATACAGTAATAAATAAATATAAAACTATTCATATGGTACTTATAAAAGATACAGTGTTAAAATAAAAATAAATAAATATGCATATATTATATATTATATTGTCACGTCATATATTACGTGTCACGACCAAGATCACGGCAATTTAAAACTAAAGAGATACGTCTTAAATTTGCGTTTGAAAGTGAACAGAGTTTTCTAGTTTCGTATAGGAGGGGGTATGTTATTCCAGCATTTCGTGGCAGAATAGCGAAGTTTTCACAAAGTGTTGTACTTCAAGTGTTATAACATAAACAGTCTTCCTAATCGGTTACGATGATACGACGACTCTAAAGCAAATATATCACATGTGGATAAAATGCGTTTTTCCCACCGCTTTTAAGGGATAAAAAGTGCGCTTCCGAGGTGGAGTCGTAGAAACGTAATTTATAGCACAGTAGACTAAATTTTTTTTAAATGTGCGTGAAGTTAAAAGAAAATGTCTTTTTTTGTTTTTAATAAAAATATGTTGATTACGTTAATTCTATTATTTTATTTTTATCCTGACGTGTAAAATAAAATATTTCCCACCACATATAATATATGTCAAAGATAACAAAATATTAAAGAAAAATTTACAAATACCTTATTTTTTCCAATTGTTTGTTTCGGCGCCGTGCTGTAATCAAACCCTAATTTTTCACAACCGTAAGTCACATCGAAATAAATAATCCTACATGTCAAGAAAAACACCTTAAAATACATAACCAATCACCGAAAAGTTCACAGCTGTGTTCTGTGAAGCTGAGGTGGTATGGGCACGTGATGCGAAGGGACGAAGAGTACGTCGTCAAAAAAGCTTTGAGCCTGCCAGAGAAAGAAAGAAGCAGAGGACGCCCGCCGACAACGTGGTGGACTAGTATGAACCAACTTATAAAGAAAAACAAACTACCCGACCCGACAACCCTCGACAGAATATCGTGGCGCAAAATAATTGGGAGAGCCGACCCCACCTGAAGTGGGATAGAGCAAGGAAGAAGAAAAGTGGGACTCTAAGTCATAGTTTTTTTTAATTATTTAGCTTATAAAATAAAACGCAGATTTAGGATCTATGCTTAACTCAATATCGAGCATAAGGCCTTTAGGCATAGAACGCCACAATTTGTGATCTATCTAAACGAATAGCAATACTTTAATTCAAATACCAATTCTTCAAAAAGCTCGGTGACCGCCTGTCCTCTTGAGTGCAAGATAAATGAAGAGATCGCTTTTTGCACAAAGCGCCGCCTGAGCCCGCTGCGGTCAGCCTTTATAAACTGGACTTTTATATCGAGACTTCCTGCAAACGAATACTTACAAAGAAAGCGAATACTGGAAGAGTTCGAATTATTTTCTGATTTTTATCATGATAATGATAACTGTTAAAATAAAATATTAAGATAGTGTTTTAAATTTGTCGAAACATATTGTAGGAAAAAATATTAACCCCCTTATTCATAAATGCCCACTAAAGTTAAGAGATCGCTGATAATCGTTTGTCCCTTTCCCTCATATAGGTTGGACGGAAAGGGACAAACGATTATCAGAGGCCTCTTAACTTTAGTAGACATCTATACATATAATAAAGCTGAAGAGGGTCGAATGTCTGTACATGGAAGATAATCGAAAAAAAGTTGGCTGGGGATACTTAGAATCGATAACAGAATACGTTCCAACAATTTTTAGAATTTTTGTCTGTTTATCTGTTTATCTGTTTGTCTGTTTATTTGACCGCGCATCACGTGAAAACGGCTGAACGGATTTTGATGAAATTTTGTATCGAGATAGTTTGAGTCCCGGGAAAGGATAATATATAGTTTTGATCCCGAAAATCAACCCTGGTGGGGGTGAAAATGGGGTTAAAAGTTTGTATGGAGAATTTTTAACCGCTGAAACGATTTAAATAGAAATGAGTATGGAGATAATTTGAGTCTCGAGAAACGTCATAGGATAGTTTTCAAACCCTTGTGGGGGTGAAAAGGGGGTTGGAAGTTGGTATGAGGATTTTTTTACCGCTGAACTGATTTAGATGAAAATTGGTATAGAGATAGTATGGGTCTCGAGAAAGGACAAAGGATAGTTTCATCTTCAAAAAAGCCCCCCCCCCCCACCTTAAATTAGAACCGTAGGTCCAAAAAATTTGAAAAAAATAATGGAAGTGAAGCCTGAAAGGTACTTTCAATAAAAACTATCTATACATATAATAAAACTGAAGAGGGTCGAACGTCTGTTCATGGAATATATTCGAAAGAAAGTTGGCTGGGGATACTTAGAATCGATAACAGAACACGTTCCAATAATTTTTAGAATTTTTGTCTGTTTATCTGTTTATCTCGGAAATTATCCCTTAAGCGGATGCAAAAGGGGTGGAAGTTTACATGGGGAAGAAACAACCAATAACCGCTGTACGTATTTAGATGAAATTTGGTATTGAAATAATTTGTAATGTTTTGGTCAAGGTGTTCATATTTATAACATGTTACCCGTCGATGCTTTAAATTTGCCTTTACCCGCTCTTAAGAAATATTTGAAAATGTCATGAATGTCAAAGGGTTATTGCAGGTTCGAGGACTATATATGACGGACAAAGTTGCATGGCCCAAACCAAAAAACTACTACAAAATTATCTAACATTTATAGGACACCGTTTAGGTAGGAAAACATATCAAACGTTTTGTGAAGCAGTCAGATTAGGGTTTATTTTTCTTTATATTTAAACAATAGGTACATTATCTGTCTCTCAAGCTGTTCTGATATGTCTTCTTGAAGAACTACGCATTATTTTGTATCTTTAAGATCTAATACTTAATGTATTACTGTTGTGAAAAAAATAAGTCCCGTCGAGTTTCTTTTCGGTCATAATACTTCTTGGGCCAGAGGTGTAGGGTTAGAACCGGTGGTAGTTTTGGAACGAAGTTCCTTCTCGGACGGTTCGCGGATGGCTAGGCGAAAAAAAGGCACGTGACCGTCACGAAAATGCGTCACGTCACGAAAACGCGACACCCATACGATTGAGAAACATGTAAAATGGAATGAAATAAAAAATATATAAAATAGAATAAAGTGAAGTGTAGTGAAAAGTGAAAGTGAGAAGTGAAAAAAGTCGAGAACCTAAAAGTAAAAAAAAGTCAAAAATGTCGAAAATGTCAAAAATGGCAAAATTTCCAAAATTTCCAAAATTTCCAAAATTTCCGAAATTTCCAAAATTACCAATATTACCAATGTTACCAATATTTCAAAAATATACAAAAAAAAAAAACATTAAATTTACGAAAAAGTCAAAAATTAAATTAAATTAAATAACATAACTTCGTTTCACTCGAGTGTTCCACGACACTCACGTATTTTATTTTTCTCTGACATTCAGTAGTGCATTAGTGCATTGTAATGTGCTTACATTGAAGAATAAATATCTTGATCTACACCAATATCATAAATCCTCTATTCCGCGTTCGGAACCGTAAACCGTTGGTAAAAACGTATGAAAATTAATGAAACTCTGCCCCCCCCCCCCCCCCGACCGCCGGCGCAATAAGGTTGGTCATGGCGGTGTAATGGCGGTCATTCTAATGGTTTCAATGGATGTTTAATATGTGTGTAGGTAAAGCAGTGTATGCTTCTGTACATAATTAGGCCTTATTACGTATCATTTATCTCTTTTTAGGGTTTCGTAGTCAACTAGGAACCCTTATAGTTTCGTCATGTCCATCCGTCTGTCCGCGGTCTAGCTCAGTTACCGTTCGCACTAGAAAGCTGAAATTTGGTGAGGCCTGATAAGAACTTTCAATGAAAACTATATTGAATAAAATCGGTTCAGCCGTTTTTGAATTATCAGTCAAAAACGCATAGTGAAAGGAAGTGCCGAATAGTAAAATGACGTAAGCGCCGCCAAATATCCCTTAATAAACGACCTTTTGAACGGATGTTTTGTAACAGGGCGGCTTCTACGAAACTGTACACTGAGCATCGCCCGACATGCTCTTGGCCGGTTTTTTTGCATTGTTATCCTGGAAATCACCCCTTAAGGATTACTAATTCCAATTCAAGAAAATGCTCAGCTAGGTTATACGTAGTATATAAAAATTCAACGTCTAAAGGGGGGGGGTAGCCACTACACTCGATGGAGTTAAATTTGCATGGGTCATGGACCCCCGTCCCCGTCCAAGTGCATCTCAAATAGAAATAAAATCATTTCTGCATTTGTGAACCCCGCCCCCCCCCCCCCAATTTCAACTGCGCCTGTTCTTACCTTTCATGCTTAGACTGATTTGACGGGAGGATCGATTTGGATGATATTTGCCGTGGACATGAACGTGTAAATACAAAAGTGGTCCTGTATCGTCCGATATACACCTACTACTCTCTATGTCGTTTAAATCATGCAAAAAAAAATATGAAAAAAAAAGTATTCATTTTTGAGTGTAGTTTCATTTAGTGGTAATCGTAGAATATTTTATTAGGACTACTGTCCTCTAGCGTATTCATCTGTCAACTTTACTTCAAGTTCCGCCTCCAGGGTAGCGGGAGAGAAATTAGGGGTGAATTAGCCGCTTACTGACACAGACCGAATTCCACGCGGGCGGAGCCGCGGGCACAGCTAGTTTATGAATAAGGGGGTAAGTTTCTTAACTATTTAACTTAATATTTTAAGGGCCTGTTTCACAATCTCCAGATAAACTTATCTGCCAGTTAAAATTATTGCTATCCTTTTCTCCAGTCATATAAAAGAAAAGGAATTAGTAAAAGAAATTAAGTTTTTTAAACATTTTATTTTGGTTTTTAATTGGTTGTGCTCTGAAGAACTGTTTGATATGATGCCCACGGCATCCTTTTATCACCGCACCGCTCGCTGCAGGCAGGGTGTTCATCCTCACACCCTGGAGCCTAAGGGGTCACGCACTGTCTGGTTTAAGAGGAATTTCCTCCCATGAACGCTGCGGCTGTGGAATGAACTCCCTGCCGAGGTTTTCCCAGCAGGCTACAGTATGAGGTTGTTCAAAAAAGGAGTGTATAAGTTCTTAAAGGGTAACCAACGCGCATGTGAATCCTCTGGGGTTGCAGGCGTCCATAGGCTACGGTAATTGCTTACCATCGGGCGGGCCGTATGCTTGTTTGCCACCGTCGTGGTATAAAAAAAAAATTAGTCGAATTATTAAGTTGAGCACATTAAGTCTACATGTAAGTATTGTATAGACGAAGGTAACTTTTAGCATCATTTTCGTTTAGTATATTGTCATTCATTACATCTGCCGCATCCGCGGAAAAAATCAAAGGTGTATGTGAAGTCCCCAACCCGCTTTAGGCCAGCGTGGGGACTATAGCCCAATTCCTCTCATGTATGAGAGGAGGCCTATGCCCAGCATTGGGACGTATATAGGCCAACATATTTTTCTTAAATATTGTCATTAAAAATCTATTTCTTTTTATGTCACATTGGTGAAAAGTAAGCATACAGGCCATCTGATGGTAAGTGTCTGTAGACTTCCTTAACACTTGCAGTTCCATAGGTATAACATGCACGTTGCCTAGCCTAGTGGCTGCACCCACTAATCAGGGTTCCAAAGGACATTGATAGTTATCTTGATAGTTATCGTGATTTTTATGTCTGATAATTATCGATTTGATAATAACCCAAAATTCGTAAAGGCAGAAGGCACAAAAAAAAATCGCCCGTGAATTTTAACATAAGAAGTTTAACTATAATAGAAAAAAAACCATACCGGGGATAATTATCTGATAATGTTCGCGATAAATATTAACATGTGAAATAACATAACAAGGAAAAAGCTCATATTAATACAATCGAAACAAACTGACGATATACAAATTAATGGTAGGTACCGCAAGTGTAGAACTAAATAAATTAAAATTAAAATTAATATATTAGTGCTATGTCAACTTAATTAAAATAATAATGTTAAATAATTATAAATCCTGAGATAGAATAGTAAAATATCCCTTAATTAGCAACACTGAATGACCGCAAACCCTGATGGTTCCAAAGGACAATTATCAATGACAGTTATCTTGATAATTATCGTGATTTTTATGGCTGATAATTATCGATTTGATAATAACCCAAAATTTGTAAAGGCATAAGGCACAAAAAAATTAGAATTTTAACATTAGAAGTTTAACTATAATGGAAAAAAATTGTGCCGCTTTACTGTTTCCCTGGCGGCCTAAAGGAACTTCACCACCTTTCCCCAGCAGCAGAGGACTGGTTGAACAATCTCAGAGTCGAAATATAACGGATTTATGAAGATCGCAGTTAAATAAAGCCATACGATATGATAAATGGAAAAAAACATACCGGGGATAATTACCTGATAATTATCGCGATAAATATCAGATGATAATTATATTGATAATTTCGAATCACAGACCCCAGTGACAACAGATTGTTTATCACAACTTTGTCAGCTGACAAGCCTGTCACGCTATCCAACATTGCGCGATCCAGCATGCATCTATCCTCGTCTCCACCGAAATTGAATGAGGCCGGGCAGAAGCGAGATTTACGAGGATTTCCTCTACTCCTACGATTGCCAGTTTACTCCGTGTCAAAGTGCGTGTGCGGTCACTGTAAACTCAACACATTTTACTGGAAAAGTAATGACTTAAATACACACAATTTTCAATAAATATGAAACTTAATGACGTACACTTACTTCGTCTTTCATTTGTAATCAAAATTATTTACTTATTCTTACCAAAATGCTGTGATTCAGACAGCCAATGTCAATAAAACTTTAACAGTTGTATTGAATTTACCTAAAATTAATATCTTTTTGATACCAATTTCACACGGATTTTGTAACTAACCATAATAAGGAAAGGACGAGCTTAATAAGCCAAAAAACCGGCCAAGTGCGTGTCGGACCACGCATAGGAGGGTTCCGTACCTTCAATGGAATAAGAACCAAACTAATACCAAAAGGTCGTATCTGATGCCTATGGAAGAAGTTTTTTGGAGATAACTCAAAAATGGCTGAACCGATAATATTCAAAACAATTTTCATTGAAAGTATATGATAAGGCGCACCTCTTCAAAAATTTTCATATTTTTTGAACTTACGGTTCAAAAGTTACGGGGGGGGCTACACAACTTTTCTGACTTTCGAAGCGATTATTTCAGAAAATATTCACTTAATCACAAAATAGTCACAGAAACCTCAATGTTATTTTGAAAGACCTATCGATTGATGTGTCACATGTTGATATTTGGTAAAAATTTTTTTTTTTAATTTAGTTACCTGTATGGAGCGTCCCCCTAAAAATATTTTTTTTTTTCAAATTTAACTATAGTCTGGCCAGCCAACGAATGCAGTAGCAATGTACATCAAACAAAAATATAGCAACACTCTAGGGCGAATCGAACAGCAGCATTGCTCCATAGAAAACCAGCAATGTATATCGAACCAACGTTTTTTTCCAAGTTGGCTGCATTGGCACGGTCGCATTGCTTTCGTACGTCAGTGTAGTTAGTCGTAATTTTGTAAATTATAACTGCATTATTAGATAAAATCATTGAAAACTCTGATATATGTACCTATAATTATGACTTTCTAATAAATAAGAAGGTGCGAAGAAATAAAAATAACCAAAATATAAAAAGGACAGAAGATTAGAGGTGGAGATCATGCGGTCAAAATACAATAGTTGAATGTTGAAATCCAGGAAGGAAACGAACATTGAATGCTAAAATAATAAGTCCGACGAGGAAATCGAGTATATCTACCAGAAAATACAAGTTTTCAGTTTAGAATGGAATCGGATTAGCTGCATAATTTGTACGAATAAAATTGTAATGCATATTATTCAGTAATACTCCTTTCATTATGATTTCCTTTCGTCATTCGTTTATAAGACTAGTTTTAGGTATAATTATTGTGTGAAGTGTATGGTAGTTAATAAACGCACGTAAGGTTTTGGTATTTGTTTATTTTATACATAGCTTATGCGACATATGTATGAAGGGAAACATTAAAATAATTTGATAAAAATCTAGGTAGCGGCGTGCTAGTTAAATCTGATGTATATCGCTTTATCACTTTGTGACAATATTGAGCACCATCCTATCCAACAAACGTTCTTGGACTTCATTTGGCACCAGTTTTCGCTTTGATTTGTTCGATTTATATACACTGAAAGAAAGAACTTCAAATGATAATTCTATACAAAACAGCATAACCTCAAAGCCATATTTATCACGCAAATTTTATTATACCTGCACGAGGTAGGTACCTACATATATATCTTAGCTAAGCTTTGTTAGTACATTTTATTGAACGGAGTTGGCAGATATTACATTAATAAGTAAATAATAAAAAACGCAATCTGAAACTTTAAAATGAAAGCAAACAAAACTAACTTTTTTTAATTTAAAAAGTTACATTGCCACAGATAAAACACAAATTATGCACAATTTTCGAATTATTCAAAGACAGGTGTTGCCACCAAGCGATTTTTCAAATTTGCCGCGCTTTTCTACTGACAGAAATGGTTTGCCAGACTATACATAACTAAGTAGCTGCATACAAAATACACCTCATATGTAAATTTTATTCAGATACATCGTATAGTTTCCGAGTAAAATGCCTGTGACATACGGACGGACAGACAGACAGACAGACAGACATGACGAATCCATAAGGGTTCCGTTTTTTGCCATTTGGCTACGGAACCCTAAAAACGACACTTTTACCACATCTAATCCCGTATAATATCAAATTCAAATTTAACCAATAACAATAATCCTGTCGGCCTCCCAATCCGTTAAAAGTATTGCTACAATTTAACTAGTACTCCGTCTCGAACTGAGAACTTGCGATTTTTTGCAAACGAGTGACTAATGATGATTTTTGGAAGCTTCTAGCTCCATAACCCCTTGATCGATCCTGCTCATAAACGAATTCTCAAATTGTATTGAGCTCTACTACAACCCCAACTTTCATATAAATCAGAAAAACGTTACTAAAATTATCACGCGACAACTATTCAATATCAAAAAGCAATCGAAATGCACAGACGTTTAGGTAGCCGAAGTTGTTTGAAAGAACTTCACTACGCTTACGCTCGCCTCGATCGATAATTTAAAAAAAACGTAATTTCAAAAATTTAATTCAAAAATCTTACAATGTAACTAAAATCCGACAATACATTCTCCACAAACTGTCACAAACTTGCCGTCCTTACCGAGTAATATGACTAACACTTGGAAATATCGTAAGAAAAAACAATCTGGTGTAGAGGCCATATTCTTTTATAGACTCAATAAAATGGGCAAGTCCGAACGAGGAGTGTCGCAGACAATATTGAGCGGGAAAAGTATTGGTTCTCGCTCTACAACACTTGGCCGGTGGTCGATTTTGCGGGATTATGTGAAGCCGTGGTATTTTCTTCGTGGACGTTTCTGCTTAGTACAAAATTAATTTAGTATGGGTTAACGCATTGTTATCGATGTTATTCCAATATGACTTGGAACTTCGATGCCGTTAAGAGGCTGACAACACCCGATGACCTTCAAATTGACTTTACTCAAACAGTGTTTTAGCTATAACTCCTTGTTTTGAGAAAGTAAAAAAAAAATATATGTATTATTCGTTATATTTAAAAGAACTTCGTTGATTCTGATAGAAAATAATTTCAAAGTTACATCTTAAAATTTGCTTTAAATGACTGTTTAAACAGTCATTTAATAGTAGTTTATGCAACAGTTGTATAAGAGGGGTCAAAAAAGGTGAGTGGCGTGGGTAACAATTTGAGCCGTAGGCGAAAATTGTTAAGAAAAACGCCACGAACATTTTTTTACCTACTTATACGACGTTGCATACAATACTTTTTCTACGAATACACTTACTTTTACATAAAATGCGAAATTGAAATCTTCATGGATATCGCACTTATTTTGTCAACATAATCAACAATCATTTAAGTTTTACCTTTTAAAACACTATTTTTCAATAATACTAACATTACTAACACAAATACCGTCGTTATTTGATCAATTATTAAAGAGCTACAGAGATTAGTAAAAATACCTAAATTACTTTCAAAGTTCGCAATTCGCCCCAACAAACGAACGGGAAACGTAAAAAACTGCGAAGTAGGTCTGTGGTTCTTATAATTTTTTCTTTTTTAAAGTTTTTTTTTTTTAAAACGCTGCGTTTATTTAGGTTTCTTAGGTTGGCAGTAATTTATTTTATATTAATAGCCGTGTTTGCACGTGATTCCGCGATACTATTTTGACGCTTTTATAGAACAAGTGTTATTTTGGGGAATAGACTAGATAGACTTTTCATCGAGTGTATTATCTATGTTCTTATAAAGGTGTTAACGAATGTATAAATGACAGATAAAAGTACAGGAGTAGAAAAAGCAAATTTTAGCGTCTTTAGTTTCTTGACTTATGCGTCTGTAACTAAGGACAAAATTCCACCGCACTAATACTAAAAAGTTCGTTGCTTTACATTGCTCAATTAATGCGAGGTTTTTTTTTAATTCATAATTTTGCAAAATTTGCAATGAGCTCCCATACTAATCGTAACACAGTGTTTCTCTTTCACTCGCGCCGAAAAAGAAAGGGAGGGAATTTAGCTGTTATCAGCCCCTTAACGTGTATATACACTTACGGTAGATGTCGCTACACATCACCCTATGACTAAGCAATGAAGGGACTGATGGAAAGATTCATCGCAGTTGTAGTAATAGTATAGGTAGTACAAAATTAATTTAATTTAATTTAAGTATTCAATGTCACCTGTCACGCTTTTTTATTGCTCGCTAAATTAATAGTTTTTTTCATGATTTTACTATCTGATTTGTTTTAAATTGTGCATAAAAGGAACTTTTCATCGTCCGTGAGGCGCAGCATTGTGGACAACACGAAACAACCCGGAAACAATTTAAAAAACCCGAGTATAGATTCCCTGTCACTTGCGTACCTACTAAAGATAAACTAAACCGCTAGTGACTGACTTGAAGCATCTTGGTCCACCGGCTACGCCAACACCTATTCGGCACGTTCTCCGTGGATACATCCTCTGTCAGCATCCTGCGTCGGCAGGCCGATCACATTCGGCTCAATCCAGTTCTCGCCCCGACAGTATAGCGCCGATATACTTCGACTCTTCGGCGACTACGGTCCCTGAAACCAGCACCTCCTGCGTGACAGCTTGTTCCTACTCATCTATAGAGTATATTGAATAGTGTACCTACTACTTAAACTGTTTATATCGGTTTCATGTGCAACTAAAGCGCGCGATGACTTTCTACGATTATTTTTATCCCTTATTATTATTATTATTATTATGTTAATTTTAGTTAGTTATTAGTATATTTTTTTTTTAGGTTGTGTAGATCACATTTGTATTTTAGCTAGTTATTTTTATTTTTATATTAAATGCAGACTGCGACCCATTCCTTGTGTCCCCAGTGCCCTAACTCCTTACGTACTTTCTCCGCGCGTGGGCTGAAGATACATATAGGGCACTGCCACAAAAATACGCCCCGAGCAACCTCTACTGACTCTTCACAGCCCCAGCAGCATCAGCAAACTCCTTCAGACAACAACGGTAATGTTGATTTTGATGACCTTGCCACTCTTAAACAATCTGTGCGAGTACTACGCCATATTCCCAAAGGGGCGCGAAATCTAGCGGCTGGTAAATTGTGCGATGTTATCAACAAATGTATCAATGGCAACGGCACGTTAGAATGGTTCGCTTTACTCTCATTTGCTTATTCCGCTTTGAAGGCGCCCGAAACAGCTAGCTAGGGCAACCTAACCATAAAAGTCAAGCGAAACATTGAATCGTCTTGTGCCATTGATTCTCTCTTTGTTGAAGCACAGACAGCGGCCCTGAAACCACCGTCGATTCTAAGAACAATTGAATCCAAAGTTTACGAGGGCGATCTCAGGGGAGCTGTTCGTGTCTTGATGTCGGATGACGGAGTAGCGCCGTCTAACCCCGAAACCCTCGCCAGCCTAGTTTCAAAGCACCCGGCCCCATCCCGACCACTGATGTTCCCTCCTGACCCAGACAGATCCTGTCCTGCTATCTCTGCCAGGCCCGAGGAAGTTACACAGGCTTTAAGCACATTTAGCAATAGGGCGGCCGCTGGCTTAGATGGCTTACGCCCGTCACACCTGAAGGAACTTACTTCTGGCTCTGCCGGCGATAGCGGCCTCCGGTTGTTAGAATGCTTGACAAAACTGTGCAACTTCCTCCTTAGTGGCCAATTGAACCCCGCGGTTTGCCCATATATATATGGTGCGTCTCTATGTGCACTCTCAAAAAAGGACGGTGGCATACGACCGATCGCCATCGGAAGCATATTTCGCCGACTAACCGAAAGTTAGGGTGTCGTGCCGTACGTGACGAAATGTCGGCTTTTTTACAACCACACCAATTGGGTTTTGGCACAAAACTAGGTTGTGAAGCCGCCATTCACGCCACCCGAGCCTTCGTTCTAGACCCAAACAACTCGGACTCCATCGTCATCAAACTTGACATTAAGAATGCCTTTAACACCTTAGAGCGAGATGTACTTCTTTCTGAAGTCAGAGAGAAAGTACCATCACTTTACCCTTTCTTACATCAAGTATACTCTGCTCCATCTAAGCTTTTCTACAACGAATCCCTCTTAGTATCTCAGGTTGGGGCTCAGCAAGGGGACCCACTGGGCCCTCTGATCTTCAGCCTTGCTATACATAAAACCATATCCAGACCTCTATCCCCGCTTAACGTTTGGTATCTAGACGATGGTACTCTCGGGGGTAAGCCGGCAGAAGTTCTTCGAGATTTGCACACATTACTCCCACTTCTCGGCGAACTGGGCCTTGAAGTCAACACTAACAAATGCGAATTCTCCCCTTGCAGCACCCTTTCTCATCCCTCCTTTACCTCATTTAGCACCCTACTTCCCGGCCTCAAAGAATTGTCGCCTCAAAATTTTAACTTTTTGGGTTCTCCGATTTTTCCTGATGCCGTCCCTGAAGCCTTTCAATTAAGAGAGCAACTACTAATGTCTGCAAGAGAAAGGCTTAAAAACCTCTCTGCACATGTAGCCCTTACCCTACTGAAATCCTGCTTTGCCGTTCCAAAAATAATGTACTTTCTACGTACGGTACCTGCTTGGCTTCATCCCACACACGTCGACTCCTTTGATCTTGTTTTAAAGGAAACAATAGAATGTTTGATTAATGTGTCTTTAAACGAAGAGCAATGGGTCTTGGCTTCGCTGCCCATACGCAACGGTGGATTGGACTTATCACTGCATGGTGCCAAGGCCACAATACCCTATGCCTCCGATGCTTTGTCGGCCTGGAGGGCTCTCAATTCTGACGCGCCTCTACCCGAAAAGCCTTACCACCAACGCCTATGGGATGACGTCGGTGTAAAGCATTTACGGAACGGACTAATTAGGAATACGACTGGCGCCGATAGAGCCGGGTTGAACGCAGTTTCAAAGCCGGAATCCGGGGCCTGGCTGCACGCCCTTCCCTCCCCGAACTTAGGCACCCTGCTCGACAACGACTCGATGAGGGTGGCTGTTGCTCTTCGCCTGGGCTGTGATGTTTGCCAACCACATCAATGCATCTGCGGCTCCAGAGTAGAGAGCAACGGTCACCACGCCTTGAGTTGTTGTCGATGTGCTGGGAGATTCCCACGGCACCACGCGTTAAATGACATCATAAGAAGGGCATTAGTGTCAGCTAATGTGCCTTGTATGCTTGAGCCGCCAGGCCTCTGTCGATCAGATGGCAAAAGACCTGACGGCTTAACGCTGGTCCCGTGGGAAAGGGGTAAATGCCTACTCTGGGACGCCACATGCGTCAGCACTTTTGCTACCTCCCACCTCAGCCGCACTATGCGGTCGGCAGGTGCAGCCGCTGAGCATGCGGCGTCCCTTAAAAAGGACAAATATGCTGCCCTCTCGGCATATCTCTTTGTCCCTCTGGCGGTAGAGACCTCAGGGTGCTGGTGCGCGGAGGGAAGGGTTTTCCTTCGGGAATTGGGTCGCCGCCTGCAGCAGAGGGGTCTTGACCCCCGCTCTGGGTCGTTCCTGCTGCAAAGGTTGTCCATCGCGATCCAACGCGGAAACGCAGCGAGCGTGATGGGCACCTTTGCACCGGGAGCAGCTCGGAGTGGGTTTCTTGTTGATTAGTATTATTTTATAAGTTTAGAATTATTGTATTTTTAAGCTATTTAGATTTGTACCTCTTTAATATTAAATTTTTGTCTTTCTTTGTTATTTAAGAAATAAATCATTTAAACTAGAATTTGGTGTATGTATACAAAACTTGAGTAAACCACTATAGGATTTTATTTTCTGTTGTCAATTGTTTCAAAACTTAAGATTTACTAAACTAGCCAGCCTTAATGAGATTTTTAACGAACTTAGTCATGATTTTAGTATCTACAGAGATTTATCACTTCACCAGAGATTTTTATTTTAACGGCCTCCTAGCCTAGTCGGTAGTGATGGCATTTACTTGTGTGTTTATCACAGATATCTGTTCCTGAGTTATGGATGTTTTCTATGTATTTAAGTATTTATCCATATTTATCTATTATATATACTCGTATCGTCGTCTAGTACCCATAACACAAGCCTTATTGAGCTTACTGTGGGCCTAGATCGATTTGTGTAAGATTGTACTATAATATTTGTTATTTATTTATCCATAATATTACAGTCCTCGTGATTTAAAGCAACTTGTGGCCAGTTGTTGATAAGTACGTTCTAAGTTTTCAGCAAAACCACATTGTCTCGTTAATTGATATAATTAAAATGATAAGATCAATAAAAACTATGTATGTCTTATTTAAGCAACATGCCATGATGGTAATTTATGCAGGTTGTCCCGCTATCATCTCTTTCAATAAACTTTTCTCATTTCTGTCAAAAAGGTAGAAACCGTAAAATGGGGTGAGTACGGATCGCGTGGAGAGTTGGGTTATGAATGGGGAGAGAAGGGATGCCAGGGGGGTGAGATGGTTTTTAAAGGCTACTGCTACCTAAATGATGTATTCGTATTTCAAATGGAGCTATAGTGATATTCATAAGAATTAAAATTCGATCAAACAATATTCCAAAATCACCTATGTATGAAATCCCATCTCAGCCCAACTACGAGGTAATAATAATAATAATAATAATAAATACTCTTTATTGCACACCTCATACAGTTACAAGCACAAATTTTACAATTAGATAAATTTAGGTAGAGGTAACAACAGGCGGTCTTATCGCTAATGAGCGATTTCTTCCAGACAACCTTTGGGTAGTGGAGACTAGAGAAAAACAATAAGCAGTAGGTGGTGCATAGAACCAAAAGAGACGAAATAGATAACACAGCACATTCATATGAATATACATACTTAAATAAATACAAAATAAACATACATATACGTACATATATACATATATAATACACACAATAAGAAACAACAGTGTCAACTTAAAAACCTAAGGAAGAGATAAATAGTATTCCTTAAGTTGCGATTTAAAGCTACCAATAGATTGCGCGCGTTTAATGTTGAGAGGGAGAGAATTCCACAAACGAACGGCCTGGAACGTAAATGAGCAATTATAAAATTTGGAAGATGAAGATGGCACTTTTAGGAGCAATTTTTGAGAGGATCTAATAGAATTAAGATAAGAGAAACGCTCTTTGAGGTAGCCGGGAGTTGCAGGGTTAAAAAGTATAGAAAAGAGTAAAGAAAGTATGTGAGAGTTACGGCGGTGACGGATAGGGAGCCATTTGAGTTGAGAACGAAAACTAGAAACATGGTCGAATTTGCGTAATCCGAAAATGAACCGAATGCAGGCATTTTGAATACGCTCAAGCTTATTAAGTTGCTCCTCGGTTAGGTCTAAATAGGAGATATCTGCATAATCAAGAATGGGGAGAAGTAACGACTGAGCAAGCGCAATTTTAGTAGCATTTGGCAGGAAATTCCGGAGCCGTCTGAGAGACCCTATGGCAGCAAACATCTTCCTGCTCACTTCACTCACCTGAGGCACCCATGATAGACAACGATCCATGATTACGCCAAGATTTTTCACTTGGTTGGAAAAAGGAATTTGGATACCATCGAAGACTATCGGAGGGAGCCTGAGAAAGTCAATTTTGGAGATTTGTTTAGCGCTACCCATCACAATTACCTGTGACTTTAGGGGGTTTACTTTTAAACCGTAATTTTGACTCCAATTTGATATGCGGAGCAGATCAAGATTCGTGGCTTCTATAACTGAATTGAGATCGCTATGCATACCCTGCGAATATATTTGAAGGTCGTCGGCATAGAGGTGATACGAAGAGGAGAGATCAAGAGTTATGGAATTAATGAAGATAGAAAATAAAAGAGGAGACAGCACACCACCCTGTGGAACACCAGCTGATGTGCTGCACCAGGAAGAACACGAAGAATCTAGTTTAATTCTTTGCCGACGACCAACCAAATAGCTGCGGAACCAGTCAATCGCTGCAGCCGATATGTTAAGAGACTGTAAGAACGCGAGCAAAATGTCAAAATCGACCGTGTTAAAGGCATTACTGAAATCTAGAAGTGCAAGAACTGTAAGCTTCTGGTCATTCATACCCAAACGGATGTCATCGGTAACCTTGACAAGAGCCGAGGTAGTACTATGGCCCGGACGAAAACCAGATTGAAATGGGTTTAGGAGGTCATTTCTATTCAGGAAGGAAGTTAGTTGCTGATGCACTAGCCGTTCGAGGACTTTGGATAGGAAAGGAAGAATGGAGATGGGGCGATAGTCAGAGAAGGAACTGGGGTTGGATTTTTTGGGTAAAGGAATAATATTGGCATCCTTCCACAGACTGGGAAAAGTACTTGATGAAATGGAAAAATTCAGAATACCGGTGATAATAGGAACAAACAAATCAAGGAGAGGGAGTATCATATTTCGGCTAACACAGTCAACACCAACGGCGTTAGAAGTGATATTCAATATACCCTTCCTAACATCACTCTCACAGAAATGGCTAAAATAGAAAGAAGAGAAATCTAAGGCAGGAAGTGATGAAAGATGATGAAGTGAGTTAGATTTCTTAGGACCACTGAAACAGGTGGACGATGAAAAATGCTGGTTAAGCTGGTCAACGCTAATATTGTTTAAATTGGTTGCCTGTTGAGATTTGCCAACTCCGAGACCTTTCAAAAATTTCCACACTTTGGCTGGATTTCCATCTTCAACAGAACTGTGAATATGACGCCTCTGAGCATCTCGACATATAGTGCTACAGCGATTGCGCAGGGTATGATATTTAAGTTTATTTTTCTCAGAGTTGTTAGCCTTATACTTAGATTTAGATTGATTCTTCCTCTCTATAAGGGCTTTAATATCCTCAGTGAGCCAAGGAGCAGGGAGATGCTTGACTTTTATTGCACGAACAGGAGCATGAGCGTCATAAAGTTGTATGAGGAGCGAATTAAAGAGAGAAACTTGATCGTCTACCGAACCCGCTCGAGCGATACTGCTCCAATCGATTGTTAAAGCGTCATCTCGAAGCTTTTCCACATTTAATCCACTAAAATTGCGCTGCAAAAGAATTTTTGATTTAGATTTGGGAGGACGAATTTTGTAAGAGAGATAGAGCAGATCATGATATGAGAAGGCATCCGCGGAGTATTGTCCAAATTTAGACACATGAGAAGTCGAAGAAACTAAAGTTAAATCAAGAAGAGAAGGCGAGCAATTTGGAAAATAGTGTGTGGCGTCTGAAGGGAGAATAGTTAGATTGCATGCATCTACCAGGGATTTAAGGCGCCGGGATCGACTGTCATCCTTCAGAAGACACGTATTTAGATCTCCCATAAGAATGTGATGATTATAAGAAGGCATAAGGTCCTCGAGAAGTTTCTCAAGAGAATCAAAGTAATTAACGTGAAGGGAGGGGGAATAAAAAACGCCAAGTAAAAGTTTGGAATGAGAGAGGGAAACGTCGAGAAACATATACTCTGCGGCATCAGAAGTAGAAGAGCTGGCAGATACATTAACAATTGAATAGGGGATGTAAGAACGAAGGTAAATCGCAACTCCACCGCCACCTCTTCCAAGGCGGTCGTGCCGAATTAAATTGAAACCAGGTAAAGAGTAAGACGTTGAAGGCAAAGCTGGTCTGAGCCACGATTCGGAAATTAAAATAGCATGAATGTTCTTAATGTCAAAAGAGAGTAACATATCGCTGTAATGTGCAGGAATACTTTGCGCATTTAAATGCACAACGTTAAAATTTTTAGGTACATCATTAAACTGAGATTCCAGAAAGTCGTGAAGCGAAGGAGGCAAACTATGGAAACTGTCTTCACTTACACTATCTAAGGAGGAAAAAGATAAATACTGATCACTGTTATCACTGAAAGGCATCTGAAAAATATATATAAAGTTAAAAATATAATAAGTATATAATAAGTGTATACTAATATTCAATAAATATAAAAATATATACAGTAAAAACTAAACAAAAACTCCACAATCTACCCGCCAGCAGCAAATAAATAATATATCTACTAACCCTAAACTAATTTAAGGTACCTTAGCTACCCGCCAGCATATCTGGATGGATCAAAATTAAAAACAAAACAACAAATAATTAACATTCAGAGCAGAAACGGAACGCAATAATTTACAAGTGGCAACACTGGGCTGTTCATGTCAAAGCGCCTGTCATGTCAAGTTAATGTCAAAGCAAATGCTATTACGAAAACTAGTTAAGATAAACAAATTAATCAAAAAAGAAAGAAAGGGTAGACACAGATAAGTGCTGCACGACAAAATTAAGAAGTCAATTGTAACACGGTAACAAGAAAAGCACTACACAGTAAACAAACAAAGTAGGTACGAGTACTCTACGATCGAATCTTCGCCTTCACAGTCTCCCTCTTTGCACGCTGCTGCCTAGCTCGCGGAGCCTGGGGGACGGGCCGAGTATCAGGTTCCGACGAAGCGGCAGGATGCTCCGCGTCGGCATCGGTAGGCGTCGCCTGCGCAACCGACAGAGCTTTCACATCGGCGACGCTGTTAGCACGGCGGCGCACGCCATCTTTTCCCAGCACAAGCACGTCGCCGTTCCAGGTCCAGCAGTTGCGCACTCCAAAACGCTCACGAGCCTCCATGAAAGCATTGTGGCGGGGCTTTGTGAGAAACTCACCAAGTGTGACGCCTGAGCCCTTGAGTGCCACCTTGCCAAACCATACATCATCCCTGATGGCTATATCCTTGAACTTGACAAGAATGGCTCTAGGTTTTTTGCCGCGCCCTCCACGACCACCCAACCGATGACTGCGCTCAATATTTGCTGCGGAAAGATCTTCTAACACGGCCTGCAGTTTGTTAACCGCAAGATTTGTTGTGTCCTCAGAATCAGATTCATCTATACCATGTACTAACAACATCTTGCGGCGAGAGCGCGTCTCAATGTGGTCCACCTGGCGAGTGACAAGCTCCACCTGCTTCTGCAAGGCATCGAGAGACCTCACAACAAAGTCCTTGAAAAAGTCAAACTTTGAAGCCACAGCAGCGACTGTTGGATTAGTGGTGCCCGCGTTGTCGAGATCTTTCTGGAACTGCGCCATCGTCTTCTTGAATGTCTCGGACAATTCCTCAATTGAACTTTTTACTGCACTTGTTTCTGACATTTTGTGAGAGTGAAGTGAATGATAAAAATCGAAGTTAACTTGTGGAGAAAATGTAATGGAAATGCTGGTAGGTTATAAAGGTTATTTAAGCATCAATATTATTAGGTTTAATTGTCCAAAAAGTGATTATAAATATTTTTTTAACAATAAATTTAGTGCACAAGATGTGACTTGTTTTTCTCCACCTACCCGAAAAAAGGTACTACGGGGTAAGAAGGGATTTTGTATTTATCGGTTAAGTTATGAAATGGAACTACCCAAAATCATAAAAAAAAACTAGAATACAAACGTCTGGAACATTTATTATATATACCATTCAGTTTACATATGTAAAAATAAAATTTTATCGAGGTTTGAATGTCAGTTTTCTCCCTACTCACCCCATTTTACGGTAATCAAGGAAGTTGGTAAAATTAACATAAAAATCCACTTACAAGAAACGCTGTATATGTTGATCTTGTAAACAACACAAAAGAATAATAATTGGATTCAGAATTTAATTCGTAATTCCTAACACATTGCAAAACCATAAACGTGACAAACGACTCGACCGTTTAAATTTTACTTCTTTTAAACTAGACATAAAACCTCCGCTTCCTCGATTTAAAATCCTCCACTTTGCGAACAACCATCGCTGTCCTTTTCACTCACTACAGGGTCAACAGAGAAGCTGAATGCGTGTGTGAAACGTCTAAAGGTGTTTTAAGTTTTAAAGGTGCGGATGTCCTGGGCTCTTAATTCCATCGCTTTCCAAGCGCATCACCTCAGCCAAACCAGTATTGCGTGATCTCCGATAATATGAACGAAGTTACGGTCTTTCTTTAAGGGGTTTATTACATCTTGCGTTTCGCCAGTCACTTTTTAAAGGGACTGAGAAAAAAATACTCTTTCTTTTTTACTGGATGTAATAGGCCTTGTAGATGCAAAGACAATCAAGCGTCCTAAAGTCGGATCTACGCGCTAGAATGAGAGTACCTAAACGAGGTACTAATAAAGGCCATCGATATAGAGTGACTGTGGCATTTCTCGTAAAACCTCCAACTGCTTTTTATGAAAATCGGAAGCGGGAAACCCAGTTGTTTCTTACTCTAAGTAGGCCCTCAAGATGGTGGATAAATTAGTCAGTGATAATTAAAAGAAACAGATTGTAGAGCACGCCATTGTATTTATTACCTTAAGAGGAGTTCTGAAGCTTGTCTTTTGACTAATAAATTGAAAGAAAATAGGTAAATAGTACAACGTACAGAAGGTTCACTATGTAATAAAACCCCAGTATATCTAAATATATTTCCGCTGTATAACTAACGCGCCCGCTATTACGACATTGACTACGGGATCCCGCTTAAACTGGTTTTCATAAGATATGCGCTTATGAAACGCTGGAAACTGCTTCTAGCTTTAGTGCAAGGTGCCAATCTCCGCGACTAGATGGCGCTACGGACACGGTCGTAAAAGTTTATGAGTAGTAGTGCTTTGACTGCCGAGGTGTGCAGACGTCAGGTGTTATATTGAAATCCGTTGATTTGAGTCACGGAACTGGAGGTTTTCAACTAACTTTGTATAATGTGACGGTGTATTTTAGTTTAAATAGATTTTTGTAGTAGATGCCTTGATATTAAAATAAAAAAAAATTTTTTTCGGCCAACGACGATAACAGAAACATAAAATTACACAAATCATTACAATTGAAATAAATTTGGAATACTGCTGTTTCACACATCTTTAGAGTTTCGTACCTTCTCGCCTCTCGTCTGTCTGTTAAGACTCTTTTTCTCAGGAACGCGTGGAGCTATCAGTTTGAAATTTACAATAAATACGTATATCTGCGGTCCTTTGAAGCTGTAAAAAAATCAAGCTTCTAAGTCAATTTAATCCAAAGTTACGGCCATTTACGTCTTATCTTGGACCCGGGGTATGTCCTTAAACTACGTCCGGACTTGGGTATGTCCTTAAACTATGCCAAAAAGAGAGGTATGGGCACTGCGAATGGCATCTCGCTTAGTGTGGTAGGGCACGTTCAGTGAATGTCATCTCGCTCAAATCTGGAGCAGAGCCCGACTGGGGAAGTACCTCCACCTTACAGAAAACCACAGCCAAATAGCACTAGACCCTACTCATAGTGTTGTGTTCCTGCTGGTGAGTAAGGTTGCCAAAGAGCTCAAAGAGGACCCAGTGTGTTGACGATGAGGGACCCCCTTGTTCCTTTAGCCGTCAACACAGTGAATCCTCCTTTTTGTAAAGGGTCGGCAACGCGCATGTGACTCCTGTGGAGTTACAGGCGTCCATAGGTTACGGTAGCTGCTTACCATCAGGCAGGCCGTATGCTTGTTTGCCACCGTCGTAGTATAAAAAAAAAAAAAAAAAAAAAAATTTCTAACACTTCTAGCAGGGGACCCAAAACCTATAGGGTACTTCCCATAGACCTAGAATGGTGAAATTTGGTAATAAGGACGGTCTCACAGCATAATATAAAGGAAGAAGTCCGAAAATTGTTAATTTGTTGTTCAATCACGAGAAAAAAAATTTTGCTCTTACAAACTTACAAAACCTATAGGGTATTTCCCATAGACCTTAAACCATGAAAAAGGTTCTTTCAGCATAACTAAGCTAAGAAAAAAGTCCAAAAATCGTTTATTTGTTGTTCTAATCACAAAAAATATATATTTGCGTGAAAAAAATTGAGCCTTACATGGTTAGTACTAGAAAACTGAAAGGAGATCGTCAATTCTGGGCCAGCTGATATAAACCGTATACAGTTTGTACTGCAATGTAAAATCATTCATCATATTATTACTAAAGTAGACAAAATATTGCAAAAAAATGAAACTAGAATTAGAAATACTAAATAAATAAACATTATGTTGATTTTTCCGCGATTAAAATACAGCAAGACAAGTTGTTAACGTCCTTATGGCATTGACATAAAGTTTAACTTCACCCTGGCCTGAAACGGGATTGTTTTTTGGTTTGACACTGTCAATGTATACCGTTACATAATCTGCGTTTTGATACTGTTCAGTAAGTTAGAACATTGTAATATTAAAATAGTATCTAAGCCTACGAACACGGAAGTTTAAATTAGAAATCGACTGTATTAAAACGCCTAAAGATTAAAAATGCGTATTTTTGCATTTTTGATCAAAGTTTGAATATTAAAATTAGGTTTCCTAATGGCATAATATCATGCTCCTTCGATAACGAAACGCATTTTTTTTTAAATTTTGTAATGTCAGATACTAGTTCTATCGCACTTAACGGTGGTAAACCTTATCCCTTCGCAATAGGTGTTAGGAATGTTCAGTTAATAGTATCAACGATGGTTTGACAGCAGTCTTTGTTTAGCGAAATACAGGAACTATAAATACGATCAAAATATGACTTTTTATTATTTCATCATGATTCCCGTTTTGTTTTCAAGTTCGCTTTTGTGCATTATCTTTAAAAAATCGGTACTTTTTTTACATTAATATATAAATCAGAGGCAAGTACGCTTTCAAATATTGTCCTTGTCAGATTAAAGTTTTAAATGCATGATTTTTCAATTTTCCCATTAGATATCGCAATATTGTTACCACCATCCTGATCTAGAATTTATGACGATTCTTTAAAAGTAAGAACCATTCCTAAACGGTCCTAAATAATCTGGGCAGATCACCTAACAAAAACTGACGATCTCATGTGTTTTATTCACGCCGACAAAGTTGTACAACAAAATCTGAAGAAATGTATTTTTTTTAGGGTACCTCCCGTATACATGAAGTGGGGGTGTTTTTTTACTCCAACCCTTACGAATCGCAAATAATAGCTCCGTAATTTAAAAAAAGTGTATATTTAAATGCCTCGATAATCTCGATATCTCATGAAACAATAATCCCAGCAAATAAGTGTACAGAAGCTTCTTTGTAGAAAATTTTATGTGAATGAATTAAGTAACAGAACATTTTTGTGTATGGGTCATCGTTTACGAGTTATTTAGGAAAAACTAAAAAAGGGACCTTTACGTCCGTCCGTCCCCCGGCCCCTCCTCACCGTCCGATTTACCCACACCCACCAGTACTTTTAGTATGTTGATTAAGACACCTTTACCAACAACTATACCAAAATTCGGCTATACACGGTTATTCCCTCTATTCGGCAGTGGTTTTCTTTCGGTGAGCTGTAAAAAGAATAACAACGATACTATGAAGTTTCAGCATCAAATAATAAGCACGAAAAAATACGTACAAGCACGACTGTGATTTCGTATAAAAGTGTTTTATTTGGCGTCGAACCGGCGACCGTTTACGAGCGAGTTTACGGTCGTTTTATTGACTAGCCGCTATGACCTACTGTTATAACCTAAATAGTAGGTACAGGGGTCGGAAAACTTTTAAGACAAAGAGTCAGACCAATTTCGAACTAAAATCAGTAAAAAACATCCATTTTCGGAGGTGCCAAAAATATTGATTTACGCTGACAACAATAATATTTTTATTTTATTTTATTTTTCAGCAGGCAAGCAGTTGTAATAACTGTTAGTGCCTGTATCTAGTATGCTCTTGACAAATTTAACGCTTTAATTTGATTTTTATTGTGCTTGTCTAATTTGTCAACCGACTTCAAGATTTCGAAGGAGGAGGTTATCAATTCGTCGGGATCTTTGTTTTTTATATTTTTTTTTTTATGTATGTTTACCGATTATTCGAAGACGGCTGGACCGATTAGGAAAATAATAGTTTGTCGCCTACTGTTTTTGTTTCCGCAATAGTATGCAATGTTTTTTGTTCTCATGTTAAAATATAGGCCCTGCCCTCTATAAATGGCACAACTTCGGCAGTTTTTACCTATTTTGAAGTAACTTTTTTCCAACTGAAAAAATTGGTTAGTCTCTTACTCTGACCTCCACCCATTAAAAGCGGCCAGACATCCAGATCTATCAATAAGGATGGTAAAGCAATCTTACTAGTCAGGTTTCATTGCTCTCATTATTGTGTCATATCGGACGTGGCCAGCTCTTAGTCCATGACAGACCCTAGTGAGATCACTTTAAATCACTCAGTGTAGTTTAATATCGTAAGTCAAAAATACCAAAACGCACGCAGATGTAGAGAATAACCCAAATGTGGTAAGGTGCCGTATTTTAATTTTAAAATAGGTTCATAAACAATACGAATAATTTTAAACAAAAAAGAACCGACTTCACTTAGCCTCCACCTTTCCAAAAGCAAATGCTCGAGCTACTGTAAAAATTACTCAAATATAGGTGTGCTTATAATAGTTGAAGAGTTCCCTCGATTTCTCCAGGATCACATCATCAGATCCTGACCTGGTTACAATGGGGCCCACTGTGAAGCATACTAATTCAAACAAAAAAAATATTTTCCAAATCGGTCCAGCCGTCGTCGAATAATCTTGAACATACATTAAAAAAAATAGCAAAAACAAAGATCCCGGCGAATTGGTAACCTCCTCCTTCGAAATTTTGAAGTCGGTTGAAAACACAATCTATCTCCAACATAACCAATATTGCAGTTGCATCGGAATAATGTTTAGGCGCTAGCTGTATTGCGTAGTTAATGCATTGGAGTTGTATTTAAGTTGGATAGTGTCTTTAGAAACGTGTTTAAAGTCAGAATACGGCGGTCTCTGTGGCCGTTGAACTGCCCTGTGGCAGTTCAACGGCTATATGATCAATAGAAGCCTAGCCGTTGAATAAGATCGTTGCACAATACAATTCCAATCGAATTCGACAGTCGAATGCGAGTTTCGAGTTTTAACGAGTTGCCACATGGGCTTGTATTCCAGTTAATAATGGCGAGTCGAGTTCCTGACATAACCAGTATACCATGACCTCGAGATCTTTTGGGATCTTAGAGCATTTAACCCGGAGTAGCCATGTCTGTCATTTTCTATACAAAAAAAGTTGCCGATTTTTTCGGGGGAGGGGAACGTCAAATGTATGGCTATTAGTACATAACGTACAAATAGTCACGTCAGATAAACGTCAGTCCATACAATAAATGACGTAATGTCATGACCGCCGGTCATATGTTTTCGGCAGAGGGGAACGCCTGTCAATAGCGACTCCGGTTAGGATAAACGCGTAAAGGTCTGCGCACATGATGATGGCAGTTTAATCAAATTACAATTTGTTTATTTTTATACTAATTCCATTTTAGTTAGGAGTCCGGGTGTCTGGCAGCATTTCATCAGAGGAAGCCAGAAAAGAAACTTAGACAAAGGACATTAAACAAAGGATATTTAAGACATTTATAAAAAAATTGTAGCATAATATATATCATCCGCATTATAGGTAATGGCAAATAGATGGCCGATTTACATGGTTTCAGTCATGATAACCACATAATTGAGTAGAGAATCTCGTACAGTCACCGGCAATAGTATCTTCCTACATGAAGGCCGCAAAAGTATGTGACACGCTCTATAACGCTCTATAGCTCACGCTCGCAAATATTGCTGGTGACTGTACACACTCGCCACTGGTTCACCTGCATATTGGACTCAATCGGTAAGCTACTGGAATGACAGTGCTCGGGAGAGTACTGGCGCGAGTACGGAGTGTTAGCCAAATACGGGGACTAGGTGTCGTGCGAACTTCTAGTTTGCACTAGTACGGTGGGGTAGTTATTTATACGGCTCCTGTCCCTTGGGGGATGCTTTCAGTGTGGCTTACCTACATATAATAGCGAGTCTGGTTTCTGTGTGGTTGATACCTATATGTATACCTATTATCATCATTATCAACAGTTTTATATATACCACGGCCTTAGAACCTGCGCCATGCTCGGCCACCCAGTGTACTAAATCTAATATGGCTGCGTGTCCACCAGAGATGTGCTAGGTAGCTGAGCGGTGCGAGGATGCGTAGCGAGGATGTGGAACGTTGTGAGTGTTTCCACCAGGGATGTGCGAGGTAGCTGAGCGGTGCGAGGATGCGTAGCGAGGATGTGGAACGTTGTGAGTGTTTCCACCAGAGATGTGCGAAGTAGCTGAGTGGTGCGAGGATGCGTAGCGAGGATGTGGAACGTTGTGAGTGTTTCCACCAGAGATGTGCGAGGTAGCTGAGCGGTGGGAGGATGCGTAGCGAGGATGTGGAACGTTGTGAGTGTTTCTACCAGGGATGTGCGAGGTAGCTGAGCGGTGCGAGGATGCGTAGCGAGGATGTGGAACGTTGTGAGTGTTTCCACCAGAGATGTGCGAAGTAGCTGAGTGGTGCGAGGATGCGTAGCGAGGATGTGGAACGTTGTGAGTGTTTCCACCAGAGATGTGCGAGGTAGCTGAGCGGTGCGAGGATGCGTAGCGAGGATGTGGAACGTTGTGAGTGTTTCCACCAGAGATGTGCGAGGTAGCTGAGCGGTGCGAGGTAGCTGAGCGGTGCGAGGTAGCTGAGCGGTGCGAGGATGCGTAGCGAGGATGTGGAACGTTGTGAGTGTTTCCACCAGGGATGTGCGAGGTAGCTGAGCGGTGCGAGGATGCGTAGCGAGGATGTGGAACGTTGTGAGTGTTTCCACCAGAGATGTGCGAAGTAGCTGAGTGGTGCGAGGATGCGTAGCGAGGATGTGGAACGTTGTGAGTGTTTCCACCAGAGATGTGCGAGGTAGCTGAGCGGTGCGAGGATGCGTAGCGAGGATGTGGAACGTTGTGAGTGTTTCCACCAGAGATGTGCGAGGTAGCTGAGCGGTGCGAGGTAGCTGAGCGGTGCGAGGTAGCTGAGCGGTGCGAGGATGTGGAACGTTGTGAGTGTTTCCACCAGAGATGTGCGAGGTAGCTGAGCGGTGCGAGGATGCGTAGCGAGGATGAGGAACGTTGTGAGTGTTTCCACCAGAGATGTGCGAGGTAGCTGAGCGGCGCAAAGATGCGTTGTGAGGTTTTCTGAGCGGTGCGAGGATGCGTTGCGAGGTTTGCTGAGCGGTGCGAGAATGCGAGAACAAAGGAGGAGAGGAAGGCGTGTAGCCTCTGACAAACGCCTTCTAGTAACTGATAGTTTAGTACATAGCAACACATTCCTCGCAACACATTCCTTGCAACACATCCCTCGCAACACATTCCTCGAACACATGCTTTTTAACGGCCTCCTAGCCTGGTCGGTAGTGACCCTGCCTACGAAGCAGGAGGTCCCGGGTTCGAATCCTGGGCAGATATTTGTTTGTTTATCATTGTCACCGATATTTGTTCCTGAGTTATGGATGTTTTTATGGATTTAAGTATTTATCCATAGTTATCTATTAGACTATTATAGATATACATATATCGTCGTCTAGTACCCATAACATAACACAAGCCTTATTGAGCTTACTGTGGGCCTAGGTCGATTTTGTGTAAGATTGTCCTATAATATTTATTTATTTATCATTTATTATGCTTCCCTTGTTTTATATGTACAAAAACCTCACTCCGCTGAGCTGTTTTCACTAAAGCTGTGCGGAGCGAGGATAGGTAAATGAAGCGTTTCTATTGGTTCATGAAAAACAAATTTCTCGCAACGCATCCTCGCACAGCTCTGCTGGAAACGCAGCCTCATTATAAGGATTTGTAATAAACAGGGCCCGGAATTAGTTGAGCTAAAATACCTAAAGTTCGCGAGAGGACATAATATAGAGTGGTTACAACCGGATGAAAATAATATTTTATTTGGATTAATACTAAGTACTTGTTTCCTTATCTTTCTATATATACTATAGTAGTACTAGTAGCTTTCACTATTTTGACGCTAATACGCCACTCTGACAAGCATTGATAATGAATAGGAAAATACAGATTACTAATTTAAAATATATGTCACATTTTCAGATTTATTATTATAATGTTAACTTTATGGCTGCAATGTAACCATTTTTCATCATTACGACTATTACTTGCAGTGCCCGGATGAATATCGAATACCCGGAATCCAAATAAAATATTATTTTCATCCGGTTGTAACCACTCTATATTATGTCCTCTCGCGAACTTTAGGTATTTTAGCTCACCTAATTCCGGGCCCTGGTAATAAATATACCAGTATATGCAATCTCTGAATTTGAAACGGGTAGGAGCCGTTGACCATTCTCTAAGGGCATGCGCAGTACGTGCTTGCACCTCCCATCCGAATTACTTACGTGATTCTGGTATAGCGAGAGAGATGGTGCTGTCATCTATGAATCTTCAAGATTCATACCAGGTCAAGCTAAATAAAATTGTGTAAAAATGCCATCATTTGTTTGTCCTCAGGTATTCGTCTTTTGTCATTTGTGATTATTACAACAGTCTAGTTAGTTTTGATTAGACAAGTTACGTGTTCGTAGTCACGTTTTCATGTGCAAGTGATTAATATTAAACATTCGTGCTATTTTAAATAACCTACTGAATAATATTCAATTAACCAGTTGCCTTCATTCACCTGATTTCTAATTTTAGAACATTTGTGATTAATAAATATTCAGAGAATCATCACTAGTGATTTTATTTTTATCACTAGTGAATAGTATCAATAGTATCTTCCTACAAGAAGGCCGCAAAAATATGTGACACGCTCTTATTTGTAGGGCCATAGGAGCGTGTCACATATTTTTGCGGCCTTCGTGTAGGAAGATACTATTGCCGGTGACTGTACATTGAAACAGAAATGTTATAATATAAGTGCATACTTGTTATAGTAGTTTATGTAACTGTTACGTTTTAAGGCCTAATTACGTACAGTTGCATACACTGCTTTATCTACACTCATATTATTTATACTAATTGCCGTGTTCGGAAACCATAGAATGGCCGCCATTGCACCGCCATGGCCAACTCGATTGTGCCGGCGGTCGGGAGGGAGAGTGCCGGCGGTCGGGGGGGAGTGTGTCGGCGGCCGCGCGGACGCGTGCAGGTGTACATTATGTTATCAAAACTCATAACACATCAATGTTTGAGCATGTAAAGTTAAAATTACGTTACTGTCACAGATAAAAAGCTTATCATAGTAAAATCGGTTGTGGTAATGCTAGCCATTGCCTACCGTTTTTGAACACGTTTTAGAGGACTTACAATGCGAGTGTAGATAAACTATTTTTTACAACCAGATAGTCTTGTAATAGTCTTATCTCATAAAATATAAATAAATTGTTCCATAGTAAAAGACAATACGAGTGATTAAGCAAGTTGCCAACTAAACAACCACATGCTTATAACTTTGCAAACAACTTCCAAAGCGAACTGGCAGTTTCTAAAAGTAACACCTCACAAATACACCATTCTTTACCCAAATCGTATAAAACAATTCATGTCAATTTTAAAATGACCTTGTGTCATTTGGAACAAGGCTCAAATTCAAATGTAGTGTTAAATACAGATAAGAGTTTAAGAAAGTAAGCAAAAATTTTGCACGACAGTTCACCACGTCGTTTAAATTAAAGCAATGAATATTCTATCTTATTGTCAAACAGTTAAGGTGAAGTTTTCAGTTGCCTCTTTTTGCTTTAGTTATGTTTTAAGATGCAATTTTCTTAAAAGGTGTCTAGTTTGTTGGTAAGTAAATTCGGTTATAATGAAGTCACAGTAAGTTTGGTTTGTCTCACTAAGTTATAATGGGGTGTCTTCGTAGAAAATGGAAATTATTTCAGTTTGCGTTTATCTAAAATTTTCGCCATATCTGTATAAAAATTTACTTTAATTCATGCTTTGATTGTTGAATCTGGTTCGATCCGTTAGGATTATAAAGTATTAAAAAAATATATATTGAACGATTTTAAAGTAAAGTAGTTTTAGTCTAGACACATATATTTGCGGACGTTTACATTTAGGACGTAGGTACGTCCTATAACATTATTAAGAGGCTGACAACACCCGAGGACCTATAAATTGACTGTACTTAATAAACAGTTTTTTAGCTATAACTATTTGTTTTGGAAAAATTAAGAAAATATATGTTAATCTATACAGGATGATTCATGAGACGTGAGCAGGAGTAACCCTACACACTTAGTTAACGATAATGAATCGACCGCCATCATGTTTAAGTGAAACAATAACGCCTTTCAATTTTTTTTAACCTTTTTGTTTCGTAGAAATTTTATTCTCTGTAATCGTGGTCACCCCACATAAACAAATCAATAAAGATAAAACCTTTTTGACAATTATGATTATGAAAAATTAAACAAAAATAATAAGTGAGATACGATGTTTCAAAAGTAACCAGACATCAATTTGACACATATCACAGAAAAACAAGAGAATATCAGTACTCGACGGAGTATTCTAATTGTAGAGTGACCATGCGTGTCGTAAATAATTTCAAACGTTTTATTTTTATTTAAAAAAATTTTTTTGCGCTTATCACACTGATACTGATATCAAACAATAGCTTATTTTTAACTGAATCCGTAGTGTTAAGCCTGCTCACGTCTCATGAATCACCCTGTATATATAAACGTAAAAGTCCTGATTGACTGACTGACTGACTGACTGACTCACTTAAATCAACTCCCAGCCCGAACCGTTGGACCTAGAGAGCTGAATTTTTCAAAATAGGTTGTTCTTATAACGTTAGTATCCATTAAGAAGGGGTTTTTCTACATTCATCCCCTAAGGGGGTAAAAACGGGGTTGAAAGTTTGTATGGATGGGGTTTAAAATTTTGAGTTAGAGATTTGAAACTTCGTACGTTTACTAATAATTAAAAAACAATAAAAGTTATTTCAGCGTTTTTTAAAATTCAACCTCTAACAGGGTAAAAAAGGGGTTGAAAGTTTGTATAGCTATAAGTATAAATAGATTAAGAAGATGGTTCGGGGATTAACAAAAGTTAGTTAAGAAGATAAATTGGATATGAAACTCTGTATGAGGAACCGTATTATACGCGGACGAAGTCGCGGGCGGAAAGCTAGTCTATATATATTATAAACGTAAAAGTCCTGAATGACTGACTGACTGACTCACTTAAATCAACGCCCAGCCCGAACCTTTGAATCTACAGAGCTGAATTTTTCACAAAAGGCAGTTTTTATAACGTTAGTATCCACTAAGAAAGAGTTTTACAAAATTCATCCCCCAAAGGGGTAAAAAAGGGGTTGAAAGTTTTTATGGATGGGGTTTAAAATTTTGAGTTAGAGATTTGAAACTTCGCACGTTTACTAATAATTAAAAAACAATAAAAGTAATTTCATCGTTTTTCAAAATTCTACCTCTAGCAGGGTAAAAAAGGGGTTGAAAGTTTGTATATAGATTTTAAAAAAAATTGTGACAGGTTTGAGAGTTCGTTTGTAAGCTACTAAATTCAAGGCCCAAAAACTAATTTCAGCGTTTGTCAAAATCCCACCGTAGTTATCCATTTAAGGGTTAATTGGTATTGTTTTGCGACTAAGAAAAAGTGAAAGAAAAAATTTTTGAACGCGAAAAAAATAACTTTTTTGTATGGGACACGTCATCCCAGCCAGCCGACAAAAGCCAGACAAAACCAATATTTTTTTTGCGTAATTTTTTTTATTATTAGTTCTTCATAACTATATACTTACGATACCAATTATGCCCTTAAACGGATCACCAACGTATTTGTTACACCTTGTACACATGCGTGCAAAATTTCAGCTAAACCGGAAACCGGAGAGTGGGTCAAATTTAACTTGCAAGATTTGATACCAGGCAACGGGACAGATAAAACTAAATAAAGGCTTGCAAAGAAACCCATGTTGTGTCTAAATGTGCACTCACGCTTGTTGATGAGGTTGACGTCGGCGACCACCTTCTGGTGCTGCTGTGACAGCTTGACCACGTTGCTCAGCAGCCGCAGCCACTCGTGCTGCATGGTCTCCGTGCGCTCGCGAAGCGCCTTGATCTGCGTCTCTAGCTCCTCTATGCGACGTTCTTGACGTGATTTCATCTGCAAAACCAGAAAAAAACTGTATTAGTACATCTTATGTATAGTAACATCAAATTTTATCAAATACAAATGATTTATTCGTCGAACACAGGTTATACAAGGGTGGAAAGACAGGGTTTGTATCACTATGTCGTGCCTATAGGGCATACGAAGTTAGTTTTGAATGTATGCACACATGCACCAAATTTCAATTTTATATATAAAACAATATAGTCCATTGAAACGAGGTTGAAAAGTTTGTATGAAAGGGAGGCCTTTACTACTGAAGATAGAAAGTTGTAATTTGCAGGACGGGTTACATATAAAATCTGTACAACTAATAAGAAGCAATTTTAAAAAATTCAACCCCTAAGGGGGCAAAATGGGGGTTAAATGTTTGTATCGGTGGGTGGGTGGTTTGTGTAGTTTGTGGGGTTTAAAATTTAGAGTTAGAGATTTGAAACTTTGTACGTTTACTAATAGTAAAAAAAATAATAAACGCAATTTTAGCGTTTTTCCAAATTTTACCTAGAACGGGGCTAAAAAGGGGTTGAAAGTTTGTATAAAGATTTACTATTCTTTTGGTTTGAAATTTACTAGGAATTATTGTTCCTATTTCCGTTCCATTTCCATGTTCCAGAGTTAGCTCTGACAATAGTTTGGTCATCGTATCGCCAAATAAAACCACCACTATAAAGTACACAAAGAAGTTAAGCAAATAATAGGGTACATTTACGTTCTTATTTGCATATAAAAACTTATTTGTAACTTTTTTCGCCAAAATAAGCTAATAAGTATAAATAGACTTAGAAGATGGTTCGGGGATTAACAAAAGTTAGTTAAGAAGATACAATTGGATATGAAACTCTGTATGAGGAACCGTATAATACGCGATTGTTAATTCTGATACACGATTGGACGATATCGGCTTGTTAGAAAATAATTCCAAAGTTAGGTACATCTTAATAATTTTGCAAAATTTTCAATCAGCTCCCATACTAATCGTAAAACAGTGTTACTCTTTCACTCGCGCTGAAAAAGATAGGAATGGAGTTTAGCTGATGTCATCTCCTGAAGATGTTTATACATAAAAGTTCATACCTACACGTATTTTCACTTATGCCTAGAGATGCTTAAAAACCAATTAAACTAATAGTTTGTACCTTCAATACAAACTTTGGTCCACACGGTTGCATTACTTTAAAAGCTTTCAAGTCACACACCAAGTGTGGGCAACCAACTTACCTGATGCACTTCTCCAAAACACGTGCTCAGTACAAACGTGGCCGATATTCTTCAGGAACGTACCAACTGCAACTGCACTAATAACTTTGGGCTGCAGTGAACGACAAACATACTCATGCATTTGTCAAAAACGCAGCTTAGTACAAACTTGGTAGAAATTATTTGGAAACTCACCGTTAGTGACTGCAGAAATAACTATGCGCTGCCGTAAGGTGCGACTCGAACTTCATCTGTCGACTTTTATTTTATGAAGTCTGTAAAATGGCAAGTTTGTAAGTTTACAAGGAAACTTTAAAGCCAATAAATGTTAAGGGACATATTGGAAAATGAATAAGTTTTAGTTCACGAGGTATTCGGTGTCGGAGGTTTACAATGAATAAAATACGGATTTTAAAACAGTGCTTTTCTATATTGGGTCCAATCATATACAAGATATCTCTATACTGCGCTTAGCGCGTTATTTCTTTGAAACCCAAGCTGCCAAAAAGAAGGGGTGCGGGAGGGGAACTCGCGATTCTTCCTTAGGGCGTAAGGCACTGGTCCCACCGCGAGATAGTAAGCTATGAGCTACCGGCTATTTCAAGGGACAAAAGATAATCGCTCCCGTGTAAATAAAAGAGAGAGATATATCATCGCCGGGCGATTATAGTTCATAGCCCAGCTATGAACTATCAATATATTTACATCTCTCTTTTATTTACACGGGAGCGATTATCTTTTGTCCCTCGAAATAGCCGATAGCTCATAGTTTACTCGCTCGCGGTGGGACCAGTGCCTAAGAGATAGTCAGACATTAATGGTTGCCATGGAGACGTACTATGTTTACCGTCAATTCCAATATGTGTCTCACTATAGAGTAAAATTACTTCGAGCGTGGCAGCGGGGGTCGCCCGGCCCGGCTATGCGGGATATTAAGTTAATTAGTCTATGGGTCCAATTTAATGTATACTATATCTACTGTGTTCATTAGGAAACTAACTGGCTGGATGGATAGTAGTAGTGGATGGATGGATGGATTCATAAATTCGTTTCATTTTCATACAGCTCCATTTAATGTTTCACCAGGGTATTATAATGAATACAGCCAAACTATTGAAAATTAGGTCGTTTGAATGTTATAGCGAATATTGATAGTTCGCGATAGAAAGGCATTTTTGTCCATTCGTTTAAAATACGTATACTGAAGACCCATGTCAAAACCTAATCGACACAACATACTTTAGACGTTCATACAAGGTGTAATAATAATAGAGGCCATTTAAGGTAGGTTGATATCGTATTATAATATTTCTAATTAAGAGGCCCATACAAAAAAAAATCGTGTCCATAAATTTTTTATCCTACTTTTCTTAATCGTGTTACGATACCAATTATGGCCTTAAACGGATCACCAGTATTCTTGTTACACCTTGTATGGTTCCAACCTTGAAATTATACAAAACAAAAAAAAAACACATATATATATATATACAATAAATAATATATTTATATATTACTTTGTCTTTATCACAATTTATCAATGGAGGGCGGGTTTGGCCCGGCCGCGCGTCATACGACGTGCCCGCCCAAACGACCAAACACTCTCTCGTGAGATAGCTGGTCGCCCGTATTGACAGCGAGGACCAGCCGTCTTAATTACAGCTCAATAACACTCCACCTGCACCCTACAGCTCCAGCACACTATACATGAAGCGGGGGAGGGTTTAGTCCGTAGGCAACTGAGTCCCCAGTTGAGTCGGACATAACCATTTAGCACGGGCCAAATGGTATATATGAGTATTACCTCCCTCGCCGAAAAAAAAAAGCCTTGAAACCAATTGTAATCTGTACCTAAGTCTTAACCTCATTCCTTAGTAAAATAAAAAAATATTCATACCGAAATGTGCAAAAAAACTATCAGTCAAATTTTATTACACAAAATTGACACGAATCGCCATGAAGCAGACAGAAACTCATATTCGACGTGTCATATTCATTCGACACCCTACCTAATACGGACCCTTATTTCAGCCAAAAAATGTCAGTCCGTCCTTTTCTAACTATATGTAATCGAAGAGAGACAGAATGCCGTACGGTTGATGGCAATGAAGTACTGTCCTATCGTTTCCACAGCGCGTTATCTAATCTTCAAATACATAGAGAAGGGTTCCGTTAGGGTTGTCGCCTCAACTGAGAAATATAATGTAGTTGGCACTTTTTTTTTATATATGGCTTTTACTCCTCACCGGTTTTAGCGAGGTGAATTCTGCCAATGTCTAGGTGTGTACTTTGATTTTGTAAACTTTTAATTATATAAATACAAGCAACGTTGTTCGGTTGAAGACTTGCTTATTGTAAGGTGATAGCCTCCCTACAAACACGTGGGTGGCCGAGTAGCCCACCAAATGAAGGAAAACTTAGAGGAAATAATTCGTGTATAGTCAAATTTTGGTATTGTTGTAGGCAAAGGTATCTTACACAACATACTAAAAGTACCGGTGGATGGGGGCGCCGCTAGCGGGGAGGAGGGGGTGCAAAGGTCCCTTATTTTGGTTTTTCGTAAATAACTCGGTAACGGTGGCTCATACGAAAAAATGTTCTATCGCTTAATTCATTCACATATAATTTTCTATAAAAAAGATTCTTTGCATTTTTTTGCCGGGATCAATGTTTAATGAGATATCGAGGAAATACGATAAACACTTTTTTAAACTTTCGGAGCTAATATTTACGAAAGTATTAGTTCTATCCAAAAATTGATTTAGAGTACCCTCATTTGTTTTTAAATACCTATCCAACGATATCCCACACATTAGGGTTGTAGTAAAAAAAATATTTACCCCCCACTCCATACGTACGGGAGGTACCCGAAAAAAATATATTTTTTCACATTTTATTTTAAAACTTTGTCTGCGTAATTAAAACACATACTCGTACGAAATTTCACTTGTCTAGTACTAGCCATCTCTGAGCAGGGTGAGCAGGGTGCCAACCCTTATAGTTTCGGCATGTCCGTCTGTCCCCGTCTGTCCGTCCACGGCTTTGCTTAGTGATGGTTAGTACTAGACGTCTAGACAGATAGATGGGGTCAGACGGACATGGCGAAACTATAAGGGTAAGAAGTGAGGTAGCAGGGTGAGCAGCTTGCTCAGTGATGGTTAGTACTAGAAAATAAAAAAATCGTACCAGTATGTGTTTCATTCACGCCAGCAAAGTTTTAAAACAATATCTGAAAAAATATTATTTTTTCGGGTACCTCCCGTACACATGGAGTGGGGGGGTAAATATATTTTTTACTCCAACCCTAATGTGTGGGATATCGTTGGATAGGTCTTTTTAAAAAAATAAGAGTATTCTAAAACAATTTTTGGATACCTATAACTAATACTTTCGTAAATATTAGCTCCGAATGTTTAAACAAGTGTTTATCGTATTTCCTCGATATCTCATTAAACATTGATCCCAGCAAAAAAGTGCAAAGAATCTTTTTTTATAGAAAATTATATGTGAATTAATTAATCGATAGAACATTTTTTCGTATGAGCCACCGTTACCGAGTTATTTACGAAAAATCAAAATAAGGGACCTTTACACCCCCCTCCCCCCGTTAGCGGCGCCCCCATCCACCAGTACTTTTAGTATATTGTGTAAAATATCTTTATCTACAACTACACCAAAATTCAGCTATACACGAATTATTTCCCCTATCAGGCAGTTAAGCGTCTTCGTTTGGTGAGCTAGAGACCCCGGATCACCTTTTGTTCAACTAAAGCGTGGTTACGCGCGTTTTTAGACTAATTTTTCATTAGCTGTACACTTGTTGGTTAGGTCACCGCACAATACTTAAGCTATCAATATTACACACTGAACTACGCAAATGAGCAAAATACAAAAAAACTACTCTAAAGACGGCGCAGCCATCTTGAGCTCAAACGGTAATTCAATGGCACTATTTTTGTGATAACTTGACTGTCAAACGTTAGCTCTTAACAACAGTTCTATCCTAGTTTTTGCATAAGAATCCGATATTTAAACTTTTTTTTATAAAGATGTTTAACCCCGCGAATGCCGTATCCGTCACAAGCTGAGTGGACCTGAAATGTTATATGAAACTTCAAGGTCATTCTTACAGCTCTTTTTTTTTTGAGGAGGGCGTTCGAAGGGTTAAGGGTATCTACATACATATGCCCTCTGTCTAATAGGGCATAGGTATGTAGATAAATTTAAAAATTTGATACTTGCCACCAAATTTTTGTTTCAGCTAGTATTTGTGTGACAGAGGGTATTAAGATTGAAAATATATATATTTTTTATCTGAACAGTTATTCCCAATATTTTTTTATTAATAATCTCGATAACTTAATTTGTTATCTAGTAAACATCTCACACTATTTTAATACGGTTTGTCAAAATATTCTAAACCGAGCGCCAGGCACTTGATACAATCATGTGACAACCCTACAGCACCCGTCATGTCGTCGCATATTTTTTTATCTCCCACTGTAGATCGCAAGGGGTGATTTTTCGGGTAATTTCAGACTAGAGAGTGTTACTATGGGAAGGATATTTTTTATGCCGCCGTAAAATGAAGGGTGTTTATAGACCTTTTCGAGAATTAATTTGCAGGAAACGTTGAGTTTATTGTAGCCATATTCATATGAATACGGTGACAAACTTTATTAGTATAAGCTATTACGGTATAAAATCATATTAAAATCCGACCGTGCTAACACTGGGTGCACTTTGCAGTTTTAGCGCTGTCGCATGTATTCACTATAAACATACTCTAAATTTGAAGTGCTGGCTGTCACATATTGTCACTTTGCAAATTCTGTGTAGAGTTAGTGTTTCTACGCATAGTGTTGTGTTCCTGCTGGTGAGTAAGGTTGCCAAAGAGCTCAAAAAGGATCCGGTGTGGTGAATACGAGGGACCCTCTTGTTCCTATAGCCGTGAATGAGGATTCACGGCTATAGGAAAAAGGAAGCTTTTTTGTAAACGGTCGACAACGCCCATGTGACACCTCTGGAGTTGAGACAGGCGTCCATAGGCTACGGTAGCTGCTTACCATCAGGCAGGCCGTATGCTTGTTTGCCCCCGTCGTGGTTTAAAAAAAAAGTGACGGGTATTGATTAAAAAAATTGTTATGTGACGGACAGACAGAGTCAGCATATGTGTTCCTCATTATGTATCCTCTTTTACCATTTTTGGTACGGACCCAAAAAAGGCAGGCACTATGCCACGGCGTCCGACAGAAAAGCAATATATGTACATACCCATAGCATATATACTTACTCGTAACTACGAAGTATCATTGATCTCAAAATTGTAGACCTACCGTTTTCCGGGGCTCTTAGTGTAATATTATCCTTTCGTAAATAGTTTTTAAGAGGACATTTTAGGGTGGCAACGCGCATGTGAATCATCTGGAGTTGCAGGCGTCCATAGGCTACAGTAACTGCTTACCATCAGGCGGGCGGTATGCTTGTTTGTCACCGTCCTGGTATTAAAAAAAAGTGAACATACAGGATGATTCAGTAGACGTGAGCAGGAATTCAGCAACACTACGAATTCAGTTAATAACAAGCTATTGTTTGATACCAGTATTAGAGTCATTAGCGCTAAAAATAAAGTAAGAAATAAAAAGTTTTAAATTATTTACGACACGCCTGATCACTCTACAATGGGGAAGGTAACTGTCAAAGTGACATCTCCAACATTGGTCCTTAGGAAAGCTAAATTTGTACGGCGCGAAGTAGTTTTTATACTTCTCAAGTATCAAGTCTCCACAGTCGCAGTAGATCCGTCAATAGGCGTTACCTTAAGGGGAAAATCCTCGGATGTGTCGCTAGGGTCGTAATTACGATGTTTGGTGACGTCACCACTGCCTACGTGCAAGGACCATGTAATACGCGGACTGAATGTCAAAAAAATACATGTAAACGCATCTATCGCGTCACTAACGTGGAAAGTCTCAGTTCCTAACAATTTTTTTCGGTAAATTGACGCTGTTCCGTTCATAGCGCCGCGGCGTCTGGTACCGAAAACAAAACGCCTGGAATTACCGAGGATAACGATTTCGAATACACAACATTGCGGTCCAGGTATTTTTGGTGCTTGCTTACACAAGCCTTAATTGTCTTGCGTTTCAGTTTTCGTGTATAAAACAATGCCGTGGGTAGATACTAATGACAAATAGGTACATTCAGCAACAGAAGCTAAGCGGGTGATGTGTTCTAAGTGATCCGTGCGCGACTATACCTGAGTCTTCTAACAATATCAAATCAAATCAAATCAAAATAGTTTTATTTCAGACATAGTCCATATGTTGTTAGAAACAGTATTTCACTTAAGGGCTATGTTAGAATTCCTAAAAGACTAAGATTACATACTAAATTACAAGACCGGAGGTATGTAAGGCCCACCTTATTTAAATTTTACTTATTTTCATAAAATACGTAGAGAAAAAATAAACAAAATTGAATTCAAATTGTCTTTTTATTTGGTTACACAATGAGATCAACTTTTTGCACAATATTGTAATAATATTCTAGATAACATGGTCATTTTAAAATATCAATTTTGGGCTTTATTAAAATAAGCGCTGCTATTAAGGCCCAGTAAAATAATCAACATTAACAAACATTTGAGAGATTATAAACATGTCAAGCACTCGTTTCTTATTACTTATGACATTTAAGATCACAGCATCATAGAAAATACACCTTCTTTTAAAAAAAAATGGCCTTGGGCCTTATTAAACTAACGACTATGAAAAATATTAACATTTTGATTTAAAATCAATTAAAATAAAAAACGATAACAAACTTAGACTGAGCTTTTTGGACACAAATCTTAAACTAAAAATTAGTAAAATCTAACCCTAAAATAAAAATCTCTTAATTGTCTGGGCCTTATTGCACCTTAGGTTTTCTAACTAGATATCAACTAAGTATAAAACAAAGCGTGTATTGTATAAATTATGCCTAAAATTTGTTTAAATCAGCATTTTAATTAGTAATATTCGTCAAGAATAATATTGCGATACGAATCAACAAAAACTTTCTTTATGCTTGATGTGTCCTCCAAATTTAATTTCATACGGGTATAAAGGCCACCACCCGGGCCTTAATGCCCTCAACAGCATATGGCTTTATTTGCTCTAGGACACTCCTAAAGTAAAACAACCATATTGCTCTTAAAAATAAGTAATTATGTTATCTTACCTTGTCAATAAGAGCGTAACGAGCTCCAGCACTATTATTAATAAGTAGAAAATACGTTTTCTCTGTGAAATTCTAATAAATCGACTTCAACTTTTTCGCAAAACAGTAATAGGCACACCCACGTGAAGCTTCTCCGACTATTCGACGACTCCTGACAAAATGGCGGCGGACACGACGCGGCGTGCCGTTGCCAGCTCGCTGTATTCTTAAGTCCTTGACGTGTATAAAAGCATTTGACGAATTTGAACCTTGTATCAGTAGTTTTTTTGAAGTGGGCCTTACATACCGCTGGGCCTTATATACCTCAGGTACCTCATACTAAAATACAATCTACTTGACATAAGTCAAGGTAGTTGTTATTACACCCATCCAATGCCACATTATTGGACAGCCAAATCTACCCGCGATCACCTTCAGAATACCATTCTGACTCTCCCTTACGCGACCCATCAGCGACGAAATTTTAAATATGCATTATAGTTACTTGAAAATAAATGCATGCATTCAATCATTATTGGCGGTAAAGGACTGGTGCCGCATTCTAAGTTTAAAATACATAAACAATACATTAAAAACACAATCTATCTTCAACATAACTCCAACACACAACCAATAAATAAGCAATATTAAAGTTGTATTGGAGTTGCTTCGGAATAATTTTCAAGTAAATTCTGACATTTCTGATTTAGACGTTTAAGCGCTAGTTGTATTGCGTTGTTAATGCATTGGAGTTATTAGTATTGACGTTGGATCGTGTATAAACGTGTTTTAAAGTAACATTACGACATTTGACGGCTTCCTAGCCCAGTCGGTAGTGACGCTGCCTATGAAGCAGGAGGTCCCGGGTTCGAATCCTGGTCAGGGCATTTATTTGTGTGTTCATCACGGATATCTGTTCCTGAGTTATGGATGTTTTCTAGTATTTAAGTATTTATCTATATTTATCTATTATATATATCGTCGTCTAGTACCCACAACACAAGCCTTATTGAGCTTACTGTGGGACTATAGTTCAAAATCTGTAAGAATGAACTTTTGACACTTCAATATTGACGTCATTAGTGATGGGGCTAAGACGTATCGTTTGTCAAATTTAGCGATTATTTATGAATTGTTCGAATCGATTTTACTACAACCGATTTTTTCTTGTCATATGCCTATATATTTTGTATCACAAATCTTCTCAAATTATAACAATAAGAATAAGAGAATAAGAATAATGTTCATTGACTTAAACCTAATACAAGTGTAAGTAATATTTGCACAGTAGGCTAATAGCTTAAGAGAGACTTATGTATTAGGTTTGAAACAATTTCACCGGAACTGAGCCTCTGTCTCCTGAACTAGGCGGTTGCCTGTGACTCGGAAGTCAGTGATTCCACCGAGAATATGAGTTGAGATGAGTTGTATGCAGTTATGCCTAATATACAAAAATAAATTAAAAAAGGAAAACTTAACTATAACAAAGCAGAAAATAAAATTATTTAGGATGATCATTATTTCATAATTGTTATCTACTAATTATGTATGGCATTATAATAATTCCATAATTAATACAATATGATAAGAAAGTCTTATATTGTCTATTGATTACATAATCGATTTTATCGACTTACGGAAATGTTATATGAATCGGACCGCAGACATGGTCACAACACTAAATTTAAAAAAAAGGAGGCGTAGACCGTAACTGTTTGCATACTCAATTGTTATCGTAAAATATTCAATAACTAAGATATGAAAAACTTAACTTTAATTAAGTTATGTTTATAAAAAGTGAAATATTGTGTTTACGTACATGACAAGCTGTAAAATCGTTATGGGATTTTGTTCATAATTTCAAAGTGTCTTGCGCGTTTACGTTCTACGGGCGTTGCGATGTGTCAAATGTTCATTCTTACAGATTTTGAACTATAGGTTGATTTGTGTAAGATTGTCCCATAATATTTATTTTGACATTGGAAATGTCTTTTCGTTCGTTCCAGTATAGGCCCCGATTTCACGAAAAAGTGCGATCCCCTAATACCTCGGAAAGTTGTACAGATATGATATTCAAAAATGGCTCAAAAGACTCATATTGACGAGAGCTGTAAGGTGCAAAAAGAATATTTCGAGAAAATAAAAAAATAAAAGTTATGGCCGGAATAGTGAAAAAAAAAATCAATTTTTTCCAAATTTTTGATTTGGCGTTCGATATTTTGGAAACGAAGAATGATATCAAAAATTTGAGAAGAACTCCTCTGGACAATTTAGTCAGCTACAATTTAAGCCTAAAAAAAAGACGATCGGGTTAAGGGTCTGCCCTGTAGCCTAACCTTTTTGAAAAAAGTCAGAACGACATTTTTCACATAATTTTTTTTTAACTGACTTCAAGATTTCAAAAGAGGAGGTTCTCAATTCGGCGTGTATGTTTTGTTACTCCATAACTCCGACATGTCTGAACCGATTTAGAAAATTCTTTTTTTGATTTTAAGTATGTATTGGTCCCGTTTTTGTCAATCTGATGAGGATCCATGAGGAATCCAGGGAAATCCTCAAATGTTAATGGCATACATGTAGTGATTTTTATCAACAAATCCAGCATTTTCATTCAAAAGAGTGACATTTGATGAAGTGGAACTGCTGATGATGATCAGAGCGGAACTCTTCAATGACGCATAGTTCACGTTTGGCGATTTGTCCTCTTCGCTGTGTTTGTTAAGCATGTTACTTAGATTCTCAGGACAAATTTTCGTCAAGCTCAAGTTCTGATGATGGGATCCAGGAGGAACAGAGGAAATTTCTCAAATCTTAAAGGTGAAGTGATTTTTGTATTTAAATCAACAAATCAAGCATTTTCATTGAAAACAGTGACATATTGATAAAGTGGAACTGCGGCTGATGCCATAAACATGTGAAATGTAAAATGAGAAAGAAATTCTTCAACGACGCATAGTTCACGTTTGACGATTTGTCCTCTTCGCTGTGTTTGTTAAGCAAGTTATTTCATTGTATAGAGTGCACCATCTACAATAATCCTTCACCGGCTTCCCCCATTGAAGAAGTCGGTTTCTTTTCTTAAAAATTATTTAGCTATATGGTTACCATTTCTCGAGTTGACTACGGATTTGTAATGTAATAATTTTCTTGTACTTTGAACATTATTATATCCTGCTTATTAATCTAAAAATTAAATATGTATACTTAGGCGCCACGGCGACAATTATTCAAACTTCGATATGCGTGTGGAAATTTTTCAATTTGTTTGTTCACAGCAGAGTTGGGCACACTTGATTAAAATCGGTGATTACTAATCATTGCTGATTGAATAATCGCTGATTAAATCATAACATAAAACAATCAAGTAATTTCGCCACGAGTAAATCATTAACGATGGGCGCTGATTGAAACTAAATAAAATTAACGCTAATCAACTAATAGACGGAGAGCTGGCCACGTCAGATACGACACAATAATGAGAGAAACGAAACCCATGTAGTTAGTTTGCTATACTATGCTTATTTCTAGATCCGGACATCTGGCAGCTGTAAAGTGGTGGAGGTCAAAGAATGCTAATAACTTGAAGAAAACAAATCCTATAGTTCTAGATTTAATGAAATATTATGGGAAATTATGTAATTTATTAGGTTATATCATATCCAGAAGGTTCTGTTGGGGAAAAGTAGTGCCAAATGATGTAAAATGCAATTTTTAGTTAGTCGCCTACTGTTTTTGTTTCCGCAATAATAGACAATGGTTTTTAATGTAATTTTAAAATACAGGACCTGTCCTCTATAAGTTACACAAGTTTGGCATTTTTTACCTATTTTGGTATTACTTTTCCAACTTAAAAACTTTGTTGGTCTGTCACTCTGACATCCACCCATTAAAAGCTGCCAGATGCCCGGATCTAGCAATAAGGCTGGTAAATCAGTCTAACTAGACAGGTTTCATTGCTCTCATTATTGTGTCACATCTGACGTGGCCAGCTCTTAGACCATAACTTGTTCAATGTGATTGACGAATGTATTACACGAGTGACGAGTGTGGATTAGAGTGTTCTTAAGTTGATTTATATTATTACTAGAATAAGGCGTTTATGGCGAGAGGCGAATGGGAATGGGAATGGGAATGGGAATGGGAATGGGAATGAGAATGAGAATGAGAATGAGAATGAGAATGAGAATGAGAATGAGAATGAGAATGAGAATGAGAATTAAATTGAAAATGAAAAGCGCATGTGGAAACCGCAGCTGTGTGATAGCTGGCTTAACTGTAGCCGAAAACCGCAATACAACCAAACAGGCTGTTTCAAAGTTAAATGGGAGCATTCATTTGTACACTCATACCAAAAACTAACAAAAAATTGTCGATATTTTGGTAAAGGTAACATTTGCCACTGGCATTTACGCTTTTATTGCTCAATATTAAATCTGCACTATACAACTTAAGACGTAAGCGCCAACCGCCAAATTATCCTAAATGTATATTATACTCACCTAGGTACCGCCTCTGTTACGTCAGGGAAAAAGTGAAGGAGCTATTAGCTACGCAAAATCTAATCAAAATCTAATCAACTAAATCGTTAGTTTAACTAAGCATTCTGTCTAACTAATGTAATCACTTCAGCTAATCATGATTGAAACTAAAAATCGACATGATTTACTCATGTCGGTGGTCAATCAGATTAGAAAGCCAATGATTGAATTCGTAATCATGATCATATGATTATGAGTAACGTTCTCATTTTTAGGGTTCCGTAGCCAAATGGCAAAAAACGGAACCCTTATGGATTCGTCATGTCTGTCTGTCTGTCTGTCTGTCCGTCCGTATGTGACAGCCATTTTACTCGGAAACTATACGACGTATCTGAATAATATTTACACATAAGGTGTATTCTGTATGCCGCTACTTAGTTAAGTATTTAAATTTGAAAAAAAAAATATTTTAAGGGGGGCGCTCCATACATACATATTTCAAAAAAAATGTTTTTACCAAATATCAACATGTGACACATCAATCGATAGGTCTTTAAAAATAATATTGAGGTTTCTTTGGTCATTTTGTGATTAAGTGAATATTTTTTGAAATAACCGCTTCGAAAGTCAGAAAAATTGTGCCCCCCTCCCTGTAACTTTTGAACCGTAAGTCCAAAAAATATGAAAAATCTTGAGGAGATGCGCCTTATCATATACTTTCTACGAAAATAGTTTTGAACATTATCGGTTTAGCCATTTTTGAGTTATCTCCAAAAAACTTCTTCCACAGGCATCAGATACAACCTTTTGGTATTAGTTTGCTTCTTATTCCATTGAAGGTACAGAACCCTCCTATGCGTGGTCCGACACGCACTTGGCCGGTTTTTTAACTTTAGTTTCAATCACGTTAATTTTTGCCCAACTCTGGTTCACAGGCGTTATGTCGAGGATACTTATGTTAATCTAAGAATAAAATAATTATCATTCAACGTCGTAGTTTTATTTTATAACATTTTCCTTATCCCGACTTTCTCGTCGCTCAGCGACAATATTTTATCGAATTCCGTAGATTCATTTCCAATGTGCTCGAGAGTCGTGTGAGGCACGAAATCTGTGAATTTTTATTTTATTTATTACGGTGAGTTGTAATAATCTTCTTCTTATTCTGCCATACAATAACGGGCATCGGTGGCCACCTTTGTGAAGTCTTTCCTATTCTCGGCCAGTCTTGCGAGCGTGGCCGCGTCCTCAATGTTTGTCCATTTTTTGATGGTATCGAGCCAGTTCACCTTCCTTCTTCCTTTTCCCCGCCTTCCCTCTATTTTCCCTTCTATTATAGTTGTTAGTAGGTCGTATTTTTTATGTCTATATAGGTGTCCAAAATATGCAATCTTCCTACGTTTAATTGTGGGTAGTACTTCTCTCTTCTTGTTCATTCGTCTTAAAATCTTTTTGTTTGTCACTTTTGCGGTCCAAGGTACTTTTAGCATACGTCTATATAGCCACATTTCGAAGGCTTCTATTTTGTCTTCCATCGCTTTCTTCAGCGTCCACGTCTCAACACCATAATAGAGTATCGATAATACATATGTTGTAATAATAACGAACAATTTTCTTATACCTTGCCTTTCTTTTACCTTATTACCTTCTAAAACCTTGAAAAGTCACTGAAAGCATAAATCTTACTTCACATGTAAAAATTTCTCACTGCCTTGGAAAGGAAGTCAAATGCAATCTTACGAGTATGTTTCTTGAGACTAAAACCGCATTTACCCAATGTTTAGAAATAACGGATAAGTAGAAAAATCCACTGCCTCAGGCGAGACTCGAACTCGCGACTCTGGGATACATGCCCATCGCTCTGACCAACTGAGCTACTAATCCTTACCTGATGGCTGCAAATTTCTCCACTATACCCTTTATGCCTCTTAGGGGGACGCCTATCGACATCTACTGAAGAAGTCCTACACTTCTCAACCGACCATTTTTCTACTCTTCCTTTGTTTCTAAACATTATGGTGTCGTTAGCAGACGTTCTGTTTAAAACAAAATTAATCGTATTCACCTACTTTAAATTTAGTTTAGTTTGGGATATTTTTTTTTTCTATGTCAGTCAAGCGCGTAATAGAGAAAAATGGCGATCTCTAGAACTGAAATACCTCTTATAATAAGTTTGAGTTCAAAATAAGAACCGACTTCACTTAGTATCCACGTTTCCAAAAGCAAATGCTCGAGCTGCTGTAAAAAATACTCAAATCACTATAGGTGTGCCTATAATAGTTGAAGAATTCCCTCGATTTCTCCAGGATCCCAACATCAAATCCTGACTTGGTTGCAATGGGACCAACTGTGAAGTATACTCTTTCACCCAAAAACAGAATTTTCAAAATCGGTCCAACCGTCTTCGAATAATCGGTGAACATACGTAAAAAAAAACATTAGAAAAAAAAAACAAATATCCCGACGAATTGATAACCTCCTCCTTCGAAATCTTGAAGTAGGTTGATAACTTTACTGCGCCTAAAAATCCTTACATACAACAAAAATTGTCCCCTCGCGTCACATTGTTCTATTAATACCTCCATAAAACATGTTTATTGTTCAAACAAGTACCAACACGTCAAAGTTTAAAAGCCTCCATGCATTCGCCGTACAACTTCATTGAGAAATGGCAGCGGGAATTGATTCTGACATCTCTCTTACCCACTTTAAAACACGCTAAAATGTCTCAGACGAACCCCACATACAAAAACGAATCTGAACACTTTAAAAATAAGGTTGAAAATGCAACGGTGATGTGGAAAAGCGTTCCTTTTTCATATTTATTAGTGTTGTTTTTTGCGTGTAATGGATTTTTAAGTGAATAAACAACAAGAAGCAAGTCGTTAAGTCTTGGTGTTTTGAATAAGAAAGATTATGAGCGTGGTGAGTGCTACGCCGTAACTCGTAGAAGGGCTACGAGAAGAAATTTGTAAGCAAATTCGTAGCAGGTCTCACATTGGTACAACATTGGTACAAATTGGAGCTATGTCTGTCCAGTGTGTGTCTTTATTTTTCGAATCGCGGCCCGGGTCACACACTGGTCGAATTTTCCCGTGTATACGCAATCTTTGTAATTGCTAAGGCGCATTTTGGCCAATCATCTAAGGTACAATAGAACTACTACTTTTTTTCCTTTGTATACGACATCCTATATAAGTTTATAATTTATAGTAGTAGTGAAAGTAGTAGTGAAATAAACAAATCAAAATATTTATTTAAAAAAATTGTTATGTTCTTCAAGTAGTAGTTTTCAGCCATTTTGAGCAGATAGTCTTCTTTGTTGGGGGCCTTCCTTTTGCGTTTATTTCGGAGTACGGTATTTATCATGCTATGTAAGTAATAGAGCATCCTCACAGGCCGACCGCCGCGGGCGAGGTCTGCTCTCTGAATCTTAATACCGACTTTTATTGCGCGCCGATATTATAGGGAAATTGAAGTTAGTTCGCAAGGTTCCGTTGCGGAATCTAGAATTGGATGGAGTAAATTATGAGCAATGAAAAAGTGTTCCAAGTTTTTATTTAAAAAAAAATTGATAAAGCACGGAACTATATCAGAATTGATTAAATCTCAAAATTGTTTGGAGGATCACCGATTGATCCATGACCTCCCGAACCGCGCCAATCCCACTCAAAACGGTTGCTAAACCGCGGTAAACCATGCCGTAACACATAATCTACCGTTGCAGTCCCTTACGGACTACAATGATGTAGTCTATCGTCATACAAGATAGCGCATTAGCTGTTTGAAAACCTTTTTAACCAACTAACGACGAAATTATGTTTTTTACTGTAGGGGGCAATCGGGATACTTGCTTACTTTGAGTTATATCCATACTAATATTATACCTATAAATGGGAAAATGTATGTGTGTGTTTGTTTGTTTGTTTGTCCGTCTTTCACGGCAAAACGGGGCGACGAATTGACGTGATTTTTTAAGTGGAGATAGTTGAAGGGATGGAGACTGACATAGGCTACTTTTTGTCTCTTTCTAACCCCCCACTTCCCTAAAATGGGGGGTGGAAGTTTGTATGGTTTGTTACCCCAAATTTAACGCGAGTGAAGCCGCGGGCAAAAGCCAGTAGGATATATAGTAGAGGTACAGTTTCAAATAAGATTTACCGAAAATATGGCGTGTTATTTTTTTATCCGGCCAGTGTTATTCCGTAATAAGACTGTCAGAGAAACTGCTGTACGAGTCGTTCTTACAGCACTATTGTGGGGCCATTTTTTGGGCTGATTGTGTATATCGTTCTGTATTACATATTGATGCTTACTTAGAATAAAATTTGTGTGGGAGCGAATGATGCAGCTGAGTGACAGATGAATGAATGAGCAAGAGCAATGATGAAAGGAATGAATGGAACATTGAGCGAGAGAGATACCAAGGACGATCGACGCGATAGGACGTGTTTAGTTAGCACTTACAGTAATTTATTTAAAAAAAAAAATTGGTAACTTGGCGTGGTTTGGTTGGTTGCTATTTGAGAACAGAAATAAAAACAAAGTCAAGTAAGAAAAATACCTCAAGAAAACACTACATACGAGTAATTACCTATATTTTAAAATGTGTTTTTATCAAATGGGTACATCTATTGAAAAGAAAACAAATAAAAGGACAAACGACAATAGTTGTAAGTGTGGAAAAAAAAAAATTTAAAATAAAAAAAATATATATAAAAATTACACTAATATTTTTATTGTATTTTTTTAGCCTGCAGAACCCAAATCTTGCCCCGAAGCGGTTCCATATTAGAAGCTCCTTGGTCAAGTGCAAATAATATTCAAACGACAGATTATTGAGGGCAGAGGGCTCTATAAACCATATTTGGGTTATAGCTTGGGTAGAAATAGGATAATGCTAAAATTGGAAAATTATAAAAACTTCAAAGAAAGGAAGTGTTAGACGGGAACAGAGAGAAAACAAAAAAACACGATAATAGATCCTACTCATCATCTCATCTTCCTGGCGTGTATTCCTTTATATCACGGCCCTCTGGAGCCTGGGGTTCGCTCGGCAGCCCAATCCCCAGAATTGTATTGCATTAGCACTAGCTTCTACAAAAGCGACTGCCATCTGACCTTCCAACCCAGAGGGGAAAATAGGCGTTGGAAAGATTTTATCCGGTTTCCTTACGACGTCTTTTGCTGAAAAGCGAGTAGGAGATATCAAATGGTTTTTCATACATAAGTTCTGAGAAACTCAGTGGTACTTGCGGTGAAGAATGAACAAACATCCAAGCAAAGTTTTTTTACTTATGCCATACAATAGGCATGGTGAATTTTTTTCATGTATGGTATCAGTCGATTCGTTTTGTTGTGAGGATCAAATGTCTATATGCGGCCAATTGCGTTAAAGCAACACAAAAGTCAGAAATTAGACTTAAAGTCCGAGATTTGCATCTGTTTCTCAAAATGACGTGCAAAAGTGACGTCACGATCACATAGTCGTCCTGTTTAAAGTATTAAAAAATTATGAAATTGCTATTTTTACAGTGAAATGTTGCGTTTATGTATATGGTTGCTGCAGCTATACCTACAATTTATTTTACAGTCAGTACAAATGTTAAAAATCGAAAGGTATCATTGTTTTTTTTTTTAATTTCGCACTATAAAAAATCTTAAAATTTAGAAATTTTGCAGCTTGACATCTTTGAGCCATTTGAATAGAATTTATAAATTTTCACTTTAGTTGGATATATTGATCATTTTGCATCCTATCAACTAAATTTTATTGCATAATTCAACATGTGTCATCATCCCTATTGTGTAACCAAGAGCCCAATTTGAGAACCGAAATCTGACAGTCACTAGTGACATCACAGTAACACATTGTAGTACATATGTCAAACAAGTACCTAGCCTAAAGTGGGTGAAATTGACCGTTTTTTAGGGTTTAGCAAATTTAGCACATGTTTATTAGTCACTAATAAGCTATGTGCTAAATTTAAACTAAATTTGCTCAGCTTTGGCTTGGAGAAGGGATCTAAAATCCAAACATACTCGAATGTTAAGTTTTAGTTTATAGTAGTTTGTAATTATTTGTATGTTTGTTATTTAATAATATTAGTAAAGGTATAAAATCTAAACACATTTTAATATTTATTAGTAAGTATTCTTACCTAAGATTAGCTGTAGACTATTCTCGCCGCATAATCAAATCAATATGGCCGTAAGATAAGCAATAAGAGGGGAATGTGTACCGCCCGCCGTGGGCGATGTCGACAAATATTTGATTACGGCACACTGTCCTCAGTGAACAGTAGCACAGATAAATTGTTATTGGCCTCGGTCAGGGGTCCACTTACTACACCAGTGGAAACTGGCAAGGTGATCTTGCTCCGAAGGCTTGTTGCCGATCGTGTAGTAGGGTAACCAAGGGGTCAACTTGTTTAAACTGCTGCAAATAAATGGGAAAAACTTTTAAGGTCAACAATATATTATATATTTATAGTTTATTTTTTAGTAGAATTTTTAATTTTAAGCTTTTATTTTAGGAAAAACTTGAAAATAAACATATAAATAAGTATGGATGGAAAACTGACAATAGTGGACAAAAACTAGCACAATCACCCTTTAAGACCTCGATACAAAATGGCCCATCATGGGCCAGTCTAAGGGACACAGCTATACGACGGAAGGAGATCGCAATATCGTTAGATTCCCTCTAACGCATAGCTGCGTCCCTTAGACTGGCCCATGATGGGCCATTGTGTACTGGGAGCTTAAAGGGTGTAGTAGGGTGTAGTGTGTGTAGTGTAGTGTTTGTGTGTAGTCAAAGTGACAAACCTAGCGTGAATGTGCATAATCGAGACCAACTGCGGGTAGTTGGAAAAACCCGCGCAGCTAAGAGATGCTGATACAATTCCTTGCCAGTCTGCCTGCGACCACAAGCGTTACGGCACGCTCGAAGCGTCAGGAAAATAATAAAAGAAAGTGTACGCGATTAAGGCCCGTTTTTGTCAAAATAATGCGCGTAGTACAACCTTAACTATATTTAAAAGACTCTTGATAAAATTATACCAACGAAATCAGTTGCGTGACTTTCAACTTATAGCTAAGTCATACGTTATACTTTAACTGTGATATTTTTAAAAAGAAAAGGAAACGGCTGAACCGGTTTTCATGAACTTGTCTTAGAAAACTCGATAACCTGCTACAAAAATAGCGCATTCACATCAGTTCACACGTTATAGCGCTATAGACAGATACACAGACAGACACACATAGCGGTGTACTTATAACATTCCTCTTTTTGCGTCTAGGGCCAATAAACTGAACCCGAAAATCAGCGCCTTTTGTCCATGCATAGGAAAACTGTACAAACAGTTAAAACACAATCACATGTTGTATTATTCTTTGACAATCTAGAATTTAAATAGTTTTATATCCTTTAGGCATATACAAGATATCTCTATACTCCGCTTCGCGTGTTATTTCTTTGAAACCTAAGCTGCCAAAAAGAAGGGGTGCGGCAGGGGAAAAAGCAATGCTAGGCAGGGAACGCGCCATTGTTCCGTGGGCCGTAAGAGAGAATCAGACATTAATAGTTGCCATGGAGACGTACTAAGTTTACTGTCACTTACAATAAATTAGTGTCTCACTATCTTCGAGCGTGGCAGAGGGGTCACCCGGCTATGCGGGGTCATGGGTTATAGTTATAGTCTATGCCTTTAGGTAATTCATGAATCAGACCTACTGATACTTCATGCAGTATAATGTCGGACTCAATTTGCTTCCAAGAAATTATTGCATAATATCGAAGCGATTTGTTTACACGGCTGGTCAGTTGTTTATTACAACTAACGGAGCTGTTTTATTATTCACAGCAATAAAGGAAATATGTACAGTCGAGTCGACGTCATTGTTAACCGTTTATTAACGTCGTGACGTCAAGTTGTCTGTCACGCAGAAGGGGTGATTAGGGTTAAAACAGCTATAGGCTAGCTGCAATCTGTCACCAGCCGCTCGCCATGGTGACCCCGGTCTAAGGCTGTGTTTCAACCAGAGATGAGGGAGGATGCGTTGCGAAGAATGTGTTTATTAAGCACCAATAGAATCACTTCATTTGTTTAGCGCAGCTCTAGGATTGGTTCTTAAAAAACCAACGCATCGCTCATCTTTGGTTGAAACGCGAGCGGCCAATTTGACAGACTAATATGTACATTTATAGAGTAAATACATCACAAATGTGTATTATAATTTATAAATGGGTTAGGTTAGGTTAGGCTCGGGGGATGTCGTGGTAGACGTACATGCGATCCTATTGCACCCCCCATAACGACATGGACGGAAACGCCGCAAGGTTTTTAGTGGGTATTCCTCTCCCTTCTGGAGGGGCGAGTCCCACATACCCCCCACTTATGGGCCTTCCCCGGGCTCCGGGAGGGTGCGTAAATGCATTTTCCCTGCGACAAAAAAAAAGGTTAGGTTAGGCTATATTAATATTAGGTATCAATTGCGCATTAAATGTACCTATCATTTAATGCGCCTTAGTTTCATTGAAATGCGTGCAAATAAATAATCCTTATATCATCAGAGACAAGACTAAATTGAACAATATTTTCGAGTGATCCAACCCCTTAAAAGAAGGAGGGTACAGTAACCCCTGTAATACAATACTGGGCAACAGTAAACTGCTATAAGTACTGGAGTCCGGCTCGCGGCACGCATACCGATGCGGCAATGGTGTACGAATGTTTGCAGGTGGATGGATATGTCAAATGATTTTAGTTGGGCCAATTGCGGCTGTAGGGGCAACTACAGGCGCATATACAGTATACACTCTTAAAGGCTTTTTGCTATGACTAATCTTCATCTTTCTTTACTGGGATTAGGTTACCGAGCAGACTAGGCTCCATTGAGTTTTATCAGAGACATTAAATTGAACAATATTTTCTAACACTAAACTACCCTTTGTCTATCTTGTATATCACTCTCAATTGCTCAAAGGTTAGCTGGAAGAGATCCCTTACAGGGATAAGTTCGCCTTTGTACGTTGTATTTTCAACCGACTTCAAGATTTCGAAGGAGGAGGTTATCAATTCGTCGGGATCTTTGTTTTTGCTATTTTTTAGGGTCCCGTATCTCGAAAGGAAAAAACGGAACCCTTATAGGATCACTTTGTTGTCCGTCCGTCCGTCCGTCCGTCTGTGAAGACCCTTTTTCTCAGGAACGCGTGGAGGTATCAAGCTGAAATTTATATCAAATACTTAAGCCTACTGTCCCTTGGAGCTGTGAAAAAATCAAACTTCTAAGCCAACGCAATTAAAAGATACAGCCGTTTATGCCGCAAATATCCAGCAAATTTTCGAAACTTGCAAGGGAATCAAAACCTACAGAGTACTTCCCGTGAACTCAGAATCTTGAAATTTGGTACGAAGCAACGTTTTATAGCACAGATAAAGGAAAAATTGCGAAAACAGTAAAGTTTTAGTTAAGTAAATCATATAATAAAAATATTTTTAATAATTTTAAAGTTACTACCCCTCTATTTGTACGGAACCCTCGGTGCGCGAGTCCGACTCGCACTTGGCCGGTTTTTTTAGTTTTTTTATGTATGTTCAACGATTATTCGAAGTCGACTGGACCGATTTGGAAAATTATTTTTTTGTTTGAAAGTATACTTCACAGTTGGTCCCATTGTAACCATCAGGTCAGGATCTAGAAAATCGAGGGAACTCTTCAACATTATACGCAGACTATTATTGATTTGAGTACTTTTTTACAGCAGCTCGAGCATTTGCTTTTGGAAGGGTGGATGCTAAGTGAAGTCGGTTCTTTTTTATATAAAACTAGCTTTTGCCCGCGGCTTCGCTCGCGTTAAATTCGGGGTAACAAACCATACAAACTTCCACCCCCCATTTTAGGGAAGTGGGGCGTTAGAAGGAGACAAAAAGTAACCTGTGTCACTCTCCATCCCTTCAACTATCTCCACTTAAGAAATCACGTCAATTCGTCGCCCCGTTTTGCCGTGAAAAACGGACAAATAAACACACACATACACTTTCCCATTTATAATATTAGTATGGATTATATTTTGTTATGACTGTATTTTGACCTGTTTTATGTACAATAAAGTGTTTACATACATACATACTACCGTAATTACTGGAGTTCGGCTTGCGGCGCGCATGCAATGACGTGCGAAGGGTAAAAGTGGATGGATACGTCAAATGATTTTAGTTGGGACAAATGCGACTGTGGGGACAACTAAGACCACCGTAGATAATAGTAGTTTATGCAACAGTTGTATAAGAGGGGTCAAAAAAGGTGAGTGGCGTGGGTAACAATTTGAGCCGTAGGCGAAAATTGTTAAGAAAAACGCCACGAACATTTTTTTACCTACTTATACGACGTTGCATACAATACTTTTTCTACGAATACACTTACTTTTACATAAAATGCGAAATTGAAAATTTCATGGATATCGCAGTTATTTTGTCAACATAATCAACAATCATGTAAGTTTTACCTTTTAAAACACTATTTTTCAATAATACTAACATTACTAACACAAATACACACCGTCGTTATTTGATCACTTATTAAAGAGCTACAGAGATTAGTAAATATAACTAAATTACTTTCAAAGTTTGCAATTTGCCCCAACAAACGAACGGGAAACGTAAAAAACTACGAAGTAGGTCTGCGGTTCGTTTAATTTTTTCTTTTTTAAAGTTTTTTTTTCTAAAAACGCTGCGTTTATTTAGGTTTCTTAGGTTGGCAGTAATTTATTTTATATTAATAGTCATGTTTGCACGCGATTACGCGATACTATTTTGGCGCTTTTATAGAACAAGTGTTATTTTGGGGAATAGACTAGATAGACTTTTCATCGAGTGTATTATCTATGTTCTTATAAAGGTGTTGACGAATGTATAAATGACAGATAAAAGTACAGGAGTAGAAAAAACTCTTAAAGGCTTTTTCGCCGCATGTATCCGGAAAGATGAGCCAAACTTACTACTGAGTGGATCCCACAGTATGGTTACTAAGGCAGAGGCAAACATGGTGGGACTTTGAAGCATTTTGTAAAGAGTGGTCAAAAATTTGTAAAGAGTGGTCGAGAATTTGGAAAAAAAGTGAAATATTTCAACCAACATGGATTTTCTCATTTTCGAGCCTTTTCCCAGCAGTGGGACACTAAAAAGAAAAAAAAACCTTTTTTTTTTACCTTGCCTTATCCATATTTATTTGATTCGAGACGCAAAAGCCTACTTTATCTATTCTGTAGAGGCGATGCGAAAATAAGATAGTTCACTCCAACCGCCGTTTCTAAAAGGACGTAAACACATAGGCTTTCAGCACACATACGTCTTTTTGAACAACCCACCTGGACTTGCATGCTGGTCACGGATCAGCCTTTTAAACACCAGCCATTATGTTTTTTACCGACTTCAAAAAAGAGACAAGGACGGTGGAGTTGGTTCTACTACTTCCATTGTCATCAAGTCAGGATCTGTTAAGATCTAAAGTTATTTTATTTATAGTATGGCTACAGGTCACTGGATATGGAATAGGCATTTCTTCTCTGGGGTAGTAGTAGTGGGAAAGTAAATGATGAAGAAAATCCAGTGAGTGCTGCGAGGTCGATGGGACAGTGCAGCTGCAAAGTTTGTTACTCTTTTAGCACCACCCAGGGATCACGTGTAGGGTTGTCTAAGGTGTTTCCTACGGACGCAGAGTAACATTGATCCCCCAAGATATAAAGTTTTGCGGCCATATTCTAACTCTAAACAATAATTAATTAATTGTTTAATTAAACAATAGGTACATTTTCTGTCTCTCAAGCTGTTTTGATGTCTTCTTAAAGAACTACGCATTAATGTCTATCTTTCAGATCTAATGTAACTCTTACTGTTTTGAAAAAATAAGTCCCGCCGAGTTTCTTGCCGGTCATAATATTTCTCGGGTCAGAGCAGTAGAGTTAGAACCGGTGGTAGTTTTTTTTCTGACGTTCATAATAGACGGAGAGCTGGCCACGGCAGGAATGACACAATAATGAGAGCAACGAAATTGATATAGTTAGACTGCTATACTATTGTTATTACCTAATCTGGCAATCTGGCAGCTTTAAGCCGGGGGGTTCAAGAGTAGCAGACCAGTAAAGTTGTTTATAAATCTAGGGAACGACGCAATACTGAGAGTTCTTGCTTTAGTACGATATCGTGGCATTTGATGTATGTAATTGGAATATAACGTGGAAGCTGTCGCAGTGGGGGGGAAAAGAGGCAGGTTGAAGTTAAATGCATTTATACCGGACGCCTGCTGTTTATTTTATTCTGATCTGTGAAAACTGTTTGTTATTAATCAGGCGCTCGAATAAAACTTATTAGTTGACAGTTTTCGATGCCAAGACGATATTACCGATAGTTATTTCTAAATAGGAAATCGACTTTAACAGCCAGGATTCTCGGTTTAAATTGTTATGAAAAAATATGTGACATATTAGGTTTTGTTCTGATAATGAACTTAGCTTACGAAGCCACATCATAATACAGCTACTCGTTACTAGATTGCGCTTATATCTACTAAACATAGACAGAATATTACATTTGAATTCCAACTGCTGACCCAGCACGGGCGAGCAGTAGATAATAAACCAATATAAGTGTGCCGCATTGCTACGAATCTCGCGGTCATGTTACACTGGCAGTTAGAGAAATTGGCTCGCCAAGGGGCGCACAACCATTAGGAAATTACAGATATATGGCTGCCTAATTTGTCGATAAAAATATTAACCCTTAGCCATAACTGGCAATATTTTGATCATTAAATACTTAGAGAATTCAACCAACCGGAGTCGCCATTGACAGGCGTTCCCTTCTGCCGAAAACATATCACCAGTGGTCATACACATGTATGGCCACATGATTTTTATTTTTATTTTGTTTTTGTATTTCTTTCATAACTGTCGTGCTTTAATTTTTTAGTTTAAATATTACTATTTGTTACTATAATTTAATGTGTTGTCTCCGTGACCTCACCCACATGTGGCCCCGACGGAAGACCAGCGCTGGCCCTCCAGGCTAGCACCACGCTGAGTCGGGACCATTTCGTGACAAATTAATCATTTAATTTTAATCACTAAGTACATGTGTACCATATATTACGTCACGAATAAACGTTTTTTCTTTCTTTCTATGGACTGACGTTTATCTGACGTATCATCCCGTCCGGGTTGAAATCTCTAAGTTGAATACCGATTCTGACAGCCATCACATCAGCATTAAAATAAAAGTTCTTATTTTATTATTATATTCTCTTTATTTTTGTCATTGTGATAGTTGCCTTCCCCATTCATTTTAATAACATTAAGTAAGATTTAGGGTGTACATCTGAACGAAGTGACAGCTACGGCCTTGGAACGTATCGGATACCGTTTCGGGATTGTCAAAATCTCCTTTGTTTATTTGCTGCATGACCACAGGTAAGATAAAATATTTATGTAGTTTATTGTAGTAGTTTCGTTCTAAAATAACGGTTAGATTGGGCAAATTAACTAATAAATCTTACATTAATGTATTTTTGTATTAAAATTACTGATGTATCAGGTAGATTAGGGCAGGTCCAGCAATCAAACTAATCGCGTACTTGTCAACCCTAGATAATCGACAGGAAAAATTGTATGTAGACGTCATGTGCCACCGTTCATATGTCAAAGTTCTGTCAAACACTGATTTTGTAGGGAAGATTAAAGAGGCATGGCATGAAACCTTTGCGGAATGAAGATTAACACAATAAATGTCAAAGTCAAAGTCAATTAATTTATTTGTACAACATGGGTATATATATAGTACAAACAGAGGTACAGGTCTTACAGAAATGACGCTTCAAAAATGGGTATTTTATTGGTTAACAAGACATGAGACATTTTATTTTTGTAAACCTAAAAATGGGTTAAGTTTTCACATGAGCATTGTTTAACTTTACTCGTTTTAATATTATATTTATCCTTGCCTATTAATCATGAACTTGTATCGATATAAATATCGACTCTGCGCAGCATTTGCGTAGCGAGTATTTGAAGTGACAGAATGATAGAAAGTTCTAGATAAATAATAATTTACTTGGTGGTACTACCAATGAGCAACATAGATTACCTCACTAAGATCCCGCACTTTAGCGTTTATGAAGGCTTGCAGTCGTTATCTATATGCTGTTTTATTTATAAATATTGAGCCGCCTGTCGCACCAGTGGATTGTAGGTTATGACAATATTTGAAACTACAAAACCTAACGCGTACTCAATGAACTCGATTCATTTCTCATTTTATAAGAAAGATTGGCGCCATTTGTATGCGGGAACATTCATACTTTGGCCATGTCTCGATTTTAAAAACACGCTGACACATTATTTTTGTACTTATGGAAGATTCCTTCTCATACGCTTAAAATACTCTCGAAGAATGGTAACATTAACACTGTTGGTTTCCTTGAAAAGAGAGTTTTTGTGTTTTTGATAACTGCGGACTCTGCATAAGTTTAAAAACTTCCTGCCTGTGAGTACCAAGAAGCTGCTTGTGCAGGCTTTAATTTTTCCTATTATAGACTAAGCTGATGTGTGCACTACCAACATTTCCCAGGCTTCCCTAAACAGACTCGATCGTATATTAAATAATGCCAAACGCTTTATTTTCGGCTTGCGTAAATTCGATCACGTCTCAGGTTATCGTTACCAACTCCAATGGCTAGGCAGCCATGCCAGCCACGTGCAGGCGCACGTCAACGCAGGACTCTTAGAATTCTCTGTAAGTACTCTCTTCTCTATTTTGTTTGATCTCTCTGTTCCAGACTACCTTAAGTCCAAATTCAGTTTTGTCAACCCCCGTCCCGGGCGTGAACTTCGCTCTTCCCAGTCTCTTAAGCTTCTAGTACATCCTCCCCATAGCGGTTATCTCTCTTCTTCCTTTACAATCCAGACTATTTGTCTCTGGAATTCACTTCCCCTGACAATAAAACAAGCCCCAAGCAAGTTCGTTTTCAAACGCTTGCTTCACAAGCACCTGCTGGATCATGACCAGCGTGAATGAGTTTTTTCCCCTTTGCACATATGCATTATAATATATACGTATGTTTATTAGTATGTATATATATTGGTATTTGTGAAGTTTATGTAGCATATATCGAAGTATATTTAAGTAGGTACAAATAAGTTATAGGATAAACCAGCAAGTTTTCTCTTACAGCACTCACTTTAGCGAATTTCTGTTTGGCCCTATGGTTGACTGGTAGAGAATGCCTTGAGGCATTAAGTCCGCCATTTGTACTTATTTTACTTTGCAATGAAGTTTAAATAAATAACTAAAATTCTCGGGTGCATATTTAGATGCACCTATCTGTAGTAATGTTTGTTACAATTGCAGAGTTATTTTGCATAGTTTATGACCAAATACCAAACAATATAAAATGTACATTATTTTTGGGATACTTATCCCAAACCTAATGTACCATCGGGTTCATAATTGCATACCCAATTTATACGTAAACGTACAGTACGTACAGTAAACGTGATGCTACAAAAAAACGTATAACATCCTAGTAACTATTTTTATGAGTATTTTTTTAGTATTAACTCAATTCCGGAAAATATTATAGGGCAGATGCCCCGGTTGTGGCCACTGTGCCGGTTTTGGCCATTTTCAAAATTACTAAGGCATAGACAAATTTACAAGTCTATGGTTTATAGAGTTGTATAAGAGTAAATTATGGCAGCACAGATGGCCCTGTCATCTGTCATGTATCAGTTGTCAGCGTAGCACTATGTATGTGGCTGCTAAAGTGTTTAATAAGTTACCCGTAGAAATTAAATCACTCAATTACTTAAAATTTCTGACAGCACTTAAAAAACATGTTATTGACTCATGCCCCTACAGCTTAAGTGAATATTACAATACTGGTCACTGTTAGTTAATAAGTATGTATATATTATAAAATGTTAGTTCATAAGTACATAAATATGTAGCTACACCCACTGGATAAATTTGTATTGATACTATCTGTATTGCTTAACATCATTATGTACACATACAATTTATGGCTAAATAAAAAAATATAATAAAAATAAAATAAAAAATGGCCAAAAGTGACTCTTGGGCTTTTTTTTAATATTTCTCAAAAGAAAAAAAAGATCAGAATCTTAACAGCGGAAGTTCATATAAATATAGTCATACAGATTTTATTGAATTTAAACTTTCGTGAGACATAGTAACACTGTATAAGTTTCAAACGGCTGTACTTACTTGTGTTTAGTCACTACACAATATTATCAAAGACTCATTAAATAAATATTTTCATCATTCCTTATTGATACAAAGTGACAGACGTCTGAATAAACAAACTCTCCTTAAAGTGGCCCAAACCGGGGCATTTGCCCTAATATTTTTAGATGATCATTTTCAGAAAAAATATTAGCCATTTTAAAAATTGTTTTCCTAGTACCTGCACTCAATTTTCTACTCTTTAAAACAATATATTATTTTTAATTAGTAGGTACAGTCGCCATCAAATATATCGGAGAGGCCAAGGTACTCAAAAATATCTGAACATACACTTTATCGCCTTGACAATAGAGGCGTTGTTCAGATATTTGTGACCACCTTGCCCGCTACGATATATCTGATGGCGACTGTACTTAAATTTTTAACGCTAATATATGTATCCGTAGTGATCACGCGAGTCGTTTTGTATGCTCAATCTAATATGTACATACGTTGTGCCGTTTATTCCCACCAATAGTTGTGCGCACCTTGGCGAGCCAACTGCTCAAACTACCAGTGTAACATGACCGCGAGATTCGTAGCAATGCAGCACACTTATACTGGTTTATTTTCTACTGCTCACCCGTGCTAGGTCTGCAGTTGGAGTTCAAATGTCATTTCCTGTCTATGTTTAGTAGATATTAGCGCAATCTAGTAACGAGTAGCTGTATTATGATGTGGCTTTGTAAGCTAAGTTCATTATCAGAACAAAACCTAATATGTCACATATTTTTTCATAACAATTTAAACCGAGAATCCTGGCTGTTAAAGTCGATTTCCTATTTAGAAATAACTATCGGTAATATCGTCTTGGCATCGAAAACTGTCAACTAATAAGTTTTATTCGAGCGCCTGATTAATTACAAACAGTTTTCACAGATCAGAAGGAAATAAACCGCAGGCGTCCGGTATAAATGCATTTAACTTCAACCTGCCTCTTTTCCCCCCCACTGCGACAGCTTCCACGTTATATTCCAATTACATACATCAAATGCCACGATATCGTACTAAAGCAAGAACTCTCAGTATTACGTCATTCCCTAGATTTATAAACAACTTTACTGGTCTGCTACTCTTGAACCCCCCGGCTTAAAGCTGCCAGATTGCCAGATTAGGTAATAACAATAGTATAGCAGTCTAACTATATCAATTTCGTTGCTCTCATTATTGTGTCATTCCTGCCGTGGCCAGCTCTTAGTCCATAAGTGCATTGTAATGTGCCTAAATCTATACATATAATAAAGCTGAAGAGGGTCGAAAGTCTGTACATGGAAGATAATCGAAAAAAAGTTGGCTGGGGATACTTAGAATCGATAACAGAACACGTTCCAACAATTTTTAGAATTTTTGTCTGTTTATCTGTTTGTCTGTTTATCTGTTTATCTGTTTATCTGTTTGTCTGTTTATTTGACCGCGCATCACGTGATAACGGCTGAACGGATTTCGATGAAATTTTGTGTACAGATAGTTTGAGTCCCGGGAAAGGATAATATATAGTTCTAACGGCCTCCTAGCCTAGTTGGTAGAGACCCTGCCTACGAAGCAGGAGGTCCCGGATTCGAATCCTGGTCAGGGCATTTATTTGTGTGTTTATTACAGATATTTGTTCCTGAGTTATGGATGTTTTCTATGTATGTAAGTCTTTATCTATATCTTTATATTATATATACCGTCGTCTAGTACCCATAACACAAGCCTTATTGAGCTTACTGTGGGCCTAGGTCGATTTGTGTAAGATTGTCCTTAATAAAAAAAAAAAAAAAAAAAAAAAAAAAAAAAAAAAAAAAAAAAAAAAAAAATCCCGAAAATCAACCCTGGTGGGGGTGAAAATGGGGTTGAAAGTTTGTATGGAGAATGTTTAACAGCTGAAACGATTTAGATAGACAGGAATGAGTATGGAGATAATTTGAGTCTCGAGAAACGTCATAGGATAGTTTTCTAACCCTTGTGGGGGTGAAAAGGGGGTTGGAAGTTGGTATGAGGATTTTTTTACCGCTGAACAGATTTAGATGAAAATTGGTATAGCGATAGTATGGGTCTCGAGAAAGGACAAAGGATAGTTTCATCTTGAAACCCCCCCCCCCCCCCCCCCCACACCTTACTTTAGAACCGTAGGTCCAAAAAATTTGAAAAAAGTAATGGAAGTGAAGCCTGAAAGGTACTTTCAATAAAAACTATCTATCTATACATCTATCACGTGTGAAAACGGCAGAACGGATTTTGATGAAATTTTGTGTAGAGATAGTTTGAGTCCCGGGAAAGGACAAAGAATAGTTTTCATCCCGAAAATCAACCCTGGAGGGGGTGAAAAGGGGGTTGAAAGTTTGTATGGAGATTTTTTTAATAGAAATTAGTATGCAGATAATTTGAGTCCCGAGAAACGACAGAATAGTTTTCATCCCGAAAATAAACCCTTTCACCCTGAAAAGGGGGTTGGAAGTTGGCATGACGATTTTTTAACCGCTGAACTGATAAAGATGAAATTTGGTATGTATGGGTCTCAAGAAAGGACAAATGATAGTTTTCACTCCGAAAATCAACCCTAAAGGGGTGAAAAGAGAGTTGGAAATTTGTATAGGGAATTATTAACCGCAGAATCGATTTAGATAAAATTTGGTATGGAGATAATTAATTAAAAAAGGAAATAAAATAGTTTTATCTCGGAAATTATCCTTTAAACGGATACAAAAGGGGTGAAAGTTTACATGGGGAAGAAACAACCAATAACCGCTGTCCGTATTTAGATGAAATTTGGTATTTAAATAATTTGTAATTTTTTGGTCAAGGTGTTCATATTTATAACATGTTACCCGTCGATGCTTTAAATTTACCTTTACCCGCTCTTAAGAAATATTTGAAAATGTCATAATTGTCAAAGGGTTATTGCAGGTTCGAGTATTATATATGACGGACAAAGATGCAGGGCCCAAACCAAAAAACTACAACAACATTTATAGGACACCGTTTAGGTAGGAAATAGTAGTTTATCTACACTCACATTGTAAGTCCTCTAAAACGTGTTCAAGAACGGTAGGCAATGGCTAGCATTACCACAACCGATTTTACTATGATAAGCTTTTTATGTGTGGCAGTAACGTAATTTTAACTTTACATGCTCAAATATTGATGTGTTATGAGTTTTGATAACATAATGTACACCTGCACGCTCCCGCGCGGCCGCCGACACGCGCCCGCGCGACCGCCGGCACAATCGAGTTGGCCATGGCGGTGCAATGGCGGCCATTCTATGGTTTCAGAATACGGCATTTAGGATAAATAATATGAGTGTAGATAAAGCAGTATATGCAACTGTACGTAATTAGGCCTTAACACACTCGTGTGATCTTATTATAGTAGTTTATGTAACTGTTACGTTTTAAGGCCAATATTTGATAACACATCAATAGTTGAGTATGTAAAGTTAAAATTACGTTACTGCCACAGATAAAAAGCTTATCATAGTAAAATCGGTCGTGGTAATGCTAGCCATTGCCATTGCCTACCGTTTTCGAACACGTTTTAGAGAACTTACAATATGAGTGTAGATAAACATATCAAACGTTTTGTGAAGCAGTCAGATTAGGATTTATTTTTCTTTATAATTAAACAATAGGTACATTATCTGTCTCTCAAGCTGTTTTGATATGTCTTCTTGAAGAACTACGCATTATTTTGTATCTTTAAAATAAGTCCCGTCGAGTATCTTTTCGGTCATAATACTTCTTGGGCCAGAGGTGTAGGGTTAGAACCGGTGGTAGTTTTGGAACGAAGTTCCTTATTGGACGGTTCGCGGATGGGGGGCTAGGTGAAAAAAAGTCACGTGACCGTCACGAAAAAGCGTCACGTCACGAAAACGCGACACCCATACGATTGAGAAACATGTAAAATGGAATGAAATAAAAAATATATAAAATAAAATAAAGTGAAGTGAAGTGAATTGTAGTGAAAGTGAGAAGTGACAAAGTGATAAAAGTGAAAAAAGTCGAGAACCTAAAAGTAAAAAATGTCAAAAATGGCAAAATTTCTAAATTTCAAAAATTTCAAGTTTCAAAAATTTCAAAAATGTATAAATTTCATAAATTTCAAAAATTTCAAGTCTCAAAAATTTCAAAAATGTAAAAATTTCAAAAATTGCAAAAATTGCAAAAATTTCAAAAATTTCAAAAATTTCAAAAATTTCAAAAATTTCAAAAATTTCAAAAATTTTAAAAATTTTAAAAATTTCAACAATTTCAACAATTTCAACAATTTCAACGATTTCAACGATTTCAACAATTTCAACAATTTCAACAATTTCAACAATTTCAACAATTTCAAAAATTTCATAAAAATACAAAAAAAATTAAAACCACAAAATTTACGAAATAGTCAAAAATGTAATAAAATTAAATAACATAACTTCGTTCCAACAGAGTGTTCCACGACACTCATGTATTTTATTTTTCTCTGACGTTCATTAGTGCATTGTAATGTGCTTACCTTGAAGTATGTAATTACCACAATTATTGCAACCAGTAACGTAACATCAGTGTATTATCTGTGACAGTGTGGTAAAAACGTATGAAAATTCATTACCTACGGTAACGTAATCAAATTCCGCCCCTCCCCCCCCCCCCCCCCGACCGCCGGCACGCATGGTTTCAGTGGATTTTTAATATGTGTGTAGGTAAAGCAGTGTATGCTTCTGTACATAATTAGGCCTTATTACGTAACAGTTACATAAACTACTATTTATCTCTTTTTAGGGTTCCGTAGTCAACTAGGAACCCTTATAGTTTCGCCATGTCCGTCCGTCTGTCCACGGTCTAGCTCAGTTACTGTTCGCACTAGAAAGCTGAAATTTGGTGAGGCCTGATAAGAACTTTCAATAAATACTATATTAAATAAAATCGGTTCGGTGCCGGATAGTAGACTGACGTAAGCGCCGCCAAATATCCCTTAATAAACGACCGTTTGAACGGATGTTTCATAACAGGGCGGCATTTACGAAACTACACTGAGCATCGCCCGACATGCTCTTGGCCGGTTTTTTTTGCATTGTTATCCCGGAAATTACCTTTCATGCTTAGACTGATTTGACGGGAGGATCGATTTGGATGATATTTGCCGTGGAAATGAACGTATAAATACAAAAGTGGTCCTGTATCGTCCGATATACACCTACTATTCTATGTCGTTTAAATCATGCCATAAAAATTAATAGGATAAATCCATCTGTCAACTTTACTTCAAGTTCCGCCTCCAGGGTAGCGGGAGAGAAATTAGGGGTGAATTAGCCGCTTACTGACACAGACCGAATTCCACGCGGGCGGAGCCGCGGGCACAGCTAGTTGAGGAATAAATATCTTTGATATTTTAAAAAGTTAAGACAATATCCAACTCACATACAACTTCAATTAATTCATCATTACACCTAATGCCTTAAGCGCCTGAATAAAAAATTGCTTGAAAATGATTCCGATGCAACTCCAATACAAATCCAATATTGGTTGTTTTTGTTGTGTGTAAGAGATTACAGATAGATTGTGTTTTAACGTATTGTTTATGTAATTTAAAGTTAAAATACGGCACCCGGTCACTAAGTATTGAAATTTTACATATAAGGCGCAAAAAGGTCTTCAAAAAAGGAGTGTCTAGGTTCTTAAAGGGTAGGCAACGCGCATGTGAATCCTCTGGAGTTAGAGGCGTCCATTAGGCTACGGTAACTGCTTACCATCAGGCGGGCCGTATGCTTGTTTGCCACCGTCGTAGTATTAAAAAAAACCATTTTATTGTCATTGAGTGTATTTAATTGAGGAACATTCAATTCAATTTCTTCACCATGATAATTTATCGAACCGTTCCAATTCTATTAAAACCTTTCAGAACCTATCGCCGAATGTCCGATTAGGTTTCAATAACTTAGCTTTAAGTAGCCAGTTTCGTTGCCCCCCTTTTTAGGGGGAAGGCTATCTGAAAAGTGCAGCCGGACTACGTACGAGTATAATGTAAAGCGCCGAGCTTTAAGTGAAATGCTCACAAGCATCGTTTCGATTTATAGAATTGATTTGACAAGGAAAAAATACGTATTGTGTTCATAATGCGTTTAATAATCTCGCTAAGTATATGACACATAGGGTTTCTGCTCGAGACTTCTCGAACTCGAGACTCTATAAAATTGTTTGTTTTTGTTTTATTTTAACAAAATTTTACGGTTGCAAAAAGAGACTCAAGACTCGAAAATAAAAACCGGCCAAGTGCGAGTCGGACTCGCGCACCGAGGGTTCCGTACAAACCTGTAGGTACGAGGGTCATGTCAAAAGAAATTAGATACTCAAAAGTTACAGACTTTATTCTTTATTACAGCTATCTATTTTTTCAAAGTATTCACCGTGAACACGTTTACACTTTTCCATCCGTCTAAACCACTTAGAAAATACCGATGACCACTCTTCTTTAGAAACCTCAGAAATTTAATAATTATACGCAGCCAGGGCATCTTCTTTGTTCTCAAATCGCTTTCCTTTTATTTTTCAGTCAGGGGAATATGGCTGGTGGGACAGAATAGTCACGTTTTTTGAACTGAAATAGTCAAGTGTTCTAGCAGAAGTGTGCGGGGCAGCGTTGTCGTGGTGCCAGAGCAGGTGCTGGGTTCCCGACTTCGGCCACCTGTCACGCCAAGCTGACAGTACTCTTGGGGCACAAACTGTCACATTCCATTCTGAATTAACTGTCCTTTGATCTTCTAGCACTATCGTAGCAATATGTCCCGTCTTGCAGAAAAATGAGGCAACCATTTGTTTTTGTGTACTTCGGGTTCGGCGACATTTTGTTGGCGTCGGCTCATCTTCAAAACACCATACTGTGGACTGTCGCTTTGTTTCAGGATCGTAGTTATATAGCCATGTTTCGTCACCTGTAAGTATATCATATATACGTTTTTTTCCTCGCCAGCGTCGAATTTATCTATCATAAATTTGCACCAATCCACGCGACGGTCTTTCTGTAAATCGGTGAGTTTGTGCGGAACCCATCTTGAACAACGCTTATGAAGGGACAGTTGATTATGAATTATAGTTTGCAATGCTGCTGATCCAATGCTCAGTTCACGCTCGAGCTCTACATATGTGATTCGTCGGTTGGCACGAAAAATTTTTTCAACAGCCTGTACATTTTCTTGAGTGACTGCGGTTGGCGACCGTCCGGTCTTCGCCTCATCTTCAAAGCTCTCTTCTTCTTAATCCTCGCCATTTCCCGTTACTCGGGGTCGGCTTTCCTAATCTTGAGGCGCCATACACTTCAAAGCTCTCCCGTCCTCTTTTAAATTCAGCAAACCAATTAAAAACAGTTGCACGTGAACACGCAGACTCGCCAAAGGTCGAGATTAAAAGTTCAAAATACTCTCGAGGTTTTAAACCTTTTTTAAAGTCATAATAAATCATAACACGAAAATCACGTCGAGTGAGCTCCATTGTTGCGGGAAATTCCCGCCAAAATTAACCAGAAAAAAAATAATTACAAAAAGAATCTTACGATTTTCCAAGTGTTCCATTTTTGAATTTATAAGCAAATAACCTGCCTTTAGAATGGTGTATAACTAGCCAGTATCGATCAAATGGCCATGGAGTATCTAACTTCTTTTGGCATGACCCTCGTAACTTTAAAATTATTAAAAATATTTTTATTATAACTATGATGTAACTAAAAATTTACGGTTTCCGCAATTTTTCCTTTATCTGTGCTATAAGACGTTGCTTCATACCAAATTTCAAGATTCTGAGTTCACGGGAAGTACCCTGTAGGTTTTGATTCCCTTGCGAGTTTCGAAAATTGAGGAAATTTGCGGCATAAACGGCTGTATCTTTTGATTGCGTTGGCTTAGAAGTTTGATTTTTTCATAGTTCCAAGAAAAAGTAGACCTGAGTATTTGATATAAGTTTCAGCTTGATACCGCCACGCGTTCCTGAGAAAAAGGGTCTTGACAGACGGACGGACGCACGGACGGACAACAAAGTGATCCTATAAGGGTTCCGTTTTTTCCTTTCGAGGTACGGAACCCTAAAAATGGGTCGAGAAATAAGAAACCCTCATGACACATCACATACATATTTAGTTTTTATAGCATTTAATATAAAGTAAAGTTTACAAAATATTAGCTGCACTCTTAATAACGTAGGCTGCACTCATTGGCTTGCATGCGGGTGGTTATTTCTTAATTGACGTATGGTGTTCTTAAAGAGTTCAGAGCCCAAGGTTTTTTCATAATTCAATTTCGCATGGGAAAGGCCGGTGAAAACTTATTCCAGATGGCATACAATCAGAGAAAGAGACAGAAGATGAATGGTCCTTAAATATGTATGAAAACCGTATACCTACAGTAAACTCTAGTCAAAAAAGCTTTTCTTAAGCAAAAACTTTCCCTATGATATGGCGTATTCCAGATTCCATACAATGAGAGAAAGAGACAGAAAATGAATGGTTCTTAAATATGTATGAAAACCGTATACAGTATACTACAGTCAAAAAAGCTTTTCTTAGGCAAAAACTTTCCCTATGATATGGCGTATTCCAGATTCCATACAATGAGAGAAAGAGACAGAAAATTAATGGTCCTTAAATATGTACGAAAACCGTATACAGTATACTACAGTCAAAAAAGCTTTTCTTAGGCAAAAACTTTCCCTATGATATGGCGTATTCCAGATTCCATACAATGAGAGAAAGAGATAGAAAATTAATGGTCCTTAAATATGTATGAAAACCGTATACAGTATACTACAGTCAAAAAAGCTTTTCTTAGGCAAAAACTTTCCCTATGATATGGCGTATTCCAGATTCCATACAATGAGAGAAAGAGACAGAAAATGAATGGTCCTTAAATATGTATGAAAACCGTATACAGTATACTACAGTCAAAAAAGCTTTTCTTAGGCAAAAACTTTTCCTATGATATGGCGTATTCCAGATTCCATACAATGAGAGAAAGAGACAGAAAATGAATGGTCCTTAAATATGTATGAAAACCGTATACAGTATACTACAGTCAAAAAAGCTTTTCTTAGGCAAAAACTTTCCCTATGATATGGCGTATTCCAGATTCCATACAATGAGAGAAAGAGACAGAAAATTAATGGTCCTTAAATATGTATGAAAACCGTATACAGTATACTACAGTCAAAAAAGCTTTTCTTAGGCAAAAACTTTCCCTATGATATGGCGTATTCCAGATTCCATACAATGAGAGAAAGAGACAGAAAGAGAATGAGACTTATGCGGAGGTACTACAGCATAAAAAGGACGTCAAAAAAGTGATTAATAAGGAATTGGAGCATAAACAACTATATAGATTAAGGAATAGAATTATAGGCCAGCAGGGTACAGCGAAAACTGACCCTAACTGCAGATTTAAAGCAGCCGACATTCGAGTACCACTGTTTGTTTACAATGTTGACAGAAGTGTTTCACCGCGCGATATTGAGGAGTATGTGCCGTTAAAAACACGAGTGAAGGTCACAGCAGAGAAGGTTGACGTAAAGGCGGAGAAGATGTACAGCGCTTATAAGATCACTGTTCCCAATTGTAAATTGCCGGTGTTTTTGGATGACAATATGTGGCCGGAAGGAATTTCTTTTCGACGCTTTATAGAGTTTAAAAATGTAAATAGGGGCAAGAATCAGATGACAAGAAAAATCTTTAATGGAACGCACATCCAATAAAAATAATACTAAAACCTTGCGTATGGTGAGTTACAACTGTAAGTCTGTGAAACGCTCAGTTGATTGTATAAGAACGATATGCCCTAATGCTGATATTATTGCGCTTCAGGATACCTGGCTTTTTTCACACGATTTAAATTTCCTGAGAACCGTCCACCCGGATTTTAGTTACACTGGGACATCGGCCATGGACACCTCGGCGGGATCATTGCGGGGAAGGCCATACGGGGGCGTTGCGTTACTATGGCGTAAGGATGCATTTCAATCCGTGTCGGTGATACAATGTGACAGTGTGCGGCTCAGTGCGATTAAGATAACAAGTAGTGAGCGTTCATTCATAGTTTTTTCCGTGTATATGCCGACTGACTCCGTGGATAATCTGATTGAGTTTACGCAATGCCTGGATGAAATGTATGCGATAATAGACAATAGCGGAATTGACAGCGTTTTTATGTTGGGCGACTACAATGCACATCCGGGCGAATTATTTTGTAGAGAATTTTTAGACTTTTGCAGTGAACAACAATGGCGCTGTGTAGATATGGACAAACTGACTACACTTGCGGATACCTACACCTTCGTAAGTGAGGCACACGGGTGTCGTCGGTGGCTCGACCACGTCCTGGTTACGGAATCCTCTTGGCACACAGTGACAGATGTTAGGGTGCTTTATAACGTCTACTGGTCAGACCATTTCCCTATAGAAATAACATGTAATATAAATGTTCTTAGGCCGCGGTCTGCTAATACATTGAGGGCGACGAATAAAATTGTCTGGGGTGATAGACAGCCATCCCAAATAGATACCTACATGTCATTATGTGATAGCAAGCTGAAGGATATAGATTTTCCTGTTGAATTATCGGGTTGTTGTGATAAATTGTGTGATGATTCTAGCCATAAAATAATTTTAGATAATATGTATAAAAATGTAATTAATAAGTTAAGTGAATCTGCAGAATTAAGCTGCAACATGCCTGACAATATTAAAAGTTGTAATAAAAGGAAATTTAAACATGTAGTTGGATGGAATAAACATGTGAAGGAAGCGCACGTTCTGGCTCGGCGCAGTTTTCATGAGTGGCTTTGGTATGGGAAACCATCTCAAGGACCTATTTACAGCAAGATGGTGGAAGCTAGAAAATGCTTTAAGCTCAAGTTGCAGTGGTGTCAAAACCATCAAGAGCAAATTAAGATGGATAAATTCTGGAAATGTACCAAAAAACTTAGCGCTGAGCCCGGCCGGGCAGCAAATGTGGACGGTCTAAAAGAGTCTTTACCTATAACTAACCATTTCAGAAACGTTTTCAGAATAGAGCCCCCGCGGCGCCTCGCGAACGGGCGGGTGCTGGATGTGGGTAGTCGTGCTCGGTTGCCAATAACCAACTTTACAGCAAGTGATGTTAAAGCGGTCTTAAAAAGTATGGTTAGAGGTAAGTCACCAGGCCACGATGGACTTAGCATCGAGCACCTGCGGTACGCGGGGCCTCACCTGCCTAGAATACTGGCTATGTTTTTCACACTATGCTTTCGGCATCGTTACTTACCAGATGACTTAACGAAAACAATAGTTGTGCCTCTTGTGAAAAACAAAACTGGTGATGTAGGTGATAGTTCCAACTATAGGCCAATTTCGTTAGCAACTATAGTGGCCAAGGTGCTGGACAGCTTGCTTGACAAAATTCTGACACAGTACCTTAAACTGCATGACGCACAATTCGGTTTCAAAACCGGTTTGTCCACAGAGTCTGCTGTATTGTGTCTCAAGCAAACTGTGCAGTACTATACCGAGAGAAAGACACCAGTATACGCGTGCTTCCTTGATTTGTCTAAAGCCTTCGATTTGATTGCCTATGACATACTTTGGAACAAGTTGGAGTGCGAGACGGACCTGCCTGGCGAAGTCATTGACATTTTTAAATATTGGTACAACAACCAGACGAACTGTGTCAGGTGGGGCGTCTCTAGCTCAGACTCATATCGCTTATAATGCGGCGTAAGGCAGGGGGGACTGACATCACCTAAATTGTTTAATTTATACATGAACGCGTTGATCGCTGAGCTCAGCAGTACCAAAATCGGATGTTCTATTGACGGAATCTGTGTTAATAATATCAGTTACGCGGACGATATGGTGCTGCTGAGTCCATCGATCGGCGCGCTCAGGAAACTCGTCGGCGTGTGCGAGGAGTATGCGGAGGCCCAAGGACTCAGGTACAACTCAAAAAAGAGCGAGCTGCTAGTGTTTAGTCCGCGCGGGAGCAAATTTGACAGAGTGCCGCCCGTTACACTAGACGGAACGCAATTAACACGAGTGTCCAAGTTCAAGTACCTGGGCCATTGGGTCACCGAGGACTTGTCGGACAATGTCGACGTGGAGAGGGAGCGTAGGGCGTTGGCAGTCCGGGGCAACATGTTAGCACGCAGGTTTGCGAGGTGTACTACAGAAGTGAAGACAACTTTGTTTAGAGCCTTCTGTCAATCTTTTTACACCTGCAGCCTGTGGGTCAACTATACTCAGCGGACTCTCAATGCCCTACGAGTCCAATACAACAATGTGTTCAGGATGCTGTTGGGTTTGCCGCGTTACTGCAGCGCGTCGGCCATGTTCGCCGAGGCGCGCACTGACGGCTTCCACGCCATAGTACGCAAACGCGTCGCCTCGTTGGTCCGCAGGGCGCGGGAGAGCTCTAATAGCATTTTGAGCACATTAGCAAACCGGTTAGACTGTCCACTAAATAAGCTTCTTGTCAGCCTACATGTCAGGACTCCCACTCACAGGGTATAAATTATTTTTAATTATTATTTTAGCCAATTTAATTTTTTTTAATTGATTCTAATTGTAGTATTCTTAAGTAATTATGTCTTGACATTTAGGTAATTATTCTATTTGTAATTTATTTTAGCATCCAATTCTATTCTTAGTCCTATTTTATGTTGATGTTGTGTACTAACAAATAATTATTAAGATGTGTAATTACTAACAGCTTATGGATTTGACATCTGAAATAAACAATATACAATACAATACAATACAATACAATACAAAATATGTACGAAAACCGTATACAATACTACAGTCAAAAAGCTTTTCTTAGGCAAAATCTTTCCCTATGATACGGCGTTAACCTACAGCATTTTGATTCTAGAGTATTTTAGAAACCGGTGCATTTTTATTTCTGAGCAATTCGAGACAATACTTTGTGTAATTTTCGCGAAAATGAATAAATACTAGTATCTTACAATTCAAATTTAGTTTTCCTAAGTACCAATATTGGAGATGTCACTTTGACAGTTGCCTTCTACATTTAATATCTACTTATTTTTACACGAATACCGATGGAGGCTTAATGTTTTTCGAGAGTATATACACGGTGCCCGTGAGCATTGCGAGAGACTTTAACAGTGTATTAATTATCATATTTAGAGAACAAAATGTCCTTTAAACTTTTCCGAAATTCGCCATAGTTTCAGAGTAAATACTACTTACAAAAAATTGCATTTTGAATTGTTTCTCAGTGTAAAATGATTTTTTGATGGCGATCTCACCGGTATGGGGCATAGTCTAGACATCTCTTATTGACTGATATCAAAGACCTAAGAAACACTTTTCATGGACTAGTTTTTACGAGAAAAAATGTAGCAATTTACTTTTTCCGTTACTTTTTTCTAATGACATTTACTTTTTATGTAGAACAGCATTCCAAAAAACTGAAAAAAATAAATAAAATAAAAAATTTTTTTTGGCGTTTTACAACAAAAGTCATATAATGTTTTTTCATTCTTTTGACCTCAGAAATGCGTGGTTAAAATCTCTCGCAATGCTCACGGGCACGTTGTATATATATATGTATGTCTATTTGTGACTCGTAATTATTTTTACATGTTTTTTTTAGTGGTGCATTCCGCTCATACACTACTTTGTTAATAAATCAAATACAAACATTGAAAAATAATCAACCCAGTAAGACTTGAACTGACATAATAGGCCTTGCCGGGGCTCGCTCGCTTTACCAATTAAGCGATGGGTTCAAGTAACTAAGCTGGCGAAAGCTAAGCTAAGCTGGCTGGATTGATTATTTTTTCAATGTTTTCAATGTTTGTATTTGATTTAATAACTAACTATTTGTGACGGTCTACATCAAAGGTACCATTTGGCGGAAGACGCTCACGTCGTAAATTGTAAAGATACAATATTGGATTCTAGCAATAAAAGCGTAAGCACCTAATGGTGCCTTTTGGTGTCGACTTTCACATTTATTCGGCCCGCCCTAAAGCCTACATCGTTTCGCGAATTACGTGTGTGGGAGGTACCATTACCTTCGTCTCCATTGTGTAAATGACATAGGGCCATAGACTAATTAACTCAAGACCCCGCATAGCCGGGCGACGCCCGCTGCCACGCTCGAAGTAATTTCACTCGATAGTAAGACACTAATTATTGGATGTGACAGTAAACTTAGTACGTCTCCATGGCAACCATTAATGTCTGACACTCTCTGACCCCACGGGATAATCGCGCATTCCCTGTCTAGCATTGCGTGTTCCCCTCCCGCACCCCTTATTTTTGGCAGCTTAGTTTTCAAAGACATAACGCGCTAAGCGGAGTATAGAGATATCTTGTATATGCATAGGGCATATTTACTACAAAAAAGGTGTCCAAAATTAATTCGCTTTCGAAGTCATACCTTAGTGATTAGTCGAATTTTTTAATCTTTTTAATTTGATTTGTTATTGATCGCAATCCGTCAAATATTTACTCAAGTCCGATTCCACTTTATTACGAGCAAGAGTGCGCAATAATGCGGGCATGGATTTATTTATGAAGCGGGCACAGCGGGACTCATAAATATCCAATCTGGAGATTGCACCGCTCCGCGGATTAGTTCTTGCCTAGTGTATACGAACCTTCGGTTTCAAAGGGTTTTTTTAGGGTTGGAAAGGATTTTTTAAAGAAATTACTATATAAAACATGTATTTGATATATTTTAGGACAATGTGCAAATTTGTATGTGACAGTGCCCACCCACCAACAGAAACAAAACATGTCTCATTTTTTAGATCTTGGCAACCTGATAATTTGTTATTATGACGAGGATAGCCCTTTGTATGGGGTTTTCTTGGAAAACCGTGATTTAGGCAATATGAACGCCATAGCCCACTGGTATTTCACTTGCTTCACGGGAAACCGCACGCTAGGAAGTTGTGCTCACATCATATCTATTGTGTGGTACATGGGGATAGGACGGCATAATGATTTTATTCTTCTAGCAGGACTCTTAAATAATGTGAACTTTAAGTTAACACTGATAATATGTATAATATGTTAAGTAGTATTGTAGATACAAAAACATATAGCTCTATAAGCGAATTTTTGTTTTCCTTTTTTTTTTACCGACTTCAAAAAAAGGAGGAGGTTCACAATTCGCCTGTATTTTTTTTAAGAAATGTAGTTGTTTATTATTGCTAGTAATATAATGTTTCTGTAACCTTCTACCTGTAACTTTCAATGAATTTAACAAAATATATATAAAAACAAAATACGGTTTTCCAAGAAAACCCCATACATAGGGTGATCTTCGCACAGTAAAACTCATATTGTTGCTAAGATCTATTAAATGAGACATGTTTCGTTTCTGTTGGTGGGTGGGGCGTTTCTGCCCATGGTCCTTTGTTTGAATAGATATAGGTGGTCGCATTTTCATATACCTAAATATATTTGGGCAAGCATACGCACTTTAATTTAGCACTAGATCAAGTACTTTAACAGCCATTTTAGTGTTTCATATCACAAGTACTTAAGTAGTGCAAACTATTTATTTTAACTGAAAACTACAAAAGTACAAATAACATTTCATTTAACCGTAATAACATCAACACTTTAGATTTCTCTACGTTTTGTACGAAACTTATCACAAAATACATTTACAATTTCATTTAACTCAAACAATTTTGATCCCTATTACCAAGAGATAAAGTCTAGCTGTGAAAACTTGTTACGTATAGAGAGGCCCTTAGGCTACCTTTATAGAAAGTTTTCAAAGGAGTCACAATCGTAAACTAGATTAGGTAATCGACACCGTCTCTTTTCATCGCGAACGTGGGGATGGTATTCGGTACCGTTCGATACATTATTGCGATTTGTTTATAGAGGACCTGTACCTCTACCACGAGTCATGCAAATAAGCCCAATTCGAGATTCGTTCACGAATTCGTCAATTATTTGTATGGAGAATTTGTGCAGAGCCTCTAGCGGTCACTTATAGAACTAAAAATTATATACTGCCATACCATAAGTTGAATTATCGTTAATGCAATTCGCTCACGAAAGTTCGATTGCTTGTTTCGTTTGTGTAGATTTCAATACGTTACAAAGTGACGTGACGTGACAAACGTCACATCCTTCACACCAACTGAAACAGATTGTAGGTAAGCCAAAAAGGTTTTACTTCCTAAGTACATTTTATCTGAAGGTTTAGAACTGTAGACAATTATATGAGCAGTGAACAATAATAAACATAGAAACCGTACTTAGCTCTGAAAAATTATCCTACTTTTTGTGGGTGTTTAATATGCTTGCTAGGCCGTAAACCAGGAATAATTTCCGTTGGTCATCGTGTCCCAAGCGGTAAATTTTAAGTGGTTAAGGGCGGTAAATAATCAAGCTTCGTGATGGTCAGCTGCCGTTCCTTGAGTGGGTTGAGGAACGGCAGCCATTTTCTCACATAAAATATATATAAAATAAAATGACCATCGCGTCCCAGTTGAAACAGGTGATAGTTTATATGCTATTACAAATAAAATAAAAATCATCAGCCGGCTGTATAGCACTGAAAAGACCGTAAACTAGTCTCATGAATATATGGTATTTAGGGTATCAGCAGACGTTATTTCTACCTCAATACAGCCGGCTGACGATTTTCCTGATAATAAGAGCCTCAAATACTGACGATCCGCAACCCACCAACGGAGCGACAGCTGACCTACGCGAGTCATCATTATACTTCGTCCTTAATCACTTCAAAAATTATCACCGCCTGGGACGCCTTGCGATTGGTCATGAAATTTGTTCCTGGCTTACGGTTCATGCCATCGGAGCCGGGAAATACAAGTTATGACATTAAGCCTTTTTTTACCTTATTTAAATGCGCGTGACTTTTAACGCATAAAATGTTATCAACCGACTTCAAGATTTCGAAGGAGGAGGTTCTCAATTCGTCAGGATCTTTTTTTTTACTATTTTTTCATAATGTTCACCGATTGCAACTTTTTTTTAAACAGGTAATTACGTATTTCGTCATACATATTCAAAGCTAGGAAAAGGGGTGAAAACTGTCAGTACTTCATCCATCCATCCATATACTTATTTCGTCGTAGGATATAGGATTACCTAAGAAAACCAAATTGATGAAATTTCAAATGTACAAATAACACTACTAGTTTAAACCGTCCTAGAACTACGTCAATATGTAAAGTGTTAGGTGATTCTTATTTTATTTGGTTATTTTGTCAACATGACAGTTCGACTTTTAGTGATCATAGTGGATCATAGGTTTATTTCTTATTATTTAGGTATATTGTATAATCACAAAAGGATAAGTACCCTTTCAGGATGTTGTTCTCTAAAGTATAGGCAGTGCGCTACTGTTACACATCCCACCTGCGTCGACGCCGACACGTTGGCGAAGTCCTTTAATTTATTTACCAGCAAACAAGCCGGAACGGCGCCCGACATCCGAAATCACTACAAGACTATTAAATATAGTTATCGTTCGTCTAACTATTGTTGGTGTCGAGGCAATCGATCCGTGGAGCAAGGGGCACGGAGCCTCACGACCTAACAAACGCACAAGGGAAGCTAAAGATGCTCCAGCAAGCCGCCGGTTTTCATACATAACACAACGCAGGATTGCGGCTTTGCTTTGTCGCTTCTTGCATAATGATGGTTTTATTTCTATTTATAAGTTACACGTACGAGTAATTGTTAGTAGTACTTATAAGTTTCTAGTTTGTGACAATGTTACTTTAAAAGGCTATTTCGCAATAAATAAATCTTTAATATAATTATGTACATTATAATTTCAAAGTACCCTGTATAAATCTGAATGTCTTTTAAGTAAGCACTATTTTATAGTACTTGGATGCAATAATTCGAAGATCCCGGCCTGTAACGCAGTTGTTACTTCTTGGATATAAAATAATACACCTTCCTGGGATAAATAGTTTGCTTTGCTGGTGATAGATTAGCTGCTACAGCAATCAATCAGAAATGAATGATGCACAAGAACCTGTAAAAAATGTTTCAATATTATTTGTTATTTTTCACAGTTTCATTGTAATTATTATGATTGAAAATGAAAGTGTTTATAACTATCATATCAAATTTCAACTACTTACCATTCATTTTAGGTTAGAGTTGGTATTTTTGTGTCGATTTAAAATCAGATTAATTGACTATTAATACATAAATCTCACAAATATTAAGCAGTTTTTGGGTCTAGATTTCTTTTTTAAAATTATTCTTATTGAAGTGTTGATGTGGATATTTCTATTTCTCATATCGGCTTGAAATTTACCGTTTCGTTTTCCAGTTCCAGTTATCATACTATGCAGTCTTATTAACAAATTATGCTTAATATAAGGCTTTGTCGATATTATTTCGTCAACTAATAATATATAAATATAACACAATAAATACGAATGGTTTTCACTTTCACCATGTTTTGACATCTCACCTTATAATTTGATAGTGAAAGAGTTTTCTACAGTCGATACGGTATTTTTCGGTGACGTAAGTCAAATTAGTGTCTTATGGTAACGTTTTAATAAAACCTATCGATAACAAACTGTACTGTACCTCTACCACGAGTCATGTAGAAAATTCTGAATATTTTTCTATAGGCGTTAACGAATAATCGGGCTTCGAATCGTTTTCCTTCAGTTTCGACAGCAACACATACAAACGATCTATGCTGACATTTCATGTCGGATTACGTTTAGTGCGCTGCATACATCCGTCTCATAGGTAGAACGAGACGGATGTATGCGGCACGTCGAATGTGATCTGTCATATTAACGCACTGAAGGTCAGTACAGTTTGTTATCGATAGGTTTTATTAAAACGTTACCATAAGACACTAATTTGACTTACGTCACCGAAAAATACCGTATCGACTGTAGAAAACTCTTTCACTATCAAATTATAAGGTGAGATGTCAAAACATGGTGAAAGTGAAAACCATTCGTATTTATTGTGTTATATTTATATATTATTAGTTGACGAAATAATATCGAGAAAGCCTTATATTAAGCATAATTTGTTAATAAGACTGCATAGTATGATAACTGGAACTGGAAAACGAAACGGTAAATTTCAAGCCGATATGAGAAATAGAAATATCCACATCAACACTTCAATAAGAATAATTTTAAAAAAGAAATCTAGACCCAAGAACTGCTGAATATTTGTGAGATTTATGTATTAATAGTCAATTAATCTGATTTTAAATCGAAACAAAAATACCAACTCTAACTTAAATGAATGGTAGTTATAAACACTTTCATTTTCAATCATAATAATTACAATGAAACTGTGAAAAATATCAAATAATATTGAAACATATTTTACAGGTTCTTGTGCATCATTCATTTCTGATTGATTGCTGTAGCAGCTAACTTATCACCGGCAAGGCAAACTATTTATCCCAGGAAGGTGTATTATTTTATATTCAAGAAGTAACAATTGCGTCACAGGCCGGGATCTTCGAATTATTGCATCCAAGTCCTATAAAATAGTGCTTATTTAAAAGACATCCAGATTTATACAGGGCACTTTGAAATTATAATGTACAGAATTATATTAAAGATTTATTTATTGCGAAATAGCCTTTTAAAGTAACATTGTCACAAACTAGAAACTTATAAGTACTACTAACAATTACTCGTACGTGTAACTTATAAATAGAAATAAAACCATCATTATGCAAGAAGCGGCAAAGCCGCAATCCTGCGTTGTGTTATGTATGAAAACCGGCGGCTTGCTGGAGCATCTTTAGCTTCCCTTGTGCGTTTGTTAGGTCGTGAGGCTCCGTGCCCCTTGCTTCACGGATCGATTGCCTCGACACCAACAATAGTTAGACGAACGACAACTATATTTAATAGTCTTGTAGTGATTTCGGATGTCGGGCGCCGCTCCGGCTTGTTTGCTGGTAAATAAATTAAAGGACTTCGCCAACGTGTCGGCGTCGACGCAGGTGGGATGTGTAACAGTAGCGCACTCCCTATACTTTAGAGAATCAACAACATCCTGAAAGGGTAGTACTTATCCTTTTGTGATTAGACAATAGACCTAAATAATAAGAAATAAACCTATGATCCACTATGATCACTAAAAGTCGAACTGTCATGTTGACAAAATAACCAAATAAATTAAGAATCACCTAACACTTTACATATGGACGTAGTTCTAGGACGTTTTAAACTAGTAGTGTTATTTGTACATTTGAAATTTCATCAATTTGGTTTTCTTAGGTAATCCTATAACCTACGACGAAATAAGTATATGGATGGATGGATGAAGTACTGACAGTTTTCACCCCTTTTCCTAGCTTTGAATATGTATGACGAAATACGTAATTTCCCTGTTTAAAAAAAAGTTGCAATCGGTGAACATTATGAAAAAATAGTAAAAATAAAGATCCTGACGAATTGAGAACCTCCTTCTTTGAAATCTCGCTGAAAAAGTCACGCGCGTTTAAATAAGGTAAAACAAAGGCTTACTGTCATAACTTGTATTTCCCGGCTCCGATGGCATGAACCGTAAGCCAGGAACAAATTTCATGACCAATCGCAAGGCGTCCCAGGCGGTGATAATTTTTGAAGTGGTTAAGGACGAAGTATAATGATGACTCGCGTAGGTCAGCTGTCGCTCCGTTGGTGGGTTGCGGATCGTCAGTATTTGATGCTCTTATTATCAGGAAAATCGTCAGCCGGCTGTATTGAGGTAGAAAGACCGTCTGCTGATACCCTAAATACCATGTATTCATGTGACTAGTTTACGGTCTTTTCAGTGCTATACAGCCGGCTGATGATTTTTATTTTATTTGTAATAGCATATAAACTATCACCTGCTTCAACTGGGACGCGATGGTCATTTTATTTTATATATATTTTATGTGAGAAAATTGCTGCCGTTCCTCAACCCACTCAAGGAACGGCAGCTGACCATCACGAAGCTTGATTATTTACCGCCCAATTTACCGCTTGGGACACGATAACCAACGGAAATTATCCCTGGTTTACGGCCTAGCAAGCATATTAAACACCCACAAAAAGTAGGGTAATTTTTCAGAGCTAGTACGGTTTCTATGCTTATTATTGTTCACTGCTCATATAATTGTCTATTACAGTTCTAAACCTTCAGATAAAATGTACTTAGGAAGTAAAACCTTTTTGGCTTACCTACAATCTGTTTCGGTTAGTGTGAAGGATGTGACGTTTGTCACGTCACGTCACTTTGTAAAGTATTGGAATCTACACAAACGAAACAAGCAATCGAACTTTCGTGAGCGAATTGCATAAATGATAATTTAACTTATGGTATGGCAGTAATTTTTAGTTCTATAAGTGACCGCTAGAGGCTCTGCACAAATTCTCCATACAAATAATTTACGAATTCGTGAACGAATCTCGAATTGGGCTTATTTGCGTGACTCGTGGTAGAGGTACTGACTGACCATCAGTGCGTTAACATGACAGATCACATTCGACGTGCCGCATACATCCGTCTCGTTCTACCTATGAGACGAATGTATGCAGCGCACTAAACGTAATCCGACATGAAATGTCAGCATAGATCGTTTGTATGTGTTGCTGTCGAAACTGAAGGAAAACGATTCGAAGCCCGATTATTCGTTAACGCCTATAGAAAAATATTCAGAATTTTCTACATGACTCGTGGTAGAGGTACTGGTTTATATTTTTTTTAATTGTTTATTTTCAGACAACATAGGTCCATAGGATAGTTAGTAAGAAATGCTTAAAAACCTAAAGTTAATCCAAAATTTTAAAACTAAGACACTATAACTAAAATGGATTAGTAAAAAATCAAGATAATTAAAACTAAAAGCCCTGCAAACCAGCTGAGCCGTGGTGGACGGTTTATCTATTTTAATAGTTAATATCTATCGACTATGTAGGTATAAGACTGATAAAAGTACGTAAAATGTATCACTAACTACCTCCTACATTTCATTTATGCTTTTTTTTCTTAACGATGTTACATAACTTAGTTTACCCCTCCTTAAATTTAGCATTTGTCCCTATAAATAAGAACCCTGTAAGTTCACATAACCAATACAAAAACCTCACAATGGACACCTAAGCACCACCAAACAATTATCTTAATAACCAATAAGACTATTTCAGTAAAAGTTTCAAATAAACCAAATCCACAGCCTCAATAAACAAAATCGTAACACACTGCTAGAAATTGTGATAGTCCATAACAAAAAGAGCTCATAGAGGACCCAGTGAGTTGACGACGAGGGACCCTCTTGTTACTTTAGTCGCCAACACAGTGAATACTCCTTTTGTAAAGGGTCGTGAACGCGCATGTGACACCTCTAAGTTACAGGCGTCCATAGGCTACGGTAGCTACTTACCATCAGGCGGGCCGTATGCTTGTTTGCCACCGTCGTAGTGTAAAAACCATTTGGCGGCCAGTGCTTACGCATTATGTTGCTTAAATACAATATTGTATCTGTACAACATACAACGTATGCGCCTTCCGTGTAATGGTACTTTTTCCTAAGTGTCACAATCAAACTGCAGTATGTGTCACAAACAATATCGCACGCCTCAAAATAGCCCCCAGTTTTTGTAAAGGGTAAATTTGTGCACGAATCACGTACAGGCTGTTCCGAAGTTATCCCGCGATCGCGCCGAGTTAAGTAAATACACTTCTTTGTTCACGGCGAATTGAATTGGAATCGGTTGTTTTTAGTTTCGCCTAACATTCTAAAACCATCCTTCTAGAGGTTGTCTATGCCACGGTTTAATTGAGATCCGCTCGGTAATCTAATACCATGAATACACTAGGCACTAGTTTTTACTAGGGGCGAAAGCTAGGCCTAATTCGGATTAGGTCATCGTAATTTTTTCTTTAACCAAAAGCGACTGATAACTATCAAATAATATTTCTTACATGCTTAAATTCCGAAAACTCAGCGTTGCGAGCCGGGATTGAACCCGAGACCTCCGTTTTAAAAGTCCGATGTCTCAATGTCAGGCTATCTGATCAGCGCTTTCTCTCACATCACGCTAAATGAGTCACCTAATCGGGATTAATGTGGTTGACTGGTAGGGAATACCTTTAGGCCTCTAACGGCCTCCTAGCCCAGTCGGTAGTCGCCTACGAAGCAGGAGGTCCCGGGTTCGAATCCTGGTCAGGGCATTTATGTGTGTGTTGTTCACAGATATTTGTTCCTGAGTTATGGATGTTTTCTATGTATTTAAGTATTTATCATCCATATTTATCTATTATATATATCGTCGTCTAGTACCCATAACAAAAGCCTTATTGAGCTTACAACAGCAGGAAAAGGTAGAACAATTGTATGTTTACCATAAGACATGTATTATACCCTATTTCTGCAAATAAAGCATTATCTTATCTTATCTTGTCTTACTATGAGCCTAGGTCGATTTGTGTAAGATTGTCCTATAATATTTATTTATTAATTCCACCATTTGTACATAATTTACATTATATTTTGTGCAATAAAGTTTAAATAAATATATAAACAAATAAATTAGGTCCGGTTTCGTTGCGATGTTTTCCTTCAACAAAAAGCAACTGGTAAATATGACACAATAGATTTCCTTACATTCGTCTGTCTTTAAATATCTATATTCATCGCTTGCGCACAATTGATTAATATGTAAGTATTGTAGAACTACAGTACAACAGTATTGCGTAGGTTAATGTGCCGTATTTTAATTTTAAAATACAAAAACAATCCATTTAAAGCACAATCTATCCTAAACAAAATTTCAACGCACAACAAATATTAAAGTTGTATTGGAGTTGCGTCGGAATAATTTTCAAGTAAATTCTGACATTCTAGCGCTAGCTGTATTTTAATTGCGTAGTTAATGTATTGGAGTTGTATTGAAGTTGGATCATGTCTAAACGTGTTTTCAACCGACTTGCAGATTTCGAAGTAGGCGGTTCTCAATCCGTCAGGATCTTTGTTATTTGATTTTTTTATTTTGTTTATGTAAATATGTTCACCGATTATTCTAAGACGGCTGGACCGATTTGGAAAATTCTTTTGTTGTTTGAAACAGTAGGTACTTAACAGTGGGTCCCATTGTAACCAGGTCAGGATTCGATGATGGCATCCTGGAGAATATTATAGGCACCTATAGTGATTTCAATATTTTTTACAGTAGCTCGGGCATGTCCTATTGGATTTTCGCTTCAGAGAAAATACTGGTGCCGCCTGAACAGAATCCGTACGGGTCACGGCAGGTGCAAGTACATGTTGCACAAATGGGGATGGAGCAAAAGCCCGATGTGTGACTGCGGCCTTGAAGACCAAACTACTCAGCACATCGTGGAGCGCTGCCCAACGCGACGTTATCAGGGCGGCCCGGAGGACCTCTATACTAACTTAACATCAGACGCGATCGACTGGCTGTGCGACCTGGATGTCGATTTATAATAGTATAGACTAACATGAACATACCTACAATGTAAAATACGCCATACGATTAAATAAATGTCCTATTGGAAAGGTGGAATCTAAGTAAATTCGGTTCATTTTTGTTTAAAATTATAAAGTTAGAATACGTCTTCTCAAAGCAACAAACTTGGTAAGAAAACATCGTGATTTGTGACTAACAAGTACCCAACTACATGTAAATTGCAAAGGAAAGGTTCGACCATACGGCGGGAGATAAAAACAATCATCGTCTTTCCGTTTTATGAGGGTACCGCTATCGGGTGTCCGATACGGTAGACAAATAACGGTATCGATCGGGTTTGGTTACGATTTGGCCGTACACTTGCAATTGTACGATTGAGAACAGGCATGAAAAATTTTTTTTTTTTTAAACTTGTTCAACAACACCAAATTAATGTAAAATAATTTTAAACAAAAAAGAACCGACTTCACTTAGCATCCACCAAAAGCAAATGCTTGAGCTGCTGTAAAAATACTCAAATCACTATAGGTGTGCCTATAATAGTTCAAAAGTTCCCTCGATTTCTCCAGGATCCCATCATCAGAACTTGACCAGCTTACAATCAAATCAAATCAAATCAAAATACGTTTATTTCGAAACACTAGGCTTCATAGAATATTACAATACATTAATAAGATAAAATACAATGGGACCAACTGTAAAGTATACTCTTTCAAACAAAAAAAGTATTTTCAAAATCGGTCCAGCCGTCTTTGAATAATCACATAAAAAAAAGCAAAGATCCCGACGAATTGATAATAACCTTCTCCTTCGAAATCTTGAAGTCAGTTGAAAACGGGCAAGTGTGAGTCGGACCAAGCCTAATGGAGGGCTCCGTACTTTCAATAGTACGATCATAAGAACCAAACTAATACCAAACTAAAAGGTCGTAGCTGATGCGTATGGAAGAAGTTTCTTGGTGATAAGTCAAAAATGGTTGAACAGATAATGTTCAAAACAATTTTAGTAGAAAGTATGTGGTAAGACGCATCTCCAATGAGGGGGTAACAAATATTTCTAACTTTCAAAGCGATTATTTTTGAAATTATCTGATTTTTCTTTTATCTTTACTTAACCACAAAATATTCAAAGAAACATCGATGTTATTTTAAAAGACCTGTAGATTTATGTGCAACATGTTGTGTAGCATGACGCTACGTATCGTACGACATCTGTCGACTTTCTTTAGAACTTCTGAGGGAACTTCTAAGGGAGGTCTAAGGCTAGGTCACGGTTGATATATAAAAAAGCGTACATTGTGATTCACGGCATTACAGGTAGATGGCGCTTATATCAGTCCGCATTTTGTAATACGTCTGGCAGTTATAAAATTGAGATAATACTCGCGCTAATTTTGAATGTGAATTTTTGTGGTATTCCAGATTGTCAAAAAGAAAAAAGTTGATTTTTGATTGAGTGTGTCAGAGCGACGGGAGATTTTTAAAGAAAAACAGATATTCTGGTTTTGTCTGAGAGTTTTGCTGTAATTTGCTTAGTTGCATCGAGTTGAAGTGCGATCTATTTCTGTAGATCTTTGCGCTCAAACATTATATAGCAAGTGCTAATACATTATTAAATACAAATTTTTAAAAACCAAATACGTCGCCGGGCAAAAAGGCAACCAGAGGGACCGTCTGAGCCGGAAGGATTCCGGAAGGCACTTGTGGGTGCCGGACCGGCGAGACGGTCTGCAACTGCCGCGTTTTCCGCGGGTTTCTCCACCATCGTCGGACAATTAGAGTCCGCATCCAGCGGGCTCTCCAAGTGAGAAAAGGAGTTCAGCGAGCTATTGGGTCCGCCTAAATCAAAGCGGACACTTGCCCACGAACTCTTTTCAATTCAAAAACTACAGCTTTAGCCATCCTGCTTTCGAGAATATCATATTATTTACATTTTTTTAAAAACGTTATAAATCCGATCAGTATTTTACTGCAGTTGATACTCGTATTTAGTTTTTTTTTGTAATTTAGTAAGTAACTACCTGTATCGGTGCCCCCCCCCCCCCCCACTAAAAATATTTTTTTCTGCAGAAAACTACAGAACTAAATAGCGGCATACAAAATACAATGTATGTCTCAATTTTATTAAGATTATGTCTTATAGTTTCCGATCAAAATGACACCCCACGACTTCGACGGACGGACAGAGGGACAGGATGAAACTCAAATGTAGTAGTGTAGTAGTAAAAGTAGTAAACAAATGTAAAAATACGTAAATAATAATAATAAAAAAATGTGTGACTTACAGTTTTACAGTAGCTGTGCTAGTATCTCTTTTTCAATATTTTTGTTACTTGTATCAAGAGATACTGCTCTTCCACAGATGGTAAGTTATAATTTTTAAGAAAAAAAAACCGACTTCAATGGGGGTAGCCGGTGAAGGATTATTGTAGATGGTGCACTTAGATTCCATACAATGAAATAACTTGCTTAAAAAACGCAGCGGAGAGGGCAAATCGCCAAACGTGAACTATGCGTCGTTGAAGAGTTCCGTTCTGTTCATCATCAGCAGTTCCACTTCATCAAATGTCACTCTTTTGAATGAAAATGCTTGATTTGTTGATAAAAATACAAAAATCACTATTTGTAAGCCCTTAAGATTTGAGGAGTTCCCTCGATTCTTCATGGATCCCATCATCAGAACTTGAGCTTGACGAACATTTGTTCTGACAATTAAACTTGCTAAACAAACACAGCGAAGAGGACGAATCGCCAAACGTGAACTATGCGTCGTTGAAGAGTTCCGTTCTGATCATCATCAGCAGTTCTACTTCATCAAATGTCACTGTTTTGAATGAAAATGATGGTTTTGTTGATAAAAATATAAAAATCACTATATGTATGCCTTTAAGATTTGAGGAGTTCCCTCGATTCCTCATGGATCCCATCATCAGAACTGCGTTTTGACAAAAACGGGACCAATCTGTATATATATACTTACAATCAAAAAAAGAATTTTCAAAATCGGTTCAGACATGACGGAGTTATGGAGTAACAAACATAAAAAAAAAAAAAAAATAAAAAAAAAAAAACATACACGCCGAATTGAGAACCTCCTCTTTTCAAATCTTGAAGTCGGTTAAAAATGATAATGAAGAGGATTTTACATACCATACAATAAAATACTTTTATTAAACTCTGACCTCACTGTACCAGTATATATCATCTTTAAACGCGTGTCGAGTACTGGGACGTTTACATCTAATAACAACTTTACTGTAAACTTGAATGCATCTTTTAGCAAATTAAATAATATTGTGTACAGTTTTATGAATTATAAAGACTAATTGCCATATAAATACCCTTATAATGCAATTATAATCATAAGATAAAATATAAAAAATATAATTTTGAACGTGAAGTTTCAAGATGTTTCACCATTAGGTACCTTTTTTTTTCTTTTTCATTATTTATAGATATATAAGTATATTTTTTAAATTGCCTGTACGTAACCCTTGTACTTACTTAATAAATACCTACGATATAGTTTCTCCTATTACGCAACCTATAATTTCCCAACCTTTCCAAACCATTTGATCCCGAATCTGTTCAAGACAGTGGCTTTAGAAATCGCACTAGGCACTTGAGCCTCTGCCTGTTTATTGCAGCTCCCGACTAGTGGTGTAGACTGCACTAGACAGCCTGAGCAGCCGTTTATATTGCCGACAATATTACTCGATACATTACCAACCACTTGCATTTGGGAAAAATGCATGCATTGCTTTCCTTGCAAAGTTTTGGGAAAAAATTACAACGTAGTAAAAAGCTTTACCTATTTATTTTTAAGTAGAAACTCTTAAAGCCTTAACAGTTTATTGATACCTATCCTTCCATTAAAGAGTCAGTTCCCATATACAGGATGTGGCCTGTAAATTGTAATCCAAGCAAAAAAGTAAAACGTAGCTTCTACTTCTCAAACTATAAAACATTTGTTCAACAACTTTATAAAAATGTCAAGTCTTTCAATTGTCTCTTTTTCATACAAACTAAATAGTATTATCAATGTACGTTAAAATCTTCTTGTAACCCTACAGCCATAAACTATTTCGCAATACATTGCGTATTCGAATAAAGAGTGATCGAATTAGAGTGTACTAAAAATCAAACCACAAGTAATTTTTCGCTGAACAAACGTTGTCTAGTTTGAGGAGTAGAATCTACGATTTTTTGCTCGTGTTATAGGCCACACCCGGTATATAACCTAAGCCACTGTTTACGCAAAAATTCTATCCAATTTTGTAGTAATTTCAGTTGGCTCTGTTTAGTAGCATGTCTGTAGGAAGGTTTTATGACAAAACCTAGTAACCTATAATTTTGTCTATAACTTATGATAACTTTAGTCAGTGTAAGAGAGCCTTGCAATGTTGTTATTCTCGGGAATGGGAAATTATTGCCAACCAGACCAGCAAAGAGCACATCACTATTGAAGTAACCTGACACTCTGAGGGGTTGATTGAAAATGTGCGATATATTCCACTGAACACGATACTCTTTTACGGCTCAAGAAGGAACCGGTAGTGATTCAGTAAAGTGATCTCACTTTGTTTTTAGTTGCGTGGCTAAAGGAAAGTTTTTGAGAAAATGCCCTAGCATAGTTATCATAATTTTCAATTAATTTGTATTAAATAAACCGATGATATTCCTATTTGTATTTGTCTAATGTACTTGGCACGACTTTATTGTTAATAGAAGCGTGTGGAGGTAATTTTAAACACCTCACCCGTTAAGTTTCTTCTGCTGATTGTACCTTATTTTTGTGGCTATGAGTGTCTTATAGTTAAAGCAATGGTGCGTAGTTAGAGTGTCCGAGAGGCAACCGGATGGCTCGCGGTATTTGAGCTCCTAAAGTTGGAACCGCCCCGTGCAACCCGAACTGACCCAACTTGAACTTAGTTTTTCCCTCCCGCCCCACATTTCTTTCCGGCTCTCTCCTCTGACGGATTGATAGCCGACCGGCCAAGGTGAATGGCAATTTGCATGCAGGGGGGGAGTGGTGGAAAACAAAGTCCAAGTTGGGTCAGTTCGGGTTGCACAGGGCGGTTCTACAACACATCGGGAGCTCAAATATCGCGAGAGCCATCCGGTTGCCTCGCGGACACTGCAACTACGCGTCATTGCTAGGAATATTAGGGGCAATGCTGATGCAGTTACATTGGGCGCACAAGGTTTGTTTTAGTTTTATTTTAGATTATAGTCAAATTTTTAGTTTTAGTTTTAAAATGTGTTTTGTAATTGTATTTTTTATACGAAATAATACAATACAATAATTACAAAAGCTTGTTCAACTTGTAATAGTTATTTCATCAAACCAATACAAGTAGCCTAAATAAATCTTTCACGACAAAAGAACACTCACATATGTTTCTCTCAATATCCAAAGGTCCTAACCTCCTACTAGTTCTCCTCAAGTTACACCCTTAACACATTGAAGTGGGGGAAATCTTTTCATAGCCCCTAGGTGGGGGGATGTAAAACGGCTTACAAGCCGGCATTATTAAATTGGCTACGGAACGAGTGCAGACATTCGCAGCTCCATTCAGATTGTAGAGAAAAATATAGCGAATTACTGACATTCATGGGTTGAATCTCGTACTATGGGTTCGCATTTTTTCGTTGCGTTTTATGTAAGTGTGTTAAACAATTTGGGTCATTTTTTACGTTTTAAAATACTGGAATTTTTTGCAGCTTCATTCGTACTGCTGTACTGCTGCTAAAAAAAAGACATGAACATAAACATTTTTGCTTTTTCGACTTATGAGCCTTCGAAACTGCGATACTAACATTTTTTTAAACGGATAGATATTTGTACCTGTACCATTTCTTACAATCAATATTATGTAAAGCCTGACCAGAAATATATGATTATGCGCCATGTTGCGGAATTTCGTTGGAACTAATTTCTTTCACTGGCAATAATTTTAATGACAGAGCTATATGCATGTGAGAGTGCATGCGATTGGCTGTCACTCTTGTCAGTATCATTGACGCGGTTCACTTGAATAATAATAAAATGTTGAATATTAAATAATAAACGACAAAAAAATCCCAAAATAATCCACAGTCAAGAGCGAAACATTGGAAATAGTGTATATAATTAATAAACTGCTGTAAAAAATACGCTCGGGAAATGAAACTATTTAGCTGTGAAACATTTTCAAATTAACATCAGAGCTGACAGGTAAACAAATCAAGATGTCACCATACCATGGAGCTCTATGACTAGTTACCCATGTCTACAGTTACGAATATAAGTTTTTTTATCCGTGAATCGTCTTTTCATTTGTTGATTTCAATTCACTGACTCATATTATTGATGCGTAATTTCCGAAAGTGTGTGAACACATAGTAACGTCACATGCCAAGAAAACTTCACCAAGTCAAATTCACTCTTATGAGATAGGTAACAAGGTCGATATCCAAATGCAGATCATTATAAAAATTCCGCGATATTCGTTTATGACGTTCATTTCCTTAAATTGTATGTTACATGGAAGTGTTTTCTAAAGGGATACTAATGGATTATCTTCTTCTCCGCGACATTATTCTTAAGAGTAGATAATAAAATAAGTCAACGGAAATATTAATCGAAATAAAGAGGAAAATATAAGTATCTAAGTAATCTAAATGTACAAAAAGTCGCAAAGAAGTTATAATACCTGAGTGTTTTGCACCCGGGTATGTCCTTAAACTAAGTTCGCACACGGGTATGTCCTTAAACTACGTCCGGACTCGGGTATGTCCAAAAGAGAGGTATGGGTACTGCGAATGTCATCTCGCTATGTGTGGTAGGGCACAGCACAGCGAATGTCATTTAAGAATCTGGAGCAGAGCCCGACTGGGGAAGTACCTCCACCTTACAGAAAACCACAGCCAAATAGCACTAGACCTTACTCATAGTGTTGTGTTCCTACTGGTGAGTAAGGTTACCAATGAGCTCAAAGAGGACCCAGTATGTTGACGACGAGGTACCCTCTTGTTCATTTAGTCGTCAACACAGTGAATCCTCCTTTTTGTAAAGGGTCGCCGACGCGCATGTGACACCTCTGGATTTGCAGGCATCTATTAGGCTACGGTAGAGCTTACCATCAGGCGGACCGTATGCTTGTTACCGACGTAATATAAAAAATATATGTATAAGATAACGCGTGTCCTGTGTGTCTGTCTGTGATATTGTAGCTACCAAACGGTCCGATATGAGTGCAGTTTAAACGCAAGCGTTGTCTACCGAGAGAAAGTACTTTCTTAGCATTTGGTGAAAATATAATCAGCATCGCTCTAATAAAAACTAGTCTATAAAGATCTTGAGATCAATATTGCAGCTATTAATTTTGTTTTTTTTGTTATAGGGTAGTTAAAGGCGGATCGCAGGGCTAAACGGATCAAGTTAAGCATTTTTGTCAAATTCATAAGATCGCACCACCCGAACCCAACGCGGGACACTGATTGGTTGTCCGTGGCTAACAGCGATCTTATGATTTTTAGGACAATGCTTCTTCTCTTCTCTTCGCCCTGCGATCCGATTTGCCTCGATCTACCCTATCTTTATTAACACTTATCAAATGAGGAGTTAAGCAACTTTTGATGACTAGCTTTTTGAGAATTTATCTCAGGCAATATTAAAGCTCAACTTTGCTTATATGTTATATTCGATTAGTTGTTTTCTGTACCACTAATTAATATTAAGGACTTCATGATCACTAGTTACATGAGAAATTGTTTACTAACACGTTTAGTTTTAGCATAATTTTCGATGACGTTTGCGTGAAGTCGGGGAGTTATAAAAATTTTAGGAGGAGTTATTTTGCTACGACTTGTTAACCTTAGATATTTATGTCTTTCCCTTCGAAGTATAAAATATGAAAATAACCTTTTAAACGTCAACAGTTTGCAGAAATCCGTCGTAAAAGTGCCCTAAACGGCTGTTTCGAGATCTCGCGTTCATTTGTTTATCACTTTATCCAATGTTGTTACAATCGCCTAACAAGGAAGGATGAGTCGAACGAGTAGAGCTGGGTGTGTTGCCAACCTAGTAAAAAGTAAATAAAAAAACCGGCCAAGTGCGCGTCGGACTCGCGCACCGAGGGGACCGTACAAACCTGTAGGTATATAGGGGTAGTAACTTTAAAATTATTAAAAATATTTTTATTTTATGATGTAACTAAAAATTTACGGTTTTTGCAATTTTTCCTTTATCTGTGCTATAAGACGTTGCTTCGTACCAAATTTCAAGATTCTGAGTTCACGGGAAGTAGGTACCCTGTAGGTTTTGATTCCCTTGCGAGGTCGAAAATTGCGGAAATTTGCGGCATAAACGGCTGTATCTTTTGATTGCGTTTGCTTAGAAGTTTGATTTTTCACAGTTCCAAGGGAAAGTAGACCTGAGTATTTTACATAAGTTTCATCTTGATACCTCTACGCGTTTCGGAGAAAAAGGGTGTTGATAGACGGACGGACGGACAACAAAGTGATCCTAATATAAGGTTTCCGTTTTTTCCTTTCGAGGTTCCGTACCTCGAAAATATTTATGGTCAATAAAATATTTTTCTTTTTACTTTTTTTACTAACCTGTCAAATCGTTAATGCTCCGTAGCGTATCGTAGTCATCTCTCTCTATCACTCTTCCATATACTAATATGTGACAGTGACAGTTGCGTTTCGCTCGCTACAGAGCGTTAACGATTGACACGTAGGCATTTTATTTTATAGATATGCATACAATATACCTAAAAAATATCACACACGTATATTAATTAAAATCCCTTAAAATAAATTTCATTTTCAAATTTACCGCTAAAACGCTAACTTCTGTCTGACGTCGCTATGACGTCACAATGCTCTAAACAACGACGTCATATATTTTCTTAGCAAATGACAATGTCAAAATCTTGTTTAGGCGAACGTTACGTCACGATCTGTTTGGTGTTACGTGATAACTAGGATAAAATATCTTATTTAGATAATTAATTAAATAGATATTATAAATATAATAAGCATGAAAGCGTGATTGTCGATAATGTTATATTAAACACTACCAGGAAAAAAAAATATATGTATTTATTTACGTTTAGTGGTGTAGACACTAAACCTATTGTACATACCATAAATATCATAATACTGTTATTTCACAGCGCAGTGCAAAGTAGTTGTGCATGCTTTATTATATGCTAATTGTCTCATAGTTTGATTGCATAGCGCAATTTGGATTATACAGGTTTGAAAGCCAGACAAAAGTTGATAATAGTATACTAGCATACTAAACTTATATATGTAGATGTCATATACAAAGGAAAAAGTGACCTAGGCCTCCGGTGCCCAGGGCTGGGATCGAACCAGCGTCTTCTGCATTTGCGGCAGACGCCTTTACCACTTGGCCACCCGGGTCACAGCAGCACCGGTCGAATTTTCCCTTGTATATGCAATCTTTGTAAATGCTCGGGCGCATTTTAGCCAATCAAAATATCTATACATATAATAAACCTGAAGAGGGTCGAAAGTCTGTACATGGAAGATAATCGAAAAAAAGTTGGCTGGGGATACTTAGAATCGATAACAGAACACGTTCCAACAATTTTTAGAATTTTTGTCTGTTTGTCTGTTTATCTGTTTGTCTGTTTATTTGACCGCGCATCACGTGAAAACGGCTGAACGGATTTTGATGAAATTTTGTATAGAGATAGTCTGAGTCCCGGGAAAGGATAATATATAGTTTGAATCCCGAAAATCAACCCTCGTGGGGGTGAAAATGGGGTTGGAAATTTGTATGGAGAATTTTTAACCGCTGAAACGTTTTAGATAGAAATGCATATGGAGATAATGTGAGTCTCGAGAAACGTCATAGGATAGTTTTCAAACCCTTGTGGGGGTGAAAAGGGGGTTGGTATGAGGAATTTTTTACCGCTGAACTGATTTAGATGAAAATTGGTATAGAGATAGTATGGGTCTCGAGAAAGGACAAAAGATAATTTCATCTTCAAAAAAGCCCCCCCCCCCCCCCTCCATCTTACTTTAGAGCCGTAGGTCCAAAAAAATTGAAAAAAATAATGGAAGCGAAGCCTGAAAGGTACTTTCAATAAAAACTATCTATCTATACATATAATAAAACTGAAGAGGGGGTTGAAAGTTTGTATGGAGATTTTTTAATAGAAATTAGTATGGAGATAATGTGAGTCCCGAGAAACGACAGAATAGTTTTCATCTCGAAAATAAACCCTTGTGGGGGTGAAAAGGGGGTTGGAAGTTGGTATTAGGATTTTTTTTAACCGCTGAACTGATAAAGATGAAATTTGGTATAGTAGGGTTCTCAAGAAAGGACAAAGGATAGTTTTGGAACGAAGTCCCTTATCGGACGGCTAGGCGAAAAAAAGTCACGTAACCGTCACGAAAAAGTATCACGTCACGAAAACGCGACACCCATACGATTGAGAAACATGTAAAATGGAATGAAATAAAAAATATATAAAATAGAATAAAGTGAAAAAAGTGAAAAAGTGAAGTGAAGTGTAGTGAAAAGTGAAAGTGAGAAGTGATAAAAGTGAAAAAACCTAAAAGTAAAAATGTCGAAAATGTCAAAAATGGCAAAATTTCTAAATTTCAAATATTTCAAAAACCAAAAATTTCAAAAAAATACAAAAAAAAATGAAAGCCACAAAATTTACGAAAAAGTAAAAAATTAAATTAAATTAAATAACATAACTTCGTTCCAACCGAGTGTTCCACGACACTCACGTATTTTAATTTTCTCTGACGTTCATTAGTTCATTGTAATGTGCTTACATTCAAGACTAAATATCTTGATCTACACCATCATAAATCCTCTATTCCGCGTTCGGAACCGTATGTAATTATCACCATTATTGCAAACAGTAACGTAACATCAGTGTATTATCTGTGACAGTGTGGTAAAAACGTATGAAAATTCATTACCTACTACGATAACGTAATGAAAATCGGCCCCCCCGACCGCCGGCACGCCGTCTGTCCGCGGTCTAGCCTAGTTACCGTTCGCACTAGAAAGCTGAAATTTGGTGAGGCCTGATAAGAACTTTCTTGAACTATATTGAATAAAATCGGTTCAGCCGTTTGTGAGTTATCAGTAAAAACGCATAGTGAAAGGAAGTCCCGGATAGTAAAATGACGTAAGCGCCGCCAAATATCCCTTAATAAACGACCTTTTGAACGGATGTTTTGTAACAGGGCGGCATCTACGAAACTCTACACTGAGCATCGCCCGACATGCTCTTGGCCGGTTTTTTTTTGCATTGTTATCCAGGAAATCACCCCTTAAGGATTACTAATTCCAATTCAAGAAAATCCCCAGCCAGGTTATACGTAGCGTTAGGTAGCCACTACACTCGATTGCGTTAAATTTGCATGTCGTCGTCGTCCCCCCCCCCCCCCCCCCCAATTTCAACCGCGCCTGTTCTTACCTTTCATGCTTAGACTGATTTGACGGGAGGATCGAGTTGGTTTGGATGATATCTCTAGCGTATCCATTTGTCAACTTTACTTCAAGTTCCGTCTCCAGGGTAGCGGGAGAGAAATTAGGGGTGAACTGACACAGACCGAATTCCACGCGGGCGGAGCCGCGGGCAGAGCTAGTAAATATATATATATATTTTTTTTTTTTTTTTTTGGAAAACCAACAGCACATACAACATGTTGACAACAGATATAGAAATTGGAGGCCAATTATAGGTTCTCACAGATAGAAATCTTATAGAAATTAACTTCACTAAATATTAATATACTTAGTGTACAAATATGCGTAGACTCAGCAAGTACATACATCATTAATAGAAAGAAAAACAAACAATTACAAAAAAGAAAAGTAATGAAGACAACAATTATGAAAAATCGTGAAAAATTGAGAAAAACTAATTAGCATGGGCAAGCTCATTCAAAGAATTTACACGCAGAAATAGGGGGATAATACCTTTTAACCCTCATGGGAGTATTGAACTTGATACTACTAAGCGGTTCTGGACAGTCAATGCTGCCATTAGTAATTTAAAAAAAGTATACAATGTCAGCAATTTCCCGACGCTGTGACAAGGGCAATAGATTGTGTTTTTTGCATACGCTAATATAATTTAATTAATTGTATGGGACATGTAATTTAAAACAAAGAAACTTAATAAATTTTCTTTGTATCCGCTCAATCCTATCTATATAGACCTTGTAACAAGGGCTCCAGATCTGGGAGGCGTACTCAAGTTTGCTCCTTACAAATGAACAATATAGGATCTTAAAGGTTTTAGCCTACGTAAAATCAGAAGAGCTGCGCATTATGAATCCAAGGGACTTAGAAGCACTCGCCACAATGCTATCAACATGAGAGTCAAATAATAATTTAGAATCATGTATTACGCCAAGATCTCTTAGGAAAGATACTCTTACTAAATATTGATTATTTATAGCATAAACAGAAGTAATCGGTGATCGCTGACGTGTGAAAGTAACTACCTGACATTTAGAAGGGTTAAGATCAAGCTTATTTTCTCTACTGTATAAGCCTAAACGATCTAGATCAGCTTGAACTAAAGCAACATCATGGTCAGATTTAATCTTTGCAAAAATTTTCATATTATCAGCGAAAGAAAGCAATCTAGAAAACTTAAAGCATATAGAGATTTATTTATATATTTATTGTATGGCTACATGTCACTGGATATAGATAGGCATTTCTTCCCTGATGTAGTAGTAGTGGGAAAGCAGATGATAATGAAAATCCAGTGAGTGCTGCGAGGTCCAGATGGGACAGTGCAGCTGCCAAGTTTGTTACTCTTTTAGCACCACCCAGGGGTCACGTGTAGGGTAGTCTATGGTGTCTCCTACGGACGCAGAGTAACATTGATCTCCCAATATACAGATATCATCAATGAAGATATTAAAGAGCAGAGGACCGAGCAAAGGTCCCTGTGGGACACCGCTTGGAACTTTAACCCAACTAGAAACATAATTACTTGTAACAACAGCTTGAGATCGGTTATCAATATATGATATTAACCACCTCAACAGGTCACCATTTATCCCTAAGCGTTGGAGTTTCATAATAAGCAACTTATGGTAAATGCGATCGAAGGCCTTACTGTAGTCCGTGTAAATGATATCTACCTGATCACTGCTATCCATTGCCTCAGTAATAAAAATATTTAACAACACTAGGTTGGATACAGTGGATTTTCGTTGCATAAAGCCATGTTGAGTATGGTTACAAGAATGCTTCATAGCATCATAAACTTTTATTTACACAATTTTTTCTAAAATTTTCGATAAAATACATAGTTCAGACACAGGTCTATAATTAGTTATTTCTACGCGAGACCCTTTTTTATGAACGGGAGTAATAAACGCACTTTCCCATATATTCGGAACGACACACTCATTAAGAGATCGCTTAAACAATAGTTCAATAGGCTGCAATAGGCCCTTATCGCAATTCATTAAAAATTGAGCCGGAAGCTCATCGGGGCCCGCTGATTTAGAAGGGTCAAGGCTAAGAAGTAAGCGAAGGATGAAATCCGGATTAATTTCTATTTTGGATATTTCATTTGATGAATTACAGTTACCACTGCGAGAAGAAGCATATGTGCTATTGCTAGGAGCCGAGAACGTTGTAAAAAAGTAGTCAGAAAATGCATTACATATATCTACGCCATTTGAAATCACTCTATCACCGTATTTTAACGAACCTGGTATACCATGAGATTTACTACGTGATCTAATATGAGTCCAGAACTGCTTTGGATTCCGGGCAATATTGCCCTCAATACGGTTCATATATGCCAAATAACATTCACGTTCAATTCTTTTCACGCGGTCTCTTAAAATACGTTAAGAAGTATAATCAGACAAATTGCCATTAGTTTTATATTTATTCAAGTACTTATTTTTCTCTTTAATAACCTTTTTGAGAACAGCAGAAAACCAAGGAGGAAAAGTATTCGTGTTTAGGGCCTTGAAAGGAATATATTTGTCTCTCAATTTTTTTAAAGTGGAATAAAAAAACTCTACGCATTGGTCAAGCGATCGCCAAGAAAATTCACTTACCCAATCAATCAAGAATAACTCATTATTCATCGAGGTATAATCTCCCTTATTAAAATAATATTTATAGCGTGGTGCCGGCTTAATAGACTTAATAGATATTTATTAAAAATAATTTGATTTGTTCTTCAGTTGTAGCTAGTATACTACTTTTAAACTGCAGTTTCTTACCAGTTTACTGGTAAAAAATATTAAGTTTCTCAATCACGATAGACGTTGATTGTCGATAATCACGAGTATAATACTCTCTATGTGATATAAATAAATAAATAAATATTATGGGACAATCTTACACAAATCAACCTTGTCCCACGGTAAGCTCAATAAGGCTTGTGTTGTGGGTACTAGGCGACGATATATATAATAGATAGATATAGATAAATACTTAAATACATATTAAACATCCATAACTCAGGAACAAATATTCGTGATGAACACACAAATAAATACCCTGACCAGAATTAGAAACCCAGGACCTCCTGCTTCATAGGCAGAGTCACTACCGACTAGGCTAGGAGGCCATTAAAACTCACGTAGCACGGTAATGACCACGATCCTCCGTCATGACTATGAACGCTATAAACAGTACTCGTAGATCACAATTAGACTGACGATGTCTATACAAAAAAAAGTTTTTCCAAAATTGGTCCTTGCTTCGTATGGGTAGAAGAAGTAATGTTGAAGAAGAAGAATATGGTATGGGTAGAAGAAGTAATGTTGGTTATCGTATGGCTACATGTCTCTGGATATAGATAGACATTTCTTCTCTGGGGTCGTAGTAGTGAGTGCTTCGAGGTCTAGATGAAGCTGCCAAGTTTGTTACTCTTTTAGCACCACCCACCGATCACGTGTAGGGTTGTCTAAGGTGTTTTCTACGGACGCAGTGTAACATTGATCCCCGAAGAGGAAGTAATTGATTTCATGAATAGTACACACGAAAATAAGAATAGCCCACGTACCCCGGTTTATCTATTGTGTTGGACTCATCTGCACTCAGCAACCCGCACACCCAGCCAGCTCAAACGGGGGTGTCGTAAAAGTCCAATCTGTATATTGCGTAGCCCCGTCGAGCAATGAGATCGCGATGAAAAATTTATCAAGGCGAAACGTGGATTTCGGTGTTACGTAGTTTTGCTCTGCGTCTGTTTATTCTTTTGCTGGCTATCGCAATATAATAAATAAAAAATATGAAGGGTACACGGAAAGAACATGTCTAGTCACTTTTTTTGTAAAATGAGATTTTTATATCAAAATGTAGAGCTTGCAACAAGCACAACTTCTGTTACAGATGTAAATTTTAACGTACATATATCTACTTGTTAACTCATAAAAACCATCTAGTTACGGAAATAGTATGGTTAATTGAATCGTTCCAAATTTTAAAAGCGCTATAACTCAAAATGTTGTCAATGTGACTAGACATGTTCTTTCCGTGTACCCTTCATATAATAAAATAAAGTTTTTATTTCAGGCAGTCAATAGTTCATACTCGTACCACGAAGACCTCTTGACTATACCGAGCTATGAGCTAGCAGCGTGTTTCTCAAGAAAAAACAAACGCGGTGGGGCCTGCATACTGGTGAAACATGGACATCACTTTAAGGAATTACCAGAAATTGCAAAACACTCCATCCCAGGAATTTTTGAATGCTGTGCCGTAGAACTGACTGCCCAAAACTCTATAATTGTTTGTGTATACAGGACTCCTAGTTTTAGCAATCTGACTCTATTTTATGAAAAACTTGACATTATTCTAAAAAAAATATGCTTTAATGTTAAGAATAGAATTATTTTATGCGGTGACTTTAATATTGACATAATGAAACATAATTATTTATCTTTACAATTTGAATATTTTATTTTAGGTTTTAATTTAAGATTAGAAATAAGACAGCCAACACGTTTATGTAGTAATACATGCATAGACAACTTTGCACACAACATAAAGCAAGGTCAAAATAGTCAAGTATACGACATCGGTCTATCGGATCACACTGCGCAAGTTTTTAAATATCCCGGGAATAAGATAAAGAAAATAGATACATGGCGTGTTGCCAGACGAAATTACTGCCGAAAAAATCTTGAAATGTTTAAGGAATATTTGGAATACTTGTCCTTTTCTAACATTTATATTACTCGAGATCCTAATGTTGCTTATAATCATTTTCTCGATGACTTCCAATTGTTATATAATTTATGTTTCCCTATAATGATTGTGACGATTAGGACCAATAAAAAAGTTAAGTGGTTATCAAGGGGCATAAAAGCCTGTAGTAAGAAGCAAAGGCAACTCCTCTGGCAGTATCGACGTATGCCCACCACTACCAATAAAATCATTTTGAAAAACTATTCTCAGAGGTATAAAAGAACAATAAAACTAACACAGAAGGCGCAAAATAACTTTAAAATAGCCTCAGCGAGAAATAAGTCAAAGGCAACTTGGCAGGTTATAAACTCTACTAAGGCTTATTGTAAAAAAAACGACATTATCAAGTTAAAATCCGAAACAAATATTGTAACAAAACCCAAAGATGTAGCAAATATGTTAAATAACCATTTCATAGAATGTGTTCAAAACTTGTCTAAAAATTATACAAAACAGTGTAAAATTACTAAGAATGTACATTCTATGTTTATGTCCCCATCCACAGAACAAGACATAAAGTTAATAATGAATTCCTTAAAAAACACAAGAAGTGTGGGCTTTGATAAAATTAGTACCAATGTAATCAAATATGTTCGTGATACAATAGCCACCCACCTCAGTCACATACTAAATTTGTGTATTGATACGGGCACATATCCAGACAAGTTAAAGATTTCGATAGTTAAGCCTCTATTTAAAAAAGGTGATAAAGAAAGCCCTCAGAACTATCGGCCAATAGCCTTAATACCAGTGTTCTCCAAAGTTTTTGAGAAATTTATATACCAATCCTTATATAGCTTTTTAGATACATTTAACTTATTATGTAAAGAACAAAAAGGGTTCAGAAAAGATATTAACATAAACATGGCTATATATGATCTTATACATAATGTTATGGAATGCGTTGATAAGAAAATACCCATATGTGCTTTATTTACAGACATGACGAAAGCTTTCGATCATGTAGATCATAAAATATTACTTAGCAAACTTAATTGTTATGGTATTAGAGGAAACGTATTAAATCTTATCAAATCATATCTTTCTAATAGGCTTCAATACACTGAGGTAACAAAAAGTTGTGTTAAAAGTAAAACAGACCAAGTATTTTCATCCGATGCAAGGTGTGTAAAATATGGAGTACCGCAGGGAAGTGTCCTAGGCCCTTTGTTGTTTCTGATCTATATTAATGATCTGCCCACAGCCATCAATCGACCAATGATTTTATTTGCAGATGATAGCACGTCTATTGTAAAATGTAACGACATTGATAATTATGAAAATGATATTAATACTGTAATAAATGATATAATAATATGGCTTAATAATAATAACTTAGTAATTAATTTGACAAAAACAAATGTAATGCATTTTTATCAGCGAATTAATCCAAAAGACATGAATGTTAATTATGAAGGGACCGCGATTGAAACAGTGGAAGTGACTAAATTCTTGGGTCTATTCATTGATAGTAAACTGACTTGGAAATATCACGTAAATGAAATTTGTAAAAAGCTAAGTAAATCAGTTTTCGCTTTACATAAGCTTTCAAAAATAGTAAGCAAAGAATCTTTACTTGTCGCTTACCACGGACTTGTAGCATCAACACTTAGATATGGAATTATATTTTGGGGCAATTCGGTTGATAAAAATACAGCGTTTTTAGCACAAAAGAGATGTGTACGAGCTATGTTTGGCCTCAAAATGACTGATAGCTGTTTTCCATATTTTAGATCGCTAAATATACTGACCTTACCCAGTCTATATATCTTCGAAACCGCTATCTTCGTTAAATGTAATCCTAATTTGTATGAGAAAATTGCTGACACACGAAGGCTTCCGGTAAGACCTCAGTATGAGAACGCATTGCGTAATAAAAATTGTGAAACCGCTTTAGTACGAAAAAGTTTATTGGGAATGGCACCACAAATATTTAACAAAATACCTAACAGTCTAAAAGACTTGAAAATTGGAAAATTTAAGAAAGAGCTGAAACTATTATTAATTAATAAATGTTATTATAGTGTACAACAATTCTTAAATGATATTGATTTATAATTTATAGTGTTACACAAAATTTTACTTTGATCTCGTTTTGATTTTCAAACATGTATAGGTAATCATTTGTTATTTTAAATAATTTAAATTTCACACAGTCATTATTTCTAGTTAAGCTTTTCATATTATTTGCATGAAATTCTTGTATTTAGATATACTCGTATTATATTATGCATGAATTATACTTTACATGTTATAATTGTGCATGAAAAATAATCGTACGCCTATTGGCAAAACATAGTGTTTCAAAATATGTTTAATTATAAGACCAAATTACTGTACCTATGTTTTACGAATAAATGATTCTGATTCTGATTCTGATTCGTACAAGAATAATTTAAACTAAGTTAAACTAAATTGACACTACTCAACTTAATATAAGTCGCGGTCCACCTAGCGGTTGTTTTTTTTTTTATACCACGACGGTGTCAAACAAGCATACGGCCCCTGATGCTAAGCAGCTACCGTAGCCTATGAATGTCTGCAACTCTATAGGTGTCACATGCGCTTTGCCGACCCTTTACAAAAAGGAGGATTCACTGTGTTGACGGCTAAAGGAACAAGAGGGTCCCTCATCGTCAATAGACTGGGTCCTCTTTGAGCTCTTTGGCAACCTTACTCACTAGCAGGAACACAACACTATGAGTAAGGTACTTCCCCGGTTGGACTCTGCTCCAAATTTGAGCGAGGTGACATTCACTGTGCTGTGCCCTAACCACACATACCGAGATGACATTCGCAGTATCCATATCTCTCTTTATATCTCTTTTGCACATAGTTTAAGGACATACCCGTGTCTGGACGTAGTTTATTAAGGACATACCTGGGGCCAAAAGTGTTAATATTTATATTTGGATTCTATGTTTGCGGTGGAACTGGTGGAAACGCGCAAGTATGTATAACGGGGCTGGTACTAACCGACAAGTATGTTATTGTACCTCGGAATAAAGATCCAATATTATTGTAAAGCCTGACCAGAAGTATATGATTATTGTCAAGAGGGCGCTATTTTTCTCATTTATATGGCAACAGTACATTTCTCTATGGTATGGTGACATCTTGATTTGTTTACCTGTCAGCTTTGATGTTAATTTGAAAATGTTTCACAGCGAAAAAGTTTTATTTCCCGAGCGTATTACTTACAGCAGTTTATTATATATCTACAATGTTCGGCTCTTGACTATGGATAATTTTGTGAATTTTTTGTCGTTTAATATTTAATATTCAACACTTTATTATCATTTAAGTAAACCGCCTCAATGACAGTGACAGCCTATCACACATGCATATCATTCTGTCATTAAAATTATTGCCAGTGTAAGAAATAAGTTCCAATGAAATTCCGCAACATGGCGCGTGATCATATATTTCTGGTCAGGCTTTAGTTAACTTTAGATAACAAACGGTACTAATACTCGTATCAACTGTTTATTTACTTATTTTCCTGTACAATCGTATTACTTATTTGAGACGAAGCGGACATTTGGTACGTATCTGGATCTGTTAACCTCGTATTTACAGACATATATTTTGATAGACGGCGGCATTCTATTTGGTATAATTTATTGCGACGGCATCAACTTAATACTTATTCTCTTGTTGGTGGAGCGTCATTCAGCTCTATCCTGAAGGTTAAAGGTTGTCTGGAAGAAATCGCTCATTAGCGATAAGACCGCCTGTTGTTACCTCTACCTAAATTTATCTAATTGTAAAATTTGTGCTTGTAACTGTATGAGGTGTGCAATAAAGAGTATTTATTATTATTATTTCCTTTATTTATCTTTTTACTTAGTTTAGGGTTTTTACAATATTTTTATAAAAGTAAAATATAAAAATACATCTAAAACATATGAAAACAATAAAAGCATTATAAAAAACCTAAACTAGGGTGCCGCCGGCAACGGAGCAGGGCCCAGGCTGCCGGTGGTTAGGGCCGCAGAGTGAGGAACCTTCGGACTATGCGCGCCGTGTCCAAGATTACCGCCTTCTGAATCTGACCCTTGATCCAACCACAACCTCGTAGCGAAAGTCTCTCAAGATGTTGGTCGAGACTCTTCGCTACGAGACCGTTCGCAGAGACAACTATCGGCACAATGATCGCCGAATCAACCTCCCACATGGCGGTTACCTCGTGAGCCAAGTCTAGGTACTTGCTGGACTTGTCCTTCTCGGCCTTCACGAGGTTGTCGTCACATGGGACGGTGATGTCGACGAGCATGGCCCGGCGTTGCGATCGATCTATTACCACGATATCAGGCTTATTGGCTACTATAGTCCTGTCCGTGATAATAGATCGATCCCAATAGAGCGTGGCACGACCATTTTCGAGAACTGGCGCAGGTGTGTACTTGTAGTACGGCACTTCGTGGTCCACAAGACCGTATAGGAGAGCAAGCTGCTGGTGTATAATCCTGGCTACGAGGTTATGTCTGTGCAAGTACTCGCCGTTAGCAAGATGAGAGCAACCGGAGATGATATGCCTGAGTGACTCTCCGGGACGGCGGCATGCCCGACAAATGTCGACCGTACCGTCCTTCAGGATATACCTCCGGTAGTTATTCGTCATGATAACTTCGTCCGCAATTGCACAGGCAAAACCTTCGGTTTCTCCGAAGAGGTCCCCGAATCGTAACCAGTTCACCGACGCGAGTAGGTCTACGTCGGGTCCCGTGAGGGCCCTGTAGAACCGCCCGTGTAGCTCCTTGCTCTTCCATACCGCCCTGCGATCCTCGGTGCTTAGCACCATAGGTTTGCGCCAGTTCTTGTTTGCCAAGGAGAGCGGCGTGAGACCCTTATCTACTGCCACCACATCACGATGCATCCCACACTCGTTGTTAAGGAAATAATTCCTGAGATCGTACACCTCACGGTTGTGGAGATTTTTGGCGTTTAAAAAGCCGCGACCTCCACACTTCCGTGGGATGTACAATCTCATAACAGACGAGCGTGGGTGAAGCATACGGTGTGTGGTGAGCAATAGACGGACTCTCCGATCCAGGGCATCCAGCTCGGTCTGTGTCCACCTTAGTATGCCAAAGGAGTATGTGAGTAGGGGCATTACCCAGGCATTGAAGGCGCGCACCTTGTTGCCACCTGACAAAAGACTATTAAGTACTTTTGTCAGCCGACTAAAGAAGCGCTCCTTCAACGCCCGTTTAATACCCACATCCTCAACACCCAAAGACTGTGACATACCAAGGTATTTGTAGGTTTCTGATTCAGAGATAGATCTGAACGTCATTGTCTCAGAAAGCTGTAGAATTGTTGAATTTACTACTTTCCCCCGCTGTACATGCATAACCGCACATTTATCAACACCAAATTCCATCTTGATGGAACTACTGAACACTTCAGTGGTGTTCAGTAGTTCCAACAGATCTCGGTTATTTGGTGCAAACAATTTAAGATCGTCCATGTACAGAAGGTGAGATATGACTTCACCCTCTCTCCGAAGCCGGCAACCTAGCCCCGAATCCTTCAGCAGATTGCTGAGCGGATTTAGAGCTAGGCAGAACCACAGGGGACTCAGACTGTCGCCCTGAAATATTCCTCGCTCGATCCTTATAAAGTCCTGCGGACCAGGGGGGTCATCCCCGCCTCCTGGTTGACGAAGGACTGTGGTCCACCGCCTCATACACGCGCCAAGGAAGGATCTTAAAGCTGTATCAATTTTATACAGCTCTAAGATCCTCTCCAGCCATGAATGAGGCACCGAATCATAGGCCTTCTTGTAGTCAATCCAAGCGGCCGAGAGGGTCCCCCCATTCCGCCGGACTCGTTGGCAAATGGTCATGTCTATGAGGAGGAGCTCTTTAGTACCACGGGACCCCACCCTACATCCATTTTGAGCCGAGGCCAAAATGTTATTTGCGACCATGTGCGCGTTTATTTTTGCTCTCAAAATGGATGTAAGGAGCTTGTAAAGTGTAGTAGTACCTTATGTACCTTAAAGTATTATTATTATTATTATTATTATCCTACGCTAGCTTCTTGGCCTTTTGATACGACACGGCTCCCATTTTTTTAGGGTTCCGTACCCAAAGGGTAAAAACGGGAACCTATTACTAAGACTCCGCTGACTCCGCTGTCCGTCTGTCCATCTGTCACCAGGCTGTATCTCAATCACCGGGATAGTAAGATAGTTGAAATTTTGACAGATGATGTATTTCTGTTGCCGCTATAACAACATATACTAAAATACAGAATAAAATAAGTATTTAAGGGGGCTCCCATACAACAGACATATGTCTATTTAGTGCTATTTGGCTGTGGTTTTGTGTAAGGTAGAGATACTTCCCCAGTCGGGGCTACAGAATTGAGCGAGATGACATTCACTGAGCTGACTTCAGGACAATATATTCACAAACTCGCCGAAATTTCTTAAGCCCACCTGCTATTCCGACGCTTACTCTACGCACGCTTAAGTGGTCTACGAAAATACATGTCCGTGGTCGTAACCTCGTTACTAGTTGTCGGAACACGGTTCGTTAGACGGACGGACAAGCTCGTTTGGAAAAACAATACGGAGCTTAGGTACAATTACGTTTTATTGTTATAGTTACCAACAGAAAGAACAAAGCGCTTAGCGTTATCTGGTCTCATTCTTAAACTTGGCAGCGTCTTTAGATGCACGTTTTGTTTTTCACTTTTTAAATTTTTTGTTCTGTACTTTTTTTCTTTAGGAATAAAGCGCACACAAGAATAAAATGAAAGATTATTGTCATAGTAATAATGATGAAATTTATTCAGGAAAGAAACAAATAAAAAATGCTGTACAAAAATAGAAATAAACTAACTTAGCACTAAAAATATCGAACTGGCTATATTCATATATTTACAGATAAAAAATGGGAGCTAACTCAGCACCGCACGGTAAGGTGCCCAGAAGGCTAGTGGCATTGCCGCGCTGGATAGCGACACCAATTCGCTGGGCAAGGAAAGAGCCAGCCTTCTGGTGGCGTCTACAAGCCGCTTAGCTAGCTCCCTAAATATTTAATGTGCTCCGGGTCCCCAAGGTCCGAGGGTTTCAACTCCGAACGGTTCAAACATGCAGCCCGAATCGATGGCTGCATATTTGCGCCGCTTGAGTTGCTCGGCCGCTTCGGCAGCCGCTCCAGCACTGACCGAGGTTCCTGGAAGGTGGGACGGCGCAAGAGTGTCCACACATGTGGCGTCCCAGACTAGAAGCCGTATGATTATTTATATTTAGATGTTTCAAAGCACAAACAATTTCACATAGACCCTGCTACTCCTGCTAGGGCATAGGAATATTAATTTCTACATTTCATTGTAATTTCGAGATGAAATGTAATTTTCGTCAATTCGTACGTTATCCTTAAAAAAGCCAGATGTAAAAATCGCAAGTCACATAAATAAGAATCCTTGTAAAATCCTCATTTTTTCGGTTCGTCTCACCCCAAGTACCCGGACACCAAAAGTCGTAAGTGCCACATTAAACGCATGTAATTCCGCCATTTTGTGGCTTCACAGGTGGCTTTGATCTCACCGCGAGTGGCTGCGTGCTGCGTCGCCGTCGGAAACCGCGTAATGGATGGAGGGCCCCTTTATAGGGCTACCACAAATGTTTTAACTGACCAGGGAGTCAGTTCTAAAGGGTTTCAGGTTTCTAAAGGGTCAGCAACGCGCATGTGATACCTCTGGAGTTGCAGGCGTCAATAGGCTACGGTAGCTGCTTACCATTAGGCGGAAATATGCTTGTTTGCCACCGTCGTGGTATTAAAATATCTACTTTTATAAAAGTAGCCAATTTATTATAGTTTTACTAATCAGATTGCAGTAGGTACATGTGTTTCTCCACAAAATTGAAACAACGATGAATGGCATAAATCTCGATGTTTGTTTTTGTTTGAAAGCATGTACATATATGCTTTCAAACAAAAACATTATTCATTATTTAAATTATAATTTTAAACAAAAAAGAACCGACTTCAGTTAGCCTACAGCTTTCCAAAGGGAAATGAAATTTAAGTATTATAGAGCTGTGGCTATAATATTAGAAAGAGTTCCCTCGATTTCTCCAGGATCCCATCATCAGATCCTGCCCTGATAACAATGGGACCAACTGTGAAGTACTTATACTCTTTCAATCAAAAAAAGTATTTTCAAAATTGGTACAGCCGTCTTCGAATAAACGGTGAACATATATTTAAAAAACATAAAAAATTTCAAAAACAAAGATCCCGACGAATTGAGAACCTCCTTATTCGAAATCTTGAAGTCAGTTGAAAACGGTACTTAATATAACATATTTGTTTTTTTTTTTCTAAAAATAATAAAAACGAAGTGGCAGCCCTACGCGAGGTATGTCTGCGGTTAATAGGTATCCATTACTGGCCACTTGTCGCCGTAAGCCACTCGCTCCAGTACTACTAATTCACTCGACCGCCAGTTCACTGGCGCTTTCTGTTCGGTTTTGGGGGTGAACTTTGTTGTTCTTTAAACTTACAAGCCTTACAAAACTGTGGCTTTGAAGGCACTTAGCACATAGTGGAGCTTCATTATTGTCTGTACCCTCTACATTAACTATGCGTTCTTATCGAACGAGCGGAGCGTAAGCGAAGCAAGTTCTTACAAACAACTTCTAGCTAGTGAGAAATCTCAGCATTTCGATGGCTTTTTGATTTTGAGAGTTTGTTCCGCGATAACTTTAATAACGTTTCTCTGATCTCCATGAAATTTGTTGGGGTTGTAGCAGAGATACATATAATTTGAGAGTTCGTATATGAGCAGGATCGACCAAGGGGTCATGGAGATAGAAGACGCGAAAAAATCATCATAGGGGTTTTGTTATATTGGTCATCTCGTTTGCAAGAAAATCGCGAGTTCTAAGTTCGAGACGGACTACTAGTATAGCTCAAAGCAAGAATTTAACTAGAGACCGCACACGCGTACTACCGTAAGGGATAGACCTAGATGACTATAAAATCACTTCTACAGCACAAAACAAATCAATTTACCATTGTTCTCCTTAGCCGATACAACTTTCTAAGGGAAATCAGGTTTTCTCGTAGTAAACACAGAAATTCTTGAAGAATTCGCGAATTATATCTGTTTGTGACCCTCCAGGCCTCCACTGCTGTAAACTAGTAGTCCGCCTCGAATTCAGTACTCGCGATTTACTTGCAAACCAGATGACTAATATAACAAGACCCTACTGAAGTTTTTTTTCGTCTTATAACTTCACAATCCCTTGATTGATCCTGCTGATATACGAACTCTCATATTATGTGTATCTCTGCTACAACCCTAACAAATTTCATAAAGATCAGAAAAACGTTGAACAAACCCTCAAAATCAAAAAGCCATCGAAATGCCGAGACGTCCCAGTAGCCGAAGTTGTTTGTAAGAACTTCACTTCGCTTACGCTCCGCTCGTTCGATAATGGCGTGGAAGGTAACAAAAAAAGGTGAGACTATGACAAGGACCAACGATAATAGCAACTTCTCTGTCGTACCTATTGAAAGTGTAATAAGACCATCCCATTCGATCTTGATATTGTTATTACCATGACTATATGTTATATTATATAGTATAGGTACATAGTTGTCTGCAGATTCCCGTCGCAATATTGCGGCGTATTGCAATATAACTCAGTAAATATTAATGTAGAGTTTAGATTATCGAGCTATAGTCGGGACGTCGCAGGCTGTGGATTAAACAAATATCACCGAGCGGCGCTGCGTGCTAGGAAAGTGTAGAGGCAGCATGGAAATAAAAAGGAGTTCATTTTATAAGGGCGCCATATTCTACTTTTATCTCCACCCACATCATAAATCCTCTTATTATGCGTTCGGAAGCCGTATGTAATACCACCATTACTGCAACCAGTAATGCAACATCAGTGTATTATCTGTGCAAGTGTTGTAAAAAGGTATGAAAATTCATAACCACATCCATTTTAGTAACGTAATGCAAAACCCATCCCTCTTCCCCGACCGCGGTTATCCTCCTCCCCGCCCGTTCGCGGTGCAATGGCGGTCATTCTAATGGTTTCCGAACACGTCATTTAGGATTTATAATATGTGTGTAAATAAATCAGTGTATGCAACATTAAAAACACAATATATCTAAACCTTAAAAACACAATATATCTAAACCTAACTTCAACACACAACAAATAATCAACCAATATCGAAGTTGTACTTATTGGAGTTGCGTCGGAATTATTCTCAAGCAAATTCTGTTATTTCTGTTCTAATTGATACGTTTGATACTCGCTGTATTGAGTTAGAGTTGTAAAACCTTTAACCTTTTCCGGGCGTCGTCCGGTTATCTACCCCATCCGTGTCGATTGAATTCCAACCTTAAACCTCCGAGTTATTGTTCAAATTCGGTTGGACTATCACAAAATGTAACTCGCTTTTAAAAGAATTACCAGAACGTAACTATTTTGAAGATATACATAAAAGTACAGGCGAACAATGCCTTAATGGAATATTTAGAGATAGGTTTGGAATTGGTTCTGACTGACAACATTAACTTATGAATACGACTCTTGTCGGGGTAGGCGCTAACCGCGGTACTCGGCTATGTTTTGTTGGTATTCTTAGCCTAACTCCCATATCATTATGTTTTGGAGTCAGCTCGCCGTAACCTTTTTTGCCACTCTTCTTTGTTTTGCGTCATGTCAGGGCTAGCGCGTATTGTCCTCAAATCTTTCGACGCTGTGTGGTCATCAAAGTTGTCATGGCCTCGACCCCCGGCTCGTACAGTCACCGGCAATAGGTAATATCTTCCTACACACAGCCGGAAAAAATATGTGCCACGCTCTTACGACCCTCAAGGGCGTGTCACATATTTTTGCGGAGTTCGTCTAGCAAGATACTATTGCCGGTGACTGTACGTACCACTGAGTTTTTCGGAAAAACGAAATATCAGTTGATATTAGCAGTCGCTTTTCGGTGACGGAAAACATTATGAGGAAACCGGACCTTAATCACAATAAGGCCTAGTTTCCCCACTAGGTTGGAAGGTCTGATGGCAGTCGGTTTTGTTAAAACTAGTGCTTACGCCAATTCATGTGTTTAGCTTGCCAAGCCGATCCAAGGCTCAATTGAGCCGTGCTAAAAGCCGGGACAAACGCTAGGATTTGTCGGACCTGCCCGTCGTCGGGCTTTTTAGTCTTTGTAACACACGATTTTAGTTCATCTTTAGTTGTCTCTTAGTTGGTGTTTATTAATTTCTTGTTTTCAAGCGACTTCAAGATTTCGAAGGAACAGGTTCTCAATTCGTCGGGATCTTTGTATTTGCTTTTTTTAATGTATGTTCACCGATTAATCGAAGACGGCTGGACCTATTAGGAAAATTATTATTTTGTTTGAAATAGTATACTTCACAATTAATCCCATTTATTATAATAGTTATCAGGTCAGAATCTGATGACGGGATCCTGGAGAAACCGAGGGAACTCTTCAACTATTATAGGCACACCTATAGTGTATTTTTTACAGAAGCTCGAGCATTTGCTTTTGGAAAGGTGGAGGCTAAGTGAAGTCGGTTCCTTTTAGTTTAAAATGATTATCCTCTTCCAATTTTCGTTTCGTATATTATTTTCTTCATATTTAATTTTAATATTGTTTCAAGGAATGTGTCGTGGAACATAATCATCATTTTTCCTATATAATTTGTGATCGATGTACATTTTAAGTGGAAATACAAAATGGGCTTAGGAATTTTCTTAATTTCGTATGTTGTTCACTTCTAAAAGTTCGCAAGTCTACGTCACCGCAAGCTTTCGGCGCGTAACGCCAGCAATATCAATACCTACTGCAAGGAGCCAAGAAATGAGCAGCGATAATATTGGGGCCGATTGTCGCTCGTACAGATTGCTTTCTGCTCTGGAGTCTGGGAGTTAAGATCGATGTTCATTTTAAATGAGAATATTTCTGTATAGAAGAGATTTCATTGATTTTTTTCTCGTAAATATTAATTTGATCTTATTGGAATTACAATTTAAATCTTAGAAAATTCAACCAACCGGAGCGGCCATTGACAGGCCAGTGGTCATATCTATTATAGACTATAGACTATAGACTGACGTTTATCTGACGTGGCTATTTGTACGTTACGTACGAATAGACATACATTTGACGTTTCCCTCCCCCGCAAAAATCGGTTGACTTTTTTTGTATAGAAAATGACAGACATGGCCGCTCCGGTTGGTTGAACTCTCTAAGATTTGAATTGATAATTTGTTGACTTTATTTTTATTTTGAAGATCATGACATGACCATGACAGATAAAGTACATACATATTTTTAGTTACAAAAGCGAGGCAACGAATAAGCGCACATTTTTATTAGGATTTTTGGCGAATTTTCTGCTCCTGGCCATTTGATAATTTCCCCTGAGTCGAGACACGGCAAATATTACTTCATCTCAGCTAAGCAAGTAGCATTAGCTAGACCTAATTTGAAGTATTTATTTTGATTAAAAAGCCTGTGAGAGACGTCTGACTTTTAAACCTACCTGCATCGAAATAATAGGTAAGTGAGTACCTATCTACGTTTAAGAATCCAACTTCAATCTAAATGCAATGCATATGCAATACATGTTTTGACATCAAAATCATATCCAAAAACATTCTGACCATAAAATATGGCGCCTGGTAAACGCCATCTAAAGCCTGACCAGAAATATATGATCATGCGCCATGTTGCGGAATTTCATTGGAACTAATTTCTTACACGGGCAATAATTTTAATGACGTGATGATATGCATGTGATAGGCTGTCAGTATCATTGTGGCGGTTTACTTGAATAATAATAAAGTGTTGAATATTAAATAATAAACGACAAAAAATCCCAAAATTATCCATATTCAAGAGCGAAACATTGTAAATAGTGTATATTAACTGCTGTAAATATGTTCTCCAATTGTCCATCATATTTATTGTATTCATATGTATTAGTTTATCTTGTTGTATAATATATAAGTATTAGTTTGTAACCATATATATGTAAGCTTTCATTTATTGTAAATATATGTTTAATAAGTTTTGCTTTATGATAACTATTATCTAACAATTAAATTTTCTTAGAAGTCTCTGTTTGGCCCAATGGTTGACTGGTAGAGAATGCCATTTGGCATTAAGTCCGCCATTTGTACATTATTACTTGTTGTGCAGTAAAGTTTAAATAAATAAAAAATAAATAAAAAAATGCATACATTTTTTGACATCTCTGGTAAGCGCCATCTAATTGAACTGTCACCGACAAGATTGTTTCGAACGCTCCTATTTTACGAAAAAGCGAGCATTTTTCGTCTCGCTCACGAAAACACGCTCCAATTTGTCGCTCAATTTTGTGAACGCGACAAGGGTCAGCAAATTTTATTTATTTAATTACAAACAAGCTTACAGTTTACACCAAGTCACTTATAAGTAGAACTATTTAAACATAAAACTTAAATTAAAGAATTTGGCATAAAAGTACTTATAAAATTAAAAAGTCTACAAAATTAATTTAAAAACATTGATTAACTTCAAATACATGTCAATGTTTTAATAACAATAAATACTTATTACGTTAAAAATATATTCTTAAACATAATTTGTTTCACACGCTCGATGCCGACAGCGTCAAAATCTGAGCGATATCAGCACAGAATAAATACTAGTATTTCATACAGAACGGCCACGCTACGCCCCGCCCCGAATGGAATTACCTCACCCCGCGGCGGCCGATTGGTAGCGAACTAGTAGGTTAATCAGTCAGGATGGGAGCGCGTCAATAAAAAGCAAAATGTCAGTGTATTGTAAACGTCATTTACGACAGCGGACTATAAAAATAATTGAATGACTGCACCCTAAGACTCACGCACACATTGAAGCGTGTACTGACCTGGCGTGAACACATAGGCGCTCAAACCACAGAATAAGTAATAGTACAAGTACAGAAGATTCTCCTTCCTCAATTTGACATTTAGCTACAGAGATGAAAATGTTAGTAGTCATGCGCTCTTAAAAAAATAAAATAGGGTTTTCAACGTGCTTCATATATCCATGCAGGTTTGAGACATGCCATAAACACTGGCTGAAATTATAGTATGTTACGTTTTCAATCAAAAGTACACATCATTAAGACGTTAACTGCCATAAAAAATAATTCAGAAATAAACTCTATTGACAACCGACAATGATGTAGCTTTTCAAGTGAAAACGTCACATAATCTCGAACGCACACGTAAGGTGATAGATGAGCTATGTGCCAAGTTGCCAACCCTTCCCTCATTAGCCATCGCGGTGCGGTAAGCGCATCGGGAAAAACCATGGATGTACTATACAGGGGATGCGACATATGTAAATCAAAACACATAAAAATATATTCGCCTCGTTTTAACTCAGCGCCATATTCATAAGCAAAAAGAGATGACGAGTATATACGTAACAACCCAATGCGGCCGAAAAATCCGCCATATTGAGAGCTCAGGATGTCAAAACCTATACATTTTAACCGCCATGTTGGTAGCTCAGTACAAACAGCAACACGCTTAACTGTACATTGGTGGACCTTATTACAAAAGCCATAAGGTCCACCGATGGGCAGTTAACAGTGTGGGCTTGGGTACCTCAAAATCGACACTCATCTTTCGTTGATATGTCATTAATCCCTATATTTATTTCAATGAGAAAAACGGGTACAATGGAGAAAAACATAGTGAAACCCCCCTGCTCTAACGAGTTTTGTAGTATGACGTGTCCGCCCTGTGATATCGATCCGGTTTTATTTCATGAAACAGTCGAAGCCTAATGACGTCTCTATTCCATTCTCTTTGCCCGGTATTTATCGATAGCCGTAAAAGCAAAGGGCTCGTTCCCAATCAGCGGGAAGATTTTTATAGCCCGGCTAATTGCGCACCGCCGGAAACGATAAAAGTTATTAATTGTTCCCCGTCACCGCCGGAAGTTGTAAATACTGCCGCTACTATTTCCGGTCAATCGAGGCTTCGCCGAATTGTTTGCGCTTTGGGCTTGGAGGCTTTTGCGGGGGTTTCACCTCTAAAATCAGTTCATCATTCACCTCCTACCATTCATCCCGGCTTTTTGTCAGGGCTCAATTGAACCTGGAGTCCTCTCGGACAACCTAATCTAATGAAGAGGCGTAGAAACTAAATAAATAATAATAATAATACATTTATTCACGAAACAACCCTTGGTTTACAAACTTTTCTTCTGCCAAACTGCAGGACAGTTTGTTGGCAGAGGGGGCTCCCTTGCATAAAGTGATGGGTAGGTTTATATACTATTACGTAGTTAACAAAAACAAAAAATTACTATAGTTAGGTACATACGAGTATACACACTTATGGCCTTCCTATTCATAAACGCTTATCAAACCTTTGTAGTTAGTAGTACTTATCTGTAACGTACTTATTATAGCTCAGAGAAATAAACCAATGGAGTGGTAATTGTCAGGCGTCCCCCTCTACCAAAAGTACAAGACCACTGGCCGTAGCGGTTATATAAAACTAGTTGTCGCGCGTCAAACGCCATTCAATGAATGTCAGTCAGCCCGGAACGATCTGAGGTAAAAATGCCGAATTGCTGCGTGTTTTCATGTAAGAAAAGATCTGAATTATCTAGTTTACCTAAGGATAACGTTTCTTTTCATCTGTAAGTATAATTACGTCTAAATATCATCAAATAGTGCACGAAATTAGCAAAAAACTAAAAAATATTGTCAATCAAAAAGTGTTGCCACTTAATGGTACTACATCTGCTTTAGGGTAATTTTTAAACTTGACTTTATGAATGAATTCATTGATAAATTGGGTATGCAATTATGACCACGATTACATCGAGGGAGGTACGTGAAATATTGCAAACAAGAGTAATCGACTCCAGTGCGGCAGAAATACGTCCGCCATTATGTCATTCATTGTCATTGTTATGACAGGTTAGGCAATACACTTAAAAGATACTCCGTGGGTTAGGCAGAGACCCATTCGGCATACAGCCATAATTGTAAAGCATTGCTCTGTTAAAAAAGCAGTGTGTCTGTGTGTGTGTGTTGTTATTAAATTGTTTCTAAACATATTTTAATCTACTTTTAAATTATTCAAATTACATATTATTTTTAATCATTAACAAAAATGAAAAGATTAACGTCAGTACTTCAAAGGTAAAACTCATTCACACGCATAGCTTTTTAAATTATATATGTCGTCGAGGACCGCCGAGGGCAGGGCTGTTTATGGTGGTTTGGAACTCAAAAAACTGACTCTATCAGGATAAATTAGCCTATAGCACATTACGCACGGACGCACAGTAATGAAATAAAACATAAACACTGGTTTAACAACTGTATTGAAATCAAATCTTTTTAAAACCGTATTATGGGAAGGGCAATAAACTATTACTGGTTCGGAAAGGAGCCCCAACTGAGAAGAACCAGCGTAAGAAACTCAGCGTATGTGTGCTTGTAGTACGGCACAATAGCTGAAATTTGTCTATGGTCTCAAAAATACAGCTACCATAAACAAATTTCCGTTTTAATAGACAAATTTCAGCTAGTGCGCTGAATTCCGCACTGAATTCCGCACTAATGTGTGGCGCCCCTTAAGTGAAATATACTTGTAGATGCGTGAAATAACGATATTCCTGTTTAGAAATTAATTCGTTCCTTTATTTTCACCATACATTTTATGTAGCATTTTAATTTTGTATGGATTATACTTTATTTATTATAGGTACGGTATACACACTTATCCCCTTAAATAGGCACTTTTAATTTCTGACTCTGGTATCACTGTACCTAACAGGTAAGTTTTAGTGATGGGACAGCACAAAAATAAATGTCGATATTAACATTAGCAGTATGTTATACTTTTTATTTATAATAGAAAATGAAGAAGAGATAATAGAAATAGAAACACAAATTGGAAACAGATGCCCATTACAATCAAAATATCAACTGCGAAGGACTCTGGAACATCACGATGTCGCTAGTGACTGATTCAACATTGTTTATTACAGTGAAAAATTCACTGAGGTGGATAGAGGAACGTCTAGTGTAATTGGAAGCACATTGGAACGGTAATCTAAACACGTGGGTTCGAATCCCGTGATGTTCCAGAGTTCTTTGCAGTTCAATGTTTCATTGTAATAGTTATTTGTTTCCACACACATTTGTTACACATCAAAATATTAAATTGATATTATAAAAGTTATTCTAAATCAGCTTGCAAGATTTGTCCTGAACAAATAGACAAACTAACTTACGTAGAATACTAACATTGTAAGTAATATGCTGGTAGAAAAACTTGATATTTAATCACAACTTAAGATTATAATTTTATCAATAGCCAAACCTTATACTTGGTAAAGAAACAAAAATATATAACTAACCTACGATCAATGTTTCTCTGCGTCCGTAGGAAACACCTTAGACAACCCTACACGTAATCCCTGGGTGGTGCTAAAAGAGTTACAAACTTGGCAGCTCTACTGTCCTATCTGGACCTCGCAGCACTCACTCACTGGATTTTCTTCATCATCTGCTTTCCCACTACCCTAGGGAAGAAATGCCTATCTAGATCCAGTGACATGTAGGCATACGATAAATAAATCTACGATAAAATGTGACGTTTTCAAGTCAAAGGTACATCATTATCGGTTGTCAATAAGGCGTTACCATAAAAAAATCATTTAGAAATTAACTCTATTAACAACCGACAATGATGTGATGTACCTTTGACTTGAAAACGTCACAAACAACGATACTTAAGTATATTATTATCGACGCGTTCCTCGCACTGTGTACGTTTACTTAAAGATGACATTTCTCGTTCACGGACAGGTTGTCTGTGGCTGTGTTTATACTTGTGTGAGTATATTTTATGCTAGTGTTTGATAATTTTATCGTGTGCGTGTGTAGCGGCGTCAATGGAAAATGCATTAGTGTTAACAGTATTTGTGTGCGTTTCCTCGTCCCCCGCGCCGAAATTGGCAGACTTTTTCTGATAGAAATTAGTGCGCGTCTCGCATCCGGTTGGTTTAATTATCAAAGTATTATAGTTTTGACAGATTTCACAAGTTTCACGAATAGGGGGTCACAATTTCTGGTACTGACTGACTTGCATTTCAATTAACTTATGTAATGAGTTGTACTCCACATTTTATATCCATGAGGTTACTACAGACTTTAAGTATAGTTTTAGATGATACATTTGATCTCTTTGAATACTTACATTACATTGACACTTTTGATTTTATTTTGTTTAAAAGAAACTCTTTCGTTTTATATTTAAACATTCTAAATGTTTTACATTCTTTTACATCATACGCTATTTCATTATAAATTTTGGGGACAATACTTTCTGCTTCGCCGTTCATAATAGTTATTACTTATTACCACAAACCGGTGTACCTCTAGCATTTTTTTACTCCTTTTTCTTGTTAATCTAGGTTGATTTACATAAATTTTAAACTCATCTTTGTTAAACTGCTCTAGCGCTAACAACAGCATTACCCCCTCATGAACCGGCAACATACGGCATTCCACGAATAATTCCTCATAATCACTTCTTTTACAGCGAGATTTGGTTTTTTTGTCTACTAATAGTTTCATAAAGCGTATTTGTAATGATTTAACCTTGTCTAAATAAGTTTTAAATGTCCTGCCATAGCATGCCAGTCCATAGGAAAGCAGAGAGTCTGCCAGCGCATAGTATATATAAAGTAAACATCGTGGCCCTATTTAGTACAAATTTTAATTGATGAAGTTTTATAAGTACATACAATCCTTAATTTTAGCGAAATAGCGACAACCATCTGACCTTCTAACCCAAAGGGGAAACTAGGCCTTATTGGGATTAGATCCGATTTCCTCACGATGTTGAATTAACCGAAAAGCGACTGGTAAATATCAAATGATAGTTCGTACATAAGTTCCGACTAAGTCGGTAAGTGGTAAGAGCCGGGCCGGGGTTTGAATCCGAGACCTCGGGATTGAGTCGGACGTATTACCACCAGGGTTCCAGCGTATTTTCCTTCTACACTGGCTACGAATCCCGGTTAAAAAAACGTATTTGAGTATTCATCGTAAACTTTTCTTAAGTTTCGACGTGCAACACATATTTTATTCATACTTTCTAGCTGCTTATAAAAGCGTTGAAGACGTCTTAATTTAGTACAATTATCCGCCCAAACAACCAGCTATTCGAAGCACATCGTTTGGACCCAGTCCTCATTACATCCTCAGAGTAACCGGAGACGTGACTTCAATTAAACGTCTAAGTGCGCTAATCCTTAGATGTCGGTTTTTCTCCGATTCCAACAGGGGGTCGGTTCGATACCTCAAACCAAAGACGATAGCGGTTTGTATAAACTCACTATAGTAGCCCGCATCCGCATTCTTCGCTTAATACTTACTTAGGGAGACCGAGGTCAGTTGTGACAGAGGAGGGTTGTGATACTTGTGATATCGTCGATTTTCTGCTAGCGAGTTCAAGTCTCGAACTAAGAAACGCGCGCTGTTGTGGGCTCACTACGATAGGATCCAAAAAATCGACTATAGCACAAGTCTCCTCAGTCACAAGTCACCTTGGTCACCTTACACGTCAATTTGAACCCCGTGATCAAATGATAAATACAAACTGATGGGCGAACGCACGAGCGGCATGACCAGCGACGTGTCCAGCAATGTAAAATAATTGCATGCTATTTAATATATAAGCATGAACTTCTGCTGACGATATTACAATGTTTAGAAAAAGGTAAAATAGACGCGAGGCAGCGGATTTTTGTAATTTTAACTTTATTTCTAAACTATGCAAAAGCATACGAGTGGCCTCAGAGAACAAATCCATACGCACCGCTGCACGATCGCCACAAAGAAGTTGAATTTCAAAACCTCCATTCTAGGTTACTATGATTCCAATTTAAAGGCCCTGCCTTCAATAGTTTAGAATGTACTTTGCCAGTCAAAGTAACGTTTCAACTGGTTTATTTAGAATGGATTTACACAAGTATTATGACCAGATAGTAAGCATCAAAATAAAATTCCAAAGATGGGGTGTTAAATACATTATCTACTCAACTACCTGTCGACGCTGCATCTTACTTAAGACTTCAAAAAATACTTATTTAAAGATTTATTTTTATTAAGTATTTATGAAACTTTTTGAAACACAATTTAAAGCGTATAGTATAGTATATACCTACTGCATTTTTTGGGTTATAAGTATTTGACTTAGACTAGATTCCTCGAGCCTCGTCCGTCACAAGTGCTCACGGTAAACGATGTCAGATTACTCTAGTAAAAACCTCAGCCTGAGAGCGTTCCATTGTTTCGCTGGATTACAGGATAACGAAGCGATACGATGCTTGTTCTTTTAACGTGACCTTTTGTTATTGTTTTAAGGCCCATTTACACACTGATTAGTGTTAAGTGCGAGTCCATACATTTTCTACTTGTGTTTGGTAACAAATGTATGAACTCGCACTTAACACTAATCAATGTGTAAATGGGCCTTTAGTTAAGGAAAATACATATCTAAGCTTAATAGATACTCTAAGCAAAGTCCGCCAATCCCGGAATTTATAAGTTTACCGTAAGAGTACCCAAATATAATAATAATAATAAATAATAATAATAAATACTCTTTATTGCACACCTCATACAGTTACAAGCACAAATTTTACAATTAGATAAATTTAGGTAGAGGTAACAACAGAAATAATATTTAGAAATAAAAGAAAATTGGAGAAAACCCCAGGCCTGCCTCGGCACTGCCTCAGGCGAGACTCGAACTCGCGACTCTGGGGTACATGCCCATCGCTCTGACCAATTGAACTCACCCAAATATCCAACATAGTCAAAAATAGCCAAATATAGTCTAAAACCTCCCAACTATTATCCAAAAAAAAAAAAAATTCGTTTAGGGAGGACTTATTTATAGATATACTCGTAGACATGAAAACATTATCCGTTTACTATGGCCTACTTACTCGTACTTACTTGTTTACTTTTGATACCTAACATAGACTACTTACGTACCTAACCTCTATACCTTAAGAACAACTGTAAAAAGTAATTAAATAAACGCATTTGTATTCGTACATGGAGAAAATTTTTTAGTAGAAACAAATAAAAAATATTAATCATTAGTAAAATTTTAGTGAATCCCAGGACAAGGAGATTATACTAACGGTTATAAACCAGTTTTACAAATAGTATTTACTAACACCAAAAAATTTGTCCTCTTTGGAAAAACAATACTGTTTACTAAAAACAAGTGGACTTTTATTTGAATTCAATAATGTAACATACTTGCTTTTAATATTAAACAAGAACAGTTTTTTATTTCTAGTAAATTTTTTATGGGTTTTATTATACCTGTACTAGGAATTATTAAGCCGAGAAGTTTTATCTAGTGTTTTGTTTCTTGGTTTTACTAATCCCATGACTAAAATTTACAATAGTTTGCTTGGAAACAATAAAGCAGCACTCTTATTTTCAGTATTTTATTTACTAATAATTACAAATTCCTAATTCATGGGATTCAGTAAGCTGTGATTTAATTTCAATTTACCATAATTGCAATGTACAAATGCGTCCGCACCTGCGCCTGATCCAAGCGATCCAAACGCTATCGAAACACACCACACATATTTAGATCCCGTAAAGAACGATCACTTCTTACGTGTTCTAAATTTGCGTAGCACGCTCCAATCGCGCTTGGATTGCTTGGATCAGGATCAGGTACGGGTGCATCTGTAAATTGCAATTATGGTTACTTACAAGTCGCTAGCCCAATTTTACAGGTTTCGTTCTTATGTGTCGTAAAAATTAAATTGTCATAGTGACATGACAACGTTCCAATTTGTTAAAAGTGAAACCTAGAACTGTAATATTGAGCTAGTGAAGTGACACTTGCATAGCTCTTCAGTGTGCACTTTTACAGGGTACAGTCGAGGACAAAGAGATGTATACACTTTTGGACCTTATTACAACGCAATAAGGTCCAAAAGTGTATACATCTCTTTGTCCTCGACTGTACAAGGAGCTAATTGTTTATATTTTGACAGCTACTCTTCGAATAATAGGAAATGATAAATTAATTAATCTAAGTAAGGACTGTATGAATGTAACAAGACGTGAATAGAATAAGTAGTAGCTGTGAAAACAAAACTGGCAATTAAAGTTTAAATAAAATATCAAGTATTTCATAATTATAATTAAGTAACTTTATTTAAAGTTAAATGACAGTTTTTCACCTAGAAATATATAATTAATTGAAGCAAACCTTGGCAAATTCAGACAAATCTACGGTAACGTTTGAAGATCGATTAAAAACTACTATTTATTTTTACCTATTAAAAAAAACATCTGCCCGTCAGCGCATAAAATAAATTCTAATTTATCTTTATTCGAACTAACGAACGACACTCCACAGCACCACACAGTTATTTTTTTGGCACAATCACAATATTTCTTCCTTTCGCCGATGAAGTTACAAGCAAAATGGACGAGTCAAGGATGGATATGGGGTATGCGAGCGGGGAGAGGGGCGGCCGGTGCATTTAGGAATCTTGTTATTAGTACACTTTAAAGCTATTCTACTATTTACGAAAATAGAATAAAACTGATAAGAATAAGAAAGGGATTTGTTATTACAAGATTACCAAGTATAGAAATGAGAATTGACTTTTAATTATTAATATTCATTTGTAGCCACCGACTTTAATAAATCCCATTTGTATTATCTAGTACTCTGTACTGGAGCTAGTACACCATTTATAAATCTCAAAGAAAGTTTTATAGAATTTGTACAACTCTGTTATTACGAGTAAAGAATATTAATTCCACGATTAAGTAAAACCGTTTTGTATTTCCTATACTATGAAATTAATAAAATGTCCTTGAAATTATATTATTTTCTATCGCCTAGAAAAAAATGTAAAAATGAATAGAGTTTGATAGTCCCGTCTTTTAGATATCAGGTTTTTAATTCGAACAATGTTTTTTCCCTCCGTGTATTTGTAAATGTTTCCCGAGAGCGGCACAACTATACTTATTTAATACTAAATTTGAAGATATTCGGGTTAGTTTCCCATGTATTCCCATATTAAAGGCCGGCAACGCGCTTTTGACCCCTCTAGTGAGCGGCGGTAATTGCTTACCATCAGGAGATTCATCTGCTCGTTTGCCTCCTATGTCATAAAAAAAGTTTTGGACAATAGTTACGAGCGTTTGTACTATAGGTAGTGAAGTAGTTTTCAAGTAACACGGTTTCAAGGTTACGTTTTCATATACTTTGCTACTATTAAAACTGAGTAAATACAAACCATTTATTTGTTTTTTAATTCATTCAGTTCCTAGTCTACTTTCTGTGATGGTAAAAACGTTTTGCATATTCCCGAGCCGGCCAAGCGTGAGTCGTTATCAGTCGACAGGAAATTAGATTTTTGTCTACCCCCGAATCCATTTACCGACTGCTTAGCGTGGCATGTATCGCTGAATCAACGGGAACCGAGATACGGACTCCTATTTAACATGTATTTAACAAGATCGACGATTGTAAAGTTATTTACTTTATCTACACTCACATTGTAAGTCCTATAAAACGTGTTCAAAAACGGTAGGCAATGGCTAGCATTACCACAACCGATTTTACTATGATAAGCTTTTTATCTGCGGCAGTAACGTAATTTTAACTTTACATGCTCAAATATTGATACGTTATGTTATGAGTTTTGATAACATAATGTACACCTGCACGCGCCCGCGCGACCGCCGACACGCGCCCGCGCGACCGCTGGCACAATTAGTACAGTACGCGAACAGTTTTGAGCTTCGATAACTCACAAGTGCGATTTTCTTTTGACATTGGAAATGTCTTTTCGTTCGTTCCAGTATAGGCCCCGATTTCACGAAAAAGTGCGATCCCCTTATAACTCGGAAAGTTGTAAAGATATGATATTCAAAAATGGCTTAAAAGACTCATATTCACGAGAACTGTAAGATGTAAAAAGAATTTTTCGAGAAAATCAAAAAAGAAAAAAGTTATGGCCGGAATACTGAAAAAAAAATATATTTTTCCAAATTTTTGATTTTGGCGTTCGATATTTTGGAAACGAAGAATGATATCAAAAATTTGAGAAGAACTCCTCTGGACAATTTAGTCAGCTACAATTTAATCATAAAAAAAAGGCGATCGGGTTAAGGGTCTGCTCTGTAGCCTAACCTTTTTGAAAAAAGTCCGAACGACATTTGTCACATTAATTTTTTTTTACTGACTTCAAGATTTCAAAAGAGGAGGTTCTCAATTCGGCGTGTATGTTTTTTTATTTTGTGTTTTTTTTTTGTTTTTTTTTTATGTTTGTTACTCCATAACTCCGTCATGGGGAATCGAGGGAACTCCTCAAATGTTAATGGCATACATGTAGTGATTTTTATCAACAAATCAATCATTTTCATTCAAAACAGTGACATTTGATTAATCGGAACTGCTGATGATGATCAGAAGTGAACTCTTCAACGACGCATAGTTCACGTTTGGCGATTCCTCCTCTTATCGAACACACATCGGTGTTTGTTAAGCAAGTAAGATTGTCACGACAAATTTTCGTCAAGCTCTGATGACGGGATCCATGAGGAATCGAGGGAACTCCTCAAATCTTAAAGGCAAACACATAGTGATTTTTATATTTTTATCAACAAATCAAGCATTCTCATTCAAAATAGTGACATTTGATGAAGTGGAACTGCTGGTGATGATCAGAGCGGAACTCTTCAATGACGCATAGTTCACGTTTGGCGATTTGTCCTCTTCGCTATGTTTGTTAAGCAAGTTAGATTCTCAGGACAAATTTTCGTCAAGCTAAGTTCTGATGATGGGATCCAGGAGGAATCGAGGAAACTTCTCAAATCTTAAAGGCATAAAGAAAGTGATTTTTGTATTTAAATCAACAAATCAAGCATTTTCATTGAAAGCAGTGACATATTTATGAAGTGGAACTGCGGCTGATGCCATAAATAGGTGAAATGTAAAATGAGAAAGGAATTCTTCAAAGATGCATGGCCCAAACCAGAAAATACTACAAAATCATCTAACATTTAGAGGACACAGTTCAGATAGGAAAGCATATCAAACGTTTTGTGAAGCAATCAGATTTGGATTTTATTATTATTATTTTATTTTAATTAAACAATACGTACATTGTATGTCTCTCAAGCTGTTTTGATATGCCTTCTTATAGAACTACGCATTATTGTGTATCTTTAAGATGTAATATTACTGTATTACTGTTTTGAAAAAATAAGTCCCGCCGAGTTTCTTGCCGGTCATAAATAATTCTTCTGGGGTCAGAGGTGTAGGGTTAGAACCGGAGGTAGAGGAGTAGGTTTTTTTTTTCTCTATGACGTTCATAAGTGCATTGTAATGTGCCTAAATTGAAGAATAAATATCTTTTATCTTTTTTTAGACGCATAGTTCACGTTTGACGATTTATCCTCTTCGCTGTGTTTGTTAAGCAAGTTATTTCATTGTATAGAGTGCACCATCTACAATAATCCTTCACCGGCTTGCCCCATTGAAGGAGTCGTTTTTTTTTTTTCTTTAAAATTATTTAGCTATGTGGCTACCATTTCTCGAGTTGACTACGGATTTGTAATGTAATAATTTTCTTGTACTTTGAACATTATTGTATCCTGCTTATTAATCTAAAAATGAAATATGTATACTTAGGCGCCACGGCGACAATTATTCAAACTTCGATATGCGTGTGGAAATTTTTCAATTTGTTTGTTTACAGCAGAGTTGGGCACACTTGATTAAAATCGGTGATCGATTACTAATCATCGCTGATTGAATAATCGTTGATTAAATCATAACACAAAACAATCAAGTAATTTCGCCATGAGTAAATCATTAACTACGGGCGCTGATTGAAACTAAATTAACGCTAATCAACTAACTTGTTCAATGTGATTAACGAATGTATGATTAGAGTGTTCTTAAGCTGATTTATATTATTACTTGAATAAGGCGTTTGTTCTGAATTTCACATATTGAACCAGATACATATGTAAAGCCTGACCAGAAATATATGATTATTGTCAAGAGGGCGCTATTATTCTTATTTATATGGCAACAGTCATAGAGCGTTTTATTGTTTATGGTATAGTGACATCTTGATTTGTTTACCTGTCAGCTCTGATGTTAATTTGAAAATATTTTCCCGACCGTATTATTGACAGAAGTTTATTATATACACTATTTATAATGTGTCGCTCTTGAATATGGATAATTTTGGGAATTTTTTGTCGTTTATTATTTCATATTTAACACTTTATTTTTATTCAAGTAAACCGTCTCAATGACACTTGACAACAGTGACAGCCTATCACATGCACTCACACATGCATATTCATTATCATCATTCATTAAAATTATTGCCACTGTAAGAAATTAGTTCCAATGAAATTCCGCAACATGGCGCATGATCATATATTTCTGGTCAGGCTTTAGAAATTTTCATTATCCTAAATGAAAATGAGAATGAGAATGAGAATGAGAATGAGTATGAGAATGAGAATGCGAATGAGAATGCGAATGAGAATGCGAATGAGAATGCGAATGAGAATGCGAATGAGAATGCGAATGAGAATGCGAATGAGAATGCGAATGAGAATGAGAATGAGTATGAGAATGATAATGAGAATGAGAATGAGAATGAAAAGTGCATGTGGAAACCGCAGCTGTGTGATAGCTGCCTTTATTGTAGCTGAAAACCGCAATAAAACCAAACAGGCCGTTTCAAAGTTAAATGGGAGCTTTCATTTGTACAATCATACCAAAAACTAACAAAAAAATTGTCGATGTTTTGGTAAAGGTAACATTTGCCACTGGCATTTACGCTTTTATTGCTCAATATTGAATCTGCACTATACAACTTAAGACGTAAGCGCCAACCGCCAAATGATACTTTTAGAAATATTGTCACAAATAACCATTTATCCTAAATGTATATTATACTCACCTAGGTACCGCCTGTGTTTCGTCAGGGAAAAAAGTGAAGGAGCTAGTAGCTACGCAAAATCTAATCAAAATCTAATCATCTAATCAACTAAATCGTTAGTTCAACTAAGCATACTGTCTTACTAATGTAATCACTTCAGCTAATCATGAGTGAAACTAAAAATCGACATGATTTACTCATGTCGGTGGTCAATCAGATTAGAAAGCTCATGATTGAATTCGTAATCATGTTCATATGATTATGAGTAACGTTCCCATTTTTAACTTTAGTTTCAATCACGTTAATTTTTGCCCAACTCTGGTTCACAGGCGTTATGTCGAGGATACTTATGTTAATCTAAGAATAAAATAATTATCATTCAACGTCGTAGTTTTATTCTATAACATTTTCCTTATCCCGACTTTACGTCGCTCAACGATAATATTTTTTCTAATTCCGTAGATTCATTTCCAATGTGCTCGATAGTCGTGTGAGGCACGAAATCTGTGAATTTTTTAGTTAGAGAATATGATATGATTACTTATAGTCAAAAATATTTTCTAACAGTTTTTGACGTCGCGCTAGGTATTATATAGATATTTGTTAATAACAACAAGAAAAGATTATACAAGATATATTTTCCTTTACCATACTATTGCATTCAATTATTTAAACATTATCTGTCATTTTATAACAGTTTGGTTAATAGATTATGTGAGCATAATCGAAAACAATTCGTCAAAATATAAGTGACCTTGAATTCTAAACGAATTACAAATGGCTAAGACGACATATGCTCTTGATAAAACCGTTATAAAATATGAAGTTATGTTGCAATAGTAAAAAGCGATAGCCTGGTGAAGAAAAATAAAACTTACATAATCTTTTCTATGTGTAGCAAACAAATACATGTATTATACCTAGCGCAATGCTAACAATTGTTAGAAAATATTTTTTATTATTAGTACTTAACGTATTCTAACAGGACACAAAATAAAATTGGACTTGTGATTTATGTCATTTTTATAGGTTAAAAAGGCGTTCCCGTACTCCACTAAACCGAGTTGGCCATGGCGGTGCAATGGCGGCCATTCTATGGTTTCCGAACACGGCATTTAGGATAATAATATGAGTGTAGATAAAGCAGTGTATGCAACTGTACGTAATTAGGCCTTATTACGTAACAGTTACATAAACTACGATTATAAGTTAGAGTATGTTTACGCTAAGTTTGCAGGTCTAGCAGCAGGGAAGATGACAATGAATGCTTGAAAACGATTAAAAGCATGGCAAAAGCACAAAGTGTCATTTGAAATCCGAATTAAGCCTCATGTATCCTAGCCGTGTTAGGGCTTTTTTTAAATACCAAACAAGCATACGGCCCCTGATGGTAAGCAATCACCATAGTCTATAGACGCCTGCAACTCCAAAGGATTCGCATGCGCGTTTCCTGCCCTTTAAGAAACTATACACTTCTTGTTATGAAGAACCTCATACTGTAGCCCCTTGGGAAAACCTCGGCAGGGAGTTCATTCCTGAACCGGAGCGTTCGCGTGAGGAAATTCCGCTTAAGCCGCACAGTGCGCGACCCTTTAGGCTCCAAGGTGTTCAATAGGTTGTGCTTTTAAGAACTATTTGACATGATGCTCACGGCCGCTTCCCACCACCGGCGCTCGCCGTCGGTTTAGACCCTACATTAGTATAATATTATATTGTCTTTGACCCTACCGACGGCGAGCGGCGCGGACCGACGGTGTACTCCCTTAAGAACAAAACCTCAAGCTTAAGAGCACATCCTATTGTACAAGCGATAGAACACACTTGACTTCATGAAATGCTCTAGGCCAAATTAATCAATAGCATTTCAATTTGGCGAAGTGGAACTGCTAATAAACAGCATAAAATAATGAAAAAGTGCTTACTTTTTGTGAAGTTGATTTCGTTTTTATTAAGAGTCTTCTTTAGGAATGTCTGTGTATTTTAAAGGGCATTAGAACTCTGAAATTGCAAGGGAATTGCAAGCGTCTATAGAGTAAAGTTTCCATTGAAATAGGCATACAGTGCCTATTTATCAACTGAACGTAGCGATATTGAAAGACGCGACATAAAAAAATACGATTCTTTTTTGTCAAATGCTCGCGACGATTATCACAATAGGTATCTGTGACTCAATCTCTCGTAAAATATCTCGTATAATATATAATATAATATAATACTCTATAAGAGACTCAATCTCTCGTAAAATTCTGTTACTACATCGCTTCTAAGTTCGTAACGCTCCCGCCGCGGGTTGTGCGTATATCGGGCGCATTTGTGATAAAAACCCCGGCCCCAGCCTCCGAGTGCCTATCGCTCGCTGATGTCATTATAGGGCCCAGAGCGCAAGCGATCACACTGAGCTACGAAACCTAAGAGAAGAAACCGCGCACAGTGTGTTACAAACCCCATTTATGATTTTAAACAGTAGACCTGCCTAAAATTGTGCAAGATAAACATGATATAGTGTTATTTGCCGATGACACATCTCTGATATTGAAAGTGAACAGAAAAGAAATCAGCTTCGATAGTATTAACAGTGAACTCTCCACAGTAGTAAATTGGTTTACGGCTAATAACCTACTTTTGAAAAAACGCAAGCAAGAAAACGAAGTGCATCAAATTTACACTTCCCAACGTCAAGCATATTAACAGCAGCAAGATTATAATAAATGATGAAACAATGGAATTCCAAAATCAAACTGTTTTCTTAGGAGTCACTTTAGACTCGAAATTACAATGGCATCCACATATACCCACCCTAGCTGGGAAACTTAGCTCTGCAGCCTATGCCGTGAGGCGAATCAGCCATCTAACAAACAGTGAAACTGCCAGGCTGGTATACTTCAGTTACTTTCACAGTGTTATGTCGTATGGAATTCTGTTGTGGGGTAAAGCGGCTGACATTGGGACCATATTTGTGCTACAAAAACGAGCTGTACGTGGCATTTATAAAATGCGCGGTCGAGCATCCGTGAGAGGAAAATTTGAAGAGGCAAATATTCTTACCGTAGCATCTCGATACGTACTTGAAAACATTATGTATGTGCGGAAAAAACATCCATGAATTCAAGCTCAACAGTGATATCCATAACTATAACACTAGAAATAAAGATAAGATTGCTGAGCCTGGCCACCGCCTCGGTAAGGTTCGTACGTCTTTTGCTGGGAACTGTACACGTTTTTATAACAAAGTCCCCGCTGATGTAGTGAATCTACCACTAAATAAATTCAAGTCTTATATTAAGCGCTATTTGTTGAGGAGAGAGTATTATACTTTAAAGGAATTCATTGAGGATAACGATGCCTTTAAGCCTGTAGCTTGATATGGTTAGTACAATACAAATTGAGAAATTATTAGGTACATTACTCTATGAAGCAGCTTTACTAGTGTCCAGTATTACCTGTTTTTCGTTTTTATTTTATTTTGTTTTTATTTAGTATTTGGACACTTAGAGACGTTATACATCTCTAAGTCTTGCATTCGCAAATATTTATAGTTATGTATAGAAATATATTTAATGATCCTGACGCTTAGAGACATGTACATCTCTATGTCACTTTTATATTGTAATTTAGTTCACGCATGTAAAATACGAGCACAGAATATTGTTTCTCACCAGACTAAACATGGCTAGTTTTTATTAATTAATAAAGCCCGCCAGCTTGAACATGTCATGCTCGCTTAAAAGGCTCTGCTTATGGTGGCGTCGTTGATCGGGTCGCCACTTTCCCGAAGAAAGGTTGAGGGAGGCGATGGCTGAGATATGCGTCATACTCGTGAACGGGTGCTGTTTGTGGAGACCGGTCTGTTTAGGCTAACTGGGGCAACACATTTACGTAACTTTTTATTAATCATATTTAATTTTAGTTTAATTGGCTTTAGACACAACATTCGGTGTTTGATTATCCATATTTTTTTTTTATTATATAGAATATATAGATCAAGACACTTGGAGACCTTATACATCTCTAAGGATAATTTAGAAATAGTATGTTTATTGTATACTAGAATCACTTACTTTATTTTTACTTAAATTCAAAATTTGTTTCTAACTGTTGATGATGGATTATTATAATTTGGAAATTTATGTAGAAGACACAGTTCAGGTAAGAAAGTATATCAAACTTGTATGTAATTCATTTTCAATAGTCAGATTTAGACTCATCTTTTTTCTTTGGTATTTTTCTTAAACTATAACCTATTGTTGGTTAATCTAACCTTGGTTTGATATGTTTTCTTATAGAACAACGCACTTATATGTATTGTTTAGTTTTGATGTACTGTTGTTTGGAAAAAATAAGTCCCGCCGAGTTTCTTGCCGGACATAATTCTTCTCGGGTCAGAGGTGTAGGGTTAGAACCGGTGTAGTTTGATTTTTTTTTCTCTCTCTTTTACTTTGACGTGTAAAAGTGCCCTTGTGGCCTACTTACTGAATAAAAATAAAAAAAGACTAAAACTCCCACGTCTATAAGAATTGTAGTTTTATTGTAAATAATATCAAACTTTGCTTATATCCGGGCTATGTAATTCACAAATGCTAAATATGCTAATGAACTGAATTACTATCATACCAATATGACCAATATTTCATTAAGTAATCGCATTTTATGCCCATTCAATTGGTTGAATGGGCATAAAATGCTACATCTTTGAGAACGTTGTAACGTTGTTTGGGAACGTTGAGATCCCCATTATGACTTAGGAAGTTATAACGTCATTCATCAAGAATTATAAGGTTCAGGAAAATAATTAACTCTTGTAACACTATCACCACTACTCGTCAACAGATGACGCTAGTAGTGCCGTAATGTGCAGAATGCAATGTTGCTACTGTGGTTCAACACGACTAACGCCGCCACCAATAGATGGCGCAGCGGTCGATTTAGATGTCGCTAACGAAAGTTCAACGTAGAAACATGAGCCTCGGCGCCTGGCCGAGGATTAATTGAGTTTCGCAGGAGTACGGAGTACGCACGCTATATGACCCAACCATGATTGAGCATTTTAGTGTCGTAGCTCTAGCTTGTCTTACCAGCTACGTAAGCGCCTAAATAGGTCTTACGCGGCTAGTAAGTACTAAAAGCCTAAGTTATGTCTATGAATAACTTCAATAACTCGCCTACCTACCAATAAACTGTAGAGACCATCCGCGGCTTTTCGTCTTCGTCCCCCACCACCCCGCTGTAGCACTCATAGTAAATATATTTTAATGTAATATCTTTAATATAACACCGCTCAATGCCTTTTTTATGGGACACTTTTTAAAGATATTCTGCAGTATTCAACTTTATACTCAGTGCTTAAGATCGCATAATGCGACGGAGCGCCAGACTACCGTATTCGGTCAGAGGATACGAAAGGGGGGGCGATTGCGACCTGCTACCGATTTCGAGACGAAAAATAGAAGGTTTGTTTGGGCAAGACTTTTCTACTGAGGCAGAATTGACGGAGCTCCGTTCGCGTTATCTTGGCGCTACGCGCCTTATAGAAGAAACCTACCCAACCTAACCTAACCAAAACCTTGGAGAGCTCTGTAACTATTGGTTTTAAAGGAAAAATTATTTGACTTTTATAATACTTTTTTGATGTATTCTATAGGTTTGCATTGAAAATAGAAAGGTACAATAAAAAAAAATCGCCCTCTTTTGTACACCCCAACCCCGTATTCTTTAGTTATTCGCTTCATAGCTCTCTGACCCGCGATAGTCAATACAAAGAGATTGTAAGTAGATTTGCGGCTGCCGCCCGCGGCTTCATTCAATTACTGCAACGTTGGCAGCCTATTGAGCCTGGGATCAGCTCGGTAACCTAATCCCAGGAATTGGCGTAAGAACTAGTTTTTGCGAAAGCGACTGCCATCTGACCTTCTAACGCAGAGGAGAAACGGTATCCTCACTATGTTTTTCTTCACGAAAAGCGACTGCTAAATATGAAATGACTCTACTTTTACTGTTTGTGACTTGTATTTTATGTGTTTCTTTATTTTGAGGTGTGCAATAATAGTATTTCATATAATCGTGACATAATTAAGAGCTTTTCAGTCGAGTACCGTGTTTATTCGCGCGAAATGAAATTGATAAGCTTGATTATGTCACTATTCAATCCGGGAATCCCCGATGTCGTTAAAGGGCGACCCAGGCTCCAAGGAACGAGAGTGCACCCATCGGGTCAGCTGCGGAGAGGCCTGTCGGCTCCAGAGTCGCGGGAAGAGAAGCTGTGCTTACAGCGGCGGATCAGGTCATTAAGAGTGGCGTGCCTGTAAATGCGACCTGCGCTCTTTTGGCAGTGTAAGCCGTGCCGTCCTAGAGTATCAACTTGTTGCCAAGGCGGAGGCAAACTGCGATTCGCAGGGCGGCTGGTTCTAGTACGGACCCAAGATTCCGCGAGGGAAGCGCGTGCAGCCAATATTTTTTTTTTTTTTTTTTATTTATGTTAAGGAGAACCAACAGCTTTTAAGTCACAGTTATACAATTAAATAAACACAGAAAGCCAATTAAAGGAACTCACAAGTAATAACAATATAGTCTAAATTAAACTAACGCTAGGCTACTAACGCATACACACATGCGAACAAGAAGAGAAAATTCGATAACATACTAATTTTAATATAAAAGACAATATCCAGACTCCTTCTCTGGTACGGCCAAGTCTTTGAGTTTTCTATGAGGGGTTGGTGGTGCAATCTTATATTTACAGCATCCCATGCTGCTTGGCTTGATTTTTCATCTGGTATTTTTTCGACGGAATGGTCTGCTAGCCAAGGCGATTCAGCGTCCGTCTGGCACGACACAGCGACATCAGCGGTTGATTGGGTACGTAGTATACCGTCAATGAGGGTGCGCGTGCTATAGGCAGATGATAAAAAGGCTGGGAGAGCTAGACCACCCGTCTAACGGATACCAAGGCCGCCATTTTTAATCCGGAGAGTAGCTTGGGCTTGGGTCCAACTAGAGGTAGTGAAAATGACGTTTATAATTTTGCACATGGTGTCTTTTAATATTTGGTCAACTTTAGCGGAGAATGTACATAAATTTCGGTGAAAAGAGACAGAGTCGCAAAATATAGATCGCCATATGTGGGTTCATTTAAAAAAACCGGCCAAGAGCGTGTCGGGCCACGCTCAATGTAGGGTTCCGTAGTTATCCGTCCGTCACAGTAAGTGTCCCCACTTAAGCGTTAAAATAACACCGCCATGTAGAATATGATATTAGCGTTCTGTTTTTTTTTTTTTTTAATACCACGACGGTGGCAAACAAGCATACGGCCCGCCTGATGGTAAGCAGCTACCGTAACCTATGGACGCCTGCAACTCCAAAGGAGTCACATGCGCGTTGCCGACCCTTTACAAAAAGGAGGATTCACTGTGTTGACGACTAAAGGAACAAGAAGGTCCCTCATCGTCAACACACTGGGTCCTCTTTGAGCTCTTTGGCAACCTTACTCACCAGCAGGAACACAACACTATGAGTAGGGTCTAATGCTTTTTGGCTGTGGTTTTCTGTAAGGTGGAGGTACTTCCCCAGTCGGGCTCTGCTCCAGATTTGAGCGATGACATTCGCTGTACGTGCCCTACCACACTTAGCGAGATGCCATTCGCAGTGCCCATACCTCTCTTTATGGCGTAGTTTAAGGACATACCCAGGTCCGGACGTAGTTTAAGGACATACCCCGGGTCCAAAAACATCTACATCTACAGCGACATCTATCGGCAAATTAAGTAAACTATTGCGCGCGAGCTTAAAGTATGGAAGATGATTTTTATGGGATAATTCTTTATTGCGTGAACCGATTTTCACCGTTTTTACTTTATTTGAAAGCACGTCATTTCATTGTGATTTTGTAGAAATTACAGGTACAATAAACATCTGCTTATACGGTTAAATTACAAACTTAGTTCAGAAATTATTTTGTAATTTTTTTTAAAATCTATTCAACCTATCAAGCTCAAAATAATTTTCCTAGAAAGTTTTTATAAAGTTCTACTTAGGAGATTTTTTTTTTATTTTTAAAACTTATGGTTCAAAAGTTAGAGGGGGGGGACACATTTTTTTTAACTTCTGGAGCGATTATTTCCGAAAATATTTACATTATCAAAAAATGATTTTAGTAAACCCCTATTCATTTTTAAATACCTATCCAACAATATATCACACGTTAGGGTTGAAAACAAAAAAAATCACTCCCCATTTTACGCATAGGGGAGGTACCCTAATAAAACATTTTTTTCCACTTTTTATTTTATCACTTTGTCGGCGTGATTGATATACATATTAGTACCAACTTTCAGCTTTCTAGTGCTAACGGTCACTGAGATTATCCGCGGACGGACGGACGGACGGACGGGCAGACATGGCGAAACTATAAGGGTTCCTAGTTGACTACGGAACCCTAAAAAGGTATTTTTTAGCAAAAAAACGGTTTCTTGATATGGAGATATTATTATGGAGATATTATTATGGAGACAATATTGTTCAAATTAACGTCTGTCCTAGAAGTAAAGAGACTATTTTAAAACATCGTTATTGTTAAAAAAAAAAAAAAAAATCTACGGCTATAGCGGTCATTGGTTACAGTTCTATGAATTTATTAGGCTTTTGAGTATAGGTTCGTATCGTTAAAAGTAATTTAACTTGTTAAACATGAACTAGTGAACAACGAGTAGTTCAAAATGATGGGTGTCACGAGAAAATAGACACTATACATCAATTTACTTAACAGGGGGCAAGAAGAACGGGGTTATATCGTATATTAAAACGTTTAAAGGAACGGAAAACACTAATTCAAAATCGTTCCAGGAAGTCTCCGTTTAGTTTCATAGGGTAGAAACATTAATAAGGTACAAAAACTGTTTGAACAGCCTCTTTTAATATCTGCCACAGCTGCGACAAAATATATAAAAAAACTAAGTCCAGTGTACTTAGAATGAAGCGGAATGACCTAAATTTTAAAACTTTTGCAAAATGATCCGCTACAAAATATATTATAGAACAAATAATGCGTGCTAAAAGAGGGTGTCGCTAAATATATATATAAATATTGTAAAATAATCTCATCATTCTTGACGAGACGTATGCACTTGTGGATCCGAGTGACGTGCCTGGTAAGCAATATTTCCGCGTTACCATTCGAGATATTGTAGATTATAAGCAGGTAGCTGTACAAAAGGCTTGATTTTTTAACAAATCTAGCGTGTGTCAGGCAGTTGATCTTATTAGTGCCACTATGGAGAAATATATAAAATAATAGCCCTGACATACCCCAAACTCAACGAATTAAATGTGTTTCTTAATTAAAATGTGGTGTTTACTTAAAAAAGAACATAAAAAAAACGGCCAAGAGCGTGTCGGGCCACGCTCAGTGTAGGGTTCCGTAGTTTTTCGTCCGTCACAGTAAGTGTCCCCACTTAAGAGTTAAAATAACACCGCCATGTAGGATATGATATGAGCGTTCTACGTACAGCGACATCTATCGGCAAATTAAGTAAACTATTGCGCGCGAGCTTAAAGTATAGAAGATGATTTTTATGGGATAATTCTTTATTGCGTGAACCGATTTTCACCGTTTTTACTTTATTTGAAAGCAAGTCTTTTCATTGTAATTTTGTAGAAATTACAGGTACAATACGCTTATACGGTTAAATTACAAACTTAGTTCAGAAATAATTTTGTATTTTTTTTCAAAAACTGTTCAACCTATCAAGTTCAAAATAATTTTCCTAAAGTTTTTATAAAGGTTTACTTTTCAGATTTTTTTCATATTTTTAAAACTTATGGTTCAAAAGTTAGAGGGGGGGGACACATTTTTTTTTACTTCTGGAGCGATTATTTCCGAAAATATTTACATTATCAAAAAAAAATTTTAGTAAACCCCTATTCATTTTTAAATATCTATCCAACAATATATCACACGTTAGGGTTGAAATGAAAAAAAAAATCACTCCCCACTTTACGTATAGGGGAGGTACCCTAATAAAACATTTTTTTCCACTTTTTATTTTACCACTTTGTCGGCGTGATTGATATACATATTAGTACCCAGCTTTCTAGTGCTAATGGTCACTGAGATTATCCGCGGACGGACGGACGGACGGACGGACGGACGGACGGACGGGCAGACATGGCGAAACTATAAGGGTTCCTAGTTGACTACGGAACCCTAAAAAGGAACATATAAGCCCAAATATTACTTGCTCTCAAACTCGTTGGACCAACATAGCAAAAACTGTAGCAGCAATTCCTTGAAAAACCCTCATGCGGCGAGCGGAAATAAACCTTAGAAAAATTTAATGTAAAGGTGTCGTTGGTACTCATTTGTTATAAAACATGCATTTTCTTTTCATTTTCTTTGTTTACAGTGTGTAACAACCGAATTTACTTAGTTTAGTCATATTTTTTTTAAACCCTATTATGTCTCTTTACTTCTGGGACAGCCCATTATATATGCAATCAAATTCTACAGAGGTTTGAATGTTTGCGAATCTATTACTAATTATGGCAATATAGGCGACTGTAAAACAATAATTATGAAGCCCCGTCTCAAGTAGGATCGGTGATCTACCTTATTACAGCTGCCTACACCTGTTTACGTAGTAGGGAAGGAAATCGGGTTTTTAGATACTATAAAGCCCGGATTGCTTTCCTTAATACGTAGGCCACATCTACCGTGAAGTAAGGTCTTTCTTATTTTTTTTTTTTGATATTCGAAAATAAAGTATAATTAATATAAGTTAGGAAGTAATCGCAACTTTTACAACGTTTTAGATGTTGTATTTATGGTTACTACATATGCCTTAACGGGGCCGTCCCACACCAGCTGTTCTAAATGTTATTTATTTATTTATTCAAACTTTATTGCACATAAAAAAAGTACAAAAGGCGGACTTAATGCCTTTAGGTATTCTCTACCAGTCAACCATAGGGCCAAACAGAAATGCGTTAAGGTGGGTGCAGAGAGAAAATGTAACTATCTAACTAACTAGAATATTTTACACTTGTAAACTATTTAAAATTTCTGAATTAATATATACATTCCTAAACCACTACTTAATGACTATTAATACTTCATATGCATACGTATATAGTATTGGTACAAATACATACTAATATATCAATACAAATACATAAAAATATATAATATATATAAATATAATATACATAAATATAATAAACAATATACGTGCGTTAAGGGATGCCGACTAAATCCTATTTCCTAAGCCTGATCAAGCAGGTGCTTATAAAGTAAGCGTTTGAAAGCTAACTTGCTTGGGGCCTGTCTTATCTTCAAAGGAAGCTCATTCCAGAGACGGATAGCTTGTACAGTGAAGGAAGAAGAGAGAAAACCACTATGGTGAGGGACAACTAAGAGTTTGAGAGAACGGGAGGAACGTAGTTCACAGCCTGGGCGAGGGCACACGAAGTTAAATTTAGATTTAAGGTAACTGGGAGCAGAATGCTCAAACAGTATCGAAAAGAGCAGACAAAGAATTCTGAGAGTCCTGCGCTGACAGATCGGAAGCCACTTAAGTTGGCGGCGGTAGTAAGAAATGTGATCAAACTTGCGGAGACCAAAAATAAACCGTATGCCGTTATTAAGCAAGCGATCCAGTCTATTTAGTGAGCCTTGAGAAATATTGGTAGTGCACACATCAGCGTAATCAATGTGTGGCAATATTAGTGCCTGCACTAATAATTTTTTGGTGGACACCGAAAGAAAAATTTTAAGGGGATATAGAGAGCGTAAAGTACCAGTGACCTTTCGACTCACCTTGGACAGTTGACCATCCCAAGATAAATGCCCATCGATAACAATGCCTAGATCCTTAACCTGGTCTGAGAGTGTTATTGTCACGCCATCAAAAATGATCGGTGTCATAGAAGCTATATCTAGTTTTATGAGTTGACGCGGGCTCCCCACAATGATGGCCTGACACTTGGAAGGATTTACAGAAATTCCAAAATTATTGGACCAGTCAGTGATGTGATTCAGGTCATCATTGATGGCTGCGATGGCGGAGTTGATGTCTGCTACTTCAGCTTGGGTATACAGCTGTAAATCATAGATGGTGAGCGCTCTTAATTCCTGTTGTAATGAGATTGATAAATACCGAGAATAAAAGAGGAGAGAGTATACCACCTTGCGGTACACCGGTATTCAGATCGCACCACTCAGAAACGCTTTTGCCGACACGCACCGCCTGAACACGGTTTGAAAGATACGAGTTAAACCATGCAGCCGCACCCGAGGAAACCCTAAGATAAGAGAGGGTAGCGAGGAGAAGGTCGTGATCTACCACATTAAAGGCATTAGAAAAGTCGATTAGGACCAGTACCGTGACTTTTGAGGATTCCATACCAACCCTGATATCCTCAGTGACTTTTAGTCACGTTTAGTTTAGTACTCCACGTTTCATTTCAAGCACGAAACGTAGTAGACGTAGTATTATTACAATTTTATTTTACAGCTGTAAAAATTCTACAACTTGCCTAAAAATGCATGCTGTATATTTTATCTTGCGATTTTACAAGGTATTCAAAAGGTAAAGGTCTTTCTTATTACCCAGGTTCGTGCCTCCCGGCTCCTACATTGACGCACATCAGCTCGAGTCAGCAGCTCTCGCAGGCATCATGGCAGACATCGTATCCAACCCTAGCAAGAACCAAGAGTTCTTCCGATGGCGTAACTACTACTCCTACTCGGAGTACGGCGATATGAAACACTTATGCGACATTTGCACAGATCTGAATGATAAGAGCCTGGTGGAAGTAAAATCCACCTATCCAAATTTTAGAAGCCGGTGGAATTCTGACTGGGAAGAGAGGTGTCGAGACGATAAGTGGGAGACTTAATTTACGGTTGGTCTCGTTAATTTATCTTTCCCTTTATGGACCGTAAGCCAGGAACAAATTTCATGACCAATCGCATTCCAGGCAATAACTTGTGAAGTTGTTAGGTTAGGGGCGATGTATAATGAAGCCTCTTAAAGGTCAGCTGCCGCTCCGTTGGTGGGTTGAGAAACGGCAGCCATTTAATCACTTTAAAAAAACGGTAATCGCGACCCAAATGAAAATTTGTCAGATGATAACTAGTTTATATGCTCATACAAACATTTAAACGGCATTTAATTATAATTTAAACGGCTTCCTAGCCTAGTCGGTAGTGACCCTGCCTATGAAGCAGGAGGTCCCGGGTTCGAATCCCGGTCAGGGCATTTGTTTGTGTGTTTATCACAGATATTTGTTCCTGAGTTATGGGTTATGGGTGTTTTCTATGTATTTAAGTATTTATCTATATCTATATATTATATATATCGTTCTCCAGTACCTACACAAGCCTTATTGAGCTTACTGTGGGACTAGGTCGATTTGTGTAAGATTGTCCCATAATATTTATTTATTTAAACATGAAAAATCGTCAGCCGGTTGTATCGAGGTGGAAAGACCGTCAGCTGATGCCCTGAAGATCGTATGTTCACGTGACCAGCTGACGGTCTTTTCACTGCGATACAGCGGACTGATGATTTTTTATATTTTTAATAGGATGTAAACTATCATCTGACAAAGTTTCAATGGGCTGCGCGATGACCATTTTTTTTTTAATTGATTAAATCCCTGCCGTTTCTCAACCCACCAACCGAGAGGCAGCTGACCTTCACGAGCCTTCGTTACACATCGCCCTTAACCACATGACAAGGTTTCGCCTGGGACGCGATAACCAACGAAATTTGTTCCTGGCTTACGGTCTATTATTGTATAAAGTAGCAACTGCTCGGCAATCAATTTCAAACATTTATGTTTAAAAAACTATTTTTTCATGAATATGACAAAACAGACAAGATCTTACAGTACCTAAATCTTCTAGAAGATCTCACAGCTGTGGTTGAAAAGTCCGTAGTCAATTTGAACACGAAAATCGCTAATAATGAAATTGCGCGTTAATTTCAATGCTTAAGATAATTTAGAGTAGGTATGGTTTGTTCAAAATATTACGTTTGATTCACGTTTATTATTATTTAACTCACAGAACACAATTCTTACGGAGCTTGTTTTGCGAGGAGGGTGGGTTCATATAAGATTGTCGTTTGATTTTAGACAAATATTTTTTTATCCTACTAAAATATTTTACATCGTAAAATAAAAAAAATTAAGTGTTTTAATAATTTACTCTTATTTTTAGAAAATATTTTTATATATATCAAAAATAATATCAGTTATATTTCGGAAATTTGTCTTAAAGCCCCAGCAAAATATACTATTCCTCAAAAAAATATGTACATAAATAAATAAATAACTTGTACATCATTAAAATTTAGATGTAATGTGATGAAGTAAATGATTTCATTATATGTTTATTTATTTAAAGAGTCTTCAATGCTAATGGATCCCCGCTACAGCTACCGCGAGACAGCAGACTATCAGGTAAGCTGAATGCTTGATTGCCACCGCCATAGTACTCGTATGGTACAAAAAAAGGTACAAAATTTAGCGAAAAGCCAAACTACCCGGTGCACTAAAATACACGCCGTATAAATATTATAAGAAATTCGGTGCACGCACTCTACTTCTGTGTACACGTCCTGAACTTTTCTAATTAACTTGGCTAACTTTTTTCGTTAACGTCTCGGAGTGGCTTTTGTTTTTGCTGGCTGTACTTTTATTAGCACTCTCGAGATAGGTTACTTTTTGTCGATAACGAAGTCTAATATATCGTCAAACATAAATTAAAAGTTGTATCTTATAAAAGTTGTTAACGGTTACCATATGGTTACCAGATCAAAACTATGACTTCGGCCGTTCCCCTTATAGAAGGAGAGCTAGCCACGTCAGATATGACAGAATAATGAGAGCGACGAAACCCCTCTCGTTAGGTTGCTATACTACGCTTATTTCTAGATCTGGACATCTGGCAGCTGTAAAGTAAAGTGGTGAAGGTCAAATAATGCAAACCACTTTAAGAATACAAATCCTAAGAGTTCTGGTTTTGATGCAGTATTATGAGAAATTATAATATTTAGGTTATGTCATTGCCAAAACATTCTGATGGGGAAATTAGTCCAAAACGACGTAGGTATAATTTAATTCATAGTTTGTGGCCTACTGTTTCTGTTTCCGAAATAATACGCAATGTTTATTGTACTGATGTTAAAATACAGGAGCCGTCCTCTATAAATAAGACAACTTTGGCAGTTTTTACCTATTTTGGTATTACTTTATTCCAACTGAAAAATTTTGCTAGTCTGTCACTCTCACTTCCACCCATTAAAAGCTGCCAGATGCCCGGATCTAGCAATAAGGATAGTATTGCAATCTTACTAGATTGGTTTCGTTGCTCTCATTATTGTGTCATATCTAACGTGGCCAGCTCTTAGTCCAAGGCAGAGCACTTACATATGGGCACCAGACATTGTCAGTAATAATGTCATTAATTCATTATTTCTGTACCCATCCTTTTCTATGTATATTAAGGATGAGAAGGATGAGTAGAGAATTAATGTCATTATTAGTGACAGTGTCTGGTGGTCTTTACGGTAAAATGCGTGAATACCCGTTTTAAATGGTTTAATAGTTACGGACCCGGGTATGTCCTTAAACTACGTCCGGACACGGGTATCCTTAAACTACGTCCAAAATAGAGGTATGGGTACTGCGAATGTCATCTCGCTCAAATCTGGAGCAGAGCCCGACTGGGGAAGTACCTCCACCTTCCAGAAAACCACAGCCTAATAGCACTAGACTCTACTCATAGTGTTGTGTTCCTGCTGGTGAGTAAGGTTGCCAAAGAGGACACAGTGTGTTGACAATGAAGGCTCTTTTGTTCCTTTAACAGTGAATCCTCCTTTTTGTAAAGTGTCGGCAACGCGCATGTGACACCTCTGGAGTTGCAGGCGTCCATAGGCTATGGTAGCTGCTTACCATCAGGCGAGCCGTATGCTTGGTTGCACCCGTCGTGGTATAAAAAATAAAAAGTTATACTTCATTTGTAGGTAAACATAGATAGTGATATCTGTCAGCTTATCGATCTATATTGATAACATACGTGCAAGCCAAGCCACGTTGTCAGTCTACAGTAACACGTGTTGTGTACTACCAAATCTGTGTGTTGTGACATTTTAAGGGTTCCCGTACATGTTAAATATACGTAGGTAGGTCAATGGCCAATACAATCACTCAACCTACGCTTATATTTTGGATTCCGGAACAAACTGTGTCACACAATCACAGGTTGTAAGTATCTCTTTAAAAAAGTTAATTAAAAATTACTTCTTAAAATCAAAGAATTAAAAATAACAATGAATACAATGCGATTATTTAACGATCACATACTTCGGACACCTCTCACGACTTAAGTTAGAGTGAACGATCATGACGGGCAAAGTTGCAGGCACGAGACCTTGGGGCCCTCCCCTGCTTGATTTTATTATTGTTTTGGAATATTAAGTCTGTAATTTGTTATTGTTTTGTGCAAAAGTGAATTCTGATCATGTTGATCATTGACTATCGTTTAGTGGTGTGCGTGCGGTGTGTTTAAGTCGACCATTTTATGGACTGGTAAGGGACCACTGCTTTAATAATATAATAATAATTAATGAACTAGGTATTATTTTCGCTTCGCAGAGGTATTTTTATGAGAAACCATGTTCTGTAAAATAAGGAAAATACAATAAAGTTGAAATTCCTAGTAAGTACCTAAGTAACTCAAAATGAAGTAGTGGGCATAAAAAAGGAAATTATTATAAATTAAATTATTAAATAAAGCGCACGATATAAAAAAACAGATAATGGACGCTACTTTATTTTGAGACTACTCTGTATAAGGCTAAAGGTTCTTATTTTATTTAAAGGTACGCGATTGCGTACCTTTAAATAAAATTAAATAAAATTTAATTTAATTTTGACTCTCAGACTATAACCCGAGCTGTTACCTTAATATAGAATTATAAAAATATTATAAATTCATGTCTTTACGCAGAAAAAACCGCCGCCAAAGTCTAGTATAAAAACCTTGGTGTAAATCGTGTCGACACATTTTAGTCACGCTTATGACTATTGTTTAATAGCAAGTGGTAGTGTAGTGACTTGACACAGAGTTGCAGATTTGAGTTGAGTTGCAATTATTAAAAATGAAGTCATTATTAAAATACCTCAAAAGTTTATAATCAACTTATAATTCTTAATTACGACGAAACAGACGCCACGCCAAAACTTAACTCCAAATGCACAGGTAGAGGTGGGCCATTTTATTTGAAATTGCACACACAATTTAGTTTTTTTATTAATTTGTATGTGCTTTGCCGAACGTTCAAGGGTGAGGTGCGAGGATCGCCAGCTCTGCAATCCTAAAAGAAGAAAAAAGTGTCTCAATCTCTATCAACATTAGTAACGTCATAGAAAAATTAAATTTAGGATATTTTTTCGTATCTTTATTTGGGGTTGGCGCAGCGTGTTTTCCTCTTCCATCCTGTCACCTAGCATCTCGTTATTCACTCCCTTCCTTTTCATGTCGTCTCTTACACAATCCTTCCACCCGTGGTTTGCCTCTTCTCTTACAACCCACCACATTCATTCCCATAACCTTCGCATCAAATGTCATCCCTCCTCATCACATGCTCGACGGTTTGCATAAAATGTTAAGTGGTTAATATTGACATTTCGACATCCAAACCACATTGAATATGGTTAATCTTGTTCGAAGCGGTTTTCATTTCGATAGGCTCACTCAATGGTAAGGTAATCAAATCATCTGGGTAACCAATTAATGGGTTCCAATTATAACGATTAATACTTAAGTTAGTATAAGGAAATATGTGTTTTTTTATTTCTTTTTTATTTTTATTTTGTAGAAGATATTCCGAACAAAATTGACTAATAATAAGCAATACATACATTTTAAGGTCAATTCGCTACGAATGTTCACGTTTCTTATTGATTTACCAATTAGTAGGGTTACCCCGTCGAATAGATTAATCAAATGAAGGGCATATCTGTGTGCTGCATTTCATTCAAATCCGTTCAGCCGTGTTTTGAGTGAAGGAGAACCAGCTCTCAAACATCCACACGTGTAATTAACATACAAACATTCGAATTTATAATATAAGTAAGATATGGTGGATGTATAAAGAATCCGGTAAAGGGGATCCAATATAATGTTTATTGAATAATTTAAAGCCACTTTCGGAAACCGGGTTGCAGATGTGTTCAGTTAGCTCAGTGGTTCTTTACCGGTGGTCCCTGGAAGCACCTGAAGTAGTCCGCGAACATTTAAACAGGAAAACCCTTTACAACTATTTTTTTTTTTTTTCAATATTTTAATGGTTATTCTGTTATTCGGGGCGCAGATAAATCCAAAAAAATCTAACATTAATAAAATCGATTCACCCGTTCGTGAGTATAAATGGTGTAACCGACACGACTTTGTTTTATATAAAAGGTGTAACAAAAATGTTGGTGATCCTTTTAAGGGCATATATGGTATCGTATTCTTATTATGAAAAAGTAAGAAGAAAAAAAATTTCGCGAAAAAAATAATTATTTTCTACTAGCTCTGCCCGCGGCTCCGCCCGCGTGGAATTCGGTCTGTGTCAGTAAGCGGCTAATTCACCCCTAATTTCTCTCCCGCTACCCTGGAGGCGGAACTTGAAGTAAAGTTGACAGATGGATACGCTAGAGATATCATCCAAACCAAATCGATCCTCCCGTCAAATCAGTCTAAGCATGAAAGGTAAGAACAGGCGCGGTTGAAATTGGGGGGGGGGGACATGCAAATTTAACGCAATCGAGTGTAGTGGCTACCTAACGCTACGTATAACCTGGCTGGGGATTTTCTTGAATTGGAATTAGTAATCCTTAAGGGGTGATTTCCGGGATAACAATGCAAAAAAAACCGGCCAAGAGCATGTCGGGCGATGCTCAGTGTAGAGTTTCGTAGATGCCGCCCTGTTACAAAACATCCGTTCAAAAGGTCGTTTATTAAGGGATATTTGGCGGCGCTTACGTCATTTTACTATCCGGCACTTCCTTTCACTATGCGTTTTTGACTGATAACTCACAAACGGCTGAACCGATTTTATTCAATATAGTTCAAGAAAGTTCTTATCAGGCCTCACCAAATTTCAGCTTTCTAGTGCGAACGGTAACTGAGCTAGACCGCGGACAGACGGCGTGCCGGCGGTCAGGGGGGCCGATTTTCGTTACGTTACCGTAGTAGTTAATGAATTTTCATACGTTTTTACCACACTGTCACAGATAATACACTGATGTTACGTTACTGTTTGCAATAATGGTGATAATTACATACGGTTCCGAACGCGGAATAGAGGATTTATGATATTGGTGTAGATCAAGATAATTAGTCTTCAATGTAAGCACATTACAATGAACGTCAGAGAAAATTAAAATACGTGAGTGTCGTGGAACACTCGGTTGGAACGAAGTTATGTTATTTAATTTTATTTAATTTTTTACTTTTTCGTAAATTTTGTGGCTTTCATTTTTTTTGTATTTTTTTGAAATTTTAGGTTTTTAAAGTATTTGAAATTTTTGAAATTTAGAAATTTTGCCATTTTTGACATTTTCGACATTTTTACTTTTAGGTTTTTTCACTTTTATCACTTCTCACTTTCACTTTTCACTACACTTCACTTCACTTTTTCACTTTTTTCACTTTATTCTATTTTATATATTTTTTATTTCATTCCATTTTACATGTTTCTCAATCGTATGGGTGTCGCGTTTTCGTGACGTGACACTTTTTCGTGACGGTTACGTGACTTTTTTTCGCCTAGCCGTCCGATAAGGGACTTCGTTCCAAAACTACCACCGGTTCTAACCCTACCTCTGGCCCAAGAAGTATTATGATTACGACCGAAAAGAAACTCGACGGGACTTATTTTTTTCAAAACAGTAATACATTATTAGATATTAAAGATACAAAATAATGCGTAGTTCTTCAAGAAGACATATCAAAACAGCTTGAGAGACAGATAATGTACCTATTGTTTAATTATAAAGAAAAATAAATCCTAATCTGACTGCTTCACAAAACGTTTGATATGTTTTCCTACCTAAACGGTGTCCTATAAATGTGAGATGATTTTGTAGAATTTTTTTGGTTTGGGCCATGCATCTTTGTCCGTCATATATAGTCCTCGAACCTGCAATAACCCTTTGACATTCATTATATTTTGTAAACCCATGTAAACTTCCACCCCTTTTGCATCCGCTTAAGGGAATTTCCGAGATAAAACTATTTTATTTCCTTTTCCAGAGCTCAAATTATCTCCATACCAAATTTGATCTAAATCGATTCTGCGGTTAATACTTCCCTGTACAAATTTCCAACTGAAAACTATCCTTTGTCCTTTCTTGAGACCCCTACTATACCAAATGTCATCTTTATCAGTTCAGCGGTTAAAAAAAATCCTAATACCAACTTCCAACCCCCTTTTCACCCCCACAAGGGTTTATTTTCGAGATGAAAACTATTCTGTCGTTTCTCGGGACTCACATTATCTCCATACTAATTTCTATTAAAAAATCTCCATACAAACTTTCAACCCCCTCTTCAGTTTTATTATATGTATAGATAGATAGTTTTTATTGAAAGTACCTTTCAGGCTTCGCTTCCATTATTTTTTTCAAATTTTTTGGACCTACGGTTCTAAAGTAAGATGGAGGGGGGGGGGGATTTTTTGAAGATGAAATTATCTTTTGTCCTTTCTCGAGACCCATACTATCTCTATACCAATTTTCATCTAAATCAGTTCAGCGGTAAAAAATTCCTCATACCAACCCCCTTTTCACCCCCACAAGGGTTTGAAAACTATCCTATGACGTTTCTCGAGACTCACATTATCTCCATATTCATTTCTATCTAAAACGTTTCAGCGGTTAAAAATTCTCCATACAAATTTCCAACCCCATTTTCACCCCCACCAGGGTTGATTTTCGGGATTCAAACTATATATTATCCTTTCCCGGGACTCAAACTATCTCTATACAAAATTTCATCAAAATCCGTTAAGCCGTTTTCACGTGATGCGCGGTCAAATAAACAGACAAACAGATAAACAGATAAACAGATAAACAGACAAACAGACAAAAATTCTAAAAATTGTTGGAACGTGTTCTGTTATCGATTCTAAGTATCCCCAGCCAACTTTTTTTCGATTATCTTCCATGTACAGACTTTCGACCCTCTTCAGCTTTATTATATGTATAGATGGAGGGTTGGCCATGGCCGGCTGAGACGCCGTATCCCATACAAAAATATTTTTTATCTACACTCATATTGTAAGTTCTCTAACGGTAGGCAATGGCTAGCATTACCACGACCGATTTTACTATGATAAGCTTTTTATCTGTGGCAGTAACGTAATTTTAACTTTTCATGCTCAATTATTGATGTGCTATGAGTTTTGATAACATAATGTACACCTGCACCCTCCCGCGCATCCGCCGACAGCCCGACACCCGCCTCCCCGACACAATCGAGTTGGTCATGGCGGTGCAATGGCGGCCATTCTATGGTTTCCGAATACGGCATTTTGGATAAATAATATGAGTGTAGATAAAGCAGTGTATGCAACTGCACGTAATTAGGCCTTAAAACACTCGTGTGATCTTATTATGAAAAACACGCTCATGTTTTAAGGACCCTTATTACGTAACAGTTACATAAACTACTATTTTTGCCTCAATAAAATTTTTCTCACTCGCAACTCAATACGATACCAATTATGCCCTTTTTAAACGGATTACCAGTATTTTTGTTACATCCTGTATATAGATATGTAGGTACAGTCAACGTCAAAGATATGTTTACACTTTTGCATCTTATTACAAGGTGCAAAACTGTAAACATATCTTTGACCTCGACCGTACCTATACTATAACCTATATTACATAACTGAAATCAATCAATCAATCAATCAAAATTTATTTAGAATCAATTAAGGATCCATAGATTGTTAGTACATACAGCTAGACAAGACTTAAAATTAGGGTTAGTAACATAGAATTACAAAATAATTAAATAAAATAAGAATGAAAACTAAAAAAAACAGAAAAACAATCGGAACAGTATTTATACTTACATAACATTACATGTCATGTCACAAATCTAGATGCACCATTTCTCAACATCTGACTTTGCCTAATACTCTTTATTGCACTCCTCGAATTAAAGGAACAAAGTATACACAAGTTACAAATAGAAAAGTAGCGGTAGATAAAACAAATGGCAGCCTTATCGATAAAAACAGATCTCCCCCAGACAACCTTTGGGAAACGAAAACCTATGTATTTACAAAATAAATAGAAGTAGTTCTTAACTTTTCAATGATACGGAAACACTTTAAAAGTAACTACATAGATAGGACTCCATGTACGGTTTATTTACTTTTGAAACACCTACTTTTTTTTGTTAAAATTAAAATTAACATTAACATTACCGAGAACTTCTCAATACAATACCGACAAATACAGCCAATACAAATCTTTATCGAAAATTAGTTGATAACGTTTCAATCGTGTAGATTATTTAATTTAAATAATCACTTTATTAAAGACATTCGCTAGGCCTTATTTGATGGATTTTCTCGATTAGTTGTCTCATCCCTATAAAGTACTTGTATAATTAAATATGTAAATGGTTTCCATTTTATCATTCTAGGCCAAGACGTCAAGCAGAATATATGCAATCCAAAGAAGGTCTTCGAATCAAAATGGAGTTACTGTAGTAGAACAAACAGTTGTAGTAAAATAATCTAGTCATTAAAACAAACAAAGGCAAGGTGTATAAAAATACAAAAGTATAATGACGAAATATACTCTGCTAAATTCATCGCAAGTCGGTCCTACACGAAGTTCAAAATTATTTTTTATAGTGCTATGTTTTGCTTTCTTTGTGTTCATATTATACATGAACTCGTCCCGAAATTTCGACACCGAAATCGATGAACAAATAATCCAAGAAGCTTTAAATAATCCTATTGTAGATCCTTTTTTTGCGAATCAATATGAATCTAAGAGTACAACTACTAATAATGTTAAAAATGACCTAAAGTACATATTGTTTTGGACACCAAAAAAATCTCTTCCATTCAACTTTTTTGGAACAGGACAAAACGTATTCATTAAGAACAAGTGCGAGTTCACAAACTGCTACGTGAGTGCAGACAGAAGATACTTTAAAGGAGATATCACAAAATTCGACGCCATACTTTTTAATGGACGGGACATGAGATACATCCAACCCTCAGAGCTGCCACAACAAAGATCCCCTCACCAGAAATACGTCTTCATCAACGTAGAGTCGTCTACTTACCAACCAGTCTGTAATCCTTGGTGGGACAACTTTTTCAACTGGACATCGACATACAAACTGAATTCAGACGTAATGTACTCGTATATTTATATAAGGGATAAAAATGGCGTACACGTCGGACCCAGAATAGATATGGACTGGGTTAAAGATATGAAAGAAATTGATGACACATTAAAACAAAAGTTGAAGAGTAAGAAAAAGACCGCCGCTTGGTTTGTGTCTCACTGCATTACTAGAAGTAAGAGAGAGAAATATGTCAAATCACTTCAGAAGGCGCTGGAACCTTATGGGTTAACTGTAGATATATACGGCTATTGTGGTAAATTGAAATGTCCATGGGGAAAGAAATGCTTTGACAAGATATCCTCTGATTATTACTTTTATCTATCCTTCGAGAATGCCTTCGCAGAAGATTATGTAACGGAGAAATTGCTGAGTGCGTTGAATAATGACGCAGTCCCGATTGTGATGGGAGGATCAAACTATACAAGGTAATTTGTCACTTAGAGGAAAATATTATTTGAGTTAAATGAATAATTGTAGTTTAAGCCATTGGGTACATTTGTGCAAAACCAACTTTCATTGCAGAAATATTTTATGGTTTAAAAAATCTTGCCAATTCTGGTGGGACAAATCTCAAAGTCATGTGACTGAGAGTTTTATTTTAATAAGTACCATCCTCCGCATTACTTATATTTTTAGAACTTCCTAGAGAAAGAATCCGTTATTCTGCCTCCATGTCCATCTATAGGTTTTAAGCGACGTCTTCAGTCTCACCTTTGCTCCTTTTTCAACACAGATTCCTCCCGCCCGGTTCCTACATAGATGCCCAAGAGCACGAGCCAGAATCCCTTGCTTTTCTCATGTCCGATATCATAGCCAGCCCTGACAAGTACCACGACTTCTTCCGATGGCGGAACCACTACTCCTACTCCGAGTCGGAACAAATAGAAGACGTGTGCAATATGTGCACAGCACTGAATGATAAGACCATGGTGATGATGGAATCCACGTATCCGCATTTTAGGAGTTGGTGGAATCCGGTCTGGGAAGAGAGGTGTCAAGAAGAAAATTGGAGCACTAGATGAGCATTGACACTACAGTTGGTCCCAAAGCGAACAAACAGTATTTTTTCACTTGCAAAATCGCTGGTCAATGTTACAGGGTTCTTATGTTTCACTTTTATCGAATTGAAATTTGAACATTGCCATAGTGACACTAAGTCTTATTTAACTACCCTGTAACATAAAAAATGTAACCATGTAATATTGGGCCAGCGAAATAGCTACAGTTTTGAAATGCAGCTGACAGACATTGTCACAAGTTAAGTATGTTAAACATCAGAATGTCTGTTTATGAAGAAGAGTTGAATATATTAGTGATGGTATTTTAAAAAATTTTTTTTTGTACATCATGTACAGTCCCCATTAGATATATCGGAGCGGCCAAGGTGGTCACAAATATCTGAGCAACACCTCTATTATCAAGGCGATAAAGTGCATGTTTAGATATTTTTCAGTAACTTGGCCTCTCCGATGTATTTGATAGCGACTGTACATGCCGTCGATTGGATTCCTTGTTCAAGCGACAAGACATATATAAGTATAAAAACTTATTTCGTGACGGTATAACAATGTTTTTCATGACCTTTTAAACAAGAAGGTAATATGTACATCTAAATATATAAAAGAAGAAACTGACTGACTGACTGACTGACTGATTGACTGACTGACTGACTGACTGAGTGACTGACTGACTGACATATTTTTATTATTATTATTATTTTATTATTTAATAATCCATTATACATATCACTTACAGACTAGTCCAACAAGTGATATATATTACAATACAATATACTTAGCACAAAAACAAGCAAATCTTGAAATCCCATCATAATAATCTTAAAATCATATTAAACATTTGAAAAACATAAATGTGTAGTTGTTACTCTTGTAAATTCAGTCAGAGTGCAGTTAAATAAATCGAATTTGTTGGAAACTTCATTCATTATTGTAATGGCTCTGACAAGAGGTGAGTTAGCGAGTAAGTTAGTGCGCGCAGTCGGGCGCGCAAACAGGCGCGGCGCACGACGTCGCGGCCCACGCGGCACCACCAAACCCAATGAATCCAGCACCTCGGAGTTATGTATTTTACCTCGTAACACCTTGAAAATATATGTAACCAGCGCTAAATTTCTCCTTACCTCTAATTTTATGTATCCGACCATACCCAGGACAAAAAGTGTTGGATACATCAGTGGGTAAAATGGATATACATGTTAGTTTAGATTATTAGTTTTTGAGATATAAATGTCTAACAAATTTATTTTGAATTTTTTCTACCATCATATTGTATTTAGTTTCGTGTGGGTTCCATATAATTGCGTTACTTTCTAGTCTACTTCGAACTAATGCGTTATAGAGAGCTTTCACTGCTGCCGGGCTACTAAAATTCTTTGTTTCACGCAGTATGAAACCTAAGTTTCTATAGGCTTTTTTACAAACTCCGATAACGTGGCTTCGAAAAGACAGGTCAGGCTCGATGTGTACTCCTAGATCTCGCACGGATGACACTCGCGTAATCGGCTGCCCTTTTACGTTATACCCGTGTTGCAAAGGAGAAAGTGCTCTACTGCATGTCATTACGTTGCATTTAGAAGAATTAAAATGCAGCTTATTTGCATTACCCCAGTTGACTACCCTATCAATATCATGTATGTTAATTTTTTTTAATAAGTTTAATGTCATCTGCAAATAAAAGGCAATTAGCATGGTTCACTACATCCGGAAGGTCATTAATCATGATTGTGAAATTTAATGGTCCCAAGTTGCTCCCCTGACTAACTCCTGAAAGTGTACAGTAACTACTTGAAATATAACCTTTGTAATCCGCAAACTGTTTTCGGTTTCTAAGGTAATTTGCAAAGAACTTAAGAAGTCATGGACTGAATCCTGCAGCGGCTAGTTTTAATAGAAGGATATCGTTATCGACGGTGTCAAAAGCCTTTTTGAAATCGAGTTACGCGATATCGACTTGTCCGCCTGGTCGGTCCAGCTCCGGTGCTGCGTAGTTCATGAAGCACAAGAGATTACTCTCTGTGCTGCGGTCCGGCCGGAAGCCGTGTCAATCTGGTGCTTACTTGAGGAAATATGACGGCGTGCATCACGGATTCGAAAATCTTTGCAAACGTTGAAAGAACAGCCACCGGTCGGAATCCGCTCACATCTGTTCCAGAGCCTCCCTTAGGAACGGGAGTCACCGAGTCGTCTTCCAACATGCCGGATAAACACTTTTATCGAGACATAACTTAAAAATATTTCATAGCGGTTCTGCTAGTAAGACTCTACAATCCTTAACGATGTATGGTGGAATACCATCAGGGCCGGCAGACCTCTTTGGCTTGAGGCGGTACAGGGCAGCACGCACGTCTTGCACCTGCAAGCGTGCTACGTGCACTCGCGTGTCAGATTTAGTTAATAAAAGACAAAATATAATTTATTTAATTTATTCAACATTGTTTAGATTAAAGGTGAAAGTCCATTTTATAAATATAAAATGTTAAGAACGACCATGGTAAATGCAATGACGTTTATTAAAGAATATTACTTATAATAATTTCGAATAATTTAATCACCACTAAGTAACTCAAGATATAAAACAAAGGATATTAAATCCATTCTAATTCCTCAACCATTACTACAAGTATCCCGTAAGGCCATTAATCATAATATTCTGCACATAATATATTTAACACTTGTAGCAAAAACAGAGTAATATATATATAATCTCATGTAATCAGAAAGGCTAAATTATTTCCAATATAAGGTTGGTGTGTATGTTGTACCATGCACTAACTTGAAATACAGTATTACACGTTTATATATTTGAATACATTATTAGGTACACGGTAACAAGATACACACCAATACATTTTATTCAATTAACCCTCGATATTATTAAGAGGTGAGTAATCAATATTACACTTAACTTGGTTCTTGCTGGTTAGCTCTCCAATCACCAATGTGTCCCACAACTGCCAGACACTTGTTTATAAGGGCTTACCCATTACCCCTTCTACTACCTGGCTGGACAAGAATTATATATTACCGGCACATCCGGTTATCGAAATAATTGGAAATAGTATAATAGTAAATATATTTGCTTAGTTCAAAATAGATGAAAATATAATTTAAAAATGACAATAACTTATTATTTACTAAACCATCAATATTTAGTATCGTTTACTTAATCATATTGTGACAGCAATACAGGATATCCGCTTCGCAAAATACGTAAAGGTTCAAGTAATATATTTACTCCTTGTAAATAACTTCAAGTGAATAATAATTAGCAATGCTAAATTATTACACTTGACGAGATTATTTACTTGTACAATTATTCGATCATTGTCAACTCGACTATAATAATTGAATACAGGATATCCAGATACGTAATATTTAAGTTAGCAAGCATATTTACTCATTTCCAATCCAAATCCACATAAAATCACATAAAATCCAATCCAATCTAAAAAGGATTAACGGAAACGAATAGAAATCAAACTGCAATTATCTCTGATATAATTCGATAGTTGCATTATTTCCATTCTGGCAGTCACGGTCACATAACAATACATTAAGGGTAGTTGCGGTATTTGAAAACTTACGTCTACCTTACAATTTCAACTTCTTAGATTTCAACTTATGGATTCTTTAGATGTAGATTCGATACTGGAAGTGATGAAACTGTACGTTTTGGCCATTATTTATCTCACCGTCTGTATATCTCACACGCGCGCCCGGACCCGCGCCGCCCGCCGCCGCGGCCTCGGCCGCCGCGGCCTCGGCCGCCGCGTCTGCGTCAAGAAGGGGCTCTATGTCGCTATACACGGACTGAAAGTATTTCGCGAGTTCTTCAGCACATTCCTCTTGTCTTATTTGTTGCCCGTCTTTCGTTATGTTACTAGCGTTTTTACCGGAACGCCGAGAGCGTACAAACCCCCAAAATGAGGAAGGGTCCTGTCTAAACTGATCTTGTAAACGATTCTGATACTTTTCGAATGAATTAATAATACTTTTTTTTACTTGGGTGCGATAATATGAAAACATTTTGTAGTGACTTTGGGCTCTACTAATTTTATATAACTTATGCCATTTAGCTTTTTCCTTTATCTCGCAAATGATATCTGTAGTATACCATTCCGAGTAGTTAAAATTGCTGTTACTTTGTACGCTCCTTCTTTTCACCGGTGTGCATTTTTTTATAATATCGTTAACTCGCACGCTGCGCCGACCCCAAGTAAATGGGATAAGGGCAAGAGGATGATGATGATGAACTTTATCATAAAAAAACTGAACAGAGTTTTCAACTTCAGATATACTATACAGAGAAGACCAGTCAACAAGTGCAATTTGGGAATGTAATTCAAAGAAATCACACTTGCGAAAGTTCCATTGTGGGTAATGTTGGGGATGAGTTGCTACGGGTTGCGGGTGTTGCAACGGCTCAGGCACGGGCGCCGCTCGCGCGCGCGCGCACTGTAAGCTCACCTCCAGCGGTGGGTCGTGTTCATCCACCGGGACCAGAGGATCGTGAGATTCACATATTGATATTTTTTCGTCCCGAGCGGTTGTCAGTACCAAATCCAATAAACGACCATTACTATTAGTAACTACATTTTTCTGACTGAATCCACAAAAAGTCATAATAAAATTAAAAAAATTTTGACATCTAGTGAAGCAGAGTATAAGTTAAAATCGCCTAAAATTAATACATTGTCATATCTAGAAGACAGGGTTTCTAACGCGTAATTTTCAGTACTTCTAGGTGGAATGTACACTACACTACACAAAAAAGAAAAACTACTTTTAACTTTCACTACAGCCGAGACTAGTTCATACACTGCGCTGTCTACATTGTGGCCTGGCAGCACCACCGGCTGCAGGCTGAGTCCAGCTCGCGGTGCAGCCACCAGCATGGCCCCGCCATGTTTTCGGGCGTCTGTGCGGTCGCAACGTAGTACCGTGAAACCTTGTGGCACTAATTCTCCGTCAGGTACGCTCTCATTCGTCCCTATTTCCGTAATTGCAAATAGATCAGTCGTGGCTGTTGTAATGTACGCGGTGCAATCGAATGCGCCCTCTGCAGGTCATTTAGTCTCCCAATAAACATCTATGTGATCGGAAGTGTGTGTTTCATTTATCGAGATATAACAATGGCGCACGAGGATTGACTATTACGGACCAAGATTGGATTTACGCTAATATCAAGATGTCAGTGGGGAAGATTAAAGCGTTCGAAGTCTCGACGGGCAACTGGAACACCTACGTAGAGCGTGTAAATATGTATTTTAAAGCCAACAACATCAAAGATGACTTGCAGTTGCCGACCTTGATTGCGGTTATGGGTGCAGAAGCATATGAGCTCCTAAGTAACTTGACCAGCCCCAAGAAACCAGGAGACTTGAAATATGATGAGGTTATTAAGATAATGTCCGAACACATAGAACCAAAACCATCGTTCATGGCGGAACGGTACCGGTTGCGTCAGAGGCGGCAGGGGGACAAAGAGACGGTCGCCCAGTATCTAGCGAATCTAAAAAAATTGGCCAAGCATTGTGAATTCGGTACCGCGTTAGAAGAAAACCTTCGTGACCAATTTGTGTGTGGGCTTAAAAATGACACAATTAGACAACGCCTTTTCGCTGAGGTTAAGTTACCCTACACGAGGGCCGTGCAGCTAGCCCTTTCGTTGGAAGCCGCAGAGAAGGACGTGGCTATGGTGGAATGTCCGAGTGTGAGTGAGAGAGGTGATGCGGGACAGAAAGCCGAGGCGGTGCATGCAATTACATCATGGCAGCCACGTGGCGGTAATGGCGTTAACAAAGTAATTTGTGCTGTATGTGGTAGGTTAGATCACCGGGACGACCAATGTCAATACAAAGACTTTTCCTGTAACAAGTGTGGTACCGTTGGCCACTTGTGACGCGTGTGTCCGGCAAAGATGGCAGGTGCAGGTACTTATGGCGGCAGCGCCCGTGGTTCGGGCGGCGGCGCTCGGGGATCGAGCGGCAGCGGCGCCCCAGACGCGCCATGCACTACGTCCAGGCAGAAGAAGGCGAGACTCAAGAAGACGGAGGCATGTCCACGTCAGCCGTCGAGGAAGACCTGTATCATCTCTGCTTAAACGATTATAAATCGGTAAGCATATCGTTACAAGTAGATAACGTAGATATTTCGATGGAGATCGATACAGGCACTGCTGTGTCGTGTATAAGTCTAGTTCCTTTAGTGTTAAGATGTTATAATCAAAGCCCTATTAAACCCTTAGGGGTAATAAGACCCATTGTTAAGTATGGAGACAGGACAAAAAGGTTAGAACTTTTTATTATTAAAGATGGTACTCGTACTGTCCCACTTTTAGGCCGACAGTGGCTATCCGAGCTAGGTAAACATATTCCGATGTTTCATAGCGAGTCCCTTAACAATGATTTAAGTACTTTGCTCGACAGATATAAGGACTTATTCAGCGGGGGACTGGGGCGGTTTAATGGCGGAAAAGCGACACTCCGGGTGCGCGAGGGGGCTACGCCGGTGTTAGATTTTCTCTTCGAGAGTTCTCGAACCGAGAATTCCCGGGAAATTTTGCCTTACTCGAGACGAGAAAAAAGTGGTCGAGAAATCGAGAAATCGAGAAATTCAGTCAAAATTTTTAAAATCTTAATAACGTGCTTGATTATTAAGCTTGATTCACACAGAGCGCGGGCGCGGGCGGGCGCGTGACCAAGCGGGCCCGCGACGCTTTTGTATTCAGTAGTTTTATATGACCACCTTCACACACGCAGCGGGCGCGGGCGGTTGCTTGTTCGCAAAAAAGCGACCGCCCGCGCCCGCTGCGTGTGTGAAGGTGGTCATATAAAACTACTGAATACAAAAGCGTCGCGGGCCCGCTTGGTCACGCGCCCGCGCTGTGTGTGAATCAAGCTTAAATTATCGAACGAGCGAAGTGAGTTCTTACAAACAACTTCTGGCTAGTGGGACGTCTCAGCATTTCGATGGCTTTTTGATTTTGAGAGTTTGTTCCGCGATAACTTTAGTAACGCTTTTCTGATCTTCATGAAACTTGGGGTTATAGCAGAGATACATATAATTTGAGAGTTCGTATATGAGCAGGATCGACCAAGGGGTCATGGAGCTAGAAGACGCGAAAAAATCATCATATGGGTCTTGTTATATTGGTCATCTCGTTTGCAAGGAATTCGCAAGTTCTGAGTTCGAGGCGGACTACTAGTTTATTAGGTTCTTATGTTTACTTATGTAACGAAAAGACTGTCCATTTATAACAAATATTGAAAAGTTGATACAAAGACTAAACTAACGTACCCGTACCTTACTGTTACTCGTAATTATTAAGCTAGTCTGATTGTTATTTTTTATACCTAATTGAAAAACTTTCATTTTATGTTACATAATTGAAAAGTTTGTAGTAGGTACAGACAGAGACTAAAGTAAATTATTTAGTATGTAAGGTTACCTTACTAAGGTACTAAGTTTTATTGTGGTGTGGTGACATGATGACATTGTTTTTAGAAGATTCCAAAGAAAAAGACTATTTAGTCCTAAAATTGTTTGTAGAAATAATGATAAAAAGATCTCGCTAGAGTTTATTTCGCTTAATTAAAGTTTTCTATAGTTAATTACTTAAGTTAAAGTCACATGAATGAGACTAAAAATAAAAGTTGTTGATTGATAAATGTTGTTGAATATTGCATAAAAAGCGTAGTTATATTGCTAAATCACACATATTTTCAAAAAATTCCATATTTCTCGACAATCCGGGAATTCCCGGGAAATAGTGGTCGAGAATTCTCGTGCTCCGGGAAATAAAAAAGGTCGAGAAATGAGAAACCCTAGCCGGTGTTCTGCCGCGCGCGGCCGCTGCCATATGCGCTGCGCGACCGCGTCGAGGCGGAGCTGGATGAGATGCTGCGCTGTGGAGTCATCGAGCCAGTCGAAACGTCGGAGTGGGCCACGCCACTGGTACCGGTACGTAAAGCTGATGGAGGTTTGCGAATCTGTGCAGATTATAAAGTGACCTTGAACCCCGCCTTACTGATCGATAGGTACCCGCTTCCTAAGATAGATGACCTGTTAGTGAGACTTAATGGAGCCCGCGTATTTTCAAAAATTGATTTGACACAGGCGTATAATCAGGTGGAGTTAGACGATTCGAAAAAGTACACCGTGATCAACACACATAAGGGATTGTTTAGATTTAATAGATTAGTATACGGATTGTCGTCTAGCCCTGGGATATTTCAAAGAATTATGTCAGCCCTGCTGAAAGATTTGCCCCAGGTAGAAGTGTTTTTAGATGATATTATCATTGGCTCAGCGGATATTGATTCTCATTTAGTGACATTAGAAAAAGTTTTAGAGCGGCTTCGTAGTCATGGAATGAAATTGAAGAAAAGTAAATGTTCTTTCTTATTAGAAGAAGTGCAGTATTTGGGATATATCATTTCAAAAGACGGAATTAAAGTAGACCCATCCAAGATAGAAGGTATCCTTAAAATACCTCGACCCCTCAATGTGACAGAATTAAGGTCATTTTTAGGCGTGGGTAATTTCTATGCACGTTTTGTACCGAACTTAAGTACGATTTTATCTCCTTTGTGTAAATTATTAAGGAAAGGTGTTGTATTGAAGTGGAATGAACGCTGCGAAAGGTCATTTAAAAGGATTAAGGAAGTGTTAGTAAGCGCAGAAGTATTAAGCCACTACGACCCAAACAAACCCCTGACGTTAACAACAGACGCGAGCAGCCGCGGCGTGAGCGGAGTGCTGACACAGCCGGGCGACAGCGCGGACGCAGGCGGTGCGCGGGAACGCCCAGTGGCTTACGTCTCGCGTTCTTTGAATGAAGCGGAGCGTAATTACTCACAAATAGACAAAGAAGCGTTGGCGATATTATTTAGTTTACAGAAATTACATCAATTTCTTTATGGTAGGCATTTTACATTACGAACTGATCATAAACCGCTCGTCAGTATTTTTGGTTCCAAACAGGGTATACCCGCGATGGTTGCTAGCCGACTACAACGGTGGGCAATCAAACTATCTGCTTATACTTATGATATTGAGTACATACGCACCGATGCGAATGGCGCAGACGGCTTATCGCGCTTGCCAGTGCCGGTAAAAAATGCTGACGCGCTCGACGGCCCTCCGCCTGAGCAAACGTATTTACATTTTGCAAATAACGAATTGTTACTAGACTATTATGATGTAAAAAAAGAAACGCAACGTGACCCGACCTTAAGTAGGGTTCTAGGGTATATACGCACAAGTTGGCCGGCGGACGTAGAACTTCGAAATTTACAACCGTACTTTAACCGTAGGCTAGAATTATATGAAGAATTAGGATGCGTAATGTGGGGTCATCGGGTGGTAATACCAGAGGGTTGCCGAGAGAGGGTGTTGAGCGTGTTACATGAGAGCCATATGGGCATCGTAAAGACAAAAGCGTTCGCCCGCAGCTACGTGTGGTGGCCGGGCATAGACGAGGCTCTGGAGCGTACGTGCCGCGAGTGCGGCGTGTGCGCCGCCGAGGCCGAGGCGCCCGCGCGCCACGCGCCGGCCCCGTAGGCCTGGCCCGCGCGCCAGTGGGCACGGGTTCATGTGGACTTTTTAGGACCTCTTTACGGAGTAACTTATTTAGTTATGATTGACGCTCGCACAAAGTGGCTGGAGATATTCCCGGTGAATAGCACCTCGGCAAAAATCACCATCGAAAAATTGTGCGAAGTTAACGCTCGATGGGGCTTCCCAAGACAATTAGTTTCTGATAATGGTCCCCCGTTTACAAGTACTCAATTTACGACATTTTTGGCAAAAAACCGCATTGAACATGTCTACTCCGCTCCATATCATCCCGCTTCTAACGGAGCAGCGGAAAATGCGGTAAAAATAATTAAACGGGTTATTAAGAAAGCCGTGCGACAAAAACATAACATTAATCTGGCTATCAGTAACTTTTTATTACATTACCGTAACACGCCGCACTGTACAACAGGCGAAAGTCCAGCTTCCCTAATGATCGGCAGACACGTTCGTACTCAATTAGATATACTTCGGCCGGATTGCGAAGATAAGGTACGTAGGGCACAAAAGAAACAAGAAGACATTAGGGTAGGTTCTAACCGCGTTCTCTAGGCGGGAGATCAAGTATGGATAAGGCAATACCAGGGACAAACAAAGTGGCTTCCCAGTCATATTATTCAAAGAACGGGTACTACAGACTATACCGTGCGCGATAGTTTGAATAGAGACGCACATAGGCATATTGATCAGTTAAGGCGGCGATCAAGTATTTTGACCTGCCCAGGTGACTCATCAGCTTTACAGGTACCTCGACCCGAACTAGACGCACATACTGACGGCTCATCTCAGGATACCCGTGTTGATAGTGACGACACGCGCACGGCAGCAAGAACGCCGTAGCGCAATCCACAAGGTTCGCCGTCCTCTCTGAGCGAGGCGAGTTCCGCGCTAGGAACAAGTCGCTCGCCGCGCACAGCTGACGCGCGGCCTGGAACACCGCATGCCTCGCCAAGGTCGGATTGTAGTGAGGACCTCTTTTTGTCGCCAACAACAACGCCAACACCACCATCTAAACCGCCCCAGTTACCTCGAATGTAGACTCAAAAATCCACCAAAATATAAGTATTAGTACAATTATAAGAATCCCATTCTTTTTTTTTTGTACACTTAAGATAACTAATATTGCGTTTTCACAACTACATTATCTTGGGCTAAGCATAGCAAGCATAGTTATACATACCTATGCACCTAAAACCTACATAAACCTACCTACACATAGGCCGATAAGGGAAATGGTGTCTAGGATCACTTAATATATGGTTCAATATGTCTGGTCCTGAATTAAACTGTGGTATAATAAATTTAATGTAACGCTTGCTAACGGTGATGTTGATGATATATCATTGTACAATAAGATCATACAGTATTGTGGAAGCGAAATGTTGGATAACTAAGTTTTTTTTCACTTTTTACTTTATTTGTATGTGATGTGTAAATAGATGGGTATGAGGTTTACATAAATGATTACCTACACCTTACAGTGTGTAAAAATCTATAGAAATTTATGTCTACCTGTAACAACGCAAACCGTAAAGTGCCTACTTATTTACTCGAGCGCCTGATAACGTCCTCATTCATAAAATACACGTATTGCTTGCATGCCAAAGTACCTAATCGATAAGAACAAATCATAACTAACCTTAGCGTTCATGAATAAGGGCGTTATTACTAAGTTCAGGGCATTGGATTTAGTTTTCCTTGTAAACAGCTGCTTACCTGCCTTAAAAATTAGTGTAGTTTAGTTTATTGATTCGTTTTTATTTTAACTTCACAGTAATTTAGAACTCTTAGCACCTATACAAGCTACATCTACTTCATAGCAGTCATAGTACTTATATTACTATTCGTAGATTATAGACTTTTATCAGGTGCTAGGAAAGGAGAAGATAGGCTAGTTAGTATTAACACAGTTGAAAATAATTGTGTTTTAAGAAGGGGGTGATGTAATGTATGTATGTACATGTACTTATAGCTATATAGATACCTAAACGGGTTTGTATGCGGTGCAATCGTATGCGCCCTCTGCAGGGCATTTAGTCTCCCACATCTATGTGATCGGACGTGTGTTTTTCATTTATCGAGATATAACAGTAATCTGGTCAAAAAAAGGATTTAGTTTGGTTCGTAGACCGCGAGCGTTCTGATAATATATTTCAATTAATTTATTCTCCTTTCTTTGTCGGTTGTTTTGTTTCACGAAAGCTCCGAAACCAAATCCACTCACTTATTCGTGTATCTCTAGGCCAAACTTCAGGTGTAAAGACTTTATCAAATGTCTCGCATGGAACACCCAGTCGGAATGAGGCATAGTCTTTTTTTATCTTAGGAGTAAGTTTTTCAACAGTAATATTGTCTACGCCACCTATAGACCTCAGGTGACCTTCCATAGCTTCTACAGACGTATCAGGATGCAATGACCAAACATGTGTGTATTTTTTCTGTTGTATGGCTATAGCTTGGATATTTTTCAGCTTATCATTACCACCAATAAATACTTGTTGTGTATTCTTGGTTATCGCTTTTCCCCTCTTGTACCCTACGGTTTTCCATCCGGTGTCGCTACTAATGTTCTGTTGGCAATGGTTTATCTTGTTGTTCACTGCTCCATTGTCATTCTTTTTGGCTTGAGTGGTATTGCTGACACTTTTGTTCTCTTCAATGTTGGGTCTTTCAAGTGCTTTTGGTACCGGCGTTGGTGTTTTATTTCTTGTGAGTTTCCCTTTGCGCTGCTTTATAAACTCTTTTTGACCTGATGCAGGTGGTATGCTTGCCAATATCGTTGTATCAGGGGTCTGAAAGCCGGATTCCTTCAGTCCAGGAGGTAGAATATGATGAGAAGTGCTCGCCGTCGTCGTACCATAATGTTGCGACTGGTCGACAACTAAGTCCCCGTTGTTGTCAGGTTGCTGTTTCGTAAGTTGTATATCAGGGTTAATCAACTGCTTGCTTGAGGCCAGGTGTTCAGCGCGGTTTGTAGTATTTGTATTTGCTAAGTTTTTAACGGTTCAACGCACAGCCCAAACCGCTGGTTCTAGAGATTCCAAATTTGGCACGTAGGTTCCTTATAAGGTCTAGGGGTGCACTAAGAAAGGATTTTTCAAAATTCACCCCCTAAGGGGGTAAAATGGGGGTCCAAAGTTTATATGGCGAAACAAGATTTGTTAGACTATTTTATTCGAAACTTCATAGGAGTATTTCTAACGATAAATGAGTAAACACGTGTTTCAGGTTTCTTAAAAATTCAACCCCTAAAAGGGGAAAATGTGGTAAATACAAACATACCAGTCTAACTGAGAACCTCCTTTTTGAGTAGTTATAGTACGCGGGCGAAGCCGCGGGAAAAAGCTAGTTATTCAATGTAAGTCGTCCAAAATCGTGAAGAGGAACCTCGCCCTATTGTTGTTTGAAAAAGGCATTTAAAAGACAGGTGACGCATTTGGAAAGATAATGGCTGCTGCTCGCCGAATTGAATTTAAATTTCCTAAAGGCCTCCCCTGTTATACAAAGAACGCATTATTTTTTATCATTATTTCTGTTATTGTGTTTTACCATTATTTTTATTATATTGTTGGCCACAATAGAAAGTTCCTCTTTAGACGCTTTGAGGGATAAATGTGGTGGAATCTGTTTTGTTGAATTTGTTTTGAACTTTGTTTTCTGTTTGTTATGATTGTAGTTTAACATTTTGTCTTTGATCTTTGAATTGCGAGCACGAGTGTATTTATTTGAATTATATGCGAGATTTTATTTACTATATCGATTTTTTTTTGTATTATGTACAATGTACCTGAGTATTTATTTTTTGTGACGATCGTTGAAATTGAAAATGCAATAGTGAGGTGGGGAATAGGGTGGAGACTAGTAAATTATGACATCATATCACCTTTCATTGCTAATAAGCTATTTATTTTCTGTATTGAAACTATGCTCTATAATGACCAGAGATCGGATTTTAGGGTGCAACATGGCGGAATACATAAATTTATTAAGTGAAAATAGTTGTTTTAAACGTTAAAATGTTATTGAAATATATTTTATGTCATTAAAGTAAACATCGTGAGTCGTAAAATCCCGAGAATTAAAATATTAGCATAATTTTTGAGGTAATTCATCCCGTGCAAAAGTAAAAGCTGTCGTTTCATGGCTATACAAATAGGTATTTATGACAGTATATAGAATAGATCAAATGGTACAAACAGCAACACTCTTAACTTGTACATCGGTGGACCTTGTTACAATATACATAAGGTCCACCGATGGACAGTGTGGGCGATGGTACCATTTGACGGCCAGCGCTTACTGTTGTATTGTTTGGATACAATATTAAATCTGTACAACGTAAGTAGGGTGATTGTGCTAGTTTCCCGTCCAGGTTCAGTTTACCGTCCACTTGATTAAGCTGCTGCAAATAAATGGGAAAAACTTTTGAAGGTTGACAAATTTTACATTTATAGTTTATTCTTTAGTAGATTTTTTTATTTAAAGCTTTTGTTTTTGGAAAAACTCGAATATAAACATATAAATAAGTATGGACGGAAAACTGACAAGAGTGGACGAAAACTAGCACAATTACCCTACGTAACCGCCGTCCGCCATATGCTACCAAAAAATGTCGTATGTCAACCTTCTAAGGTAAGGTTTGGTATATTTTACAATCACTGACCAATTTAACCGCAAAGATTTGTAAATCACATTTCTATCCGACAATAGGCAAAAGGAACGCTGACTATATAGGCTATAGGCGGACAACACGATAAATCTCCTCGGGATAATCCCCGGTGGGCTGACTCGCTTTGTCCCGTGTGGTCGCCCTGAGCCCTCTGTGATACCGAGCTTGTTGAGTGGACGAAAAATCTTACATCTTGGCCGGTATATTCTGTGCTACTGGGCCGCGATTCGACATGCCAAACTGCGAGACGTGGCTTTCACACGTGTCTCGCTAGGTGATAGAGTGAAATCCATCTGTCCACACGTGTCCACACCTAACTGTCAATCTGTCAGTAGGTCTCGCTAGAGCGTTTTGTCTTTGGCTATGGCCACCATTTTAGATGTAACTCTTGAGTGATTCCACCCCAAATTTCAACTGTCACCGGTGTGAAGTTAGCAGCCAAAGTTAGCAGCCGCCGATAACCCAGCCAAATTAAGGAGTCAAAATTTTATATCAAACAAATCGTCTTAAATAGCCAGTGAAATAGCACGTGACACTTGTATTTACTATACTTACTTATAGCAAACATGATAAATTATTAAATAAGCACTCAGCGCATTCATCATGGTAGGCCGCCCCGGCCGCTAACTTTGTTGTTCAGCGGCCAAATTCGATCTTTGATGCTTATTTTATTTTCACATAATAAATTATGGAAAAATGCACATAAACATAGATACATCAGCTGTATATACTACACACAGGTACTTGTCATAGCTATATTATATAAATAAAAACGGTTACACTATAGTAAAACCTAGTAGGCGAAGCGTGGAAAGAATGCAGTTATCAAGGATTTACAACTCGAAGGACGGCAAGCAAGGGATATTTGACCACATAAAGAGTAAGATAGTAGTAAAGGCTAAAAACGTTTGCATATGACACAGTAATATTTACGATTGAGTCGTAAAGACAAGTGAAATTACCTACTGACAAAATAAAAAGTGAAAAAGCCAAACCGGCCAGCAAGAGGTTTATGAAACCTAATTCATACAGCTTGATACTCAAGCTGAATAGGTTCTGAGAGCAACAAGTGATACTCAACCGATAAACTGAGTGAAAAGGGGAGATCAAGGCAAAATGCACCCAAAATATTCTGAAAATTGACAGTTTTTAATGATTCTTCCCATGACGGACGGCAAGTAAGGGATTTTCGACCTAAGTGACAGTTAGCTAGTGATATTACCTAAAACAAACAATGAATCGCAAGTTGATACTAGATCGATAAGACTGGTCTTATATTGAAAAACTAAAAAAAAAAGATATTCATATTGAAATGGCTGCTGACCGATACAAGTTATAAAACGGCCAGCAAGAGAGGTTTGAAACGTGATACATAAAGCATGATAATCAAGCTAAATTTACGCTATTACCAACAAATGATTCTCGACCATAAACTAAGTGAAAAGGGGAGATCAAACCAAAATGTACCCAAAACTATTATGAAAAATTTAAGTTTTTACTGATTCTTCCCATGACGGACGGCAAGTAAGGGATTTTCGACCTAAGTGGCAGTTAGCTAGTGATATTACCTAAAAACGTTGAAGAATCGCAAGTTGATACTCGATCGATAAGACTGGTCTAATAATGAAAAACTTAAAAAATAAGATATTCATAGTCAAATGGCTGCTGAGCGATACAAGTTATAAAACGGCCAGCATGAGATGTTTGAAACCTGATACATAAAGCATGATAATCAAGCTTAATTTATGCCATTAGCTACAAATGATACTCGACCATAATGTGAGTGAAAAGGGGAGATCAAGCCAAAATGTACCCAAAATATTCTGAAAAATTTCAGTTTTTACTGATTCTTCCCATGACGGACGGCAAGTAAGGGATTTTCGACCTAAGTGGCAGTTAGCTAGTGATATTACCTAAAAATGTTGACGAATCGCAAGTTGATACTCGATCGATAAGACTGGTCTAATATTGAAAAACTTAAAAAATAAGATATTCATAGTCAAATGGCTGCTGACCGATACAAGTTATAAAACGGCCAGCAAGAGATGTTTGAAACCTAATACATAAAGCACGATAATCAAGCTAAATTTATGCCATTAGCTACAAATGATACTCGACCATAAAGTGAGTGAAAAGGGGAGATCAAGCCAAAATGTACCCAAAATATTCTGAAAAATTTCAGTTTTTACTGATTCTTCCCATGACGGACGGCAAGTAAGGGATTTTCGACCTAAGTGGCAGTTAGCTAGTGATATTACCTAAAAATGTTGATGAATCGCAAGTTGATACTCGATCGATAAGACTGGTCTAATATTGAAAACTTAAAAAATTAGATATTCATAGTCAAATGGCTGCTGAGCGATACAAGTTATAAAACGGCCAGCAAGAGATGTTTGAAACTTGATACATAAAGCATTATAATCAAGCTTAATTTATGCCATTAGCTACAAATGATACTCGACCATAAAGTGAGTGAAAAGGGGAGATCAAGCCAAAATGTACCCAAAATATTCTGAAAAATTTCAGTTTTTACTGATTCTTCCCATGACGGACGGCAGGTAAGGGATTTTCGACCTAAGTGGCAGTTAGCTAGTGATATTACCTAAAAATGTTGACGAATGGCAAGTTGATACTCGATCGATAAGACTGGTCTAATATTGAAAACTTAAAAAATTAGATATTCATAGTCAAATGGCTGCTGAGCGATACAAGTTATAAAACGGCCAGCAAGAGATGTTTGAAACCTGATACATAAAGCATTATAATCAAGCTTAATTTATGCCATTAGCTACAAATGATTCTCGACCATAAAGTGAGTGAAAAGGGGAGATCAAGCCAAAATGTACCCAAAATATTCTGAAAAATTTCAGTTTTTACTGATTCTCTCCATGACGGACGGCAAGTAAGGGATTTTCGACCTAAGTGGCAGTTAGCTAGTGATATTACCTAAAAATGTTGATGAATCGCAAGTTGATACTCGATCGATAAGACTGGTCTAATATTGAAAAGCTTAAAAAATATGATATTCATAGTCAAATGGCTGCTGAGCGATACAAGTTATAAATTGGCCAGCCAGAGATGTTTGAAACCTGATACATAAAGCATGATAATCAAGCTTAATTTATGCCATTAGCTACAAATGATACTCGACCATAAAGTAAGTGAAAAGGGGAGATCAAACCAAAATGTACTTAAAACTATTATGAAAAATTTCAGTTTTTACTGATTCAGAGATGTTTGAAACCTGATACATAAAGCATGATAATCAAGCTAAATTTATGCCATTAGCTGCAAATGATACTTGACCATAAAGTGAGTGAAAAGGGGAGATCAAGCCAAAATGTTCCCAAAATACTCTAAAAAAATTCAGTTTCTACTGATTCTTCCCATAAGGGACGGCAAGTAAGGGATTTTCGACCTAAGTGACAGTTAGCTAGTGATATTACCTAAAAATGTATATAATCGATCGTTAAGACAAATAAAATTATTTACAATATAAAATTACAAGATTTTCTTGGAAACCTTGATACTCAAGCGAAATAGATGCTGAGAGCTTCAAGTGATACTGAACCGATAACATAGTGTAAAGGGGAGACCAAGGCAAGATGTAACTAAAATATTCTGAAAATTATCTGAAAATTTAAAGCGAAGTTGGAATATGAAAACATTGTGATATGATTTTATTTTATTTTGACACAGTTGTTCCTATAATATTTTTTATCTTTAGAAGTAAAGTAACAACATCAAACTATGTTGTTTTATGACGGATTATTACGGGACACTAATCAGTTTAAAGCGTATTTTTTTAAATAATTATAATGATATATAGTATATACATAGCCCAACATAGGTGAACTACACGAGTTCTTATTGTCGTTACTGACTGTTACGTGCATCAGTATTAAGCGTTTTTTTATATATTTTTCTTGCTTTTTTGTTTTTTTTCTAATTATAATCATTCATATATTTATAAATTATATTAATTATATATATATAATTTGGGTATACCCAATATCGCGGAAATAGATGGGTCCGGTTTCGACCATTTCGGCTATTTGTTTTTTTTTTTTGTTTTAACAAAGCATTTTAAAATCAAAGTAGCAATATTAATACCTTTAATTTTTTGGCTGACCTTTACGTGACAGTAATCAGTATAAAGCGTTATTTTATGTTTTTTTTTTAAATCAAATTTTTGGTATATAATGTAGCCCGTCGTGGCGAAACTAAAAGGGCCTTGATTTGGCCAGCTTAGTACTTAATCCTAAAAGTCTATATAAAGTATGTCACAAATATCCTCTTGGAAGCAGAGTAGCAATATGAAAACATTGAGCGATTTTTCGAAGTGACTTTTATTTCGGTTTAAAGTTGTAATGATAAATTTACACAATATCATTTAAATTAAATCGTATTTTGTTTATTGTAATAACATAAGTCACACAAATTATAGAATAACTTTTTTATTTATTTAGGTTTAGGCCCTTGTTTCTGTCTGTACGGCTGACGTAACACATTGTCACGTTACGTGCTCTTCCAACTAGATAGGTGGAAGAACACGGAACGGATAAGGTGAAGAAAGTAAATAATAAAAAGGAAATACAGGTAGTGGATTCTTTATTATACAATTTTCAGTTGTAAGAGGGTAAGGTTAGTCAATATGGCCTTGTTAGAGATAGAAAAAGTAAAGCCGGAGGTTCTTCACGGGTTCGCCCTCAAAGGCGAACATAGTAGAGGCACGGAGGCTCGCCCCAAGAGGCGAACGAAGTAGAGGACCGCCCTCAGCGGCGGATGGAGTAGAGACTCGCCCTCAGAGGGGCGACCGGCGTAGAGGCTCGCCCTCAGAGGCGAACGAAGTGGCTGGAGGCTCGCCCACACTAGGCGAACGTAGTAGGTGGAGGCTCGCCCTCAGAGGCGAACGTAGTAGAGGACCGCCCTCAGCGGCGGATGGAGTAGAGGCTCGCCCTCAGAGGGGCGACCGGAGTAGAGGCTCGCCCTCAGAGGCGAACGAAGTGGCTGGAGGCTCGCCCACACTAGGCGAACGTAGTAGGTGGAGGCTCGCCCTCAGAGGCGAACGTAGTAGCTGGGAGGCTCGCCCACACTAGGCGAACGCAGTAGATAGTTCGCCCTCAGAGGCGAAAGGAGTTGGTGGAGGCTCGCCCTCAGAGGCAAACGTAGTGGCTGAAGTCTCGCCCTCAGATGCGAAAGTAGAAGCTGGAGACTCAGGAATTAGTAACCGGAGAGTTTACGCCAGGAGAGATAGAGGTCGCTTCAAGTGCGGAGCCACTTCGGCCCCGTACAGACCTTTTGTTTGGAATATAATTTCTTGGAAGCTAACCCGAAAGTGACTGACGTTTGTCAGTGACAGGCTTATATAGGGGCAGCCAGCGAATTCAGAGTTCTTACATTAAACTTTGAAATTTTATAAAAGGCCAGGACAACATGAGTGCAAATATTTAACAAACTTAGCCAAAAGTATACAACATATAACAGTACACTACATGGTTATAAAAATTAGCAGAATTGACAAACTAGACAGGGTACGTCACTATGGAGAAATCTAAATAAACATTTCAAAATAGTATGAAAAACGTACAATTACATGAATAAAACGAGAAAATTAATAACCAAACATAAGTAAAACTAAGAAAAGGTGAGAAATCTAGGTTTCAAAACTCGCTTGAGGCTGTAGGTCAAAGATCCGCGACAAGGAAGTATATAAAAGTGTTTGCGTAAACGTACAATTACATGAATAAAACGAGAAAATGAATAACCAAACATAAGTAAAACTAAGAAAAGGTGAGAAATCTAGGTTTCAAAAGTCGCTTGATGCTGTAGGTCAAAGATCCGCGACAAGGAAGTATATAAAAGTGTTTTCTAGTTAAAATCTTCCTTCTGCGTATTTCAGAGCATGAAAATTGAGTTTCTAATATGAAGACAAGGTAAGAAGAATAGCGCCACGCTATTCTTCTAACCTTGAGAAGAAGAATTGAGAGCGCAACGGGATTTTCGTATGCGTGCCTGTGTTGAACAATGATTGCAGAATAACTAGGAAAGTGCAACACAAATAAGATAAATGCTCAGCCCAGCATTGCAGCGAATCAATCCTGAGGTACGTAAAGGATATGCTACAACATTTCGTGAATTTCTCTCTTGCAGCGCCGGCATTTAAATTTGTTTGAATCTTGGCTTAACTCTCCTGCACATAACAGGCATACTTTTTGTAGTGGTTCGCTGAATTTCAGCAATCGGGATTTTAAATCGTTTCGGTACGCAATGTATAATGTTCATGAATCGCAAGTTGATACTCGATCGATAAGACTGGTCTTATATTGAAAAACTTAAAAAATAAGATATTCATAGTCAAATGGCTGCTGAGCGATACAAGTTATAAAACGGCCAGCAAGAGATGTTTGAAACCTGAAACATATAGCATGATAATCAAGCTAAATTTATGATATTAGCTACAAATGATACTCGACCATAAAGTGAGTGAAAAGGGGAGATCAAACCAACATGTACCCAAAACTATTATGAAAAATTTCAGTTTTTACTGATTCTTCCCATGACGGACGGCAAGTAAGGGATTTTCGACCTAAGTGTCAGTTAGCTAGTGATATTACCTAAAAACGTTGACGAATCGCAAGTTGATACTCGATCGATAAGACTGGTCTAATATTGAAAAACTTAAAAAATAAGATATTCATAGTCAAATGGCTGCTGAGCGATACAAGTTATAAAACGGCCAGCAAGAGATGTTTGAAAGCTGATACATAAAGCATATTAATCAAGCTAAATTTATGCCATTAGCTACAAATGATACTCGACCATAAAGTGAGTGAAAAGGGGAGATAAAGCCAAAATGTACCCAAAATATTCTGAAAAATTTCAGTTTTTACTGATTCTTCCCATGACGGACGGCAAGTAAGGGATTTTCGACCTAAGTGGCAGTTAGCTAGTGATATTACCTAAAAATGTTGATGAATTGCAAGTTGATACTCGATCGATAAGACTGGTCTAATATTGAAAAACTTAAAAAATAAGATATTTACAGTCAAATGGCTGCTTAGCGATACAAATTATAAAACGGCCAGCAAGAGATGTTTGAAAGCTGATACATAAAGCATGTTAATCAAGCTAAATTTATGCCATTAGCTACAAATGATATTCGACCATAAAGTGAAAAGGGGAGATCAAGCCAAAATGTACCCAAAATACTCTAAAAAATTTCAGTTTTTACTGATTCTTCCCATAAGGGTCGGCAAGTAAGGGATTTTTGACCTAAGTGACAGTTAGCTAGTGATATTACCTAAAAATTTATATAATCGATCGTTAAGACAAATAAAATTATTTACAATATAAAATGACAAGATTTTCTTGGAAACCTTGATACTCAAGCGAAATAGATGCTGAGAGCTACAAGTGATACTCAACCGTTAACATAGTGTAAAGGGGAGACCAAGGCAAGATGTAACTAAAATATTCTGAAAATTATCTAAAAATTTAAAGCAAAGTTGGAATATGAAAACATTGTGATATGATTTTATTTTATTTTGACACAGTTGTTCATATTAATAGTGATGTTGTTGGTTTTTTATGTGTTGAAGTAATAGCAACATCAATATTTTTTTATCTTTAGAAATAAAGTAACAACATCAAACTATGTTTTTTTATGACGGATTATTACGGGGCACTAATCAGTTTAAAGTGTTTTTTTTTAAATAATTATAATGATAAATAGTATATACATAGCCCAACATAGGCGAACTACACGAGTTCTTATTGTCGTTACTGACTGTTACGTGAATCAGTATTAAGCGTTTTTTATATATTTTTCTTGCTGTTTTGTTTTTTTTTCTAATTATAATCATACATATATTTATAAATTATATTAATTATATTAATTATATATATAATTTGGGTATACCCAATATCGCGGAAGTAGATGGGTCCGGATTCGACCATTTCGGCTATGAGTTCTTAAAATGCTATTTGTTTTTTTTTTTGTTTTAACAAAGCATTTTAAAATCAAAGTAGCAATATTAATACCTTAAATTTTTTGGCTGACCTTTACGTGACAGTAATCAGTTTAAAGCGTTATTTTATGTTTTTTTTTAAATCAAATTTTTGGTATATAATGTAGCCCGTCGTGGCGAAAATAAAAGGGCCTTGATTTGGCCAGCTTAGTACTTAATCCTAAAAGTCTATATAAAGTATGTCACAAATATCCTCTTGGAAGCAGAGTAGCAATATGAAAACATTGAGCGATTTTTCGAAGTGACTTTTATTTCGGTTTAAAGTTGTAATGATAAATTTACACAATATCATTTAAATTAAATCGTATTTTGTTTATTGTAATAACATAAGTCACACAAATTATAGAATAACTTTTTTTTATTATTTAGGTTTAGGCCCTTGTTTCTGTCTGTACGGCTGACGTAACACATTTCGTGAATTTCTCTCTTGCAGCACCGGCATTTAAATTTGTTTGAATTTTGGCTTAACTCTCCTGCACAAAACAGGCATACTTTTTGTAGTGGTTCGCTGAATTTCAGCAATCGGGATTTTAAATCGTTTCGGTACGCATCAAAATCTTTCTTATCTGTAAGGGGTTTGTTTTCAACTAACAGGCTAAACATGTGTATTAGGATGGGGCCACAATTATAATTGTCCTTCTGCAAAACATGCCGTTGAGTTTTGGTTTGCTGTACACGGATTGAAATATTTTTTCAATCCGTGTACAACAGGGCTAAAAATTCGTTATTTTTTTTTTATATAGTGATTTGATTTTTTGTTCCATGCCAAGGGGGTCTAAAACCGTTAAAGTTTTATCAGGGAGGGATAAAATTGCCAGGGTGTAATGATATTGCAGACATATAGGGAAGACATTGTCCTTATCCCAAGATAACTGAACGGATTCGACAAACTCTGGCAATTTTGGCATGTCATCGAAAATTATTGTTGCTTTGGCCACGCTAATGAGGTGAAATTTTTGTCCATAGTTATAGGTGAACAAAAGGTGGTCCATAACGAAATTTGTCAGTTCCTGACCTGGATCAAGACTTTTGTAATCTTCCACAAGAATTTCCTTTAAGTTCTGGTTTGGAAGGGCCATTCGAGTAACAATGTACCCTCTTTTATCGGGTAAATATTTGTAAAAATTTATATCTTTAAACAGAACAGATTTTCATATTGCACACCGAGCGAAGAGTCGGATTGTTCCGAACATGATCCGATAGGTATTTTCAAATTGCATATATCACAAACAAATGTTTCACCTACGGCTTCTTTGTCTTGATCACAAGCACAACTCATGTGAACCCACTTGTTGCAGGAGTCACATGCGACCCACAGCGTTGTTTCATTGGGGCCCAATGCTGTTCCATGGCCACAGTAAAAGCAGTTTATTATATCCTCTGTGTCTTCAACCAGGCGCACAGATTCTACTGGTTGTGGGTGGGGTTTGTCAGTTACCGATAAAGGCTTAGGCTTTTTTAGAAACCGTCCAGAAAAATGTGTAAACTCGCTTTGTTTCCTCTTTTTCCATACCTCTGTTGGGTTTTCAGTTTGCTCCTGATCCTTGTTAGTTTTGGTCAACCTGGTTTTCGGGATTTTATGTATTATTTCTTTTGATTTCGACACTGTTTCAGCTCTGAGTTTTCTTAATAATTGGGTGCATTTGAGATTAGTCTGTCCATTTAAAATATTGTGTTTCAGGTGACCAAAATACGATTCTATCGGAGCGTTACTTACTCTATTCCATTTTATCAAATTGGTCCACATCGGAATGAATGGCACGTATTTTTTTAATATGTTTTAAGACAACGACGGGTCATTAAATGGGTTTTTGTTATGTCCAATACAATCAGTAAACTCTGTGGTAGTTATGGTATCCATAGCCCGTTTATAAAACGGACTTTTTTTGTACACAGATATCTTATTTACATCCTCCTTAAAACTGGAACAAACCGTTGTTCGCGTGTTAAGGAGGGCTTCTGCTGTTTGCTTCTCTAACCCACATAGCAGGATTATATACTCCTGCGCCTTTATCGTATCTGACGACTCATATCGGCTTTGCAGAAGAATAAAAATATTCCGTATAAATTGGTCGATCTGCTCCATGGTTGTCGCCATTGACATATTTGCAATAATGTCTTTAAACATATTTTTGTCCCGGACCTGGCTTTGGTCAATATCTTTGCAAACATTTTTAATAAAATGTGCACAGCAGAGATAAAAAGGCGTGAATTGTTTTTCTGTATTTCCATTTTGCGTCAGAATATTAAAGACATTGATCAAGTACTCTATTAAGCTACAGTCGTTGAAAGCCTGGCATGAAGCATTTATCAGGACATAACTCATGTCAGTGACGACTCCGGCAAATACTGGCCAAATATTTTGTGCAGTACATTGTCTCCTGAAATCACTCAGCAATTTATACACAGTAATACAAGTAAACTCTCTTGCATTTCAACAAATATCCACCACAGGCTGGTTTTCTCACAACGCTTCCAGTTGCGTCTGGATAAAGTAGAGGTTAATTTCCCTTTTCGGTCTTCAACACTAAAATTTGCTCTATACTGAAAGCTTTGACCGTAAATGGAAATGAAATCTCCCGAACGTAGTTTGGGTGGTCTTGTTGGAAAAGAACAAGGTCCATGATGTCGTTCTTCGACCGATCGTTTAAACACAGTGCCTCAGATCTTATTTTGCGTAAAGTGTCATCCGATTTTACGTCTTGGAAGGATTTGGTCAGAATTAGTTTTTCGACATTTAAATTTATTAAATCTTCTTTTTTGTTAGTAGAAGGGTTAATATTATGCAGCTTATTTCGTCTGATTGCCCTGTGTACGCCGCGCACATGAGCCGTTATTGGTATTACGTGAGAATAACTGTGAGATTGACTCCAAACGTCTACAGTTCTATTTAACTTTAACACAAGTTTTATTTTTTTACAAGTCTCGTGTTTGCATTTACAGTTTATGACTATCTCACCATTGGTTCTATATTTCACGTATTGTATGTTAATAATGCATGTATTGTTAACATATTTCTTTATGTACGACCTTATGATGTATGGGTAGTAGAAGACATCCAGTTTTTTTTTTGCTATTAAAAAGTTTACCCCACATAGATTCAATAATGGAGAAACTGCTCTCTAGGAAGTCACATTTCGATCTTCGATCAATAGTTGGGCATTATCTCCTGGACTAGGTAAATTTAAAATCTCTTTGGGGATTTTGGTAATTTCCGGAGAAACGTCACAGTTTATTTTATTTATTGTTTCATGTTTGGGAACCAGAATGTCCTCCTCACAGGGATCATTCGTCGAATTTAATATATCTTTGCTTGTCAGAACATCATTATGAAGTTCATTTGAGATGTAGTTGATCAGACTGAACGGTTCTGTGATTTCTTCAGAGGACTCGCTTATTAATACAGGTTGTTCTTTCACCGATTCCTCCGATGACTTGTATATCGGACTATCCGAACCCGTATTTTTAACTAACGTCATAACAGACCAAGAAGGGTAGCTCTTTGTTTTGTTTAAATTTTCCGAGTTCGGAGCAATACCATTGTCCTCAGAGGGCTCGTATGCCGGACAGTCCGATGTATGTTCCAATGCTTCATTCATTGTAGGCTTCTCAACGCCATCTGATTTAAACACATGTAACCATTGTTTATAAATTTGCATCCGGTTGCTCAAAGAATTCTTTTTTTTTAACTTCTTACATACTCGTTCGTAGTGTTTATCCGGATTACGGTAAGACGTTGGTTTTTTCGGGCATTCACATTCAATTAAAATGGACTTAATATTTTCCCATTTTGTTTCTTTTTCCAAAAATTCGTTGTATTTTTTGGTTCCATATCCATTTTTTTTAATAACTTATTTGTGCAAATCATATTTTTAAATTTTATATTGATATATAAATTTGCTGCTCTTAGTTCTTTTTATCTCAAAATAGTTGATTTACAGTAGTGATTATATTGTTTTGCAGGTCTTTCTTGTAAAATATAACCATACCTGACACACTGACTAAAGATACAACCCAAAAATCCAATTAAGTAATAAAAGCATTTAATAGTATATATATCAAATTATCATGACAGTTTCTTTATAGAAGATTGTGTAATACCATAAACAAACATGATTTCAAAAAAAATAGTTTACGAACTCATTGCCTGTAATACCAATGACAATCAAATTGCGATCGAAAATATTGTCAAAAACGTGAAAACATCTAAATACGCATACAAGAGCATTATAAAAAACATTGTCAAAACCGAAAAATACAACGAATTTTTGGAAAAACAAACAAAATGGGAAAATATTGAGTCCATTTTAATTGAATGTGAATGCCCGAAAAAACCAACGTCTTACCGCAATCCGGATAAACACTACGAACGAGTATGTAAGAAGTTAAAAAAAAGAATTCTTTGAGCAACCGGATGCAAATTTATAAACAATGGTTACATGTGTTTAAATCAGATGGCGTTGAGAAGCCTACAATGAATGAAGCATTGGAACATACATCGGACTGTCCGGCATACGAGCCCTCTGAGGACAATGGTATTGCTCCGAACTCGGAAAATTTAAACAAAACAAAGAGCTACCCTTCTTGGTCTGTTATGACGTTAGTTAAAAATACGGATTCGGATAGTCCGATATACGAGTCATCGGAGGAATCGGTGAAAGAACAACCTGTATTAATAAGCGAGTCCTCTGAAGAAATCACAGAACCGCTCAGTCTGATCAACGACATCTCAAATGAACTTCATAATGATGTTCTGACAAGCAAAGATATATTAAATTCGACGAATGATCCCTGTGAGGAGAACATTCTGGTTTCCAAACATGAAACAATAAATAAAATAAACTGTGACGTTTCTCCGGAAATTACAAAAATCCCCAAAGAGATTTTAAATTTACCCAGTCCAGGAGATAATGCCCAACTTCTGCCAATTAATACACAGAACATACCATGTATTGATCGAAGATCGAAATGTGACTTCCTAGAGGGCAGTTTCTCCATTATTGAATCTATGTGGAGTAAACTTTTTAATAGCAAAAAAAAACTGGATATCTTCTACTACCCATACATCATAAGGTCGTACATAAAGAAATATGTTAACAATACATGCATTATTAACATACAATACGTGAAATATAGAACCAATGGTGAGATAGTCATAAACTGTAAATGCAAACACGAGACTTGTAAAAAAATAAAACTTGTGTTAAAGTTAAATAGAACTGTAGACGTTTGGAGTCAATCTCACAGTTATTCTCACGTAATACCAATAACGGCTCATGTGCGCGGCGTACACAGGGCAATCAGACGAAATAAGCTGCATAATATTAACCCTTCTACTAACAAAAAAGAAGATTTAATAAATTTAAATGTCGAAAAACTAATTCTGACCAAATCCTTCCAAGACGTAAAATCGGATGACACTTTACGCAAAATAAGATCTGAGGCACTGTGTTTAAACGATCGGTCGAAGAACGACATCATGAACCTCGTTCTTTTCCAACAAGACCACCCAAACTACGTTCGGGAGATTTCATTTCCATTTACGGTCAAAGCTTTCAGTATAGAGCAAATTTTAGTGTTGAAGACCGAAAAGGGAAATGAACCTCTACTTTATCTAGACGCAACTGGAAGCGTTGTGAGAAAACCAGCCTGTGGTGAATATTTGTTGAAATGCAAGTGAGTTTACTTGTATTCCGGGGTCATACAAGTACCGTCAAATAACAGACTGTTCTGCGTATTTGATATGATAACAGCATGTCACGACACCAATTCTGTGTATAAATTGCTGAGTGATTTCAGGAGACAATGTACTGCACAAAATATTTGGCCAGTATTTGCCGGAGTCGTCACTGACATGAGTTTTGTCCCGATAAATGCTTCATGCCAGGCTTTCAACGACTGTAGCTTAATAGAGTACTTGATCAATGTCTTTAATATTCTGACGCAAAATGGAAATACAGAAAAACAATTCACGCCTTTGTATCTCTGCTGTGCACATTTTATTCAAAATGTTTGCAAAGATATTGACCAAAGCCAGGTCCGGGACAAAAATATGTTTAAAGACATTATTGCAAATATGTCAATGGCGACAACCATGGAGCAGATCGACCAATTTATACGGAATATTTTTATTCTTCTGCAAAGCCGATATGAGTCGTCAGATACGATAAAGGCGCAGGAGTATATAATCCTGCTATGTGGGTTAGAGAAGCAAACAGCAGAAGCCCTCCTTAACACGCGAACAACGGTTTGTTCCAGTTTTAAGGAGGATGTAAATAAGATATCTGTGTACAAAAAAAGTCCATTTTATAAACGGGCTATGGATACCATAACTACCACAGAGTTTACTGATTGTATTGGACATAACAAAAACCCATTTTATGACCCGTCATTGTCCCAAAACATATTAAAAAAATACGTGCCATTCATTCCGATGTGGACCAATTTGATAAAATGGAATAGAGTAAGTAACGCTCCGATAGAATCGTATTTTGGTCACCTGAAACACAATATTTTAAATGGACAGACTAATCTCAAATGCACCCAATTATTAAGAAAACTTAGAGCTGAAACAGTGTCGAAATCAAAAGAAATAATACATAAAATCCCGAAAACCAGGTTGACCAAAACTAACAAGGATCAGGAGCAAACTGAAAACCCAACAGAGGTATGGAAAAAGAGGAAACAAAGCGACTTTACACATTTTTCTGGACGGTTTCTAAAAAAGCCTAAGCCTTTATCGGTAACTGACAAACCCCACCCACAACCAGTAGAATCTGTGCGCCTGGTTGAAGACACAGACGATATAATAAACTGCTTTTACTGTGGCCATGGAACAGCATTGGGCCCCAATGAAACAACGCTGTGGGTCGCATGTGACTCCTGCAACAAGTGGGTTCACATGAGTTGTGCTTGTGATCAAGACAAAGAAGCCGTAGGTGAAACATTTGTTTGTGATATATGCAATTTAAAATCACCTATCAGATCATGTTCGGAACAATCCGACTCTTCGCACGGTGTGCAATATGAAAATATTGCACGCCATGAAAACGGTCTGTTTAAAGATATAAATTTTTACAAATATTTACCCGATAAAAGAGGGTACATTGTTACTCGAATGGCCCTTCCAAACCAGAACTTAAAGGAAATTCTTGTGGAAGATTACAAAAGTCTTGATCCAGGTCAGGAACTGACAAATTTCTTTATGGACCACCTTTTGTTCACCTATAACTATGAACAAAAATTTCACCTAATTAGCGTGGCCAAAGCAACAATAATTTTCGATGACACGCAAAAATTGCCAGAGTTTGTCGAATCCGTTCAGTTATCTTTGGATAAGGACAATGTCTTCCCTATATGTCTGCAATATCATTACACCCTGGTCATTTTATCCCTTCCTGATAAAACTTTAACGGTTTTAGACCCCCTTGGCATGGAACAAAAAATCAAATCACTATATAAAAAAAAAATTAACGAATTTTTAGCCCTAAAAAATATTTCAATCCGTGTACAACAAACCAAAACTCAACGGCATGTTTTGCAGAAGGACAATTATAATTGTGGCCCCATCCTAATACACATGTTTAGCCTGTTAGTTGAAAACAAACCCCTTACAGATAAGAAAGATTTTGATGCGTACCGAAACGATTTAAAATCCTGATTGCTGAAATTCAGCGAACCACTACAAAAAGTATACCTGTTTTGTGCAGGAGAGTTAAGCCAAAATTCAAACAAATTTAAATGCCGGTGCTGCAAGAGAGAAATTCACGAAATGTGTTACGTCAGCCGTACAGACAGAAACAAGGGCCTAAACCTAAATAATAATAAAAAGTTATTCTATAATTCGTGTGACTTATGTTATTACAATAAACAAAATACGATTTAATTTAAATGATATTGTGTAAATTTATCATTACAACTTTAAACCGAAATAAAAGTCACTTCGAGAAATCGCTCAATGTTTTCATATTGCTACTCTGCTTCAAAGAGGATATTTGTGACATACTTTATATAGACTTTTAGGATTAAGTACTAAGCTGGCCAAATCAAGGCCCTTTTATTTTCGCCACGACGGGCTACATTATATACCAAAAATTTGATTTAAAAAAAACATAAAATAACGCTTTAAACTGATTCTGTCACGTAAAGGTCAGCCAAAAAATTTAAGGTATTAAAGGTTGAACACGCCAAAACTTAGGCACGCAAAATTTGTTTTTAAACCAGTTTGAAAATAAATACCTAAATTATGAATACCACATTAAATGACAAATTTAATTACCTCTAAAATCACATTTTTAATTCTAATTAATGTTTACACAGTAAGTCATAAATCGAATTTTCTACACACACGGCTCATAAGACTTTGCACCATCTCTTTAGGAAAGATTTTTGTCGCCCAGGTCCGTATTTTTTGTAGCTGAGGGACCGATTTTACTTCTCCGCCTTTCTGTTTTGGAATTCCTTTCATAATACTCCAGTAATCTTAAACAGGCCGCAGTTCTGGACTATTTGGCGAATTGCATATTTTGGGTACCACCATGATCCTGTTAGCGTTGTACCATTTCATAACTGATTTTGCGTATTACCAACTGGCTAGATCTGGCCAAAACAGCGGTGGTGAGGCATGCTGTCTTATAAAAGGCAGCAAACGCTTCTGTAAACAATATTTCCGTTAAATATCGCCGTTTATTGTCCCGGTGGTGATAAACGTGCGACTTATTTTACCACAGCTGCATATTGCCTGCCAAAGAAGGTATTTTTTTGGGAATTTCACTCGTTTTTTTAATTCACAATCTTCAGGAGCATCTGTTCGTGATTTGCTAGTATAAAACTCTTGACCAGGTATTTGTTTAAACTCCGCTTTTATATACGTCTCGTCGTCCATCACCGCGCATTCAAATTTTGTAAGAAAATATTCATAGAGTTTTCGCGACCGTTTCTTTGCGGATAAGTTCTATTTTGAGTCTAGGTCTGGTGCGGCCTGGGCTATATAACTCCTCAGTCCTGCCCTCTGTTTCATTTTTTGGACAAAAGAGTGAGAAATTTTCACTTTTTTAGCAACATCACGAGATGAAATCGTATGATTTGAGGCAGAAATCTTTAAAATACTCTGTTCTTTTTTCTTATTCTTGACTCCCTGCAACCCACCACTTCCTGGCTTTCTATCTATTGGCAAGCGGTCATGGAATGTTTTTAATATGTGACCAACCGTGGAGTGTGGATATTTCAGCCTTTTCGCGATATCTTTGTAGCTTAACATGGGATTTTTTACATGTTCGTGCAGAATGCGTTCACGTTTTTGATGTTGTACGCTCGACATTTGGCCAATGAATAAATAAAAGAAAATGAAACGATCATCATTTTATAGCCCAGTTCCTTGTGAGAAAATTGTTGTTTAAAAAGTTTGAATATCTTCATTTTTAGAATAACTATAGCTATTTTTACATGCCCAAATTTTGGCGTGTTCAACCTTTAATATTGCTACTTTGATTTTAAAATGCTTTGTTAAAACAAAAAAAAAACAAATAGTATTTTAAGAACTCATAGCCGAAATGGTCGAATCCGGACCCATCTACTTCCGCGATATTGGGTATACCCAAATTATATATACAGTGTGTGTTTTTAATAACGACACTAATTTTAAGGGCTGAAAGTACAAGTCCTAATGAACTGAAATTGGCATATTTAATTAAAAAATAGAAAACAAAAAAATTTCATACTAATTAATTGGGCACGCAATGTATCAGTAATAAATTAATCCTAACAATTGACATGTGATTTCCTTGAAATTTCGCTCTTAGTGACATCCTGACACTTATGACAATTACCTACATCCTACATGGCGCTGACACTTTTGATTGACAAGACCGCCAAAAATCATGACAAGTGACCTTGTTCGTAAGAAAAGGACTTAACAGCTCTGCTATCGTGAAACACTACGAAGTTTCTCCTCTCTTTCTCACTCACAAAAGTTGCTCGAGGAGAAATTTCGTAAGTGTGTCTTGGTCAAAGTTAGATTAAAAATAAAAATTAATTTAAAAGTTTTTTTATTTAAAAAAGTAAAAATTAATGAAAACATTTAATTTACATGAAGTAAATTTACATTTACAAAAATAAACTCAATCTCTGCGATTCACTCGTCGAAGATAACGATGTTCGATGTGACGTCCTTGCATTTCGATGCAAGTGTTGCATCGGCGTATGAGAGACTGATGTACGCTTTCAAAATGAGTGTTCTGCTGAAGTTTTTGAAACGCGTCGGTTATTCTGTTCCGAAGATCTTCAACAGATATTTGTGGTTTTGAATACACTTCGTTTTTTATGGCCCCCCATAAAAAAAAATCTAACATCGTGAGGTCCGGTGAACGGGCCGGCCAACGTCGAGGCCCAAATCTACCGAGCCAGTGGTTTCCAAACATTAAGTTCAAATGATTACGCACGCGAACTGATGAATGTGCGGGAGCTCCGTCCATTTGCAGCCAAGTCAGTTCACGTTCTTCTTCCGGCAACAAGTTGAAATAATTAGTCAATGGACCTCTAAGCAATTCCAGGAATTTTTCACCATTGAGATTTCCGTCGATAAATACTGGACCGATTATACGGTCACCATGAATGGCTGCCCAGACGTTTACGGCCCATCGGTATTGATGACCGGTCTCTCTTAGTACATGAGGATTTACTCTTGCCCAATAGTGTGTATTTCTCTGATTCCACACGCCGTTCCGAGTAAATGTACTCTCATCAGTCCATATTACTTTTGAGGTAAATTGGGGGTCGGTATTGTATTCGTCCAATAGCCACCGACAAAATGTTAAACGTGGCACCAAATCCCTAGGCAATATTGCGTGTGTCTTCAAAAATTTGTAAGGATGTTGCAAGTTTTTTTTGAGAATCCTGTGAACTGTTTTGTGCTTCATTTGGAAATGTCGCCCGGCATTCCTTGTAGTGTCTTCTGGATTTTCAGCAAAATGTTCCAGTATAATTTCTTCATTACGAACATGAAGACGGGGCCCATTTGCCAATGGTTGGATTCTCCCAGTAATGGGCATGTCTTCCCGAACACGCTGCAATGCACCCATTATGACTCTAGGGTTTTGCGGAATTCGACGATTTGGAAATCGTTCACGATACAATCTTAACGCTTGGTTAGCATCTTGCATAGCTTCGCCATACATTACAATCATTTCCGCTAATTCTTGCGAGGTATAAGGCGAAGGTCGAGGCATTTTGGCAAGAAAATTATGACATGACAATTTCATGAAAAAAGTCATTTAAACATTTTACGTCAACCTACCTGCATCCTGTCATACCAGCCAGTGCACTCAAAAGACTAATGTAAGTAGGTAACTTCTTCTTAACAAAGAAGGCGGAATAAGATAGGTAATCGCTTCGTTTAAGTACTGATTAATAACTTCACATTGATTGAGTTGAAGTGTCAAGATAACATCGAGTTTGTTGATCAACACAGATTTTCCTAATATTAATTAATTTAATAAAATAAACATGTTTGAACTAGGTAATGTGATTTCTAAGAAGTGACAATAAACGTATGTGCAGTGATTTTGAATAATTCAGTGAATAATGCGATTCATAAATGTGATTGCTAAGAAAAATAATTGTTGATGTAAATTTGTTGTGCTAGTGTGGTCAAAATCGCGTATGTTTTAAATTGCAGTGTTTTCTTAGTGGATAATTCAGTAAATAAGTTAACGTCGGCAACAGTTCAGAGTTATTTTAATGTTTTGATCGAATTTAAATGGAAAAGAAACTAGCTCTTCCTCTCTGAAACGTCAAATAAATGTTTGCATTACATTGCTGCTCGAGATTTTTTTTTTTATTAATTACTCATAATTAAAAGGTAATCATTAAATTTTATTTTGATAAAGTGGTTAACAGCACTTTAAACTATCGTTACTTAAAACCAATGTCGTTATGAAAGACACACACTGTATAATTAATATAATTTATAAATATATGAATATATTATAATTAGAAAAAAAAACAAAAAAGCAAGAAAAATATATAAAAAAACGCTTAATACTGATTCACGTAACAGTCAGTAACGACAATAAGAACTCGTGTAGTTCACCTATGTTGGGCTATGTATATACTATTTATCATTATAATTATTTAAAAAAAAACACTTTAAACTGATTAGTGTCCCGTAATAATCCGTCATAAAACAACATAGTTTGATGTTGTTACTTTATTTCTAAAGATAAAAAAATATTGATGTTGCTATTACTTCAACACATAAAAAACCAACAACATCACTATTAATATGAACAACTGCGTCAAAATAAAATAAAATCATATCACAATGTTTTCATATTCCAACTTTGCTTTAAATTTTTAGATAATTTTCAGAATATTTTAGTTACATCTTGCCTTGGTCTCCCCTTTACACTATGTTAACGGTTGAGTATCACTTGTAGCTCTCAGCATCTATTTCGCTTGAGTATCAAGGTTTCCAAGAAAATCTTGTCATTTTATATTGTAAATAATTTTATTTGTCTTAACGATCGATTATATAATTTTTTAGGTAATATCACTAGCTAACTGTCACTTAGGTCAAAAATCCCTTACTTGCCGACCCTTATGGGAAGAATCAGTAAAAACTGAAATTTTTTAGAGTATTTTGGGTACATTTTGGCTTGATCTCCCCTTTTCACTTTATGGTCGAGTATCATTTGTAGCTAATGGCATAAATTTAGCTTGATTAACATGCTTTATGTATCAGCTTTCAAACATCTCTTGCTGGCCGTTTTATAATTTGTATCGCTAAGCAGCCATTTGACTGTAAATATCTTATTTTTTAAGTTTTTCAATATTAGACCAGTCTTATCGATCGAGTATCAACTTGCAATTCATCAACATTTTTAGGTAATATCACTAGCTAACTGCCGCTTAGGTCGAAAATCCCTTACTTGCCGTCCGTCATGGGAAGAATCAGTAAAAACTGAAATTTTTCAGAATATTTTGGGTACATTTTGGCTTGATCTCCCCTTTTCACTCACTTTATGGTCGAGTATCATTTGTAGCTAGTGGCGAAAATTTAGCTAGATTATCATGCTTTATGTTTCAGATTTCAAACATCTCTTGCTGGCCGTTTTATAACTTGTATCGCTCAGCAGCCATTTGACTATGAATATCTTATTTTTTAAGTTTTTCAATATTAGACCAGTCTTATCGATCGAGTATCAACTTGCGATTCATCAACGTTTTTAGGTAATATCACTAGCTAACTGCCACTTAGGTCGAAAATCCCTTACTTGCCGTCCGTCATGGGAAGAATCAGTAAAAACTGAAATTTTTCAGAATATTTTGGGTACATTTTGGCTTGATCTCCCCTTTTCACTCACTTTATGGTCAAGTATCATTTGCAGCTAATGGCATAAATTTAGCTTGATTATCATGCTTTATGTATCAGGTTTCAAACATCTCTGAATCAGTAAAAACTGAAATTTTTCAGAATATTTTGGGTACATTTTGGCTTGATCTCCCCTTTTCACTCACTTTATGGTCGAGTATCATTTGCACCTAATGGCATAAATTTAGCTTGATTATCATGCTTTATGTATCAGGTTTCAAACATCTCTGAATCAGTAAAAACTGAAAATTTTCAGAATATTTTGGGTACATTTTGGCTTGATCTCCCCTTTTCACTCACTTTATGGTCGAGTATCATTTGTAGCTAGTGGCGTAAATTTAGCTTGATTATCATGCTTTATGTTTCAGATTTCAAACATCTCTTGCTGGCCGTTTTATAACTTGTATCGGTCAGCAGCCATTTGACTATGAATATCTTATTTTTTAAGTTTTTCAATATTAGACCAGTCTCATCGATCGAGTATCAACTTGCGATTCATCAAAATTTTTATGTAATATCACTAGCTAACTGCCACTTAGGTCGAAAATCCCTTACTTGCCCTCCGTCATGGGAAGAATCAGTAAAAACTGAAATTTTTCAGAATATTTTGAGTACATTTTGGCTTGATCTCCCCTTTTCACTCACTTTATGGTCAAGTATCATTTGCAGCTAATGGCATAAATTTAGCTTGATTATCATGCTTTATGTATCAGGTTTCAAACATCTCTGAATCAGTAAAAACTGAAATTTTTCAGAATATTTTGGTTACATTTTGGCTTGATCTCCCCTTTTCACTCACTTTATGGTCGAGTATCATTTGTAGCTAATGGCATAAATTTAGCTTGATTATCATGCTTTATGTTTCAGATTTCAAACATCTCTTGCTGGCCGTTTTATAACTTGTATCGCTCAGCAGCCATTTGACTATGAATATCTTATTTTTTAAGTTTTTCAATATTAGACCAGTCTTATCGATCGAGTATCAACTTGCGATTCATCAACATTTTTAGGTAATATCACTAGCTAACTGCCACTTAGGTCGAAAATTCCTTACTTGCCGTCCGTCATGGAGAGAATCAGTAAAAACTGAACTTTTTCAGAATATTTCGGGTACATTTTCGTTTGATCTCCCCTTTTCACTCACTTTATGGTCGAGTATCATTTTAGCTAATGGCATAAATTTAGCTTGATTATCATGCTTTATAAATCAGGTTTCAAACATCTCTTGCTGGCTGTTTTATAACTTGTATCGCTCAGCAGCCATTTGACTATGAATATCTTATTTTTTAAGTTTTTCAATATTAGACCAGTCTTATCGATCGAGTATCAACTTGCGATTCATCAACATTTTTAGGTAATATCACTAGCTAACTGCCACTTAGGTCGAAAATCCCTTACTTGCCGTCCGTCATGGGAAGAATCAGTAAAAACTGAAATTTTTTATAATAGTTTTGGGAACATTTTGGTTTGATCTCCCCTTTTCACTCACTTTATGGTCGAGTATCATTAGTAGCTAATGGCATAAATTTAGCTTGATTATCATGCTTTATGTTTCAGATTTCAAACATCTCTTGCTGGCCGTTTTATAACTTGTATCGCTCAGCAGCCATTTGACTATGAATATCTTATTTTTTAAGTTTTTCAATATTAGACCAGTCTTATCGATCGAGTATCAACTTGCGATTCATCAACGTTTTTAGGTAATATCACTAGCTAACTGCCACTTAGGTCGAAAATCCCTTACTTGCCGTCCGTCATGGGAAGAATCAGTAAAAACTGAAATTTTTCAGAATATTTTGGGTACATTTTGGCTCGATCTCCCCTTTTCACTCACTTTATGGTCAAGTATCATTTGCAGCTAATGGCATAAATTTAGCTTGATTATCATGCTTTATGTATCAGGTTTCAAACATCTCTGAATCAGTAAAAACTGAAATTTTTCATAATAGTTTTGGGTACATTTTGGTTTGATCTCTCCTTTTCACTTAGTTTATGGTCGAAGATCATTTGTAGGTAATAGCGTAAATTTAGCTTTATTATCATGCTTTATATATCAGGTTTCAAACCTCTCTTGCTGGCCGTTTTATAACTTGTATCGGTCAGCAGCCATTTGACTATGAATATCTTATTTTTTAAGTTTTTCAATATTAGACCAGTCTTATCGATCGAGTATCAACTTGCGATTCATCAAAATTTTTAGGAAATATCACTAGCTAACTGCCACTTCGGTCGAAAATCCCTTACTTGCCGTCCGTCATGGGAAGAATCAGTAAAAACTGAAATTTTTCAGAATATTTTGGGTACATTTTGGTTTGATCTCCCCTTTTCACTCACTTTATGGTCAAGTATCATTTGTAGCTAATGGCATAAATTAAGCTTGATTATAATGCTTTATGTATCAGGTTTCAAACATCTCTTGCTGGCCGTTTTATAACTTGTATCGCTCAGCAGCCATTTGACTATGAATATCTTATTTTTTAAGTTTTTCAATATTAGACCAGTCTCATCGATCGAGTATCAACTTGCGATTCATCAAAATTTTTATGTAATATCACTAGCTAACTGCCACTTAGGTCGAAAATCCCTTACTTGCCGTCCGTCATGGGAAGAATCAGTAAAAACTGAAATTTTTCAGAATATTTTGAGTACATTTTGGCTTGATCTCCCCTTTTCACTCACTTTATGGTCAAGTATCATTTGCAGCTAATGGCATAAATTTAGCTTGATTATCATGCTTTATGTATCAGGTTTCAAACATCTCTGAATCAGTAAAAACTGAAATTTTTCAGAATATTTTGGTTACATTTTGGCTTGATCTCCCCTTTTCACTCACTTTATGGTCGAGTATCATTTGTAGCTAATGGCATAAATTTAGCTTGATTATCATGCTTTATGTTTCAGATTTCAAACATCTCTTGCTGGCCGTTTTATAACTTGTATCGCTCAGCAGCCATTTGACTATGAATATCTTATTTTTTAAGTTTTTCAATATAAGACCAGTCTTATCGATCGAGTATCAACTTGCGATCTATCAACATTTTTAGGTAATATTACTAGCTAACTGCCACTTAGGTCGAAAATCCCTTACTTGCCGTCCGTCATGGGAAGAATCAGTAAAAACTGAAATTTTTTATAATAGTTTTGGGAACATTTTGGTTTGATCTCCCCTTTTCACTCACTTTATGGTCGAGTATCATTTGTAGCTAATGGCATAAATTTAGCTTGATTATCATGCTTTATGTATCAGGTTTCAAACATTTCTTGCTGGCCGTTTTATAACTTGTATCGCTCAGCAGCCATTTGACTATGAATATCTTATTTTTTAAGTTTTTCAATATTAGACCAGTCTTATCGATCGAGTATCAACTTGCGATTCATCAACGTTTTTAGGTAATATCACTAGCTAACTGCCACTTAGGTCGAAAATCCCTTACTTGCCGTCCGTCATGGGAAGAATCAGTAAAAACTGAAATTTTTCAGAATATTTTGGGTACATTTTGGCTTGATCTCCCCTTTTCACTCACTTTATGGTCAAGTATCATTTGCAGCTAATGGCATAAATTTAGCTTGATTATCATGCTTTATGTATCAGGTTTCAAACATCTCTGAATCAGTAAAAACTGAAATTTTTCAGAATATTTTGGGTACATTTTGGCTTGATCTCCCCTTTTCACTCACTTTATGGTCGAGTATCATTTGCAGCTAATGGCATAAATTTAGCTTGATTATCATGCTTTATGTATCAGGTTTCAAACATCTCTGAATCAGTAAAAACTGAAAATTTTCAGAATATTTTGGGTACATTTTGGCTTGATCTCCCCTTTTCACTCACTTTATGGTCGAGTATCATTTGTAGCTAGTGGCGTAAATTTAGCTTGATTATCATGCTTTATGTTTCAGATTTCAAACATCTCTTGCTGGCCGTTTTATAACTTGTATCGCTCAGCAGCCATTTGACTATGAACATCTTATTTTTTAAGTTTTTCAATATAAGACCAGTCTTATCGATCGAGTATCAACTTGGATTCATCAACATTTTTAGGTAATATCACTAGCTAACTGCCCCTTAGGTCGAAAATTCCTTACTTGCCGTCCGTCATGGAGAGAATCAGTAAAAACTGAACTTTTTCAGAATATTTCGGGTACATTTTCGTTTGATCTCCCCTTTTCACTCACTTTATGGTCGAGTATCATTTTAGCTAATGGCATAAATTTAGCTTGATTATCATGCTTTATGTATCAGGTTTCAAACATCTCTGAATCAGTAAAAACTGAAATTTTTCAGAATATTTTGGGTACATTTTGGCTTGATCTCCCCTTTTCACTCACTTTATGGTCGAGTATCATTTGTAGCTAGTGGCGTAAATTTAGCTTGATTATCATGCTTTATGTTTCAGATTTCAAACATCTCTTGCTGGCCGTTTTATAACTTGTATCGCTCAGCAGCCATTTGACTATGAATATCTTATTTTTTAAGTTTTTCAATATAAGACCAGTCTTATCGATCGAGTATCAACTTGCGATCTATCAACATTTTTAGGTAATATCACTAGCTAACTGCCACTTAGGTCGAAAATCCCTTACTTGCCGTCCGTCATGGGAAGAATCAGTAAAAACTGAAATTTTTCATAATAGTTTTGGGTATATTTTGGTTTGATCTCCCCTTTTCACTCACTTTATGGTCGAGTATCATTTTAGCTAATAGCATAAATTTAGCTTGATTATCATGCTTTATAAATCAGGTTTCAAATATCTCTTGCTGGCCGTTTTATAACTTGTATCGCTCAGCAGCCATTTGACTCTGAATATCTTATTTTTTAAGTTTTTCAATATTAGACCAGTCTTATCGATCGAGTATCAACTTGCAACTTATCAACATTTTTAGGTTATATCACTAGCTAACTGCCACTTATGTCGAAAATCCCTTACTTGCCGTCCGTCATGGGAAGAATCAGTAAAAACTGAAATTTTTCAGAATATTTTGGGTACATTTTGGCTTTATCTCCCCTTTTCACTCACTTTATGGTCGAGTAACATTTGTAGCTAATGGCATAAATTTAGCTTGATTATCATGCTTTATGCATCAGGTTTCAAACCACTCTTGCTGGCCGTTTTATAACTTGTATCGCTCAGCAGCCATTTGACTATGAATATCTTATTTTTTAAGTTTTTCAATATTAGACCAGTCTTATCGATCGAGTATCAACTTGCGATTCATCAACGTTTTTAGGTAATATCACTAGCTAACTGCCACTTAGGTCGAAAATCCCTTACTTGCCGTCCGTCATGGGAAGAATCAGTAAAAACTGAAATTTTTCAGAATATTTTGGGTACATTTTGGCTCGATCTCCCCTTTTCACTCACTTTATGGTCAAGTATCATTTGCAGCTAATGGCATAAATTTAGCTTGATTATCATGCTTTATGTATCAGGTTTCAAACATCTCTGAATCAGTAAAAACTGAAATTTTTCATAATAGTTTTGGGTACATTTTGGTTTGATCTCTCCTTTTCACTTAGTTTATGGTCGAAGATCATTTGTAGGTAATAGCGTAAATTTAGCTTTATTATCATGCTTTATATATCAGGTTTCAAACCTCTCTTGCTGGCCGTTTTATAACTTGTATCGGTCAGCAGCCATTTGACTATGAATATCTTATTTTTTAAGTTTTTCAATATTAGACCAGTCTTATCGATCGAGTATCAACTTGCGATTCATCAAAATTTTTAGGTAATATCACTAGCTAACTGCCACTTCGGTCGAAAATCCCTTACTTGCCGTCCGTCATGGGAAGAATCAGTAAAAACTGAAATTTTTCAGAATATTTTGGGTACATTTTGGTTTGATCTCCCCTTTTCACTCACTTTATGGTCAAGTATCATTTGTAGCTAATGGCATAAATTAAGCTTGATTATAATGCTTTATGTATCAGGTTTCAAACATCTCTTGCTGGCCGTTTTATAACTTGTATCGCTCAGCAGCCATTTGACTATGAATATCTTATTTTTTAAGTTTTTCAATATTAGACCAGTCTCATCGATCGAGTATCAACTTGCGATCTATCAACATTTTTAGGTAATATCACTAGCTAACTGCCACTTAGGTCGAAAATCCCTTACTTGCCGTCCGTCATGGGAAGAATCAGTAAAAACTGAAATTTTTCATAATAGTTTTGGGTATATTTTGGTTTGATCTCCCCTTTTCACTCACTTTATGGTCGAGTATCATTTTAGCTAATAGCATAAATTTAGCTTGATTATCATGCTTTATAAATCAGATTTCAAACATCTCTTGCTGGCCGTTTTATAACTTGTATCGCTCAGCAGCCATTTGACTATGAACATCTTATTTTTTAAGTTTTTCAATATAAGACCAGTCTTATCGATCGAGTATCAACTTGCGATTCATCAACATTTTTAGGTAATATCACTAGCTAACTGCCCCTTAGGTCGAAAATTCCTTACTTGCCGTCCGTCATGGAGAGAATCAGTAAAAACTGAACTTTTTCAGAATATTTCGGGTACATTTTCGTTTGATCTCCCCTTTTCACTCACTTTATGGTCGAGTATCATTTTAGCTAATGGCATAAATTTAGCTTGATTATCATGCTTTATGTATCAGGTTTCAAACATCTCTGAATCAGTAAAAACTGAAATTTTTCAGAATATTTTGGGTACATTTTGGCTTGATCTCCCCTTTTCACTCACTTTATGGTCGAGTATCATTTGTAGCTAGTGGCGTAAATTTAGCTTGATTATCATGCTTTATGTTTCAGATTTCAAACATCTCTTGCTGGCCGTTTTATAACTTGTATCGCTCAGCAGCCATTTGACTATGAATATCTTATTTTTTAAGTTTTTCAATATAAGACCAGTCTTATCGATCGAGTATCAACTTGCGATCTATCAACATTTTTAGGTAATATCACTAGCTAACTGCCACTTAGGTCGAAAATCCCTTACTTGCCGTCCGTCATGGGAAGAATCAGTAAAAACTGAAATTTTTCATAATAGTTTTGGGTATATTTTGGTTTGATCTCCCCTTTTCACTCACTTTATGGTCGAGTATCATTTTAGCTAATAGCATAAATTTAGCTTGATTATCATGCTTTATAAATCAGGTTTCAAATATCTCTTGCTGGCCGTTTTATAACTTGTATCGCTCAGCAGCCATTTGACTCTGAATATCATATTTTTTAAGTTTTTCAATATTAGACCAGTCTTATCGATCGAGTATCAACTTGCAACTTATCAACATTTTTAGGTTATATCACTAGCTAACTGCCACTTATGTCGAAAATCCCTTACTTGCCGTCCGTCATGGGAAGAATCAGTAAAAACTGAAATTTTTCAGAATATTTTGGGTACATTTTGGCTTTATCTCCCCTTTTCACTCACTTTATGGTCGAGTAACATTTGTAGCTAATGGCATAAATTTAGCTTGATTATCATGCTTTATGCATCAGGTTTCAAACCACTCTTGCTGGCCGTTTTATAACTTGTATCGGTCAGCAGCCATTTGACTATGAATATCTTATTTTTTAAGTTTTTCAATATTAGACCAGTCTTATCGATCGAGTATCAACTTGCGATTCATCAACATTTTTTGGTAATATCACTAGCTAACTGCCACTTAGGTCGAAAATCCCTTACTTGCCGTCCGTCATGGGAAGAATCAGTAAAAACTGAAATTTTTCATAATAGTTTTGGGTACATTTTGGTTTGATCTCTCCTTTTCACTTAGTTTATGGTCGAAGATCATTTGTAGGTAATAGCGTAAATTTAGCTTTATTATCATGCTTTATATATCAGGTTTCAAACCTCTCTTGCTGGCCGTTTTATAACTTGTATCGGTCAGCAGCCATTTGACTATGAATATCTTATTTTTTAAGTTTTTCAATATTAGACCAGTCTTATCGATCGAGTATCAACTTGCGATTCATCAACGTTTTTAGGTAATATCACTAGCTAACTGCCACTTAGGTCGAAAATCCCTTACTTGCCGTCCGTCATGGGAAGAATCAGTAAAAACTGAAATTTTTCAGAATATTTTGGGTACATTTTGGCTTGATCTCCCCTTTTCACTCACTTTATGGTCAAGTATCATTTGCAGCTAATGGCATAAATTTAGCTTGATTATCATGCTTTATGTATCAGGTTTCAAACATCTCTGAATCAGTAAAAACTGAAATTTTTCACAATATTTTGGGTACATTTTGGCTTGATCTCCCCTTTTCACTCACTTTATGGTCGAGTATCATTTTAGCTAGTGCCGTAAATTGAGCTTGATTATCATGCTTTATGTTTCAGATTTCAAACATCTCTTGCTGGCCGTTTTATAACTTGTATCGCTCAGCAGCCATTTGACTATGAATATCTTATTTTTTAAGTTTTTCAATATAAGACCAGTCTTATCGATCGAGTATCAACTTGCGATTCATCAACATTTTTTGGTAATATCACTAGCTAACTGACACTTAGGTCGAAAATCCCTTACTTGCCGTCCGTCATGGGAAGAATCAGTTAAAACTGAAATTTTTTATAATAGTTTTGGGAACATTTTGGTTTGATCTCCCCTTTTCACTCACTTTATGGTCGAGTATCATTTGTAGCTAATGGCATGAATTTAGCTTGATTATCATGCTTTATGTATCAGGTTTCAAACATTTCTTGCTGGCCGTTTTATAACTTGTATCGCTCAGCAGCCATTTGACTATGAATATCTTATTTTTTAAGTTTTTCAATATTAGACCAGTCTTATCGATCGAGTATCAACTTGCGATTCATCAACATTTTTAGGTAATATCACTAGCTAACTGCCACTTAGGTCGAAAATCCCTTACTTGCCGTCCGTCATGGGGAGAATCAGTAAAAACTAAATTTTTTTAGAATATTATGGGTACATTTTGGCTTTATCTCCCCTTTTCACTCACTTTATGGTCGAGTATCATTTGTAACTAATGGCATAAATTTAGCTTGATTATCATGCCTTATGTATCAGGTTTCAAACATCACTTGCGGGCCGTTTTATAACTTGTATCGGTCAGCAGCCATTTGACTATGAATATCTTATTTTTCAAGTTTTTCAATATAAGACCAGTCTTATCGATCGAGTATCAACTTGCGATTCATCAACATTTTTTGGTAATATCACTAGCTAACTGCCACTTAGGTCGAAAATCCCTTACTTGCCGTCCGTCATGGGAAGAATCAGTAAAAACTGAAATTTTTCATAATAGTTTTGGGTACATTTTGGTTTGATCTCTCCTTTTCACTTAGTTTATGGTCGAAGATCATTTGTAGGTAATAGCGTAAATTTAGCTTTATTATCATGCTTTATATATCAGGTTTCAAACATCTCTTGCTGGCCGTTTTATAACTTGTATCGCTCAGCAGCCATTTGACTATGAATATCTTATTTTTTAAGTTTTTCAATATTAGACCAGTCTCATCGATCGAGTATCAACTTGCGATTCATCAAAATTTTTATGTAATATCACTAGCTAACTGCCACTTAGGTCGAAAATCCCTTACTTGCCGTCCGTCATGGGAAGAATCAGTAAAAACTGAAATTTTTCAGAATATTTTGAGTACATTTTGGCTTGATCTCCCCTTTTCACTCACTTTATGGTCAAGTATCATTTGCAGCTAATGGCATAAATTTAGCTTGATTATCATGCTTTATGTATCAGGTTTCAAACATCTCTGAATCAGTAAAAACTGAAATTTTTCAGAATATTTTGGTTACATTTTGGCTTGATCTCCCCTTTTCACTCACTTTATGGTCGAGTATCATTTGTAGCTAATGGCATAAATTTAGCTTGATTATCATGCTTTATGTTTCAGATTTCAAACATCTCTTGCTGGCCGTTTTATAACTTGTATCGCTCAGCAGCCATTTGACTATGAATATCTTATTTTTTAAGTTTTTCAATATTAGACCAGTCTTATCGATCGAGTATCAACTTGCGATTCATCAACGTTTTTAGGTAATATCACTAGCTAACTGCCACTTAGGTCGAAAATCCCTTACTTGCCGTCCGTCATGGGAAGAATCAGTAAAAACTGAAATTTTTCAGAATATTTTGGGTACATTTTGGCTTGATCTCCCCTTTTCACTCACTTTATGGTCAAGTATCATTTGCAGCTAATGGCATAAATTTAGCTTGATTATCATGCTTTATGTATCAGGTTTCAAACATCTCTGAATCAGTAAAAACTGAAATTTTTCAGAATATTTTGGGTACATTTTGGCTTGATCTCCCCTTTTCACTCACTTTATGGTCGAGTATCATTTGCAGCTAATGGCATAAATTTAGCTTGATTATCATGCTTTATGTATCAGGTTTCAAACATCTCTGAATCAGTAAAAACTGGAAATTTTTTAGAATATTTTGGGTACATTTTGGCTTGATCTCCCCTTTTCACTCACTTTATGGTCGAGTATCATTTGTAGCTAGTGGCGTAAATTTAGCTTGATTATCATGCTTTATGTTTCAGATTTCAAACATCTCTTGCTGGCCGTTTTATAACTTGTATCGCTCAGCAGCCATTTGACTATGAATATCTTATTTTTTAAGTTTTTCAATATAAGACCAGTCTTATCGATCGAGTATCAACTTGCGATTCATCAACATTTTTAGGTAATATCACTAGCTAACTGCCCCTTAGGTCGAAAATTCCTTACTTGCCGTCCGTCATGGAGAGAATCAGTAAAAACTGAACTTTTTCAGAATATTTCGGGTACATTTTCGTTTGATCTCCCCTTTTCACTCACTTTATGGTCGAGTATCATTATAGCTAATGGCATAAATTTAGCTTGATTATCATCTATACATATAATAAAGCTGAAGAGGGTCGAAAGTCTGTACATGGAAGATAATCGAAAAAAAGTTGGCTGGGGATACTTAGAATCGATAACAGAACACGTTCCAACAATTTTTAGAATTTTTGTCTGTTTATCTGTTTATCTGTTTGTCTGTTTATTTGACCGCGCATCACGTGAAAACGGCTGAACGGATTTTGATGAAATTTTGTATAGAGATAGTTTGAGTCCCGGGAAAGGATAATATATAGTTTTAATCCCGAAAATCAACCCTGGTGGGGGTGAAAATGGGGTTGAAAATTTGTATGGAGAATTTTTAACCGATGAAACGATTTAGATAGAAATGAGTATGGAGATAATTTGAGTCTCGAGAAACGTCATAGGATAGTTTTCAAACCCTTGTGGGGGTGAAAAGGGGGTTGGAAGTTGGTATGAGGAATTTTTTACCGCTGAACTGATTTAGATGAAAATTGGTATATAGATAGTATGGGTCTCAAGAAAGGACAAAGGATAGTTTTCACCCCGAAAATCAACCCTAAAGGGGTGAAAGGGAGTGGGAAATTTGTAGGTATAGGGAATTATTAACCGTAGAATCGATTTAGATAAAATTTGGTATGGAGATAATTTGAGCTCTGCAAAAGGAAATAAAATAGTTTTATCTCAGAAATTATCCCTTAAGCGGATGCAAAAGGGGTGGAAGTTAACATGGGGAAGAAACAACCAATAACCGCTGTACGTATTTAGATGAAATTTGGTATTGAAATAGTTTATAATTTGTTGGTATAAGGTGTCCATATTTATTAACCCGTCGATGCTTTAAATTTACCTTTACCCGCTCTTAAGAAATATTTGAAAATGTCATTAATGTCAAAGGGTTATTGCAGGTTCGAGGACTATTATATGACGGACAAAGATGCATGGCCCAAACCAAAAACTACTACAAAATCATCTAACATTTATAGGACACCGTTTAGGTAGGAAAACATATCAAACGTTTTGTGAAGCAGTCAGATGAGGATTTATTTTTCTTTATAATTAAACAGTAGGTACATTATCTGTCTCTCAAGCTGTTTTGATATGTCTTCTTGAAGAACTACGCATTATTTTGTATCTTTGAGATCTAATAATGTATTACTGTTTTGAAAAAAATAAGTCCCGTCGAGTTTCTTTTCGGTCATAATACTCATAATACTTCTCGGGCCAGAGGTGTAGGGTTAGAACCGGTGGTAGTTTTGGAACGAAGTTCCTTATCGGACGGTTCGCGGATGGGGGCTAGGCGAAAAAAAGTCACGTGACCGTCACGAATAAGCGTCACAACACGAAAACGCGACACCCATAAGATTGAGAAACATAGAATAAAGTGAAGTGAAGTGAAGTGTAATGAAAAGTGAAAGTGAGAAGTGACAAAGTGAAAAAAGTCGAGAACCTAAAAGTAAAAAGTGTCAAAAGTGTCGAAAATGTCAAAGTTTCATAATTTAAAAAAAATTCAAGAAATTCAAAAATTTCAAAAATTCCAAAAATTTCAAAAATTTAAAAAATTCAAAAAAGAGACTTCTCGAAAAAGTCGAAAATAAAATAACATAACTTCGTTCCAACCAAGTGTTCCACACCATTCACGTATTTTGTTCTCTGACGTTCATTAGTGCATTGTAATGTGCTTACATTGAAGAATAAATATCTTGATGTACATTAATATCATAAATCTTCTATTCCGCGTTCGGAAACCGTATGTAATTACCACCATTATTGCAACCAGTAACGTAACATCAGTGTATTATCTGTGACAGTGTGGTAAAAACGTATGAAAATTAACGTAATGAAAATGCGCCCTCCTCCCCGACCGTCGGCACGCCCCATACGTCGTCAACGTCTAAAGGGGGGGGGAGGGGGGTAGTCACTACACTCGATTGAGTTAAATTTTTAAATTTGCATGGGTCATGGACCCATGGAAAAAATCATGAGTGACCCCCTCAAAAAACCATTTCTCCATTTGGGACCCCCCCCCCCCCCCCCCCCCACCCCCCAAATTTCAACCGCGCTGCAACCGCGCCTGTTCTTACCTTTCATGCTTAGACTGATTTGACGGGAGGATCGATTTGGATGATATTTGCCGTGGACATGAACGTATAAATACAAAAGTGGTACTGTATCGTCCGATATACACCTACTACTCTATGTTGTTTATATCATGGCAAAAAAAAATATAAGGACAAAAAAGGATTGATTTTTGAGTGTACTTTTATTTAGTGGTAATTGTTAAATATTTTATCAGGACTACTGTCCTCCAGCGTATCCATCTGTCAACTTTACTTCAAGTTCCGCCTCCAGGGTAGCAGGAGAGAAATTAGGGGTGAATTAGCCGCTTACTGACACAGACCGAATTCCACGCGGGCGGAGCCGCGGGCACAGCTAGTGCTTTATAAATCAGGTTTCAAACATCTCTTGCTGGCCGTTTTATAACTTGTATCGCTCAGCAGCCATTTGACTATGAATATCTTATTTTTTAAGTTTTTCAATATAAGACCAGTCTTATCGATCGAGTATCAACTTGCGATTCATCAACATTTTTTGGTAATATCACTAGCTAACTGCCACTTAGGTCGAAAATCCCTTACTTGCCGTCCGTCATGGGAAGAATCAGTAAAAACTGAAATTTTTTATAATAGTTTTGGGAACATTTTGGTTTGATCTCCCCTTTTCACTCACTTTATGGTCGAGTATCATTTGTAGCTAATGGCATGAATTTAGCTTGATTATCATGCTTTATGTATCAGGTTTCAAACATTTCTTGCTGGCCGTTTTATAACTTGTATCGCTCAGCAGCCATTTGACTATGAATATCTTATTTTTTAAGTTTTTCAATATTAGACCAGTCTTATCGATCGAGTATCAACTTGCGATTCATCAACATTTTTAGGTAATATCACTAGCTAACTGCCACTTAGGTCGAAAATTCCTTACTTGCCGTCCGTCATGGAGAGAATCAGTAAAAACTGAACTTTTTCAGAATATTTCGGGTACATTTTCGTTTGATCTCCCCTTTTCACTCACTTTATGGTCGAGTATCATTTTAGCTAATGGCATAAATTTAGCTTGATTATCATGCTTTATAAATCAGGTTTCAAACATCTCTTGCTGGCTGTTTTATAACTTGTATCGCTCAGCAGCCATTTGACTATGAATATCTTATTTTTTAAGTTTTTCAATATTAGACCTGTCTTATCGATCGAGTATCAACTTGCAATTCATCAACATTTTTAGGTAATATCACTAGCTAACTGCCACTTAGGTCGAAAATCCCTTACTTGCCGTCCGTCATGGGGAGAATCAGTAAAAACTGAAATTTTTTAGAATATTTTGGGTACATTTTGGCTTTATCTCCCCTTTTCACTCACTTTATGGTCGAGTATCATTTGTAACTAATGGCATAAATTTAGCTTGATTATCATGCTTTATGTATCAGGTTTCAAACATCACTTGCGGGCCGTTTTATAACTTGTATCGGTCAGCAGCCATTGGACTATGAATATCTTATTTTTTAAGTTTTTCAATATAAGACCAGTCTTATCGATCGAGTATCAACTTGCGATTCATCAACATTTTTTGGTAATATCACTAGCTAACTGCCACTTAGGTCGAAAATCCCTTACTTGCCGTCCGTCATGGGAAGAATCAGTAAAAACTGAAATTTTTCATAATAGTTTTGGGTACATTTTGGTTTGATCTCCCCTTTTCACTTAGTTTATGGTCGAAATTCATTTGTAGGTAATAGCTTAAATTTAGCTTTATTATCATGCTTTATATATCAGGTTTCAAACCTCTCTTGCTGGCCGTTTTATAACTTGTATCGGTCAGCAGCCATTTGACTATGAATATCTTATTTTTTAAGTTTTTCAATATTAGACCAGTCTTATCGATCGAGTATCAACTTGCGATTCATCAAAATTTTTAGGTAATATCACTAGCTAACTGCCACTTCGGTCGAAAATCCCTTAATTGCCGTCCGTCATGGGAAGAATCAGTAAAAACTGAAATTTTTCAGAATATTTTGGGTACATTTTGGTTTGATCTACCCTTTTCACTCACTTTATGGTCAAGTATCATTTGTAGCTAATGGCATAAATTAAGCTTGATTATAATGCTTTATGTATCAGGTTTCAAACATCTCTTGCTGGCCGTTTTATAACTTGTATCGCTCAGCAGCCATTTGACTATGAATATCTTATTTTTTAAGTTTTTCAATATTAGACCAGTTTTATCGATCGAGTATCAACTTGCGATTCATCAAAATTTTTAGGTAATATTTTAGGAAGAATCAGTAAAAACTGAAATTTTTCATAATAGTTTTGGGTACATTTTGGTTTGATCTCTCCTTTTCACTTAGTTTATGGTCGAAGATCATTTGTAGGTAATAGCGTAAATTTAGCTTTATTATCATGCTTTATATATCAGGTTTCAAACATCTCTTGCTGGCCGTTTTATAACTTGTATCGCTCAGCAGCCATTTGACTATGAATATCTTATTTTTTAAGTTTTTCAATATTAGACCAGTCTCATCGATCGAGTATCAACTTGCGATTCATCAAAATTTTTATGTAATATCACTAGCTAACTGCCACTTAGGTCGAAAATCCCTTACTTGCCGTCCGTCATGGGAAGAATCAGTAAAAACTGAAATTTTTCAGAATATTTTGAGTACATTTTGGCTTGATCTCCCCTTTTCACTCACTTTATGGTCAAGTATCATTTGCAGCTAATGGCATAAATTTAGCTTGATTATCATGCTTTATGTATCAGGTTTCAAACATCTCTGAATCAGTAAAAACTGAAATTTTTCAGAATATTTTGGTTACATTTTGGCTTGATCTCCCCTTTTCACTCACTTTATGGTCGAGTATCATTTGTAGCTAATGGCATAAATTTAGCTTGATTATCATGCTTTATGTTTCAGATTTCAAACATCTCTTGCTGGCCGTTTTATAACTTGTATCGCTCAGCAGCCATTTGACTATGAATATCTTATTTTTTAAGTTTTTCAATATTAGACCAGTCTTATCGATCGAGTATCAACTTGCGATTCATCAACGTTTTTAGGTAATATCACTAGCTAACTGCCACTTAGGTCGAAAATCCCTTACTTGCCGTCCGTCATGGGAAGAATCAGTAAAAACTGAAATTTTTCAGAATATTTTGGGTACATTTTGGCTTGATCTCCCCTTTTCACTCACTTTATGGTCGAGTATCATTTGCAGCTAATGGCATAAATTTAGCTTGATTATCATGCTTTATGTATCAGGTTTCAAACATCTCTGAATCAGTAAAAACTGAAATTTTTCAGAATATTTTGGGTACATTTTGGCTTGATCTCCCCTTTTCACTCACTTTATGGTCGAGTATCATTTGTAGCTAGTGGCGTAAATTTAGCTTGATTATCATGCTTTATGTTTCAGATTTCAAACATCTCTTGCTGGCCGTTTTATAACTTGTATCGCTCAGCAGCCATTTGACTATGAATATCTTATTTTTTAAGTTTTTCAATATAAGACCAGTCTTATCGATCGAGTATCAACTTGCGATTCATCAACATTTTTAGGTAATATCACTAGCTAACTGCCCCTTAGGTCGAAAATTCCTTACTTGCCGTCCGTCATGGAGAGAATCAGTAAAAACTGAACTTTTTCAGAATATTTCGGGTACATTTTCGTTTGATCTCCCCTTTTCACTCACTTTATGGTCGAGTATCATTTTAGCTAATGGCATAAATTTAGCTTGATTATCATGCTTTATAAATCAGGTTTCAAACATCTCTTGCTGGCCGTTTTATAACTTGTATCGCTCAGCAGCCATTTGACTATGAATATCTTATTTTTTAAGTTTTTCAATATAAGACCAGTCTTATCGATCGAGTATCAACTTGCGATTCATCAACATTTTTTGGTAATATCACTAGCTAACTGCCACTTAGGTCGAAAATCCCTTACTTGCCGTCCGTCATGGGAAGAATCAGTAAAAACTGAAATTTTTTATAATAGTTTTGGGAACATTTTGGTTTGATCTCCCCTTTTCACTCACTTTATGGTCGAGTATCATTTGTAGCTAATGGCATAAATTTAGCTTGATTATCATGCTTTATGTATCAGGTTTCAAACATTTCTTGCTGGCCGTTTTATAACTTGTATCGCTCAGCAGCCATTTGACTATGAATATCTTATTTTTTAAGTTTTTCAATATTAGACCAGTCTTATCGATCGAGTATCAACTTGCGATTCATCAACATTTTTAGGTAATATCACTAGCTAACTGCCACTTAGGTCGAAAATTCCTTACTTGCCGTCCGTCATGGAGAGAATCAGTAAAAACTGAACTTTTTCAGAATATTTCGGGTACATTTTCGTTTGATCTCCCCTTTTCACTCACTTTATGGTCGAGTATCATTTTAGCTAATGGCATAAATTTAGCTTGATTATCATGCTTTATAAATCAGGTTTCAAACATCTCTTGCTGGCTGTTTTATAACTTGTATCGCTCAGCAGCCATTTGACTATGAATATCTTATTTTTTAAGTTTTTCAATATTAGACCTGTCTTATCGATCGAGTATCAACTTGCAATTCATCAACATTTTTAGGTAATATCACTAGCTAACTGCCACTTAGGTCGAAAATCCCTTACTTGCCGTCCGTCATGGGGAGAATCAGTAAAAACTGAAATTTTTTAGAATATTTTGGGTACATTTTGGCTTTATCTCCCCTTTTCACTCACTTTATGGTCGAGTATCATTTGTAACTAATGGCATAAATTTAGCTTGATTATCATGCTTTATGTATCAGGTTTCAAACATCACTTGCGGGCCGTTTTATAACTTGTATCGGTCAGCAGCCATTGGACTATGAATATCTTATTTTTTAAGTTTTTCAATATAAGACCAGTCTTATCGATCGAGTATCAACTTGCGATTCATCAACATTTTTTGGTAATATCACTAGCTAACTGCCACTTAGGTCGAAAATCCCTTACTTGCCGTCCGTCATGGGAAGAATCAGTAAAAACTGAAATTTTTCATAATAGTTTTGGGTACATTTTGGTTTGATCTCCCCTTTTCACTTAGTTTATGGTCGAAATTCATTTGTAGGTAATAGCTTAAATTTAGCTTTATTATCATGCTTTATATATCAGGTTTCAAACCTCTCTTGCTGGCCGTTTTATAACTTGTATCGGTCAGCAGCCATTTGACTATGAATATCTTATTTTTTAAGTTTTTCAATATTAGACCAGTCTTATCGATCGAGTATCAACTTGCGATTCATCAAAATTTTTAGGTAATATCACTAGCTAACTGCCACTTCGGTCGAAAATCCCTTACTTGCCGTCCGTCATGGGAAGAATCAGTAAAAACTGAAATTTTTCAGAATATTTTGGGTACATTTTGGTTTGATCTACCCTTTTCACTCACTTTATGGACAAGTATCATTTGTAGCTAATGGCATAAATTAAGCTTGATTATAATGCTTTATGTATCAGGTTTCAAACATCTCTTGCTGGCCGTTTTATAACTTGTATCGCTCAGCAGCCATTTGACTATGAATATCTTATTTTTTAAGTTTTTCAATATTAGACCAGTTTTATCGATCGAGTATCAACTTGCGATTCATCAAAATTTTTAGGTAATATCACTAGCTAACTGCCACTTAGGTCGAAAATCCCTTACTTGCCGTCCGTCATGGGAAGAATCAGTAAAAACTGAAATTTTTCAGAATATTTTGAGTACATTTTGGCTTGATCTCCCCTTTTCACTCACTTTATGGTCAAGTATCATTTGCAGCCAATGGCATAAATTTAGCTTGATTATCATGCTTTATGTATCAGGTTTCAAACATCTCTGAATCAGTAAAAACTGAAATTTTTCAGAATATTTTGGTTACATTTTGGCTTGATCTCCCCTTTTCACTCACTTTATTGTCGAGTATCATTTGTAGCTAATGGCATAAATTTAGCTTGATTATCATGCTTTATGTTTCAGATTTCAAACATCTCTTGCTGGCCGTTTTATAACTTGTATCGCTCAGCAGCCATTTGACTATGAATATCTTATTTTTTAAGTTTTTCAATATAAGACCAGTCTTATCGATCGAGTATCAACTTGCGATCTATCAACATTTTTAGGTAATATCACTAGCTAACTGCCACTTAGGTCGAAAATCCCTTACTTGCCGTCCGTCATGGGAAGAATCAGTAAAAACTGAAATTTTTTATAATAGTTTTGGGAACATTTTGGTTTGATCTCCCCTTTTCACTCACTTTATGGTCGAGTATCATTTGTAGCTAATGGCATAAATTTAGTTTGATTATCACGCTTTATGTATCAGGTTTCAAACATTTCTTGCTGGCCGTTTTATAACTTGTATCGCTCAGCAGCCATTTGACTATGAATATCTTATTTTTTAAGTTTTTCAATATTAGACTAGTCTTATCGATCGAGTATCAACTTGCGATTCATCAACGTTTTTAGGTAATATCACTAGCTAACTGCCACTTAGGTCGAAAATCCCTTACTTGCCGTCCGTCATGGGAAGAATCAGTAAAAACTGAAATTTTTCAGAATATTTTGGGTACATTTTGGCTTGATCTCCCCTTTTCACTCACTTTATGGTCAAGTGTCATTTGCAGCTAATGGCATAAATTTAGCTTGATTATCATGCTTTATGTATCAGGTTTCAAACATCTCTGAATCAGTAAAAACTGAAATTTTTCAGAATATTTTGGGTACATTTTGGCTTGATCTCCCCTTTTCACTCACTTTATGGTCGAGTATCATTTGCAGCTAATGGCATAAATTTAGCTTGATTATCATGCTTTATGTATCAGGTTTCAAACATCTCTGAATCAGTAAAAACTGAAATTTTTCAGAATATTTTGGGTACATTTTGGCTTGATCTCCCCTTTTCACTCACTTTATGGTCGAGTATCATTTGTAGCTAGTGGCGTAAATTTAGCTTGATTATCATGCTTTATGTTTCAGATTTCAAACATCTCTTGCTGGCCGTTTTATAACTTGTATCGCTCAGCAGCCATTTGACTATGAATATCTTATTTTTTAAGTTTTTCAATATAAGACCAGTCTTATCGATCGAGTATCAACTTGCGATCTATCAACATTTTTAGGTAATATCACTAGCTAACTGCCACTTAGGTCGAAAATCCCTTACTTGCCGTCCGTCATGGGAAGAATCAGTAAAAACTGAAATTTTTCATAATAGTTTTGGGTATATTTTGGTTTGATCTCCCCTTTTCACTCACTTTATGGTCGAGTATCATTTTAGCTAATAGCATAAATTTAGCTTGATTATCATGCTTTATAAATCAGGTTTCAAATATCTCTTGCTGGCCGTTTTATAACTTGTATCGCTCAGCAGCCATTTGACTATGAATATCTTATTTTTAAGTTTTTCAATATTAGACCAGTCTTATCGATCGAGTATCAACTTGCGATTCATCAACATTTTTTGGTAATATCACTGGCTAACTGCCACTTAGGTCGAAAATCCCTTACTTGCCGTCCGTCATGGGAAGAATCAGTAAAAACTGAAATTTTTCAGAATATTTTGAGTACATTTTGGCTTGATCTCCCCTTTTCACTCACTTTATGGTCAAGTATCATTTGCAGCTAATGGCATAAATTTAGCTTGATTATCATGCTTTATGTATCAGGTTTCAAACATCTCTGAATCAGTAAAAACTGAAATTTTTCAGAATATTTTGGTTACATTTTGGCTTGATCTCCCCTTTTCACTCACTTTATGGTCGAGTATCATTTGTAGCTAATGGCATAAATTTAGCTTGATTATCATGCTTTATGTTTCAGATTTCAAACATCTCTTGCTGGCCGTTTTATAACTTGTATCGCTCAGCAGCCATTTGACTATGAATATCTTATTTTTTAAGTTTTTCAATATAAGACCAGTCTTATCGATCGAGTATCAACTTGCGATCTATCAACATTTTTAGGTAATATTACTAGCTAACTGCCACTTAGGTCGAAAATCCCTTACTTGCCGTCCGTCATGGGAAGAATCAGTAAAAACTGAATTTTTTTATAATAGTTTTGGGAACATTTTGGTTTGATCTCCCCTTTTCACTCACTTTATGGTCGAGTATCATTTGTAGCTAATGGCATAAATTTAGCTTGATTATCATGCTTTATGTATCAGGTTTCAAACATTTCTTGCTGGCCGTTTTATAACTTGTATCGCTCAGCAGCCATTTGACTATGAATATCTTATTTTTTAAGTTTTTCAATATTAGACCAGTCTTATCGATCGAGTATCAACTTGCGATTCATCAACGTTTTTAGGTAATATCACTAGCTAACTGCCACTTAGGTCGAAAATCCCTTACTTGCCGTCCGTCATGGGAAGAATCAGTAAAAACTGAAATTTTTCAGAATATTTTGGGTACATTTTGGCTTGATCTCCACTTTTCACTCACTTTATGGTCAAGTATCATCTGCAGCTAATGGCATAAATTTAGCTTGATTATCATGCTTTATGTATCAGGTTTCAAACATCTCTGAATCAGTAAAAACTGAAATTTTTCAGAATATTTTGGGTACATTTTGGCTTGATCTCCCCTTTTCACTCACTTTATGGTCGAGTATCATTTGCAGCTAATGGCATAAATTTAGCTTGATTATCATGCTTTATGTATCAGGTTTCAAACATCTCTGAATCAGTAAAAACTGAAAATTTTCAGAATATTTTGGGTACATTTTGGCTTGATCTCCCCTTTTCACTCACTTTATGGTCGAGTATCATTTGTAGCTAGTGGCGTAAATTTAGCTTGATTATCATGCTTTATGTTTCAGATTTCAAACATCTCTTGCTGGCCGTTTTATAACTTGTATCGCTCAGCAGCCATTTGACTATGAATATCTTATTTTTTAAGTTTTTCAATATAAGACCAGTCTTATCGATCGAGTATCAACTTGCGATTCATCAACATTTTTAGGTAATATCACTAGCTAACTGCCCCTTAGGTCGAAAATTCCTTACTTGCCGTCCGTCATGGAGAGAATCAGTAAAAACTGAACTTTTTCAGAATATTTCGGGTACATTTTCGTTTGATCTCCCCTTTTCACTCACTTTATGGTCGAGTATCATTTTAGCTAATGGCATAAATTTAGCTTGATTATCATGCTTTATAAATCAGGTTTCAAACATCTCTTGCTGGCCGTTTTATAACTTGTATCGCTCAGCAGCCATTTGACTATGAATATCTTATTTTTTAAGTTTTTCAATATAAGACCAGTCTTATCGATCGAGTATCAACTTGCGATTCATCAACATTTTTTGGTAATATCACTAGCTAACTGCCCCTTAGGTCGAAAATCCCTTACTTGCCGTCCGTCATGGGAAGAATCAGTAAAAACTGAAATTTTTTATAATAGTTTTGGGAACATTTTGGTTTGATCTCCCCTTTTCACTCACTTTATGGTCGAGTATCATTTGTAGCTAATGGCATGAATTTAGCTTGATTATCATGCTTTATGTTTCAGGTTTCAAACATTTCTTGCTGGCCGTTTTATAACTTGTATCGCTCAGCAGCCATTTGACTATGAATATCTTATTTTTTAAGTTTTTCAATATTAGACCAGTCTTATCGATCGAGTATCAACTTGCGATTCATCAACATTTTTAGGTAATATCACTAGCTAACTGCCACTTAGGTCGAAAATTCCTTACTTGCCGTCCGTCATGGAGAGAATCAGTAAAAACTGAACTTTTTCAGAATATTTCGGGTACATTTTCGTTTGATCTCCCCTTTTCACTCACTTTATGGTCGAGTATCATTTTAGCTAATGGCATAAATTTAGCTTGATTATCATGCTTTATAAATCAGGTTTCAAACATCTCTTGCTGGCTGTTTTATAACTTGTATCGCTCAGCAGCCATTTGACTATGAATATCTTATTTTTTAAGTTTTTCAATATTAGACCTGTCTTATCGATCGAGTATCAACTTGCAATTCATCAACATTTTTAGGTAATATCACTAGCTAACTGCCACTTAGGTCGAAAATCCCTTACTTGCCGTCCGTCATGGGGAGAATCAGTAAAAACTGAAATTTTTTAGAATATTTTGGGTACATTTTGGCTTTATCTCCCCTTTTCACTCACTTTATGGTCGAGTATCATTTGTAACTAATGGCATAAATTTAGCTTGATTATCATGCTTTATGTATCAGGTTTCAAACATCACTTGCGGGCCGTTTTATAACTTGTATCGGTCAGCAGCCATTGGACTATGAATATCTTATTTTTTAAGTTTTTCAATATAAGACCAGTCTTATCGATCGAGTATCAACTTACGATTCATCAAAATTTTTTGGTAATATCACTAGCTAACTGCCACTTAGGTCGAAAATCCCTTACTTGCCGTCCGTCATGGGAAGAATCAGTAAAAACTGAAATTTTTCATAATAGTTTTGGGTACATTTTGGTTTGATCTCCCCTTTTCACTTAGTTTATGGTCGAAATTCATTTGTAGGTAATAGCTTAAATTTAGCTTTATTATCATGCTTTATATATCAGGTTTCAAACCTCTCTTGCTGGCCGTTTTATAACTTGTATCGGTCAGCAGCCATTTGACTATGAATATCTTATTTTTTAAGTTTTTCAATATTAGACCAGTCTTATCGATCGAGTATCAACTTGCGATTCATCAAAATTTTTAGGTAATATCACTAGCTAACTGCCACTTCGGTCGAAAATCCCTTACTTGCCGTCCGTCATGGGAAGAATCAGTAAAAACTGAAATTTTTCAGAATATTTTGGGTACATTTTGGTTTGATCTACCCTTTTCACTCACTTTATGGTCAAGTATCATTTGTAGCTAATGGCATAAATTAAGCTTGATTATAATGCTTTATGTATCAGGTTTCAAACATCTCTTGCTGGCCGTTTTATAACTTGTATCGCTCAGCAGCCATTTGACTATGAATATCTTATTTTTTAAGTTTTTCAATATTAGACCAGTCTTATCGATCCAGTATCAACTTGCGATTCATCAACGTTTTTAGGTAATATCACTAGCTAACTGCCACTTAGGTCGAAAATCCCTTACTTGCCGTCCGTCATGGGAAGAATCAGTAAAAACTGAAATTTTTCAGAATATTTTGGGTACATTTTGGCTTGATCTCCCCTTTTCACTCACTTTATGGTCAAGTATCATTTGCAGCTAATGGCATAAATTTAGCTTGATTATCATGCTTTATGTATCAGGTTTCAAACATCTCTGAATCAGTAAAAACTGAAATTTTTCACAATATTTTGGGTACATTTTGGCTTGATCTCCCCTTTTCACTCACTTTATGGTCGAGTATCATTTTAGCTAGTGCCGTAAATTGAGCTTGATTATCATGCTTTATGTTTCAGATTTCAAACATCTCTTGCTGGCCGTTTTATAACTTGTATCGCTCAGCAGCCATTTGACTATGAATATCTTATTTTTTAAGTTTTTCAATATAAGACCAGTCTTATCGATCGAGTATCAACTTGCGATTCATCAACATTTTTTGGTAATATCACTAGCTAACTGACACTTAGGTCGAAAATCCCTTACTTGCCGTCCGTCATGGGAAGAATCAGTTAAAACTGAAATTTTTTATAATAGTTTTGGGAACATTTTGGTTTGATCTCCCCTTTTCACTCACTTTATGGTCGAGTATCATTTGTAGCTAATGGCATGAATTTAGCTTGATTATCATGCTTTATGTATCAGGTTTCAAACATTTCTTGCTGGCCGTTTTATAACTTGTATCGCTCAGCAGCCATTTGACTATGAATATCTTATTTTTTAAGTTTTTCAATATTAGACCAGTCTTATCGATCGAGTATCAACTTGCGATTCATCAACATTTTTAGGTAATATCACTAGCTAACTGCCACTTAGGTCGAAAATCCCTTACTTGCCGTCCGTCATGGGGAGAATCAGTAAAAACTAAAAATTTTTAGAATATTATGGGTACATTTTGGCTTTATCTCCCCTTTTCACTCACTTTATGGTCGAGTATCATTTGTAACTAATGGCATAAATTTAGCTTGATTATCATGCCTTATGTATCAGGTTTCAAACATCACTTGCGGGCCGTTTTATAACTTGTATCGGTCAGCAGCCATTTGACTATGAATATCTTATTTTTCAAGTTTTTCAATATAAGACCAGTCTTATCGATCGAGTATCAACTTGCGATTCATCAACATTTTTTGGTAATATCACTAGCTAACTGCCACTTAGGTCGAAAATCCCTTACTTGCCGTCCGTCATGGGAAGAATCAGTAAAAACTGAAATTTTTCATAATAGTTTTGGGTACATTTTGGTTTGATCTCTCCTTTTCACTTAGTTTATGGTCGAAGATCATTTGTAGGTAATAGCGTAAATTTAGCTTTATTATCATGCTTTATATATCAGGTTTCAAACATCTCTTGCTGGCCGTTTTATAACTTGTATCGCTCAGCAGCCATTTGACTATGAATATCTTATTTTTTAAGTTTTTCAATATTAGACCAGTCTCATCGATCGAGTATCAACTTGCGATTCATCAAAATTTTTATGTAATATCACTAGCTAACTGCCACTTAGGTCGAAAATCCCTTACTTGCCGTCCGTCATGGGAAGAATCAGTAAAAACTGAAATTTTTCAGAATATTTTGGGTACATTTTGGCTCGATCTCCCCTTTTCACTCACTTTATGGTCAAGTATCATTTGCAGCTAATGGCATAAATTTAGCTTGATTATCATGCTTTATGTATCAGGTTTCAAACATCTCTGAATCAGTAAAAACTGAAATTTTTCATAATAGTTTTGGGTACATTTTGGTTTGATCTCTCCTTTTCACTTAGTTTATGGTCGAAGATCATTTGTAGGTAATAGCGTAAATTTAGCTTTATTATCATGCTTTATATATCAGGTTTCAAACCTCTCTTGCTGGCCGTTTTATAACTTGTATCGGTCAGCAGCCATTTGACTATGAATATCTTATTTTTTAAGTTTTTCAATATTAGACCAGTCTTATCGATCGAGTATCAACTTGCGATTCATCAACGTTTTTAGGTAATATCACTAGCTAACTGCCACTTAGGTCGAAAATCCCTTACTTGCCGTCCGTCATGGGAAGAATCAGTAAAAACTGAAATTTTTCAGAATATTTTGGGTACATTTTGGCTTGATCTCCCCTTTTCACTCACTTTATGGTCAAGTATCATTTGCAGCTAATGGCATAAATTTAGCTTGATTATCATGCTTTATGTATCAGGTTTCAAACATCTCTTGCTGGCCGTTTTATAACTTGTATCGCTCAGCAGCCATTTGACTATGAATATCTTATTTTTTAAGTTTTTCAATATAAGACCAGTCTTATCGATCGAGTATCAACTTGCGATTCATCAACATTTTTAGGTAATATCACTAGCTAACTGCCACTTAGGTCGAAAATCCCTTACTTGCCGTCCGTCATGGGAAGAATCAGTAAAAACTGAAATTTTTTATAATAGTTTTGGGAACATTTTGGTTTGATCTCCCCTTTTCACTCACTTTATGGTCGAGTATCATTTGTAGCTAATGGCATAAATTTAGCTTGATTATCATGCTTTATGTATCAGGTTTCAAACATTTCTTGCTGGCCGTTTTATAACTTGTATCGCTCAGCAGCCATTTGACTATGAATATCTTATTTTTTAAGTTTTTCAATATTAGACCAGTCTTATCGATCGAGTAACAACTTGCGATTCATCAACGTTTTTAGGTAATATCACTAGCTAACTGCCACTTAGGTCGAAAATTCCTTACTTGCCGTCCGTCATGGAGAGAATCAGTAAAAACTGAAATTTTTCAGAATATTTCGGGTACATTTTCGTTTGATCTCCCCTTTTCACTCACTTTATGGTCGAGTATCATTTTAGCTAATGGCATAGATTTAGCTTGATTATCATGCTTTATAAATCAGGTTTCAAACATCTCTTGCTGGCCGTTTTATAACTTGTATCGCTCAGCAGCCATTTGACTATGAATATCTTATTTTTTAAGTTTTTCAATATTAGAACAGTCTTATCGATCGAGTATCAACTTGCAATTCATCAATAATTTTAGGTAATATCACTAGCTAACTGCCACTTAGGTCGAAAATCCCTTACTTGCCGTCCGTCATGGGAAGAATCAGTAAAAACTGAAATTTTTCAGAATATTTTGGGTACATTTTGGCTTGATCTCCCCTTTTCACTCACTTTATGGTCAAGTATCATTTGCAGCTAATGGCATAAATTTAGCTTGATTATCATGCTTTATGTATCAGGTTTCAAACATCTCTTGCTGGCCGTTTTATAACTTGTATCGCTCAGCAGCCATTTGACTATGAATATCTTATTTTTTAAGTTTTTCAATATAAGACCAGTCTTATCGATCGAGTATCAACTTGCGATTCATCAACATTTTTAGGTAATATCACTAGCTAACTGCCACTTAGGTCGAAAATCCCTTACTTGCCGTCCGTCATGGGAAGAATCAGTAAAAACTGAAATTTTTCAGAATATTTTGGGCACATTTTGGCTTTATCTCCCCTTTTCACTCACTTTATGGTCGAGTATCATTTGTAACTAATAGCATAAATTTAGCTTGATTATCATGCTTTATGTATCAGGTTTCAAACATCACTTGCGGGCCGTTTTATAACTTGTATCGGTCAGCAGCCATTTGACTATGAATATCTTATTTATTAAGTTTTTCAATATTAGACCAATCTTATCGATCGAGTATCAACTTGCGATTCTTCAACATTTTTAGGTAATATCACTAGCTAACTGCCACTTAGGTCGAAAATCCCTTACTTGCCGTCCGTCATGGGAAGAATCAGTAAAAACTGAAATTTTTCAGAATATTTTGGGTACATTTTGGCTTGATCTCCCCTTTTCACTCACTTTATGGTCGAGTATCATTTGTAGCTAGTGGCGTAAATTTAGCTTGATTATCATGCTTTATGTTTCAGATTTCAAACATCTCTTGCTGGCCGTTTTATAACTTGTATCGCTCAGCAGCCATTTGACTATGAATATCTTATTTTTTAAGTTTTTCAATATAAGACCAGTCTTATCGATCGAGTATCAACTTGCGATTCATCAACATTTTTAGGTAATATCACTAGCTAACTGCCCCTTAGGTCGAAAATTCCTTACTTGCCGTCCGTCATGGAGAGAATCAGTAAAAACTGAACTTTTTCAGAATATTTCGGGTACATTTTCGTTTGATCTCCCCTTTTCACTCACTTTATGGTCGAGTATCATTTTAGCTAATGGCATAAATTTAGCTTGATTATCATGCTTTATAAATCAGGTTTCAAACATCTCTTGCTGGCCGTTTTATAACTTGTATCGCTCAGCAGCCATTTGACTATGAATATCTTATTTTTTAAGTTTTTCAATATAAGACCAGTCTTATCGATCGAGTATCAACTTGCGATTCATCAACATTTTTTGGTAATATCACTAGCTAACTGCCCCTTAGGTCGAAAATCCCTTACTTGCCGTCCGTCATGGGAAGAATCAGTAAAAACTGAAATTTTTTATAATAGTTTTGGGAACATTTTGGTTTGATCTCCCCTTTTCACTCACTTTATGGTCGAGTATCATTTGTAGCTAATGGCATGAATTTAGCTTGATTATCATGCTTTATGTTTCAGGTTTCAAACATTTCTTGCTGGCCGTTTTATAACTTGTATCGCTCAGCAGCCATTTGACTATGAATATCTTATTTTTTAAGTTTTTCAATATTAGACCAGTCTTATCGATCGAGTATCAACTTGCGATTCATCAACATTTTTAGGTAATATCACTAGCTAACTGCCACTTAGGTCGAAAATTCCTTACTTGCCGTCCGTCATGGAGAGAATCAGTAAAAACTGAACTTTTTCAGAATATTTCGGGTACATTTTCGTTTGATCTCCCCTTTTCACTCACTTTATGGTCGAGTATCATTTTAGCTAATGGCATAAATTTAGCTTGATTATCATGCTTTATAAATCAGGTTTCAAACATCTCTTGCTGGCTGTTTTATAACTTGTATCGCTCAGCAGCCATTTGACTATGAATATCTTATTTTTTAAGTTTTTCAATATTAGACCTGTCTTATCGATCGAGTATCAACTTGCAATTCATCAACATTTTTAGGTAATATCACTAGCTAACTGCCACTTAGGTCGAAAATCCCTTACTTGCCGTCCGTCATGGGGAGAATCAGTAAAAACTGAAATTTTTTAGAATATTTTGGGTACATTTTGGCTTTATCTCCCCTTTTCACTCACTTTATGGTCGAGTATCATTTGTAACTAATGGCATAAATTTAGCTTGATTATCATGCTTTATGTATCAGGTTTCAAACATCACTTGCGGGCCGTTTTATAACTTGTATCGGTCAGCAGCCATTGGACTATGAATATCTTATTTTTTAAGTTTTTCAATATAAGACCAGTCTTATCGATCGAGTATCAACTTACGATTCATCAAAATTTTTTGGTAATATCACTAGCTAACTGCCACTTAGGTCGAAAATCCCTTACTTGCCGTCCGTCATGGGAAGAATCAGTAAAAACTGAAATTTTTCATAATAGTTTTGGGTACATTTTGGTTTGATCTCCCCTTTTCACTTAGTTTATGGTCGAAATTCATTTGTAGGTAATAGCTTAAATTTAGCTTTATTATCATGCTTTATATATCAGGTTTCAAACCTCTCTTGCTGGCCGTTTTATAACTTGTATCGGTCAGCAGCCATTTGACTATGAATATCTTATTTTTTAAGTTTTTCAATATTAGACCAGTCTTATCGATCGAGTATCAACTTGCGATTCATCAAAATTTTTAGGTAATATCACTAGCTAACTGCCACTTCGGTCGAAAATCCCTTACTTGCCGTCCGTCATGGGAAGAATCAGTAAAAACTGAAATTTTTCAGAATATTTTGGGTACATTTTGGTTTGATCTACCCTTTTCACTCACTTTATGGTCAAGTATCATTTGTAGCTAATGGCATAAATTAAGCTTGATTATAATGCTTTATGTATCAGGTTTCAAACATCTCTTGCTGGCCGTTTTATAACTTGTATCGCTCAGCAGCCATTTGACTATGAATATCTTATTTTTTAAGTTTTTCAATATTAGACCAGTCTTATCGATCCAGTATCAACTTGCGATTCATCAACGTTTTTAGGTAATATCACTAGCTAACTGCCACTTAGGTCGAAAATCCCTTACTTGCCGTCCGTCATGGGAAGAATCAGTAAAAACTGAAATTTTTCAGAATATTTTGGGTACATTTTGGCTTGATCTCCCCTTTTCACTCACTTTATGGTCAAGTATCATTTGCAGCTAATGGCATAAATTTAGCTTGATTATCATGCTTTATGTATCAGGTTTCAAACATCTCTGAATCAGTAAAAACTGAAATTTTTCACAATATTTTGGGTACATTTTGGCTTGATCTCCCCTTTTCACTCACTTTATGGTCGAGTATCATTTTAGCTAGTGCCGTAAATTGAGCTTGATTATCATGCTTTATGTTTCAGATTTCAAACATCTCTTGCTGGCCGTTTTATAACTTGTATCGCTCAGCAGCCATTTGACTATGAATATCTTATTTTTTAAGTTTTTCAATATAAGACCAGTCTTATCGATCGAGTATCAACTTGCGATTCATCAACATTTTTTGGTAATATCACTAGCTAACTGACACTTAGGTCGAAAATCCCTTACTTGCCGTCCGTCATGGGAAGAATCAGTTAAAACTGAAATTTTTTATAATAGTTTTGGGAACATTTTGGTTTGATCTCCCCTTTTCACTCACTTTATGGTCGAGTATCATTTGTAGCTAATGGCATGAATTTAGCTTGATTATCATGCTTTATGTATCAGGTTTCAAACATTTCTTGCTGGCCGTTTTATAACTTGTATCGCTCAGCAGCCATTTGACTATGAATATCTTATTTTTTAAGTTTTTCAATATTAGACCAGTCTTATCGATCGAGTATCAACTTGCGATTCATCAACATTTTTAGGTAATATCACTAGCTAACTGCCACTTAGGTCGAAAATCCCTTACTTGCCGTCCGTCATGGGGAGAATCAGTAAAAACTAAAATTTTTTAGAATATTATGGGTACATTTTGGCTTTATCTCCCCTTTTCACTCACTTTATGGTCGAGTATCATTTGTAACTAATGGCATAAATTTAGCTTGATTATCATGCCTTATGTATCAGGTTTCAAACATCACTTGCGGGCCGTTTTATAACTTGTATCGGTCAGCAGCCATTTGACTATGAATATCTTATTTTTCAAGTTTTTCAATATAAGACCAGTCTTATCGATCGAGTATCAACTTGCGATTCATCAACATTTTTTGGTAATATCACTAGCTAACTGCCACTTAGGTCGAAAATCCCTTACTTGCCGTCCGTCATGGGAAGAATCAGTAAAAACTGAAATTTTTCATAATAGTTTTGGGTACATTTTGGTTTGATCTCTCCTTTTCACTTAGTTTATGGTCGAAGATCATTTGTAGGTAATAGCGTAAATTTAGCTTTATTATCATGCTTTATATATCAGGTTTCAAACATCTCTTGCTGGCCGTTTTATAACTTGTATCGCTCAGCAGCCATTTGACTATGAATATCTTATTTTTTAAGTTTTTCAATATTAGACCAGTCTCATCGATCGAGTATCAACTTGCGATTCATCAAAATTTTTATGTAATATCACTAGCTAACTGCCACTTAGGTCGAAAATCCCTTACTTGCCGTCCGTCATGGGAAGAATCAGTAAAAACTGAAATTTTTCAGAATATTTTGGGTACATTTTGGCTCGATCTCCCCTTTTCACTCACTTTATGGTCAAGTATCATTTGCAGCTAATGGCATAAATTTAGCTTGATTATCATGCTTTATGTATCAGGTTTCAAACATCTCTGAATCAGTAAAAACTGAAATTTTTCATAATAGTTTTGGGTACATTTTGGTTTGATCTCTCCTTTTCACTTAGTTTATGGTCGAAGATCATTTGTAGGTAATAGCGTAAATTTAGCTTTATTATCATGCTTTATATATCAGGTTTCAAACCTCTCTTGCTGGCCGTTTTATAACTTGTATCGGTCAGCAGCCATTTGACTATGAATATCTTATTTTTTAAGTTTTTCAATATTAGACCAGTCTTATCGATCGAGTATCAACTTGCGATTCATCAACGTTTTTAGGTAATATCACTAGCTAACTGCCACTTAGGTCGAAAATCCCTTACTTGCCGTCCGTCATGGGAAGAATCAGTAAAAACTGAAATTTTTCAGAATATTTTGGGTACATTTTGGCTTGATCTCCCCTTTTCACTCACTTTATGGTCAAGTATCATTTGCAGCTAATGGCATAAATTTAGCTTGATTATCATGCTTTATGTATCAGGTTTCAAACATCTCTTGCTGGCCGTTTTATAACTTGTATCGCTCAGCAGCCATTTGACTATGAATATCTTATTTTTTAAGTTTTTCAATATAAGACCAGTCTTATCGATCGAGTATCAACTTGCGATTCATCAACATTTTTAGGTAATATCACTAGCTAACTGCCACTTAGGTCGAAAATCCCTTACTTGCCGTCCGTCATGGGAAGAATCAGTAAAAACTGAAATTTTTTATAATAGTTTTGGGAACATTTTGGTTTGATCTCCCCTTTTCACTCACTTTATGGTCGAGTATCATTTGTAGCTAATGGCATAAATTTAGCTTGATTATCATGCTTTATGTATCAGGTTTCAAACATTTCTTGCTGGCCGTTTTATAACTTGTATCGCTCAGCAGCCATTTGACTATGAATATCTTATTTTTTAAGTTTTTCAATATTAGACCAGTCTTATCGATCGAGTAACAACTTGCGATTCATCAACGTTTTTAGGTAATATCACTAGCTAACTGCCACTTAGGTCGAAAATTCCTTACTTGCCGTCCGTCATGGAGAGAATCAGTAAAAACTGAAATTTTTCAGAATATTTCGGGTACATTTTCGTTTGATCTCCCCTTTTCACTCACTTTATGGTCGAGTATCATTTTAGCTAATGGCATAGATTTAGCTTGATTATCATGCTTTATAAATCAGGTTTCAAACATCTCTTGCTGGCCGTTTTATAACTTGTATCGCTCAGCAGCCATTTGACTATGAATATCTTATTTTTTAAGTTTTTCAATATTAGAACAGTCTTATCGATCGAGTATCAACTTGCAATTCATCAATAATTTTAGGTAATATCACTAGCTAACTGCCACTTAGGTCGAAAATCCCTTACTTGCCGTCCGTCATGGGAAGAATCAGTAAAAACTGAAATTTTTCAGAATATTTTGGGTACATTTTGGCTTGATCTCCCCTTTTCACTCACTTTATGGTCAAGTATCATTTGCAGCTAATGGCATAAATTTAGCTTGATTATCATGCTTTATGTATCAGGTTTCAAACATCTCTTGCTGGCCGTTTTATAACTTGTATCGCTCAGCAGCCATTTGACTATGAATATCTTATTTTTTAAGTTTTTCAATATAAGACCAGTCTTATCGATCGAGTATCAACTTGCGATTCATCAACATTTTTAGGTAATATCACTAGCTAACTGCCACTTAGGTCGAAAATCCCTTACTTGCCGTCCGTCATGGGAAGAATCAGTAAAAACTGAAATTTTTCAGAATATTTTGGGCACATTTTGGCTTTATCTCCCCTTTTCACTCACTTTATGGTCGAGTATCATTTGTAACTAATAGCATAAATTTAGCTTGATTATCATGCTTTATGTATCAGGTTTCAAACATCACTTGCGGGCCGTTTTATAACTTGTATCGGTCAGCAGCCATTTGACTATGAATATCTTATTTATTAAGTTTTTCAATATTAGACCAATCTTATCGATCGAGTATCAACTTGCGATTCTTCAACATTTTTAGGTAATATCACTAGCTAACTGCCACTTAGGTCGAAAATCCCTTACTTGCCGTCCGTCATGGGAAGAATCAGTAAAAACTGAAATTTTTCAGAATATTTTGGGTACATTTTGGCTTGATCTCCCCTTTTCACTCACTTTATGGTCGAGTATCATTTGTAGCTAATGGCATAAATTAAGCTTGATTATAATGCTTTATGTATCAGGTTTCAAACATCTCTTGCTGGCCGTTTTATAACTTGTATCGCTCAGCAGCCATTTGACTATGAATATCTTATTTTTTAAGTTTTTCAATATTAGACCAGTCTTATCGATCGAGTATCAACTTGCGATTCATCAACATTTTTAGGTAATATCACTAGCTAACTGCCACTTAGGTCGAAAATCCCTTACTTGCCGTCCGTCATGGGAAGAATCATTAAAAACTGACAATTTTCAGAATATTTTGGGTGCATTTTGCCTTGATCTCCCCTTTTCACTCAGTTTATCGGTTGAGTATCACTTGTTGCTCTCAGAACCTATTCAGCTTGAGTATCAAGCTGTATGAATTAGGTTTCATAAACCTCTTGCTGGCCGGTTTGGCTTTGTCACTTTTTATTTTGTCAGTAGGTAATTTCACTTGTGTTTACGACTCAATCGTAAATATTACTGTGTCATATGCAAACGTTTTTAGCCTTTACTACTATCTTACTCTTTATGTGGTCAAATATCCCTTGCTTGCCGTCCTTCGAGTTGTAAATCCTTGATAACTGCATTCTTTCCACGCTTCGCCTACTAGGTTTTACTATAGTGTAATCGTTTTCATTTATATGATATAGCTATGACAAGTACCTGTGTGTAGAATATACAGCTGATGTATCTTTGTTTATGTGCATTTTTCCATAATTTATTATGTGAAAATAAAATAAGCATCAAAGATCGAATTTGGCCGCTGAACAACAAAGTTAGCGGCCGGGGCGGCCTACCATGATGAATGCGCTGAGTGCTTATTTAATAATTTATCATGTTTGCTATAAGTAAGTATAGTAAATACAAGTGTCACGTGCTATTTCACTGGCTTTTTAAGACGATTTGTTTGGTATAAAATTTTGACTCCTTAATTTGGCTGGGTTATCGGCGGCTGCTAACTTTGGCTGCTAACTTCACACCGGTTCAACTGTCACAAAAGTGTGATCTCATAGTTGTCTCGCTACCTACTGTCAGTTATGCCATGTCGAATAGAGGCCCTGTCTTACGCTGGTTGCAATCTAAACTAGTAGTCCGCTTCGAACTAAGAACTGGCGATTTACTTGCAAACGAGATGCCCAATATAACAAGATCCTTAAGATTTTTTTTCGCCTTCTAGCTCAACAACCCCTTGATCGATCCTGCTCATATACGAACTTTCAAATTATATGTATCTCTGCTACAACCCTAACAAATTTCATGAATTTCGTCTTTAGTTTTAATCTGTGTACTGTACTGTTTTATTTTATTGAGGTGTGCAATAATGAGTATTTGTATTGTAATCATTGATTTATATAAAAAGGGTATATGGTACCAGGCGCTCGATTGTGTGTCATCAAATATAGGTTCCGGCACCTATATTGAATTAGTCGTGTGGCAGAGTCTCTCAGTCACACTTTGTATACGCAAAATATGGAGGTCTCCCTTGCATACCCGTGTTAACTATATAGGTTTATCTCTTTTGCCCATAATGCACATACATTATAGCGATGTGTAGCATTTTACAAGTGTGTATGTGCAGGACCACATTTCAGTTTTGTTTACTATGAACGTCACTCAGCTTCCTTTTTGTTTATGTATATGATTGTAATGCACGATCAGAAAAGCGCTAAAGTTATCGCGACTAAAACTCTCAAAATCAAATAGGCATCGAAATGCCGAGACGTCCCAGTAGCCGAAGTTGTTTGTAAGAACTTCACTTCGCTTACGCTCCGTTCGTTCGATAATTATATAGAACATTACCTACCTGAAAAAAACAGGCACGTAACGCACAGCTTAAAAAAATTGTTCATGCAAGTCGTGCAACACAGACACCGCATGAACCCTTTACAAGGACTACGAGGTCATCACATATAGGCTCAATTTTATTAGTAAAATTCTACGAGATGAGCAGCACACTTCGACTTCAATAGTGTTCTACACTATTTTGTACTAATTGGTATCGTTTTTTAATCATGAAAAACTAAGAAAAAATATTTTTCTCGCAAAAAAAAATTGGTTTTGTATGGAGGGTTCGCCGGCTGGGACGACGTGACCCATACAACAAAAAAGAATAATGCGTAGTTCTATAAGAAGATATATCAAAACAGCTTGAGAGACAGCCAATGTACCTATCGTTTAATTAAAATGAAAAAAAAGCGACCAATATCTTATTGTCATTGCAGAACGTCGTATTGAAAAATATGCAGCTACGAATGTTAATGGCACCTTTTGACTTCCTTTCGCAAGCAGCTTTAAGCCAAAATCTTTAGTTACATTTCGTTTGTTTAAACAATGTGTAACAAATATGCTGGTGATCCGTTTAATATCATAATTAGGAACATGCATGATTTTTTTGGAAGACGTCATTCGATTCTATTTCCCTGTAGATTCAAATGTCTCTAATAAACCTACTATCTATGATAGCCCTGAAACGTGAAAAATGTGAAAATACGTTAGGAATCTGCGCCGCGTATACAAAAAGTGTGAGGATTGTGACGTCACCGACCACAAAGTTGCAAAAAACTGTTTGGAAGGAACAAGTTTTTGGGAGATTTTTGTAATTTCAGGCACGAAAAAATGCGTTTAGCTATACAGTTGTCGTACATTTTTTTTCTTCTTATAAAACCGAACTGAAGTTTCGAAGATACATTTGAGGTATAAAAAAAATGCCTAAAATTTTAAGTTTTTAAACCGCAATATCTTTAATAACCTGTTAAAAATTATTACGGATTTCCACTTATTTACATTAATTTGGGGTTGTTGAACGTGTTCATGGAACAAATTCAATTAAATATTTTTAATGCATGTTCTCTATTGAAATCGTATTCTAATTTTTATATGGAGTATGTTGGTTTTATATGGAGGTTCGGCCGGCTGGGATGACGTGTCCCATTTTTTAGGTACCTTCTATTTTTCTTAGTCGCAATACCAAACCAATTATGTCCTTAAACAGATCACTAATATTTTTGTTACCTGTATAAGTAGAACACTTTAGACCTATGTCAAAATATGTTTGCAATACGTCTTTTTGGTATGGCAAAGTAGATAGTATAAGCGGCTTATATTCGAAACGTTCCAAAGCGAGTGCAGAACTTGTGACGACACGGCTTCGGATTGGGGACAGCAGCCATTTACAACTTTGTCATATTTAACTATACTAACTTTTGCTGCATAGGTATGCGCCTGACTAAATTGTATTAGCAAACATTCTATAAGAGCAGTTATACGAGGTCCCGTTGTAATTATAGTATCTAAAACATTATATTTTGCTTACAGTAGACACAACAGTTGACCCGCAAATGTACATACCAACTCACTCACAAATTTTACTGTTATTTAAAACAAGTAATTACCAACAAATTTTTTGGTACACACTTTTATTGCTGACTGTCTACTACGTACAGTATATAGCATTTTCTTGTAAATTACGGAAGTATACCAAATTTCAGCTAAACCAGACACCGGAAAGAGGTTGAAATTTAACTTATAAGATTTAAATCAAAGAAAATAAGGGTCCAAGCTAAATAAAATTGTGAATTCGATACGTTTGTACCTATATTGGAGCCATTAACCACGTATAGTATGATGAATTTTGTCGACAAATCCACCCCCATACCATTTGTTTTCTCAACCATTTTTAAACTGCGCTCCTTTAAAATTCTATGGCACCAGCACACTCTACCGCCCTTGGTAAATTAACCATTAAATTGTCAAATTGTCTCAAAAAAACTCATATAAATTGCACCCGTTTAAAATGGATGAGAAAAAAAATGGTATGGGGGTTGATTTGTCGATAAAATACTATACGTGGTTAATGGCTCCAACATAGGTAGCCAAACACATTGTATAAACGTCATGTTGGGCATAGGGCACAAGGGCACAAACAATCTAAAGTTTTATAGGATACATTTTAACGTGAAATTCGATGGGAAAAAAACCTTATTATTCCATACGTTTAAGAGAGACTTCAACATTTTTGTTTAAATAGTCCTTAACTGCTAAGTGCATGATGTTAAAATGATTCTTATCAAAGTTTAGACCAATTCCAACATTGGAATTAAATTAAAAGCCAGGAGGCAATACTGACAAAGTTGGGCGTTTCGCCGAGTGCAGTTTTATAAGGTTTCGGCTTAAGCGCCTAAGCTTACAGTTAAATATTTATAAACAGTATATTGCTTCCGGAAAACGCTGCAGATAACCTGACAGCAAAGATAATGCAGTAATAGGGCACAGTCTAAGGAATAAATAATCGTGCTCCTAGTCGTAGTTTCACAGCTTTACAGCGTTCAGCTTCTTAAGATGTCATTTTATTTTTATTTTCTTTATTGGAGAAACTACAGAGGTAAGTACTCGTACATAATAAAATACAGTTTAGTATGTAGAACATTAGGTGTATACCTACTTCCTTAAATGTTCACACTGAGAGATTTTAACTTCAGTACATATAGAAATGCTATGGTAAACTAAGCCAAACTTATCACACTAAGCTAGGTACCAACAATACAACGATATACAAATCATCATCAATACAAGTCATACACTTGGTGGTAATTATATTGTCAAACGTTAACTTGGTCAAACGGAGCATAATGTTTGGCGTCATCTAATAAAGCTGATAAACTCGGAGTAGGTATTCTTAGACTGTGCAATATGCATCTTTATTACTAGATTTTATTTGATGATATTAATGCTTGTTTTCTTAACAAAACTACTTAGGTACCTGGTCTTTTTCGTTTTATTTTATCCTACACAGTGAATCCTCCTTTTTGTAAAGGGTCGGCAACGCGCATGTGACTCTTTTGGAGTTGCAGGCGTCCATAGGTTACGGTAGCTGCTTACCATCAGGCGGGCCGTATGCTTGTTTGCCACCGTCGTGGTATAAAAAAATCCTCTTCTAATGTAAAAATGGATGAAAGTAGGTTTAACCTACTTTCATCCATTTACATTTAAAAATACTAATGGCCTGTTTCACAATCTCCAGTTAAAGCATATCTGTCAGATAAATGTTTGCTGTCATTTTCTTTTATATGACTGGAGAAAAGGATAGCAATAATTTTAACTGGCGGATAAGTTTATCTGGAGATTGTGAAACAGGCCCTAAAACCTACCAAAGTAAGGACTTTAGGAGGAATAAGGATTCAAACAAACGTCTCCACATAAAAACATGATTTAATGCACATTCAGCTGATTCTGAGCTACATATACCTATTTAAATCCACTGAAAAAGAAAACTATTACTGTTTTTTATACGCCAAAATCAATACAACGCATTCCATAGGTAATCGAATGAGCAGAGCGCAAGCGAAGCGAAGTTGTTACAAACAACTTCGGACCCAAATGTCACCTGGCTACTGGGACGGCTCGGCATTTCGATAGCTTTTTTATTTTAAACCGTTTTTCTGATATTTATAAAATCTGTTGAGGTTGTCGCAGAGATATATATATATTGTAGCATGACGCTACGTTTATCGTACGACATCTGTCGACTTTCTTTAGAACTTCTGTGTGTAAGGCTAGGTTGCGGTTGATATATAAAAAAGCGTACATTGTGATTCACGGCATTGCAGGTAGATGGCGCTTATATCAGTCCGCATTTTGAGATACACGACTGGCAGTTATAAATTGAGATAATATTTGCGCTAATTTTGAATATGAATTTTTGAGGTATTCCAGATTGTCAAAAAAGAAAAAAAAGTTGATTTTGATGGAGTGTGTCAGATGGACGAGGAGATTTTTAAATAAAAAAACATATTCTGGTTTAGTCTGAGGGTTTTGCTATAATTTGCTTAGTTGCAACGTGTTGAAGTGCGATCTATTTCTCTAGATCTTTGCGTTCAAACATTATATAGCAAGTGCTAATACATTATTGAATTAAATACAAATTATTTTTAAAAACCAAATACGTTGCCGGACAAAAAGGCCACCAGTGGGACCGCCTGAGCCGGAAGGACTCCGGAAGGCGCTTGTGGGTGCCGGACCGGCGAGACGGTCTGTAACCGCCGCGTGTTCCGCGTGATTCTTCACCGTCGTCAGAGAATTAGAGCCCGCATCCAGCGGGCTCTCCAAGTGAGAAAGAGAGTTCAGCGAGCTGTTGGGTCCGCCTAAACCAAAGGGGACGCTTGCCCACGAACTCTATTCAAATTCAACTACAGCTTTCTTTAGCCATCCTGTCTTTCGAGAATATCATATTATTAAATTTTTTTTATAAACGTTATAAATCCGATTCCTTTTTTTTTGTATCCAGTGTTTTTGTGCCATAATAGCTTTTTTGTGTTGTTTTGCTAAAATATTCCCAAAATTCTAATTGTCTCGTTTGACGGGCGTACAAAGACCTGGCTCTTTAATTTAGGCTACGTTCAGCCAGCGAATCATCTGTCACCATCCATATCACCCGCCTCATTAATCCATTATTTTCCTGCAGCCAAATTACCAGCCGAGTCTTTATTTGTACTTACCAGTTTTGTTAGTACTCCATCCTTTTTATTTTCCTTATGTGCGGAAAGTAGACGTTTACGATACTAAGGTAACTATTGAATGTGAAATATCCTTATATAGATACAGTTATCGTCATTTTTATGTGAAGTGCTAATTTTAAATATTCTGATTATTGTAATTTAATTACATTCTAACCACTAAGGAAGTTATTGAATGCGAAATATCTTTATATAGATACCGTTATCGTCATTTTTATGTGAAGTGCTAATTTTAAATATTCTGATTATTGTTGCTAATTTTAAATAATTTACTTTATCTTCAAAATTAAACGTGTTAATGCAATTATAGAAGTGTTTTACTGCAATATATATAATATGAGAGTTCGTATATGAGCAGGAGTTAGATAGGAGTTAGTTAGTTTGAGTGGAGACCGCGACTCGGCAAACGTAGTGTAGGACGCCCTCTGGCAAGGTGGGATGACGATCTGCGAAAGACTGCAGGCAGATGCTGGATGCGGCAAGCTGAAGACAGGGCGCTATGGCGCTCATTAGGGGAGGCCTATGTCCAGCAGTGGACTATTATAGGCTGATGATGATGATGATGATGATGTATATGAGCAGGAGTTATGGAGCTAGAAGGCCAAAAACTATCTTCATAATGGTCTTGTTATATTGGTCAATTCGTTTGCAAGTAAATCGCGTGTTCTCAGTTCTAGCCGTACTACTAGTTTAACAGCTTTTATTGATCCTGCTAGTCCTTTATTAAAGAAATTTTAAAATAAATAAAGCCGCGTTATGCTGGTTAAATGTATGTATTGTGTTGAAACCTTGGATGGAAAATTGCGAGTTTTCCGGCTCGAGTGGCGCAGACCAAATCCTGGCACCGATTTGCTCTCCACCAGTCAAGAGATTGAGACCTAACTCTAGACTGGTCTAGGCTGTTATTAGGATTTCAGTTCTCGCTCATTCTGTAAGTAGCAAACTGGGAACAGTAGTTATTTACTAGGTAAATGCAATGAAATTAAATGAAATTTCAGGTAACTAAAGGCCCATATACAGGGTGGTCTTTGACAACAGTCCTTCCCGGAAATATTGCATCGTTTGAGTGATATACAGTTGATTTGTAATGGTTAGAATCATGAATTAAGTAAAAAATAATAAAACCAAATTCACTACTTTTTCACTGTGGTGATGACCCTATTGCATCTGCACTTCACGGATAGATTACGTCATCGCCAACGGGAGAACTCGGAGCTTAAACTTATTAACGAGCGTTGACGTAATAGCAGTGATGTATGATTGACGAAATGTCAAATAAATCAAATGAGAAAATATTAATATCAATTACTTTATTACTAATTGCCATAACTTACACTATCTTCACATACGGCATTCTAATGTTCCTCCGCGTCTTACAATGCTCGCTGCAGCCCGTGCACGAGACACGATGTCGGTCATGTCGGTGCACATGAGATGGTGTCTGCTCTTCAACATTTTTGCAACGCATTGGAACCATAACATAACATATTTTATAACAATCACCAGCAGTATGATTCGCGGACAGGACGATCTCGACCAAGTAAAACTTAAAACCTCTGTAGGTATTTTGTAAGCGTGAAGGCGCATGCTTAAGAACTTTTAGTAGGTACTGTGGTGACTCATTCCGAAATATCGACCCTCTGATCTCGAACTTGCAGGACTCTTTCTCTAGTCTAACCGCAAGTTGCACAATGGAACCTCCACGTTGGTCATTCTGAGCTGCTAGATGTACAATGGGCTGATTTTTGGTAGCACGTAATGTAAATGTTTCACTGTGAAATAGTTTCATTTCCTAAGCATATTATTTACAGCTACTATAAACTTCTTAAATATTTTATCTGATCTGTGGTCATGCCGGAAATAAACGAAGGGGATTTTGACAACTCCGTAAACGTATCCGATACGTTCCAAGGCCGTAGCTGTCACTTCGTGGAGATGTACAGTCGACGTCAAAGATATGTTTACACTTTTGCAGCTTACTCCTTTGTAATAAGGCTCAAAAGTGTAAATATATAGCTCGCGAGGAAACCGCATAATTTTAACAGCGTTATCTCGACCTTATTTAGAGACTAAAATGTCAAATAAACTTTTCTGAAATTCACCTTGTGTCGGAGTTATAACCAATTAAAAACATAAAATAGTTTGATTATAACTCAGGACTGAACGCTTTCTTACCTAACGGCAATTTTACCACTATATCATTATAGGCATCCCTGTTGACAGACACTCAATCAAAGTGACAGGAAACACTTTGCTTTAACTTTGATTTTAAGAAAAAAAAGTCGTTTTATTTGGTTTTAGGCATAGTTTTGTCATTAAGTAGTTTGTTGCGTGAATGTTTCAAAGGCTATAAGTTAAACACGGTTACACATATTTACATAGTTTCTATGGGGAAAATATAGTGCTATGGCTAAACTATCTCCCATTTCCGTAAAGGTCCATCGTGGACTTGCACCGTGTATAAAACTAACAGCAACTTTGTAATATCAACTTAAACTAAAAAAATATTATAAAGCCCGCCAGCCAGACCAGAAATATATGATTATTGTCAAGAGGGCGCTATTATTCTCATTTATATGGCAACAGTTCAGTATACTCATAGAGCGTATTATTCTCTATGGTATGGTGACATCTTGATTGGTTTACCTATGGATGGTACAAGAAGTATATAAATCTCTATGTTTAAAAAAGTGTCCGTCAAAAGGCGATAAACTGATGGCGCCACAATGATATTTTTGATTAAATTAATTTTGAAATTAAAAAAAATTAATTCCAAAATAATTATTTGCGAAGATGAAAAACACTCTGAGTATCAATTTTATTTAGAAAGTCATATAAGTATTAAATATCGGTAATTCATTTCAAATGCTGAACTATACCTAGCGCCACCCGGAGATATTTGGAACTATTGTTTAGTGCTTACCGCTGGACACTTTTTCGACCGTTTTCCTATGAGAGAGTTCCATCCTTCCTATACCATCCATAGGTTTACCTGTCAGCTCCATGTCAGCTCTGATGTTAATTTGAAAATGTTTCACTGTGAAATAGTTTCATTTCCTAAGCATATTATTTACAGCTACTATAAACTTCTTAAATATTTTACCTGATCTGTGGTCATGCCGGAAATAAACGAAGGGGATTTTGACAACTCCGTAAACGTATCCGATACGTTCCAAGGCCCTGTCACTTCGTGGAGATGTACAGTCGACGTCAAAGATATGTTTACACTTTTGCAGCTTACTCCTTTGTAATAAGGCTCAAAGGTGTAAATATATAGCTCGCGAGGAAACCGCATAATTTTAACAGCGTTATCTCGACCTTATTTAGAGACTAAAATGTCAAATAAACTTTTCTGAAATTCATCTTGTGTCGGAGTTATAACCAATTAAAAACATAAAATAGTTTGATTATAACTCAGGACTGAACGCTTTCTTACTTAACGGCAATTTTACCACTATGGAACTCATTATAGGCATCCCTGTTGACAGACACTCAATCAAAGTGACAGGAAACACTTTGCTTTAACTTTGATTTTAAGAAAAAAAAAGTCGTTTTATTTGTTTTTAGGCATAGTTTTGTCATTTACATATTTTTAATTTAAGAATACGTTCAGAAAACAAGAAAAAAAAACAAAAGTCATATGATATTTTTTACTTCTTTTGGCCTCAGGAGTACGCTGCTAAAATTATGCGGTTTCCTCGCGAGAACCTTGTATATTTGACGTCGAATGTACACCCTTGCCTATATGTAAGCAGAATAGCCGTAAGCTGAATAAAAGATCACGTAATATGACTTACACGGTAACGCGGCCGGAATGAGGAGTGCAATGAGGGACAAATAAAAGTGCTTCTCGAGCGAGTGAATAATGTACGAACACGGATACGGTAGGAGCAGGAGGAGGGCTTAGTGATAGGGGTAGCACGTAGCGGTATGTTTTGACCGACATTGATGACATTGAGCTTGACACGACTTCATTTTGAAGAAATCACGAGCTTGTCAAGATCCCAACTGTCCCCGGAGTACATAGGCTAGTAAATATTTAATTAATAGATAGGTTTACAGTTATTTAATATTATGGAACATAGTGTTGCGTTCCTGCTGTTGAGTATGGTTGCCAAAGAGCTCAAAGAGGACCCAGTGTGTTGACGATGAGGGACCCTCTTGTTCCTTTAGCCGTCAACACAGTGAATCCTTCTTTTTTGTAAGGGTCGGCAACGCGCACGTGACGCCTCTGGAGTTGCAGGCGTCCATATTCTACGGTAGCTACTTATCCACCAGGCGGGCCGTATGCTTGTTTGCCACCGTCGTGGTATAAAAAAATATCGAATAACTTTATAGTACGTATGCTATACTATTATTTATTCTGTGACGTTTGTCCCTGATTTCATAGATTTCCTCGATGGAAAGTGTAGGTACAGTCGAGGTCAAAAATACCTTTACAGTTGAGTGTTACAAAAATACCTTTACATTTAAATATGTTTACACATTGCATGACAAAAACATGCTTACAACTCACATGACAGATTCTGCTTTTCAGTTAATGCTCCAAATTTCAGTTTACAATCTGTCTTCCATAAAAACATTTGCAAAAATTGTGTCATAACTAAACATCGGTATCAACGTTCAAATTTCGTGGCACTTGGTAAGGGTCGCAAAAAAAGAAATACATAGGTATCATTGTTTTATTTATTAGTAATAAATAACATTTAATTTATTTTTATTCTTAATCGTACTTTGGTAAACTGTACATATATTTAAAGAGGTTTATATTCTTAATACGTCATAGAACCTCAATACTCATTTCATTATCCATTTGTAAAAAAAATTCTAAATGCCAAATAGGCAACAAACATGCAAAATAATATGTGGTAAAATCTTCAACGATAATAGTTCTTAAAAACACTTACAACTACAATTTAGCATTGATAAATCTTTACCCAACTCCCTATCAGACTTGAGAAAATGGATTTGACGCAGTATACTGATTTTATATTCACTAACGAAGGTGCTTGCTGTACTATTTGCGAAATGAATATAAAAAAGAAAAGGTACAATATAGAGAAACATTTGAAATCAAAATCTCATCAAGATAAATTATCTGATTCACGCTGCCATTTACAGGATATAATACGAGATAATGCTGATTTCGAAATTAAAGACGATATCGTATATTGCAAATTGTGTAATTCGAAATTATTTCCCTCTAAATCTAGTATCGACCGCCATTTAAAAACAGATTTACACAACAAAATTCATAAAAATAATGCACAAGAAAAATTTAATAAAGATTTAACAGAGTTTATGATTTGTTCGAATATACCGTGGTCAAAATTAGACAATCCTAAATTTAGAAATTTTGTAGAAAACCTTTTAAATCATAAATATGGAAACGATATTACTGTGCCGAGTGAAACAAAAATACGAGTAAAATGCTTACCTGAATTGTATGAAAAGAAAAAAAATGAATTGAAAGAGAAATTACAAAATAAAATGATTTACCCCAGTGTTGATGAAACATCAGATTCCGTGGGAAAAAAAGTGGCAAATATTTTGATCGGAGCTCTAGATGGAACTAGTACCCAGCCACATTTATTTGCTTCTAAGGTATTGGAGGCGACTAACCATTCGACAATAACCAAACTCGTTGAGGAAACCCTTGAAGATCTTTGGGGCGATGAATACAAAAAAAACATGGATAAATTATTATTTTTTATAACGGATGCCGGTTCCTACATGGTAAAAGCAGCTAAAAACCTTGTTCAGAAATATAAAAATATGACTCATGTAACATGCATAGCACATGGATGTAATCGAGTCGCAGAGATAATTAGAAGTCTTTACCCGACCATAAACAGTTTGATTGACTGTATCAAAAAAATATTTCGTAACGCTCCTTCAAGGACAAATTTATTTCATCAAATGTGTGTAAATATTCCTCTACCACCCCGACCCGTGATAACAAGATGGGGAACATGGTTAAATGCTGCCTCATATTATCACATGCATTATGATAAAATCAAATCTGTCATCGATGCCTTAAATCCGCGTGAAGCGAGTGCAATTTCTAAAGCAAAAAAAAATTTCCGTAACCGGAATTTAAAAACTGAGTTACTATTCGTCGATACACACTTTAGTATAATTGCTAAGTCAATAAAATTATTGGAGGATCCAAAACTGAGTCTAGCAGAATCATTAAACATTGTTCATGGTTTGCAAAAAAAAATATCAACGTTAAGGTTACATCAAAATGCCAGAAAAGTTTATTTTAAATTAAAAAGTGTATTAAAGAAAAATCCTGGTTATAAGACTGTACAAATAATTAACCAACTATCTAAAAACAACGAGGCTGAAATACCAGAAAGTGTAAATAAAAACTGTGTGCAAAATTTTCAATGCTTGACATACCTTCCTATTACCTCAGTCAGCGTGGAAAGATCTTTTAGTAATTTAAAATGGATATATTCTTACAGACGTCAAAGATTGACAGCAAAATCTATGGAACAAATTTTAGTGATCTATTCTAACTCGTAAAATATTGTATGCCACACCTGGACATAAAGTGGCTTTTTCCGCACGCTACGCGTACGGATAGAGCCGCTTTCTGGCCAAATGTGCACATATTTTTCCAACACGGGAGGTAATAAAGAAAGCCCTCGATCGCATAATTACGTCCCTCGCTTGCAGCTTGGGCCGCAACAATTGCGATTGCGCGGCCTTTCTTTGTTTTACCACCCTAATTAGGAAATGTACTATTTAGGGGCTTTTTTATTTACATATACAAAATAAAGGTTAAAAATACTAAGTGATTTGTTTGTATTTATTTTTCTGCCAACCGTACATTGCCACGAAATTTGAACGTTGATACCGATGTTTAGTCATAACAGATTTACATTGCATGTTACAGAATAAGATTTACTGCCAATGTGCCGTAAATACGTTTACATTTTCAGTGACATTAGAAACTTTACGATCAAGCTTACTTTTCGATTACGTACACCCATTGTTACATAAATATCTTTACAGATTTGATTAGCCCGTTTTTTATTTTAATAATGACATGAAATCGTCATAAATATAAATTTCGGCATTATAAAGAGAGCTTCATTATTTATTAACGCTAACTAAACTTTACTAACTTTCGGCTTTATTATTTATTGTTTATTAAGGGAGTTAAAAATAGTACTATTTTTTTTAGCTGTATTTGTTTGGTTTAGTGTTTTTACATACATTATATAGTATGTCGACAAGAAATCCTTAGTAGTAATTGGGCGGTTTCTTTATATCATATTAATAGACTAGCTGTGCCCGCGGCTCCGCCCGCGTGGAATTCGGTCTGTGTCAGTAAGCGGCTAATTCACCCCTAAATTCTCTCCCGCTACCCTTGAGGTGGAACTTGAAGTAAAGTTGACAGATGGATACGCTAGAGGACAGTAGTCCTAATAAAATATTTTAAAATTACCTCTAAATGAAACTACACTCAAAAATTAATACTTTTTTTTATCATATTTTTTTTGGCATGATTTAAACGACATAGAGTAGTAGGTGTATATCGGACGATACAGGACCACTGTTGTATTTATACGTTCATGTCCACGGCAAATGTCATCCAAATCGATCCTCCCGTCAAATCAGTCTAAGCATGAAAGGTAAGAACAGGCGCGGTTGAAATTGGGGAAGGGGGGGGGACACAAATGCAGAAATGATTTTTTTCTATTTGAGGTGCACTTGGAGGGGGGGGAGGGGTTCATGACCCATGCAAATTTAACTCAATCGAGTGTAGTGGCTACCCCCCCTTTTAGACGTTGAATTTTTATAGGCTGCGTGTAATCTGGCTGGGGATTTTCTTGAATTGGAATAAGTAAGGGGTGATTTCCGGGATAACAATGCAAAAAAGAACCGGCCAAGAGCATGTCGGGCGATACTCAGTGTAGAGTTTCGTAGATCAAACATCCGTTCAAAAGGTCGTTTATTAAGGGATATTTGGCGGCGCTTACGTCGTTTTACTATTCGGCACTTCCTTTCAATATGCGTTTTTGACTGATAATTCAAAAACGTCTGAACCGATTTTTTTCGATATAGTTTTTATTGAAAGTTCTTATCAGGCCTCACCAAATTTCAGCTTTCTAGTGCAAACGCTAACTGAGCTAGACCGTGGACAGACGGACGGACATGGCGAAACTATAAGGGTTCCTAGTTGACTACGGAACCCTAAACAGAGATAAATAGTAGTTTATGTAACTGTTACGTAGTAAGGCCTAATTAAGTAGGTACAGAAGCATACACTGCTTTACCTACACACATATATCCATTGAAACCATTAGAATGATCGCCATGACCAACCTTATTGCGCCGGCGGTCGGGGGGGCAGATTTTCATTACGTTACCGTAATAATGTAGGTAATGAATTTTCATACGTTTTTACCAAACTGTCACAGATGTTACGTTACTGGTTGCAATAATGGTGGTAATTACATACGGTTCCGATAGAGGATTTATGATATTGGTATAGATCAAGATATTTATTCTTCAATGTAAGCACATTACAATGCACTAAAAAAATAAAATACATGAGTGTCGTGGAACACGCGATTAGAACGAAGTAATTATTTCATTTTATTTCATTATTGACTTTTTCGTAAATTTTGTGGTTTTAATTTTTTTGTATTTTTTTGAAATTTTTAAAAGGTTTGAAATTTTTGAAATTTATGAAATTTTTGAAATTTTTGAAATTTTTGAAATTTTTGAAATTTCTGAAATTTCTGAATTTTTTGTAATTTTTGAAATTTTTGAACTTTTGGAAATTTTAGCACTTTTTAAACTTTTGGAAATTTTGAAAATTTTGGAAATTTTGGAAATTTTGGAAATTTTGGAAATTTGGAAATTTTGGAAATTTTGGAAATTTTGGAAATTTTAAAAATTTTGGAAATATGAACACCTCGACCAAAAAATTACAAATTATTTCAATACCAAATTTCATCTAAATACGTACAGCGGTTATTGGTTGTTTCTTCCCCATGTAAACTTCCACCCCTTTTGCATCCGCTTAAGGGATAATTTCCGAGATAAAACCATTTTATTTCCTTTTCCAGAGTTCAAATTATCTCCATACCAAATTTTATCTAAATCGATTCTGCGGTTAATAATTCCCGATACAAATTTCCAACTCCCTTTTCATCCCTTTAGGGTTGATTTTCGGGTTGAAAACTATTCTTTGTCCTTTCTCGAGGCCCATACTATCTCTATATCAAATTTCATCTTTATCAGTTCAGCGGTAAAAAAATTCTCGTACCAACTTCCAACACCCATTTCACCCCCACAAGGGTTTGAAAACTATCCTATGACGTTTCTCGAGACTCAAATTATCTCCATACTCATTTCTATCTAAATCGTTTCAGCGGTTAAAAATTCTCCGTACAAACTTTCAACCCCATTTTCACCCCCACCAGGGTTGATTTTTGGGATTAAAACTATATATTATCCTTTCCCGTGACTCAAACTATCTCTATACAAAATTTCATCAAAATCCGTTCAGCCGTTTTCACGTGATGCGCGGTCAAATAAACAGACAAACAGATAAACAGACAAAAATTCTAAAAATTGTTGGAACGTGTTCTGTTATCGATTCTAAGTATCCCCAGCCAACTTTTTTTCGATTATCTTCCATGTACAGACTTTCGACCCTCTTCAGCTTTATTATTTGTATAGATAAGAATAAGATATACTGCCAATGTGCCGTAAATATGTTTACATTTTCAGTGACATTAGAAACTTTACGATCAAGCTTACTTTTCGATTACGTACACCTATTGTTACATAAATATCTTTACAGATTTGCTTAGCCCGTTTTTGATTTTAATAATGACATGAAATCGTCATAAATATAAATTTCGGCTTTATAAAGAGAGCTTCATTATTTATTAACGCTAACTAAACTTTACTAACTTTCGGCTTTATTATTTATTGTTTATTAAGGGAGTTAAAAATAGTACTATTTTTTTTAGCTGTATTTGTTTGGTTTAGTGTTTTTACATACATTATATAGTATGTCGACAAGAAATCCTTAGTAGTAATTGGACGGTTTCTTTATATCATATTCTAACACATCTCAAATTATGTAAGAGTTCCTTTTAACCCTTTGAACGCCAAAGACCCATAAAGTGGTCATGAGAGGTCGTGCCTATCATGCTATTGACCCCCTAAAGTGGTCCGGACTAAGATGTATTGCGATCATGCCAAAAAAAACAATATATAAGCATTGTCGTTTATTTTTATTGGTGCTTGTGTTGCATTAAATTTATGGTGGTTAGCGTCTGACTGACCACTTCATTCGATCTTTTTATATGTCAATGAACCATTTTGCACGTCAGGCAGTATCAATTTGGGATTGTAAGAATAATACATTCTGTGACAAAAAATAATTCCGAGTGCTGAAATTCCTGACTCAGTGATGTTGATGTTACTTCATAAAACACCCGAGTGGAGTTCTTGTATATTCGGCGGGTGTCCAAACACTGAAATTTATGATGTTCCTATACTTATGAAGGCAAAAATCTTATTGAAGTTTCATTTATATATTTCTCCAACAACAAGAGCGTGCTTATTTCATTTGGGAAAGCCTATTGATGCTTGGGATCAAACAGCTGAGGCCGAAGAAAATCTCATGGATTTTAACGCTGACCATACGAACGACATCACTACATAGTATAAAACAAAGTCGCTTTCCGCTGTTTGTCCCTATGTATGCTTAGATCTGTAAAACTAAGCAACGGATTTTGATGCGGTTGCAGATTTTTTTAATAGATAGAGTGATTTAAGTGGTAGGTTTACATGTATAAGACATGCATAATATAGTAGAGAAACACTGATGATTTTAGAGGTTTAAATAAATAAATAAATATTATAGGATAATCTTACACAAATCGACCTAGGCCCACGGTAAGCTCAATAAGGCTTGTGTTATGGGTACTAGACGACGATATATATAATAGATAAATATGAAAATAGATGTCATATACTTCAGAAAAAGTGACCAAACCCTCCGGTGTCCGAGGCCAGATTTGAACTGGCGTCTTCAGCTTTCGCGGCTGCTAGATAAATATGGTTAAATACTTAAATACATAGAAAACATCCATAACTCAGGAACAATTATCTGTGATAAATGCTCTGACCAGGATTCGAACCCAGGACCTCCTGCTTCGTAGGCAGTGTCACTACCGTCTAGGCTAGAAGGCCGTTAAAAGGTTTCTAATGTGATGTCGTAAATAAACCCATTTTTTGCGCTTACATTGCAAACGCTGGCTGAGTCCTAAGAGATAGATCAAAATAATGTACCACAGTATTGTACACCTTAAAAAGGTCTACAAAAGAGTCCGCGATGGTATATATCTACCTCTTAGGGATAACCCACAATAACCATTTTTTATCCCGGGCGAAGCCGGGGCGGGTCGCTAGTAGTTAATATATTAGAATTCTATTGAACGTTCTTAATTTCACTACATCGGCTATTGTGAATTAAATAGAAAATTGGTAATTATTCAAATTAAGAACGTGCCCATCAAATCTGTAAACATATTTACGGCACATTAACAGGAAATCTAATTCTGTAACATGCAATGTAAACCTATTATGTCACAATTCGTGACAATGTTTCTACGGAAGACAGATTGTAAACTGAACTTTGGTGCATTATGTGAAAAGATGAATCTGTCATGTGAGTTGTAAGCATGTTATTGTCATGTAGTGTGTAAACTTATTTAAATGTAAAGGTATTTTTGTAACACTCAACCGTAAAGGTATTTTTGACCTCAATTATAAAGTCACAGATGTATATCTCGCCCGCGAGATACTATCGCTGCACGCTTGTGCTAACCGTGCTTGGTAGGGCATACCTCTCAATCCGCTCCCCGCTCCGCTCATCACCCGGCCACACGGTGAATTCAATCAGTTTCGCCCGCAAGGTGATCCCCGCTAAGGGCGCGTGCATAAATAAAGCGACTCGCGTCCGCCCTCATTCCGCGGATGTACGTAACTTATTGCCTTGGCCGAGATGGATGGAGGCTGTGTAATGAGTGCGATCGAAATGGGACGGTAACGCAAAACTGGTAGCGATATTCTCATGAGACGAGATGCATATTTTTCTAAGCACTAGTTCAAAGCGATGGTAAAAAAAGATATAAGAAAGGTAAAAGTCTTGACGAAACTTTAAATCATACCTGTTTAAGGTATGATTTAAGTTTCTCCCTGAAAAAAAAATTGCAAAGGTGCAGCGAGGCAATCTTGGCTGCGGGAAATTATAACCAATCGAAATATCTTCAATGTTTGACATCATGTAACTATAGTACAATTTATATCCAGACTAGCTTTTGCCCGCAGCTTCGCTCGCGTTAAATTCGGGGTAACACGGTTCCCCTTTGCCCTCCGTAATGCTCCATACAAACTTCCACCCCCCATTTTAGGGAAGTGGGGGATTAGAAAGAGACAAAAAGTAGCCTATGTCACTCTCCATCCCTTCAACTATCTCCACTTAAAAAATCACGTCAATTCGTCGCCCCGTTTTGCCGTGAAAGACGGACAAACAAACAAACACACACACTTTCCCATTTATAATATTAGTATGGATATAGCGGAAGCTTCTTCCTGAAGGAGAGGCCATTAATAAAAAATAAAAATAAAAGTATACCTATGTAAAATTGAAGTAAACTTATGAATATCTAAAAATGTAAACAATATTTTCAAATGTAAAAACAATAATAAATGGCTATTCTGATTCTGATTCTGAAAGCGGAAAAGCGCCTTTATTTATCTCCAGTAAACTTTTAAATCTAAATATATTAAAGAAGAAACTGACTGACTGACTGACTGATTGACTGACTGACATATCAACGCACAGCCTAAACCGCTGGTTCTAGAGATTCCAAATTTGGCACGTAGGTTCCTTATAAGGTCTAGGGATGCACTAAGAAAGGATTTTTCAAAATTCACTCCCTAAGGGAGTAAAATGGGGGTCCAAAATTTGTATGGCGAATCAAGATTTGTTAGACTATTTTATTCGAAACTTCACAGGAGTATATCTAACAATAAATGAGTAAATACGTGTTTCAGGTTTTTTGAAAATTCAACCCCTAAAAGGGGGAAATGTTGTCAAAAAGTCTGAAAATCAACATGGGTATTGCTTCTATGGTTTATCGGGTCGTTGATTACGAAAACAACAACGGTTTTAAAATCCAACATGACGGACATGAAATACCATCTCCCCTGTTGGGGTACAATGGGGTTGAAATGTCTAAATATCAATATGGGTGTCGTTTTTGTGTTTTTTTGGGACGTTAATTACGAAAATGGCATCGATTTTGATAGTTTGTATGGAGAACTTTGTTGTGGATATAGTTTAAGTCCCAAGAAACAATATACAATATTTTTTATCCCGAAAATCAATCTTAATAGAGGGGTATAAAAGATGTTGGTAGTTTGTATGGCGAATTATTAACCGCTGAACAGACGATTGAAATGAAACTTGGTACATATTATATAGATTGAGTCGCGGGAAACAATATAGAATAAGTTTTATCTCGAAAATCAACCATTTAGGGGGTGAAACTGGAGTTGAAAGTTTGTATGGGAAATGAATAACCGCTGAACCTATTTAGATGATTTGGTATGGAGATAGTTTGAGTTCTGGGGAAGGTTATATAATAGTTGTTATCCCAGAAGTCATTGCTTAAGCGGGTAAAAAGGAGGGTGGATTACTAATTCCTCGCTAATGAAGTCGCGGGGAAAAGCATATATTCAAGAGTAAAAATCTGTATTAATCATAATCTCTTAGTAGTAGTAAGTCGTTGCTGGCGTAACAATTAAACAATTATTGCAATCATTTCTTTAAAAAAAATAAGGGAACCGCCTTTACCAAAACGTGGTATACCGAAACCTCCAGAATGTAACGAATACCTTTCCGAAAACTGCATCAGTTCAGCGAAACGCGAGATGATCGCGGACAAACATACATTCCTACATACGTACATACAAACATACGAGTCTAACTGAGAACCTCCTTTTTTAGTACTTTTAGTACGCGGGCGAAGCCGCGGGAAAAAGCTAGTATCCCAATAATTTAACAATGAGTAATCAAAATAGTTTGTCTAGTACCTTACAACACACACCCCGTTTCTTGAGTAGGTAACCTGTTTGATTTCCCGGATCCGGGCATCGATTATCCTGAGTTAATAGTTTCGCAGTCATATGTCGGGCTTAATGTTTCTAAACACATCTAAATGTTGCTGTTTAACTGGTCCCTATAACACGAAACTTGCAATCATGTATCTATGTTAATACATATATAGTATAATATTAACTTTTAATAAACTTGTTTTGCATTTTAATTTTTTTCCTGCACGATTTTTCTCCCAAAACTTTTCCTATGAGAAACAAACTAGTTTAACTTTTACCTACAAGACGGATCGCAATTCGTAAGTAACCAGTTTGATTCCTCGGATCCGGGCATCGATCTTCTTGAGTGAATTGTTTCGCAGAGTCATTGATCGGGCTTAGTGTGTCGATGTGTGTCTGATTACCTGCTCCTAACTCTTGATACTGTTTAGTAGTGTCACGTAGCGCCGTCTAGTAAGAGCCGGTGGAACTATGTGATTAATTATTTTATTTTATGATAGTATTAATTTGTAATTATTAAAGAACATTTTATTTCGATAGTATGTAAAATAAAATAATTATATGTATTATTATTATATAATACAAAATCTCGTTCCGTTTTATTGTGTAATAAAACCTACATGTTTAGTTTGAAGCTAACTGGCAAAAATGGATTGGAGCAGAAAATATTCAAAATTCAAATGACTAAAAAAAGAAAATGGGAAAAAGAAAAGAAGATAGATACAAGAGAAAAACGTAAACTGGATTTTATCAAATACATTAGAAAATAAATACATTTTGGATCTTTAATGATTTACTTAAGCTATTAAGCTTGTGCTGCACATCGCTGCTGTTTGTTTCGGCTGATTTGTCAAGCCAGTTAAGAAAATGGTTTTCCTTTGCGGGAAGCCTTTGTAAAAGGAAGAATCGGTCCCCGAGCGGGGCAAGGTTTTTTTGGATGACTTCTCTAACGGAGATTCGAGGCCTGGAAGGTCTTCGCTACGAGTTCCAAATGCTTAGTGTATGTTGCTACTGATTTTTCCGTCATTCGCCTCAAAAGACATGCAGTTGAAATTTATGTTTTGTCTTCAGTGACAGGTACGTGTTGGCCCTTAAGTTTGCAGTAGTCTTGGACCTGTAGGTATCTTTTTATCGTTACCATTGCTTTTTAAAATGATTTGAATATCATAACAAAGGATGAGGTCTGATGGACAGTTTTGTTTGACATATTTAATGCACAGGTTCTAATACATATTATTTAATATCTTCAAATAAACTTAATTTAATTTGACAATGATGGTGGTTTATCCTATAATGTAAAACTTTAACGTACCAATAGCTCTCCGGATAACAGCTGAGCTAGTTGTTAGTATATTTTAGGGTGTATTAGCAGACTGAAAGAAGTAATAAATAATTACCAAGTGGAGACTGTGTTTCTTTCATTTATTTATACCCCTTAGTATTATGTAACCAGACGGGATAATTTATAAAGGTTTTTTTTTAAATATAGGTTACAAGAGGCACAGTGAGCTGCAAAGGTAGCGGGTGAGATATTACGACTCTTTGCGGACAGACTCTAGTTATAATAATCACCCCCCCCCCCCTGTAAGTTTCTCTGAGAGTCTTATTACGGTATAACACTGGCCGGTTACAAATCGCGAGCCATATTTTTGGTAAATCTTGTTTGAGACTGTACCTCTATACTGTATCCTAACTGAGCAGCAAACGTTATCTATCTGGCATCAATTTTTCTGATATTGACATGAAGTCAATTTGATATACATCAACCTTTGATTTGATAGCCCAAAACATTTGGCAGTCAAGGATTACGTTTTTATTGCTTAAATACAATGTTGAATCTGTACGTCACTCAAACGTAACGCGAATCAAAATGAACTTGACACGACTTTATTGTTAAAAGAATAAGAGCGTGTCAAGCTCTTTTTGAACACCTCACCCGCTTAGCTACTTCTGTCGCTGACTGTACAACGTAAGCGCCTGCCGCCAAGTCGTCCCTTTTGATTTGGACTATCACTTATACTTTACGCAAGCCATTGAGTAACGGGAGATGACATTCCTAAGAAATTATTTTTATCATGAGTTGTAGTGAAAATCACTAAAAGTCTGCATTAGCTGTTGGACCACTGACATGATTACACGCACTTGCGTTTGACTACTAAACGTAAAGGCTTGTCGGCAAAAATAGTATTATTCTCCATTCGTTCCGAAAACTCTAGGGTAAGGATCAAAATAAACATTAGGTACAAATAAAACAATAATTTAGGTATTACGTTCCCTTACAAAATTTGTTTAGGCAGAATATGAATTCTGTCAAAATAGCGGCACGTCTGTTTTGGTTTTCTTGCTTTAAAAAAGATTCAGTGACAGCTGTCAACCGCCAAACATGGCGCACTTGTTCTAGATAGCTCATCTTCATACATCGGGGTTTTCGGTGCGGGAATGTTTGACATTTGCCACAGAGTAGGCATTAACTTAAAAAACAGAATGTACTCTAGCAGGTTTCTACCTAATGAATAATTGATTGAAAAAATCATAGGTATCTATTTGTAATAACGGGACTTAACCGCGTATATATTTCCAAAAATATATATTTTCCCGTTATTACAAATAGATATGTGTAAAAACCGTGAAAGTTTAAATCAGTGTTTTAAAATCATAGGTATATACAATTTATATGTAATAGCTGACTGTTATATATATATTGTAGGTTCATATACCTATGATTTTTTCAAGTATTTTTTTTATTATTTCATGTAATGACTGATCATTATCAACCTCTTCAGTTAAGCAAATAGTTCATAAATATCGGACGTCAAGATTAATATTTGACACTTATTGTACCGTGTCTTTGTCTTAGGTAATTATCTAGTTGATAAATTTCGGATATGCAATTGCATTTTTAAAATACTATAAGTCAATACAAACATGCCACCAAGAAAAAAAGCTCGCATCATAGTGTGTATACTATTCACAGATAGGTAGTTATTCATTAGGCATAATATGATATTTTCTCAGACTAACCTATCTGTTTATCTCTAATCTTTCTCAAATCGTTCCCGCACCGAAAACCCCGATGTATGCATCTTAGAATACATAATAAATCAATAACGCAAGCATAATAAAATAACAAAGCAGCTCTCTTTCTAAAATAACGCACCACAATTCGCAAAGTCGGCACAACTCGTAACAAACCGGGTACCGGATCGAGTGGAGTCATAAAGCTCAGTTATTGAGTACACATGGTAATTTATTGGGGTCCGTCCCGGATCCGTACGAGGTGACAAGTGCGCGCGTGCTTTTTATTGTTACACCCGGGAACGAATATCGCGGAGCTGACAACCGGGATAGATTTAAAACACTGCAAAATTCATTGTACAAGGCGTAACAAAAATGCTGGTGTTTCATTTAACGCATTCACTGCCACCGACGCATATGTGCGTCACCGTGACTTTCACGCAGTGCCTTCGACGCACAGACGCGTTCATAGTATTAAGTGACTTTCACCCAGTGCCTCCGACGCATATGTGAGTTGTAAATTTCGAAATGATCCTCTTACGTCTAAAATGTTGCTTGTTGGGCCAGAAGATATTTTTGTACGAGTATGTATGTACATAAATTATATAAATGGTAGTAGAAAATAATAAGTAAGTAAAATATAATGCTGATGAAAAGACTATAGGTACCAGTAGCGTGGCGTGAAAGATTTCGTCGGTAAAGCCGGAGGGGCTTTTGGGCTCAATTTTGTTTGGAGTTCTTGTGCCACAAGGCAATTTTAGGCAAGCCAGAGGGAATGGAGTAGTATGGACACCACGCCACTAATAGGTACACACTTGAACAAAGAGGTTTGTTATCAATACAAACTTTAGTGTGAAGTTGGATAAGTGGATGACATATAATTAAAACGAGTATATGATCGGTTTCCATAATTGACAATAAACATTTGAACAAGATGCGTGATAGATGTGACAGATCTCATTCTCTCTAAATTCGTCTGTCTCTACATACATCACAGCGATCACATTGAAATAAAAAGTATTAAGTACTAAATTAATAATCATGGCTCGAAGCTATGAACAGGTGCTCCGTGATATGCGGGAGATATTTGGAGAAGACGATGAAATTACAGATGATGTTACTTCTACGGACCCTCAATCAGATCACGACTTGAACCTGAGCTCTGGAACCAACAAAGAAGGCTTTACAGGGAGTTCTGAATCCGAATACAGGTAAGTAGGCTTCTCAATCCGCCTTTTATGTTTACTTAGTCAAATGTGCAAGTCAAATCTCTTATGGTGTAACTTTATTGTACAGTCGAGTACATTCGGCGAATACTCGGTGCTGTCACATTATTTGGGCATGTATTAAAGTAACCAAACATGGCTACTAACTTAAATGGATACATAATTTTGTAACTTCCAGGCGTATACATATCTTTGTACTCGACTGTACAGTCAGCATCAAATACTTAGCAGCAGTCGAAATAGCCAAATATTACAAGTCTTTATTACTATAAAAACAAGGAAGTGTATCGATATACCTATTTGGCCACTTTGACTGATACTACCTATATAAAACACAGCACAGAATAATCCTTCTATCTACGTAGGTACATATTTTCACGCCTGTATTCAGTAAAAGAGCATGCAAAGCACGCGAAATTACAGTGCCACTTTTTACCCGACTACGGCGAAGCAATGGAAGGGTAATCATTGAAAACCTATGTATGTTCGACTTTAACGTCGCTACTTGTGAACCGATTTCTAGAAAATCCGATGTTTATCGGTTTATCTTTTTTTCTAGCAAGTATAGGGTAATATTATCGGGTAAAAGATGAATAAAAAGTGACATTTAAGTATACGCAGCAGCAGTGAGACGTGTACGGGTAAGGGTAATTGACTGTATTTTTTCCAGTTCGGAGACTGAAATTACTTTAGAAGAGGATAGCGTAAGGATCGAAAGTACCTCACAAGAAGAGGAGTGGACAAATCATCGAGTACATACACAGCAGATGCCGACGCCACCTACTCCTGTTTTACGTATTAGCGATGCAACAAACAAAACACCATTGGATTATTTTTTGGTACTTTTTAATGACATTTTTTTTAAATATTTAGTATCATGTATCAATTGCCATGGTAATATTGTTAAAGGTAAGACGAATTCAGATCAAAGCAGAGTGAAAAAATGGAGTGATACTAACAAAACGGAGCTATTAACATTTTTAGGTATCTTGTTCTTTATGGGTTCAGTTCCGTTGAAGAAAATAAATGACTAATGGAGAAAAACTCACCTAGTTCAATTTTTCTTAGGACATTACATGAGCAGAAATAGATTTCTACTAATTCTAAGAATGCTGTATTTTACTACTCTAGATGTAGATGTATTTACTCTGCTGTTGATCCACTTATACATACTTTCAATAATGCTATGAAAGATATCGTTTATCCAACGAAACAACTTGTAATTGATGAATCAATGGTGTTATTTAGAGGGCGATTAGGAATACGGCAATACATTAAAAATAAAAGGCACAAGCATGGTATTAAACTATACGTTCTTGCTGACCCTGAAGGCCTGGTTCATAAAGTACACATGTACAAGGGTAAATCTGATAAAGAAGTTGGTGGCAAAGGCCATGTAAATAAAGTTGTTTTAAAATTATTAAATGGTTACCTAAATGCCGGACATTCCGTCTACATGGACAATTTTTACAATAGCATTGATTTAACTGAAGAGCTATTATTAAAAAAAACATATTGCACTGGTACTCTTCAATCAAACAGAAAAAATAATCCGGTCGTCGTAACTGGTAAAAAACTATCACGAGGTGGTAAAATCTACCGTTATAATAAAAAAGGGATTTGTATATTAAAGTGGAAAGACAAAAGGGACGTTTTAACCATAAGCTCTGAACATTCACATGAAGCTCAAGTAACAGTAAACCGGCGTGGTGTCGAAGTAGAGAAACCCAACATCGTTTTACAGTATAATAAATTCATGAAAGGAGTTGACACGCATGATCAAATGCTAGCGTATTATACATGTGAGCATAAAACTATTAGATGGTTCAAGAAAATCGGTATTCATATTTTGCAAATGATGTTTACAAATGCGTACTTTCTTTATAAACGAGGGACCGGTAAAACAATTACTCTGCAGGTTTTTCGTGAAAAAGTTCTGTTTGAAATTCTTCCGCCGCCATTATCTGATTACCAAGAACCGACCTTTGCAACTCATATGCCCATTGAGTTAGTTCGCACTGATGGAGGCGTCATAAAACGGCGTAGGTGCGTAAGATGCCGGAATTTATATAAAAAAAGAAAAGATACGACTATATTGTGCCCTGATTGCGATGTTGGACTGTGCCTTTCGTGCTACAAAAGCTATCACATTGAAAAAGGCTTACTCGTGAAAAATATCGCATAATTTGTATTAGAACTTTTTGGTATGAATATATTTTTTAATTCACATCAAGTGTCCGACATGTCAAAGAAATAAAAGAAAATGGCGTTTTGAATGTCTAGGTTTGTTTATACGATCGGTTATTTTTGAAAACGCAACAAAATGAATAAAAAAAACATCATTAATAAAATCTTCTCTAAGAATCCTAATAGTCTCTATAAAATTGCAATGCAACGTACGATTGAAATCATTGCTGTACAGTATGATTTTTTTGATAATACATTGCCATTTTTCGAGCAAGTAAGTTGGTCATGTTTATTTTTGTAGAAGTTTCCTGCGAAATTAGTTGTCCTTACTTAAGGCTCTTAATGATCCATAAATGTTTCTATTCTATTTTTTGATTGAGGTTATGGCTTGGAAAGATATTAGTCTTGTTACCCTGTTCTAGACGTGTGCGCCGCCATAAAAATCCGCGGCGGCGGCGCGCCGGGTATTTTTGGCGGCGTGGCTGCGCCACGCCGGCGTCAAGGTCACTTTTGCCTATACTCGCAAGGCTCACGTTTCGCATTAAAAATATGTTAAATATCAAAAACTTTTAGGGAACATAAAACGATATATAGGGCCGTTGGCTTATGTAAGGGTGTTTTTTTTTCTAGTACACTTCAGTCCTGCCTTTTCGGAAATCGCTTTTATGTTGATGTTTGTCATAATTGTGATAAATTAAGAGCCTTTTAAAGCTAACTCCATCTGCATCCACTCCATCAAGCGTGTACCAAGGCCAGCTACCAAGAAATGTCTTGAGGGAGCTCGCCAGAAGGTTGCCTCTCAAGATAAAGGACGTTATAAGGGATCCTTTTGAAGATACAGAGATAACATGGAATGGCTTCAAGGCGGTTGCGTCCGAAACAGCGAAAGAAGTTATCCCCACTCCAGGGAGCCAAGCAAGACGGAAAACCTGGATTTCTGATGCTACCTGGGAACTTATTGAGCGACAGAGGACTTTCAAAGAACAAGGCCTTAACATACACTTGCGTGAAAAGGGTATGCAGACGCGATAAGAATAATTCAATCCATGCTAAAGCATGGATTGAATTATTCTTGACGAAATCGAAAACCATGCTGCAACTGCCCATTCTAAAGACTTGTTCCAGAAAGTCAAACTTCTCACCCGCGATTACAAACCTAGAAGCTGGCAGATAGCGGATACTGATCTTTATCAGACCTGGGAAAAGTGTTGGCTAGATGGATTCGGAACAACTCTATCGAGAAGTTCTGGAACATCTTTTAGTGCGAAATGACGCTGTGCATCCACTAGAGCCGGAAATATTTATTTCCGAAGTGGAACACGCTATCAGACGTCTGAAAGTTAATGCCGTCGGTACTGAGGGTATATGCGCTAGTCTCCTAAAGAATCTAGGTGGCGAAGGTACACAGTTCTTACACCTGATTTGCTGCAAAGTGTGGAGAACTGGCCAGTGGCCGAGAGACTGGACTGAATCCATGGTTATAAATACCTCTCCATAAAAAAGGCTCGACGCTAAAATGTGACAACTATAGAACTTTGTCTATTATATCGCATGCCAGTAAAGTATTTCTTTGACATCATGAATTCGCGATTGACAAAGTTCCTGGAGCGGCAAATACTTGCAGAGCAGGCTGGCTTTGTGTCTGGGCGAGCAGATTTTCATCGTGCGCCAGATCATCGAGAGATGTCGTGAATGGAACAAGCCATTAGTCCTATGAACGTGAAATCATCCGGAGGATTCAAATAGCGAAGGGTGCTATGACTCGGTTAGATAGGGTCTAGAGAGATCGCGGCATACAGAGGCAGACTAATATTAGACATGCGTTCCCTGGTGTTTCCAATTTTCCTATACGGTTCTGAAACTTGGACTATCAAGGGAGATCTGAAAAGCCGTATTGACGCGTTTGAGATGTGGTGTTGGCGAGGGCTTTTACGGATACCTTGGACTGCGATGCGATTAGTACGTAATCAGTCCATACTAGAGGAGCTACGCATAACACGCTGGTTGTCTACAACGTGCCAGGCAGGACCAAATACTTCGGACACCTCTCTCGACGCTTCTCGGATAACCTGGAGAGGATCATCATAACGGGAAAAGTTGAAGCCACAAGACTAAGAGGCCCTCCCCCTGCAAGATGGTTTGCCCAAATCACTGCACCCATGCAATTAAAACTGCAAGAAGCCATGCGCTTAGCGAGGGATAGAAGCCTATGGAGGAACCTGGTCTTCAACAGAAAGACATGATCCTCAGCTCTGAGGGAACGACTAGTGATGATGAAGATCCTTTTTTGACTCGCAGTAGGTCCAAACATACTGTTCAGTATTAAGGATCAATCCTGCCACCGAAAACACTTCTTTTCTCAGGATAATTTAGTTGGTGGTACAATTTTGATGGCAGATTTATTATTTTCGTTACCAATCTTATTAATAAGGCCATCGACTTAATATTTGTTAGGTGAGCGGTTAAATCATACTCATTTATTAATCTCCCGAAAGAGAAGAAATTGACGAAACCCAAACTATTTCAATGTGTAGATGTTTTCATGGTTTAATTCATCAATATACTTTGTTAAATTTTAAACTGACTTTCCTTCATCGGTAATTGTCATTGGCAAATTTTTGTCGAATTCTGAAATTTTGGCCAACGGCGTGGATTTTGAAATCCGCGGCGGCGGCGGCGGCGTGGGTCCCACGGCGCGGCTACGCCACGCCGGCGCGGCGCACACGTCTACCCTGTTCACATTTGGGTGTACAAATGTATACAGGGCGTCCCACGGCCATGCCACATGGAGGGAAAGTACCTTTAATAGAACATTTTACTGAAAGAAGACATTATCTAATTTTTAAAAGTTAGTAATTCTGCATTCAAAGATTTTCTAAAAATTACTTGCTTCGTCCGGGAATCGAACCGACTCACATGTGAAAAAGAAACATCCTGTATTTTTATGATCCGTATCGCAAGAATGTACAAAACTAAATCATTAAAACATGGTATCACAAAAGAAAGGCAAATAGTAAAATCTATGATTGAAGTTTCAAGATTCAGTTCGATTCCTGACAAAGTATGAAAAATTCGATTTTTTCAAAAAAATCTATGAATGCCAAATTACTCACTTCTAAAAATTAGATAATGTCTTCTTTCAGTAAACTTTCTTATCTGCAGTATTTAAGGTACTTCCCCTTCATGTGGCATGGCCGTGGGACGCCCTGTATATGTGTAAAAAAACTAGATTTTATTGTTAACATGAAGGTCAGCTAAGTTCTTCGTAATTCATTATCATTATGATAACTTCCGCGATTTAGTAAGTATTCATCGGAATAAAACAATTTAAACGGTTTAAATCGCGTACATTGAAACTGTGTCCAATTCCTGACGTTTCGAGCCCTTTCCAGGTCCCATGATCATGGGCAACTAAATAAAAATAATCGGGAAAGATGTCAGGAATAGAGAGTTTTAGTGTTTTAGTTTCAATATACGCGATTTATACCGTTTTATTCCAATCACTATATAATTGTACATTTTATTATGAATTTCAAATTGCATTGTACGAGTAAATTCACAAAATGGTTGTTTGGATTTAAGGTTGAAAATATGAGTTGGACGTTGTATTGTTTAAGACTTCCACAAGTAATACATACCGATTTATTCTTTGAAGTATTGCCAAATAATACGGTATCTCTTACGGATGAGGGAATGATGGCGACAGGTTTTTGCGAAGACTGTCGTCGTCTCTATTGGAATCCTGAAGGCGTCGATGAAATAGACGCAGTTACGTTATACTGTCGGTTATGCACTAATGAGTTATTTTGTAGAAATAAAAATAAATAAGGTATTTTTAAGTTCAGTTACCCAAGAATATTTGAATATAATATTGTTTTTTTTTGGTGTCAGTATGCCAATTTCTATAGTGCTCTGTTAGTCGATTCAGATGTATTAGATTTAGTTCAATTTTAGTTATAAGTATATGAAGCATAATTACAATCAATTGGTTCAATGTGATTAAAGAATATAAAACATTAATTACCGTGTTTCATTCAAAACAATGTTTCCTAGAGTTAAAATAATTATCCAGTACCAATGCGAACAAACCACTGTCAAATTAGTATGAACTCATATGTGCGGCGGAGGCACTGGGTAATAATCCGTTGAACTCACATGTGCGTTTGAGGCACCCAGCAAAGTGCGGCACCTGGCGAATGGCAAGGGAAAGAGGGTGGCAGTGAATGCGTTAAGTGCATATGTGGTATAGTATTCTAATTATAAAAAAAAAACTAAGAAAAAAAATTCTCAAGAAAATAAAACGGTTTCGTATGGAGGATTGTCCGGCTAGGCCGATTGGACGACATGTCCCATACTTTGAGTATAAAGCCGATGGAGACGCCTTAACGTAAACTCTTCGAACAATTTTTTTCACCACTTTTAGCGGGGGGCGAGGTAAACACGTACAGCACACCACCAAAAGATAAGTAACACAACAGACACAAATTTTGCTGTTGCGATAAACGCACACTACAAAAAAATTCGACACATCAAAAATTACACGCACACAGACAGAGTTTTTACGTAACTATGCAGCAACACACGAATAAGATAGTGATGAGACACATCTGATGAATGAGTCAAATCAGTTTGATGAATGAACTGAATTGTCTTATACTATTTATTATAAAATTGTTAGTGAAAATTCTGTACATCAGTCAATATATTATTTATTCAAATAGTAACAAGCACTTTTAAAGTGTCAAGTTTTACATATATAACATTAAACTAAATATCAGAGCAATTCATTGGTGCAGTTATTGTTTTTAAAAACTTTGAATTATTATAGATATGTCAAACTTAATAATAAGAATTTCACAAAAGGATTGTCTTACACGAAGATTGTACAAAAAAATCTAGTCTAGAAACTTACTAGAATAAAAATCTTAATTTCAAAAATACATTATTATTTATTTATTTATTATTGAAGATATGACCCAAAAAAATATTATTTCTATGTATGTCTGTCTGTATTTATGTCGCTTTGTGTCCTTAGCCCTCCTGCATAGCTAAACTGTGGAATGAACTGTCGCCCGCGGCTTTTCCGGACTGATACATAGGTAAAGATATTAAAGTAGATTGGTATTTGTAAGAACCTATGTGTATGAAATTATATTGTAATAAAATAAGGGTCATCTATCACCACATACATATAGAATTACTTAAATATTGATTGAACAAAGGAAAAGCAATAAAACAAATTGTTCATTTAATTAGAATGACCACATTTTTATTTATTTAATCTTTATTGAACAAAAGAAAGACACAATCGTACAACGGGCGGATTTAATGCTATATAGCATTCTCTACCAGTCTCATATTTATTTAAATTAAATTCTCTGCTGAAAATAGATGACATATACTTCAGAAAATTTGACCAAACCCTCCGGTGTCCGAGGCCAGATAAATTCTCTGATTTTGATTTTGATTTTTTGATTGATTTTAAATTTTCTGGTAGGGATTTTTAGTGGCCAGCCTATTGCCACTTCAACCTGCTAACTTTTAGAGCTATGTCGGTCACCTTGGTTCTCTGGCGGATCACATCGTTCCGAATGTTGTCCTTCGGAGAGACTCCGAGCATAGCTCTTTCCATAGCTCGCTGAGCGACTTTAAACTGGTGGACCAGCCATACCGTAAGTGTCCACGTCTCAGCTCCGTAGGTCATTACGGGTAGGACGCACTGATTGAAAACTTTCGTTTTCAAGCATTGCGGTATGGATGACGAGAAGACTCGGCGTAGTTTCCCAAATGCTGCCCAGCCTAGCTGGATCCTCCTTTTGGCCTCCTTCTCAAAATTGTTTTTACCTAACTGCAGGATCTGCCCAAGGTAGGTGTACTCAGAAACAATTTCAAGGAGGTGGCATTTTTATTTATTGATTTTTAAAATGAATAAGTTTATTGTACACGTGACGAATACATTTCTGGGGGTCTACTTTTTTTGAAATGTAGGATAGACGAACATTTGTATATTTTTCCATAATGACGTTTGCGAGTTCCAAATTATGGTTTACTACTCCGTTATCATACGCATGATCGTCTATACCAGCAAAAAGTTCTTTTCTCAAAAAATGCTTTAGTGCATTCGTTACAATAAATTGCGTAGTCACTTTTGAATTTAATCGTCTATTATTGCTTAAATTCTTTCTGATTTCTTTTTCGCACGCATAACATAAAGCAATTACCGATTTTGAAGCGTAAGTAAGGTACCCTTTTGATTTTTGGTAAATGAGGCTTTCTTTATTAGCAGGTCCCAAAATTCCTTTTAGACATGTGGCACATTTCATGACTTTTGCCGCAGAAAAAGCCGAAAATCCTGCTACATATTCAATCACCTTCTCTCCAAAGGGTGATATAAATACTTGACTTTCAATATCGTCCAAGATGTTGTCTTCAGTTTGTGAAGATGTAGTTACCATTTCTAGTTCATCCTCTTCTCCGCGTATGATAACGGTTTTATTAATTTTTTCAATAGCTGAGGAACAGTTAAGAATGGTAATTTTTTCTAGGGGAATACAATTTGTCCCCGTGGATGTTGTTTGAAGTTCTGTATGGATGAGCAATTTTTTATAAATAGCTTCAAACTGGCGTGCAGTGGGGTTATCATTATAGCCACCGTGAGACCGGATGACGGAAAATATGATTTCAATATGGTCTTGACTAATTTTATGCATTGGAAGGTACTTCAATTTTCCCTGCAACACCAAGTCTTTAAATAAAGCCTGAGTACTTTCTATGCAGATCAATAAACCAAGAAAGCCAGTATACCGTGGTGAATCCAGTGAGTTTTTTCGAACCATTCCAGTGTTCTTGCTTTCCACATCTATGTGCAAATGCAAAAGGACTTGTCGAGCCTCTTGTAGTCGGTTGAAAGCTGTTTGGTAGTTCTCTTCGTTAAGAGCTCTTTTGAAGCCATAACTTCTTGTTCGCGAATCCAAGATATCAAACAGATCATTTATTAACTTTATGAAGTTTGCCGTAGCTTCCACGTCACGAAAATCGGCCATTTTTAGTATATTCTTGCAAAATAATAGCGATTCTGCAACGCTTGCGCTAAACAGCTGTGCTGCGAGTTTGACATTCATGATTTTTGTTTTGTAGTATATATGGTTAGCACGAAGCCGGTTCGCTAAGTAAAATAATTCTTCGTCTTGCAGCGTGTGCAGTTTTTGAATGAAATCAAACTTAATTTCTCGTTGAAATTCGTCAATGAAATAGTGATAATCTGAAAATGCATTTCGGACTAATTTTATCATGTGGCAAGGATCAGCAAAAAAAGCAATGTTTTGACCAGTGGAAGGATCCAAAAAACTTGTTTGTAAATTTTCAGGGTCTAAACAACACCCTAGCTCTTCTGCCATAGCAAGATTAGCTTTTACGCCGTCACATGTCAGCGATTTAACTTCCACTCCTGTTTCATGGACAAGTAATAAAGCTTCAGTTACCAACCGAGCTTTTTGTACAGCAGTCGTGCCTTTAACAAGAAAGTATCCAATCGGAACTTTGAATATTTTGTTTATGCCTACAAGCAAAACTACTAATGCGTCGGTTGCTATCTCTGAACTGTCAGAAACTTTTTCAAAACCGTGGTTCACATATCCATAATATCGTTTGGTTCGAGGTTCCCATTCTGCCCCATTAGGATTAGCCTTAATTTTCATTTCATCGAAAACAAGTGCGCAGTAAATTTTTCCATCTTCTTGCTCAGCTCTTAGCTTTAACGCGTATAAGCTTTCTTTTGTAAAGCCAGGTTGACCATCGATGTTCGAATACCATTTCGACAAAGTCCTCGGATGAGGTAAGCAAGTCCCAAATACTTTACGTACATACTTATAAGCTTTTGGCGAGTAAAAATGTAGAGTAAGGGCAAAGGACCTTAACTCTGAAGAATATTTTGTTCTGGGAAGTTTGCTATCGTCACTTTTTTTCATTTGTCGAACAAGCAATTCTTTTTCTGTCACACCAATTTTACTCAAAACCATTTTTTCTTCCTTATTAATAAATATTTTTTCTTCTAAATTAGTCAAAAGCTCTTTTAGAGTATCAACCTTTTTTTTAAAATATCGGTTTTTGTCTTGCAACTTCCGTATTTTCTTAATTTTAGATTGTAACTGCGCCCGTAATTTTCTTTTTCTCGGAGATTCAGACTGAAAAAAAAACAATCTAATTTTTAAACAGTTAAATATTATGCATGTGAGCAAGATATAGCAGCCTTTAAATCGTGATAGCGTAGATGAGTGAGAATTAAAAGCCCAAAAATTAAGTTAGTGAGAATCCTCCATAAGCAATTCAATTATCCAGCAGATAATGCTGGTTACGTTTATCGCGCAATAAATAAATTACATGTACAAGGCATATAGCATGTAGAAGGAAAGTGTCAGATGCTTTAGTCATTTATATCTAGTTTTCATAGATGAACCGCCTTAAAAAAATTTAAAAGCAAAACATAATCCGTTCATGTACAGATTTCATTTGAATCACCTTTAGAAGTCGGTACCTGTTGGATAAAGAAGTTTACGTGATGTTCGGCACATACTTCAAAAGTTGATTCAAATATAAACTGTACGTGAACGGATTATTTTTGCTTTTCAGTTTAGTTTTAAGGCGGTCCTTTTTTTATTAAATTCTGCTTTTTAGTGATTGCACTTTAATTATTATTAACTAGTTTCAGTAGCCTTCTATGTTTCGCATTATCAGCTAAACGTCACTAAAAATTATAGTTTTCGAGAGCAACTGCATGTCTCCTTTTTTGAAGTCGGTTAATAAGCATTAATTGTATAGCAAAACCTTATCCAAAATGTAATGAATACATTCCTGAAAACCGCATCAAAATCGGTTCAGCCAAACGTGAGATAATCCTCCTTTTCTTTTGAAGTCCCAAAAGCCAATAATGTAATGTGATAAATGGTAACCGTACAAATATTATATGCAGCAGCTAGCAGATCTATACTAAAGCACTCCAGGATTTGAATATGGTTCTTAAACTTACAATGAGGCATTTCGAAGATCGGGTAACTGCTTCAGACGTTGCTGCTGCAGCTGAAGCACTGGCAGTATTCGATTTTATACGCTATTGGTTCATTTTTTTTTTTTTTTACAGGAGGTTCCTCCTAAAAAAAGTAAAATGTTAGTTCATTTTAACACATTCAGCGCCGAGAACCCGATTGTCGGGTTCTCTGTTCGTAGCTACTACGCGCTACATACGACGAATACGTAGCTACGGGCTACGAGCGTGGCACTGAATGTGTAAATATAAATTATAAAACATTATATGTGTAAAGAAAATATATTTCTTTTTAATCCATTGTACAAATGTACAATGCTTGACGGTCGATAAGCAGTGACTGATTATACACAATATGCCACAGGTGGCGCAGTCAGTAATGGCGGCCTACGCTGTCGGTAAAGTAGGGACGGTCAAAAAGATCAAGGAACGAATTACTTACCATGATTGTGCATTTCGTCATACAATAATTATAATAAATCGGAATTGTTAGAAATAGACTTTAAATGTCGTTTCTTTGATTTCAGGTAAGAAATACTGTTTGTTTTAGTTTAAGATGTAACTTTACATAGCTATGTAACCTTACTAAATAAAAATCTTTGATTTCAGAGCAACTACATTGTTTATTTAAAGAATACAATTCCTACTACAAAAATAGACATAACTATCGTCTTATATATGTACAAAAATGCCAGTCTCGTAACGCAGTTCTCCTACTGCAAAAAGTATTGAGATCGAATGTAAAACCAAGCCGGTATACATGGAACTCAATCCCCACTGGAGTTTACTCTAACAACATGTCATTGTGATCTTTTGAATATAAGATGTCTATATTTTTATAATACATAGAATGACCTGGCCGTCGCACGTCTAAATACATCACTGTGTAGCAGGCGCGGTCGAAGCCTGATATTGGGGGGGGGGGGGGGGGTGGGGGGATTCTAACTCCATAAACAACAAGCAATTTAATGCTCCAACTCTTACTAAAATCAGACGGGATATTTTTTTTGTCGTTTATTTTAGTTTTAAAAGTGATCATGTGGAATTAAAACAGCTTTATAAGATATTTCAGATGAAAAATTAAGTAAATTTCATTTCTAACTAGGACAAATGACAAATTTGATGTCAATGACAGTTCCGATTCAAAGAGGCAATTCAATTTACTAATTTAAATATCTTAATAAACCGTTGTAATATCCCAAATCCACTGCTAAAAAAAAAAAAAAAACAAAAAAAAAATTAAAAATCTTTTCTGATTATAGTAAGAGTTAGGGGATTAAAATGATTGTTGATTATGGAGTTAGAAAAACATTACGATTCACGTCTTAAATTTCAATAAAAACGGGGTGTATATCTCGTCGTCTAGTACCCACAACACAAGCATTATTGAGCTTACTGTGGGACTAGGTCGGTTTGTGTAAGATTGTCCTATAATATTTATTTAATTTATTATTTATCTTCATTCAGGGTATACATCTTTATACACACTTTCAATAAAAACAAGTTTTATATAACTAGTTGAATTTTTTTTACAATTTTTAATTCTTTCGACGGAAGACTAATTATAGTAACATTTATAATTACCCTTGATTACTATTTTATTTTGCATAATGTATTTCAATATTCCCCCATTTGGGGAATATTCCCGGGAAAAGTGGAATATTCCCCTTCCCGAGATTATTCCCACAGAACGTATCCAATTACTTGTCACTTAAAGCCCTGTTACATTTGTCCTAGTTAGCTTCCTAAATGATTTAGTTTCTAAATTTAGTCAAGTGTAACCGCATTTAACATGTAAATTTACTATGAAAAAAAGTTAGGATCCTAATTAGAATGGTAGTTAGGACACTAAAAAAAGAAAAGTGTAACAGGGCTTTTACGCTCTTTTAGAGTGAGGAACTTAAGAAATGGATTTTTGAATTAGAAATTGGAATATTTTCAAAAGTAAGTACCAAAATGGAGCAATATTTAAATTTTTATCCTTAATTCGATTTTATGAAAAGTCCGGTTTATTAATTAAATGTATCTGTACCCACTATATTAGAGCAGTCACAGACTTAGGAAAAACAAAGAAAAAAGTACTCACCAAACAAGGACACAGTCGCAAAGAAGGTATTGCACCTTCAATCAATGTCTTTCTGTTATTACCATTTTTGTAGCTTTCCGGAGTAAAGTGCTCCGAACAGATAACACTTGTACGTGTAGGATTCCAAGAAATCATTTTCGTTATTACAAAATTTTCTCCATTTCTCCTTTATATTGGGATCTTTTGGAAATCTAAAAGGACATACAATTATATTAAATAAAGTATATAAATAATGGTATATGCATAACACATACACTCATAGTACCGCACTAAATGTATTCCTTTTACCTAGATATATTTTTAGCCAACAATTCTTTTCATTTTCAGACTAAATTTCAACATCGTATGTCCAGAGAAAAGTAATTTTTCTAATTCACCTTACAAGATTTAAATTTAACATACATCTCTACCTACTATTTATTTCAATATCTAATAAAACTGATTATTAAACAAACTGCAGTGATTGAATGAATGAATGATTCATTCAAATGTTGCGCTTTTTCGACTTTGTCACATCCCTTAAGACCGATTCGCCCCCGTACCACTGTATTCATGTTTACATTTTTCTGTCGTTTACGTATCGCAAACGGTTTTTTCTTTAAATGGAGATTGTACTTCAATACACATTTAATAGTTAGTAAAAATACTTACCTATGATAGGAAACGCGATCTTGTTGCGAATTTGAGCTGTCAGATCGCCTTTTACACGTTAATACTGCACAAGTCACCATTTTTCGAGAGAAACGTCACGCGACACGGAACGATGCAAAATGGCGGTGAAGCGACTTTAAGTAGTTTTATATAACGTGTTTGAACAGTTGACCAACGTACTTTGCCGGAGGGGGTCGCCCGTGCAAGGCGTCTCCATCGGCTTTATACTCAAAGGTCCCATACAAAAACAAATGTTTCGCGTCAGAAAAAAAATCTTCTACTTTTTCTAAGTCGCAATAAGATAGCAATTAAACGTATCATCAGTATTTTTGTTAAAGCCTGTATTTTTGAACGTCGGTATAGTACGATTTTTTTTAATGTCGGAATTTCCGGTAGAACTCTTTAGTAAGATTCCGACATCTTAAAAAAATACAACTATACCTAAAAGAGAAGCACTGTATAAGCGATTATTGGGTAATCGGGATGAAGCATAACAGCAAGCTCTCAGCAACTCTTTTTCTAAAGGTGTAACTCCTAACACACTTAGTACCGAATCGAGTGGAGTCATAAAGCTCAGTTATCCGAACAGTAAGAAAAGTATACGTGAATATTCATTATATTTTAAAGACTGTATTCGGTATGAAATCGGCTTGATAACTAGAATATATTCCGAAGTTACGTCTTAAAATCAGCTTTAAACAATTTTACGTCCGTGATTTTATGACTTATACTTCTGTTATTAAGAAAACAAATTAAATATACTCACACTGAAACCCTTCATTGTTTTATTTTATCCAATTAGTGCGCATAATTTTCGGAATCATATTTTACACAGTGTTTCTCTTTCAGTCGCGTTCAAATAGAGGGACTGAATGTAGTCTTTCTCTTAACATAAACCAGTGCCCAGCACAGATCATCTCCGTTTGCTTCCACAGTCCCTGTTCGATAAAGTAGCCCTCAGCGTTAACACAGTAGCCACCTCGCACCATATGTTATTATCGTACGTTACCTTTATTTCTTCCGGGTACAACTCGTGTTTGGAACTGTACTCTAGCTAACTTCAGGTACTCTAGCTAAAGGTGTGTTGACGGTCCCATAGAGTCGCCGACAAAATGTGGTACTGCCTTAGAGACTAATATCTTAAGTATCAAAATTAAGTCAGTAACTTTTTTTTTTAATGCCGCTCCAGAGCTGAAGTAACTAACTTTTTAGTATACTGAGTTTACAAATCAAATCTATTTTTAGGTTTTATTATAATTGAAGATGCTAATTATGGACTCTGTTACGTTGCAAGATGTATCGTAAGCTGGCTTATTAGCGCAGATTACAAGTTACTCTCCAATTTTCACTATACGGTTTCAATTTAAACTTTATCCCGACTGTACTTAGTCGTGTTTCCAATGTCACAATTAATTAAGATACGAGATAGTAAGTTTAATATCTTGTGCACATCGAGACGGGTTCCGTGAGGGATCAGGTGCGAGCCGGATTAGGGATGGATGCTGTTTTAACAGGCATTAACAATGTATTACGGGGATTAACTTAGACACCTTCGAGTAAACTCACATATGGATTATACCGGCGTCTTACAATTGATAGCAGCTATAGTTATCACAGCTAAGTTAAGTATGTAACGCGCAGAGTTTTTTGACCTTAGTTCAGGCAAGGGTTTATCTCTGTCTTTCTAAATGGTTACATGCTAACGAACGGCTTCACAATTTTATAGGATAAAATATACGATTATAGTATTTTATGCAACAGTTGTATAAGAGGGGTCAAAAAAGGTGAGTGGCGTGGGTAACAATTTGAGCCGGAGGCGAAAATTGTTAAGAAAAACGCCACGAACATTTTTTGACCTACTTATACGACGTTGCATACAGAAACACAACACTATGAGTAGGGTCTTTTTTTTTCACCATTTTTTTTTAAACCATGACGGTGGCAAACAAGCATACGGCCCGCCTGATGGTAAGCAGCTACCGTAGCCTATGGACGGACGCCTGCAACTCCAGAGGTGTCACATGCGCGTTGCCGACCCTTTACAAAAAGGACGATTCACTGTGTTGACTGCTAAAGGAACAAGAGGGCCCCTCATCGTCAACACACTGGGTCCTCTTTGAGCTCTTTGGCAACCTTACTCATCAGCAGGAACACACCACTATGAGTAGGGCCTAGTGCTATTAGACTGTGATTTTCTGTAAGGTGGAGGTACTTCCCCAGTCGGGCTCTGCACTAGATCTGAGCTGATGAGATGACATTCGCTGTGCTGTGCCCTACCATACATAGCGAGATGACATTCGCAGTACCCATACCTCTCTTTCGGGCGTAGTTTAAGGACATACCCGTGTCCGGACATAGTTTAAGGACATACCCTGGTCCAAAACAGGCTTCTTTGATTTTATCTTGAATATTTATTGAACTTTTACACCATACGAAGCATGCAGCAGCACGAAAAATAATGTAATATGAAAATAATATTGTATTGTCAATTGTATTTTTTTCTGGGATTCAATCACTACATAAATGTATTTTACTTCTTTTCGTTTTCATTGTTAACAAACAAATAAATATTTTTACAATATTTTATAAACACATAAATACACATATTTTTACAATATTTTAAGATAAACATGATGGAAAGGGACTAAGGGTTTGTATGAGAGACATGAACACACTAAATTAATAACAAGAACGCCACAATAAAATCGAACGTAGGTATCAATTTCGCTTTATACGGCGTCATCAGTCATGCGACGGTCCATCAACTCTCGTCCGGTCAACATCCGGTTCCTGCGGCGTCACACAGAGGACTCATGAAATGGCGACTGTACATACTCAGTTATATAAGGTGCTAACAAATTAGTCACGGATATTTTAAGAGATAATACATTACAATAAAACAATTAACTTTTAACTGTAATTAAGGAACCTTTGTATATATTTTTTTTGTTTTCATTTACCAAACAAAAAAAAAATATTATAATTAATTTTTAAAATAACCACCCCTATAATGTACCTGTCAAGATGTTTAACACTGTCTGTCATGTCACTTCAATAGTTTTTTTTCTTAAAGGTCATTAAGATTCGGGTCTAAAGAGATCTCATTTAATTATCTTATTAACAGGGTGTTTTAACGTAGAAATTTTTTTTCCTAGTTTGCTCCAAAAAAACATAACAAAACCTATGATGTTTTATACATAAATATACTCCGAGAATCGAGTACTATCAGCGGTAAAAATATCCGTGACTAATTTGTTAGCACCTTATATTAGCCGCAGTTAAGCTTATATAATTTTGCTTGTGGACATGTATATTGTCTTATTTACCATTTTTGCTAGATAATTAAATTGAAAAAAAAACAAGTATTTTAACAAAGCTTCTGCTAACGATACCACAATATTTATAAACACAGGAAAAGTAGAAAACATCCACTGCCTCAGGCCCAAACTTGCGACTCCGGGATACATGCCCGTTGCTCTGATCAACTGAGCTACTGAGACTTTATGCGTCCCGCAGCCGAGAGTTCGGTAGTGGCTTTATCTACCTTTCCTTTATTATTAAACATTTCCTTTCTATTGGAATTAGTATTAAGTGGAAGTTAATACTTGAGCTAACAAGCATAGTGCCCTAAGCACATTTCCAAAAATATATTGCCATGACTCCTTTTGGACTACACGAATTTTCGAGTGTGATATTTGGTTTATCTACACTCACTACATATCCTCTAAAACGTGTTCAAAAACGGTAGGCAATGGCTAGCATTACCACAACCGATTTGACTATGATAAGCTTTTTATCTGTAGCAGTAACGTAATTTTAACTTTACATGCTCAAATATTAATAGGTTATAAGTTTCAAATTTGGAACATCGAATTTGATAACATAATGTAAATCCTGTCCTCCTTCCCGACCAACGGCTCGCGCCCGCCCGACCGCCGGCACAATCGAGTTGGCCATGGCAGTGCAATGGCGGTCATTCTATGGTTTCCGAACACGTCATTTAGGATATATAATACGAGTGTAGATAAAGTAGTGTATGTAATTAGGCCTTAAAACGTAACAGTTACATAAACTACTATTACGTAACTCGAGATTTTGACTTGCTGTTTTAGGTTTATGTAGGTAATAGAATTCAATATTAACTGATATGATTTAAAAATACCCTATTAAGGGATACCCTTTTTGCTTGTTAATTCATGATGTAAAAAATGTGACAAACCGAACATTATAAAATTATATACGATATTAGATAAGATAAGATAATATAAAATGTATTGATTACAACTTACGCTCGTTTGGATTTACAGTGGTAATAAGATAAGATATCATGTAAACGTTATTTTATTCAAAAACAATTACACAAAGTAAAAACAATCTTTAGCTGACTGTACCAACGCCAGCCGATTGTACAAAGTTAGCACATTCGCAGCATGTGTCGCAGCGTGGAGGGTTTATCGCTGTACTTTCGATTTATTGCGAACACTCTACTAGCTAACCCTTCTATTATACTCCTAACAGACTGCTAATGTTATTGAGATTTCCCTCATGCAGAAAATGAAGATGCACGATTCCTATAATAATCCTAATTATAGGACCTACCGTAAAAAAACTATACCACGACAGTGGCATACGGCCTGCCTGGTGGTAAGCAGCTACCGTAGCTAATGGACGCCTGCAACTCCAGAAGTGTCACATGCGCGTTGCCGACCCTTTACAAAAAGGAGGATTCACTGTGTAACGGCTAACGGACCAAGAGGGTCCCTCATCGTCAACATACTGGGTCCTCTTTGAGCTCTTTGGCAACCTAATACTCACCGGCAGGAACACTACGAGTAGGAGTAGGGTCTAGTGCTATTAGGCTGTGGTTTTCTATAAGGTAGAGGTACTTCCCCAATCGGGCTCTGCTCCAGATTTGAGCGAGATGACATACGCTGTGCTGTGCCCTACCAGTCCTACCACACATAGCGAGATGACATTCGCAGTACCCATACCTCTCTTTTGGACGTAGTTTAAGGACATACCCGGGTCCGGGTTAAAGGCTGACCACCATTCTTTGAAACAGTAGAGATTTCTGGAGATATATATAACAGTACCTTATCTTATACAAAAAACTAGTGGGCTCGCGGTCGGTTCCGGGTACCCGTTTCCAAGATCCGTTTCTGAGTAACACATTTCCCACACACACGTTTCGTTCTGGCCCGTTTCCCACGTGTAATAAAGAAACGTATAATTAAGATCAGTTTCCACGAGTAAACGGGTAGCCGAAGAAACGTTTCTTAAGTACACGCGGATCTGGAAACGTCCTTGACGAGTGGCAGAGATACGAGTCCAAACGTGTAAGAGCTAGCTATTAATGAATACATGTGGTAGGTTAAGGAATTTTGGTCATATTGAATATTATTGCGAGTCTATAGAGTTGACATTTAGTTAACGGTTAATTGGAACCAACCTTTTTTTTCCACGCAGGAAATAAATTCTTTAGCCATAGACCATATTTTATAAAGTGCGTAAATTTAGAGCGGAAAGAAGACATTTTTCAAGACGGTGGCAGTTCCTCGAGGTCTCGAAACGTCAAATAGTATGGACATAATAATTTTAAACAAAAAAGAACCGACTTCACTAAGCATCCACCTTTCCAACACCAAATGCTCGAGCTGCTGTAAAAAATACTCAAATCACCATAGGTGTGCCTATAATAGTTGAAGATTCCCTCGATTTCTCCAGGATCCCATCATCAGATCCTGACATGGTTACAATGGGACCAACTGTGAAGTATACTCTTTCAAACAAAAAAGAATTTTCCAAATCGGTCCAGCCGTCTTCGAATAATCGGTGAACATACATAAAAAAAAAAAAAAAAAAATAGCAAAAACAAAGATCCCGACGAATGGATAACCTCCTCCTTCGAAATCTTGAAGTCGGTTGAAAACGGGAAATCTATTTAACCTACGTACCAAATGTCAGAACTGTTCGAGATATTTTGACCTTTGCCGTATTTTGATTACCTCTATTATTACCGACCGAACCGGTGGTAGTTTTTTTTGTTCTCTCTGACGTTCATAAGTGCATTGTAATGTGCCTAAATCTTTTATCTTCTATTAGTAGTAGTAGTGGACGGTGTAATGAAGTGCAGGCCAGAATGTTGCACTAGTTATTTCTCTGTTATAAAAATAACAAGTTAATAAGTTTGTTTCTACAGAACACTTTATTACGTCTAATTAGTATACCAGGACTAGAAGTATAAATTATTTTTTTCACAGACAGAACCGAAACTCTTGGCTACAGCAGCCCGGTATCTGGAATTAAACTCCACACCCACTACAATAGTGTAATGAAGTACCTAGTTAAGTGATGTTATTTAAATAGTCATAAATTTATTTAGTATTAAGCTCAACTGTAAATAGTTAATCAAAACAAAAAGAATCCCTCTCCCCCCCCCCCTCCTATATTCCAGTTTTTATTCTACCACAGGCGCGATTAATGCACGTACTCATACTAAATTTCAGCTTTCAAGTAGTAACGATCACTGAGCTAAGCCGCGGACGGACAGACAGACAGACGGACATGGCGAAACTATAAGGGTTCTTAGTTGACTACAGAACCATCCACCACACAAGCATTCATCACAAAATATAAAAATAAAAATAGCATTGCGAGTATTTAAGTATTCCCAGGAAACTGCTATTGGCCCCAGGATACATGTTTTTTATTGCCCCGCACTTCGCCCCCACAGATCAGTTCCATCCCCAGTTCTACTCGCTCTCTTCGCGATCGCATCAGGAGATGCGTGTTTCAAGTCATACGCCCACCCGAGCCATGCGAAGAAATCAATAAAATTCGTCGAAAAGTTTAAATAGCTATTGCCTAATTCAGAGACCCGGTAGTCGAACGGGAAGGCGTGATGGTAGTTGTGATAGCCCTCCCCAAATGCGAGCAAGGATAAGGTCGTGTTCTGGACAGGCGATATGGATGCGTCGTAGGGCTTGTTGCCGGTGGCATGCGCCACACTGTTGATAGCGAACGTAACGTGCGTGCCGAGCACGAGCGTCAAGAGGTGAACGTGGTACGCCGCGCTCAGGGACTCTTGCCAGCAGTACACCGGGATCACAGTCGGAAGTATGAACACCAGAAAGCTCATGAGGATGAAATAGTATCGGGAACAGAACAATATTATCGTCGCTGTTATTGGTAGTTTGAACTCCTTAATTGTAGTACCTTTTATTTTAACGCTTTAATTGTATTTTTACACTTTTGTAACTTAGAGATTGTCATCCTTACCTTCTACCATTCATACGATACATACTGTAAATGTGACAGATAAAAACAACAGCAATAGAAGTGAAATATCTACGTGTTGCACTTTGGCATGTCGAATTGCGGCCCTGATTAATTGTAGTACTTAACTTTTATTTTAACGCTTTACATTGCACCCTTTGCATTTTTTTGTTTGGCCCTATGCTTGACTGGTAGAGTCTGATGTCTTTTGAACATTTTGTACGTCTAATACGAGTAAAGTGCAAAGATACAAAAGTACAGTGGTTTTATAAAACATAACTGTGATTTTTTATTTTTGTTAAGTACTTTAAACACGATGACAGGAAAACTGAGCGCACAGTCAGTCGGCGGATCGTCGACGATCCCAAACTCACGAGCGATATTGAACCATTGAGTCTAAGGAGAGACTTTGCTTCCTTATGTGTGTTCTATCGCTTGTACAATGGGTTGTGCTCCGAAGAACTGTTTGATATGATGCCCACGGCAGCTTTTTATCACCGCACCGCCCGCCGCCGGCAGGGTGTTCATCCTCACACCCTGGAGCCTAATAGTCCCGTCTCGTTGGCAATATTTTGAGGGTTAAGTTTCAAAAATTCTAAAGTCACTTATTATTGAAGTTGGAAATACAGTGTGTACATGAGAATCTTTCAGTGCGTTTTGTGTCATATTCAATTGGTGCTTTTTTTGTATTTCAATAATTTGAGGTTAACTTTTTTAGCTTGCCATAACTTGAGTAAAAGAATGTTAGAGTTAGAAAATATAACTGTTTTGTATTTAGAACAGTTTTATTGTTGTACAAAACTAGTTTGTGTCATTTACGTCGAGTGCAATTTTATATAGTATGACAAGGCTAAAAAACTACGTATAAAAAATTAGAGTTCATAAAATAAGGATTAACTATATCATCACCTCAAAATATGTAAATAAAATCAATATGTGTCAAATTAAGCAATGAAAATTTAAGTTTCTTGGTAATTTCGTATTTTTAGGCTGTTATCGTTTTAATAAATTATTAAAGTCATCAGAGTTCACATTCTAATAATCAAAAAGGGATTTTAAAGTAGATATTTCAATTTGTGTCACTTTCATCAATGATATTTTGTCTAAAATTAAACAGAAACAATATTTGCGTTCAGAGGAAATCTTCTTAACTATAGCGCGTGACCTTGATGGTACGCCTGTTCGGCTTACTTCTGTAATGACCACTAGAAGTAGACCCCCGGCTCGCTTCTTAACAAGCTAATCCATGGGTCAACCAGGCGCTGGCATCTTAGCTGTTACGATGTAGGTACTTGCTCACGAAGGCGCGCGCGGGGTGATAAAGCTGACATACTCGACAAAGGAACTGAGCGGAGGAGCGAGTCGCGGGAAGCCGGCGAGTAGGGCAATGAACTCGTGCGTGTCGATACGTACCTTTTTGAGCGGTAACCGCTTTGTTTGTGTTTTGACTAGACTGTTGAGTACATTTTCGAAGATTTCAAGCATCGTGAATTATGGGTAGAAAACGCAACGTAATATTTTAATTTAGTTCTGTTTTATTGGAACGAAGTTCCTTATCGGACGGTTCGCGGATGGGGGGCTAGGCGAAAAAAAGTCACGTGACCGTCACGAAAAAGCATTGAGAAACATGTGAAATGGAATGAAATAAAAAAAAATGAAAAATAGAATAAAGTGAAGTGAAAGTGAAAGTGAAAGTGAGAAGTGGCAAAGTGAAAAAAGTAAAGTTAAAAAAATTCTATAATTTCAAAAATTTCAAAAATCTCAAAAATCTCAAAATCTCAAAAATCTCAAAAATCTCAAAAATCTCAAAAATCTCAAAAATCTCAAAAATCTCAAAAAATCCCAAAAATTTCAAAAATCTCAAAAATCTCAAATCTCAAAAATCTCAAAAATCTCAAAAATCTCAAAAAATCCCAAAAATCTCAAAAATCTCAAAAATCTCAAATCTCAAAAATCTCAAAAATCTCAAAATTCTCAAAACTCAAAAATCAGAAATCTCAAAAATCTCAAAAATCTCAAAAATCTCAAAAATCTCAAAAATCTCAAAATTCTCAAAATTCTCAAAAATCTCAAAAATTTCAAAAATCTCAAAAATCTCCATAATCTCAAAAATCTCAAAAATCTCAAAAAGCTCAAAAATCGCAAGAATCTCAAAAATCTCAAAAATCTCAAAAAATTAAAAAAATTAAAAAATGACAAAAATTACGAAAAAGTCAAAAATTAAATAATATTACTTCGTTCTAACCGAGTGTTCCACGACACTAACGTATTTTTTTTTTACTTTTGTTTTATTTTTGTTTTTCTTTTCGTTTGTATTTTGTTTTTATTTTGTCATTTTGTATTGATTCTGTTTTTATTCCGTTTATTTTGTTTAATTGTATTCTTATTTTACTCTTTTTTTTTATACCACAACGTGGCAAACAAGCATACGGCCCGCCAGATGGTAAGCAGTAGCATATGGATGCCTGGAACACCAGAGGTGTCACATGCGCGTTGCCGACCCTTTACAAAAAGGAGGAACAAGTTCAGAGTTCATTACCTCGGCCATTTTTAGGGTTCCGTACCTCGAAAGGAAAAAACGGAACCCTTATAGGATCACTTTGTTGTCCGTCTGTCTGTCTGTCTGTCAAGACCATTTTTCTCAGGAACGCGTGGAGGTATCAAGCTGAAATGTATATCAAATATTCAGGTCTATTGTCCCTTGGAGCTGTGAAAAAATCAAACTTATAAGCCAACGCAATCAAAAGATACAGTCGTTTATGCTGCAAATTTTATAGTTTTTCGGCACTCGCAAAACCTACGGGGTACTTCCCGTGAATTCAGAAACTTGAAATTTGGCACAAAGCAACGTCATATAGCATAGACAATGGAAAAATTACAAAAAGTAGACATTTTTAGTAAAATCATACAAAAACATATTTTTTTAAATTTTAAACTTACTACCTTTGTCCTCGTAAACGCGTAGAGGTATTAAATTGATATTCATGTCAAATACTCAGGGATATAGGACCTTTCAGATGTAGCAAAACCAAACTTTTATGTCATCCCAATCAAAAGAAATAGCAATTTAAGTCGCATATTTTGAAACTGAGTACTCGCAAGAAACTCAAAACCTAAAGGGTACTTCGCGTAAACTCAGAAACTTGAAACTTGGCACGGAGAAACTTCATATAGCACAGATAGAGGAAAAATTATGAAAAGTGGACATTTTTAGTAAAATCATACCAAAAAATTTTTTTTTAATTTTAAACTTACTACCTTTTTCCTCGTAAACGCGTAGAGGTATTAAATTGAAATTAGTAATAATCATACTACAACTTTTGCTTGTTATAGGTTTGTACGGGACCCTCGGTGCGCGAGTCCGACTCACACTTGGCCGGTTTTTTGATTTTAGAGCAAAGTTTTTTAAATAAAACACGCTTATTTTAGCGTATTCTATTTGGAAAAATCATAAAAAGGACATGTTATAATGACGTCCCGTCGATGGTTTTTTTTCGAAATCCAAATAATATATAAGTTCAAAGTCCATTATCATGGCCATTTTTGATTTGAGAGAAAAGTTTTTTAAATAAAACACGCTTATTTTAGCGTATTCTATATGGAAAACTCATAAAAAGTACATGTTATAATGACGTCCCGTCGATGGTTTTGTTTCGAAATCCAAATAATATATAAGTTCAAAGTCCATTATCTCGGCCATTTTTGATTTGAGAGAAAAGTTATAATGACGTCCCGTCGATGGTTTTTTTCGAAATCCAAATAATATACAAGTTCAAAGTCCATTATCTCGGCCATTTTTGATTTTAGAGAAAAGTTTCTCAAATAAAACAAGCTTATTTTAGCGTATTATATACGAAATATCATAAAAAGTACACGTTATAATGAAGTCCCGTCGATGGTTTTTTTTCGAAGTCCAAATTATATACAAGTTCAAAGTCCATTATCTCAGCCATTTTTGATTTTAGAGAAAAGTTTTCCAAATAAAACATGCTTATTTTAGCGTATTCTATACGGAAAAATCATAAAAAGTACACGTTATAATGGCGTCCCGATATACAAGTTCAAAGGCCATTATCTCGGCAATTTTTGATTTTAGAGAATAGTTTTTCAAATAAAACACGCTTATTTTAGCGTATTCTATACAGAATAATCATAAAAAGTACTTGTTATAATAACGTCCCGTCAATGGTATTTTTTTTGAAGTCCAAATTTTATACAAGTTCAAAGTCCATTGTCTCGGCCATTCTTGATTTTAGAGAAAAGTTTCTCAAGTAAAAGACGCTTATTTTAGCGTATTCTATACGGCAAAATCATAAAATGTACACGTTATAATGACGTCCCGTCGATGATTTTTTTTCGAGGTCCAAATTATGTACAAGTTCAAAGTCCATTATCTCGGCCATTTTTGATTTTAGGGAAAAGTTTTACAAATAAAAGACGCTTATTTTAGCGTATTCTATACGGAAAAAATCATTAAAAGTACACGTTATAATGATACCCCGTCGCCATTGTATTTTTTAAGTCCAAACTTATTTTACACTTATTTTAACACATTCTACAAAATAAAGTATGTGTCATAATGACAACATTCCAACCAAAATAGTACAAATTGTACTTAACCTTCAGGGCAACATAATTTCGAAATTATTGAGTTAAAAAAATGTGTTAAAGAAAAGTTGCTTATTTTTATGTGTTATATACGATAAGTTAATAAAAACATAGCCTTATTATGACATCACACTGATGAAAAATTTATTAAGTCCAGCCCGGCCCTTTGCTAGTCCAACCGAGAGACAGATAACGATATTTCGATTTTCGCGTTTCACGATAGCCACTCTGTAAACAAACCGCCTTGATGCATAAATTACATATTTATTAGTTACAAATTATCTGTGACAATTTGCCAAAATACTGTTTAAATGGTAAATTAGGTTTACCGTGGCACACAGATCCGCCGTTGCAGTCCCTTATGGACTACGTTTACATTAATTATCCTTACCTTACTTAAGTTTTATATTATTGCTTTCTTTACTATGAAAAATAAAGAAGAGCGACTGAAAAATCGCTGTTTGTCTTTGTCGCACTTATTACTACTATTACTATATGTATGCATAGAGTAATAATAGAAAACAAACAAGCCGCTAGGCAGCCTGGTCGGCACATGAACCCCGCCCGCACCTTACCCTTCCCCGCGCATGCCCTTTACGCAAAACAAGTTTTCATTCTGAAAAATAAAAATAATCCATTGATTATAATGACACAAATTTCAAACATAGTTTCGATACGCTTTTATAAAAATATTGATGCAAACTTTAATAACTTTAATATTTTATTGTACTGTTAACAGGGGTCATACAAGAAAAAAAATTAAAGTAAATAAATATCATTGATTAATATGGCACAAATTTATTCAAATAATAGATACCGATATATTAGAAAGCACAGTACGTAATCGATCAACTCTAATTTTATATAGGCTTGTAAAAGTCCACATATATGTGCTGATTGAACGTCAGTATTCCGATTGACGAAAGTGACACAAAACGCGTCCGTGCGTCAGTAACAACTTTGCTGTTACAGTGAAAAAACAATTTTGATCTCTAATTTTCTATTTAACGAATAATGTTTACAAAAAGAAATGTCTAAGTTTCTACCTACGCAACAACCTAGGATGACACAAATTATTATTATTAGCTAAGTTGGATGGCCTGAACTCTGTATGCGAATAATAAGCATCTTTAATATTATCGAAACTTCATAATTTATCGGTACGGGTCTATAATGGGTCGCGCACTGTACGGTTTAAGAGGAATTTCCTCCCGCGAACGCTGCGACTGTGGAATGAACTCTCTGCCAAGGTTTTCCCAGCGGGCGGGAGTGTATAGGTTCTTAAAGGGTAGGTAACGCGCATGTGAATCCTCTGGGGTTGCAGGCGTCCATAGACTACGATAACTGCTTACCATCAGGCTTGCCGTATGCTTGTTTGCCACCGTCGTGGTAATTAAAAAAAAAAAAAAGGATAAGTAAATTAGACATAACTAATAAAATATACGTACTTGTTTTGAAACCGCAGCACTGGGTTTTGGTGTAAATCGGACATGTCTAAAGCCTTGCCCTTTTTTAAGACTTCTGGGTGCCTCTTGACCAGCAGCCAGCCGATGTGCGAATAGAAGAATCCGCGGGTTGCGTTGTACGGGTCGGCGTCCGTGTCCGTATACTTGTGGTGTAATCTGTTGGAAAAGAATCCCATCAAAACATAATTGTGAAATGAGAGCCAAGTTCGATATATTATTTATGCCTTGGTTGTTGACTTCAACGACAAAAGAAGTGAGATCTAAATTACTTGAACTTGGCTTGACACGCTACCTAAAAATATAATTCTATTTAGTCCGTCAGTTAGATTATCAAACAAAAATTGGTGAAGATATAGCCCGTTAAAGTTCCGCGTGACGTCACATTGTACTAAAAATTGTACTGAACTGTGACGTCACGCGGAACTTTAACGGGCTATATCTTCACCAATTTTTGTTTGATTGTCAAAATAAAAAATACGTGTGTAATATTTTTTGATAATCTAACTGACTGACTAAATATTTTTTTTTGGGAAAGTAGCCAATTGCGAACGGAGGATTGTGCAGATAGGACTAAAAACCAAATAACGCGCAAAACACACTTGTCAGAATGAATAACCGGTCAACTATGCGCCCAAAACAAAGTTAGGCTGGAATGAGGAAGAAGACAGCTACCTGTGATCCCTAACCCAGTTGATGACAGAAGTCTGGCTCGACATGGTCTGCAGCAGCATGAGCAGGATCTGCAGCGGCAGGGTCGCCCTGTAGGAGCGATGCGACCACAGCCGGTGCGCGCCCGCCGTCACCCCCCAGCCCGCCACCACGTAGTAACAGAAGTCTGGAAGCGACACCAAATTACCTATATGTAAAAATACTTATAGCTAGTGCAGTCGAGGTCCCCAATATCTGCGCTATTTATTGGATAAAAAAATACGAACACAACTATTTGTACGGGTTTAATCGATGAATAACCCGAAAATCACAAAAACACGTGTTCTGTCAGTATTACTCAAAGTAAAAAAATATCCGTTCGTAATAAATAATTTTACATAAAACAAAAATATAGCTTAGTACCTATAAATCATGCTCTCAAACCGAAGGTTCCGTATTTTCAAGTAATATCGTACATAAATAGATCAAGGAGCTAGTATATCGTGGTATATTTGATATGCAACTTAAAGGTTAAGATCACCCGTTTAATTTTTTTTTTTTAATTTTTTGAAATATAAACAAAATGTTCCATAGATTCTTCTTTCGCATATCTGATATATTGTTTGTTCAGTATGTTTTAAGAAAAAGTATCAATATTTTTTTGTCACCTTATACAAGCCGTATTGCAATTTGCAATACGCAGTTTTTTTTCCCGCTTTTTTTAGGTTCACAACTGGATAGCAAATTGCATACCAATTTAATTTCTATATCAACGTTTTTGTATTTTTACTTTTTGTTTCCAAAAACTGGCATTATTTTGTGATGTAACTAAAAATGTGGAGCTTACGGTTTTTTTTTAGTGCTACCTATGCAATGATGAATGCCTCCTAAAGTTTTACAAGGAGGTTTTACAACGAGTAAGGTCAAACAAAGGTTATTCATATTTTTGAAAATATCCGAATTCACTTATTTAATTTGGCGTAATATTAGTCTGAAATTGATCGATAAAGCTTGACCTCGAAATGGTTTGGAAATTCCGTCAGGTTCGGCCGTAATACGTACTGAATAGTATCGTCTGCCACTTGGCATAGTAGGCCAAGTACAGGCCGTACAGCGCTGCGGCGTGCCAGTAGACAAACACGAGAATAGCCGTGTACACTATAGTGTACTCCCGTGGCTCGGCTCGGGGCAGGGGCAGCGCGGCTAACTCCCCGCTGTCTGCCAGGGTAGCATCTTTTTTGCTGGCATTCGGTGCCATCGCTCTGTAAAAAAAATTATTATGAGCGATATAATCGAGCGCAAATGTTCAAAAGAGGATGTTGAGTGAACCCAAATAAAGTTCACAATAAAAAAGCTCTGGATTTGGATATCACGTAAGCGTCTGGCGGAGTAATGCAAAAAAAATCGTCTCTTAAATGAAAACGGTATTCCTATAGCCTTCGGTCTTCATCATCCTTGAACTCTTCGGTCCTATATTATACCAAAATTTTTCAAGGTGTAACAAAAATCCTTTTAAAGGCGTATCGTATTCTGATTACGGGAAAATAAGAAAAAAAAATTGTATGCGGGGGTGGCTTGGGAGACGTGTCCCCATATACTAAATATCTCTATACTCCGCTTAGCGCGTTATTTCTTTGAAACCAAAGCTGCCAAAACCGAGGGGTGCGGGAGGGGAACCGAGCGATTGCAGGCAATGCTAGACAGGGAACGCGCGATTGTTCCGTGGTGCATAAGAGAGAGACAAACATTAATGCTGCCATGGTAACACACTTGTTTACTGGCATATCCAATAATTACAATTATATTTATAGTCTGTCCGGAAAGACAAGTGTCGTAGAATGTATGAGCTTCCTTATAAACTACGACACTTCTCTTTCTGGACAAATTTTAATAGGTAATTAAGATAAAAAACGGTTTACCAGTGAAATGAAATGCCAAAATTTTGCAGACCAGATGTTATAGTGTTTCTGCGTCACAATTAAATGCAACAATAAAGCGTTTTAATGCCGCAAGCAAGCGATGTTACATACAGGACTGAAAGGAAAGACAACTTTCTCTCTCACACCGTCGAGTGAAGCGACTGTATGCGTGGCAGCGGGGTTCGCCCGGCTATGGGGCGTCTTGGGTTATTAGTCTATGCGTGTCCCATACAAAAAAATACCCTTAAACGGATCACCAGTATTATTTATTACACCTGTATATCAAACTTGCCCTCAGTTACAACTTTAATGGTAGCCACACACAAATACTAGACCTCAGAAGTAGAACATTTCCCTCTAATTTGGAAAAAACAGGTTGACTTCGTGACAAAGCTCGTGTAACGAAGGGCTTAGTTTGATCTAAGGAACAATTTCAGACAACTGTTGACAAAAATACTTACTGACAATAGTAGAAGCGACAATATAATTAAATATTCCGCGCAAAGCGTTAATTTGTCCAACAATCGCTAATCAATAAAAACTCAGAATGCTCGTGCATAGTTTAAATAGATAATGTTTTCTTAAAAAAATGTGTAGTCCAAAAGCCTAGGTGGCCTTGACAAAGTTTTGGTTTTCCAATCATCCCACTAATAAGTTACGGCACATCCATTTTTAGGGTTCCGTAGTCAACTAGGAATCCTTATAGTTTCGTCATGTCTCACCGTCCATCTGTCCGTCGGTCCGTCTGTCCGCGGTCTAGCTCAGTGACCGTTAGCACTATAGAAAGCTGAAATTTGGTATGATTGAAATTGAGTAGGTATGTGCATTCATCACGCCGACAAAGTGGTAGAATAAAAAATGGAACAGTATTTTTCATTAAGGTACCCTAATAACCCCGTGCACATGTTGGGTATCGATGGATAGATTTTTCAAAAATAATAGAGCTCTTCAAAAAATACGTCTTTTGGATAAAACTTATTTTTATACCCTTTTTTTTTTTTATTTGTAAAAAGAAATCTTACAGGCTTACAGTTAACATCAAAATACTTGTAAGATAAAATACATCAGATAGTTACATATACAGTTAATGTCCACATGAAATAAATAATATATTACAATATAATACAAAACAATTGAATTAAATAAAAATTACTTTAAAATTATTAGTTAGATTACACGGTCAGTATTGATCGCAGAAATTGCAATTACAAGTGGAATAAAATTAAAATCATATGTCCCAAAAAGTCAATTTAATTTACAACAAAATGAAAAGAAATGTCACACCATGATAATATAAGCATAGTTTTCATTCAACTGACTTCAAGATTTCGAAGGTTTGTTTTTGCTATTTTGTTTTTTATGTTTATTCACCAATTATTCGAAGACGGCTGGACTTGTTTGAAAGAGTATACTTCACAGTTGGTCCCATTGCAACCAGGATCTGATGATGGGATCATGGAGAAATTGAGGGATCTCTTCAAATATTATAGGTACACCTATAGTGATTGCAATATTTTTTACAGTAGCTCGGGCATTTCCTTTTGGAAAGGTTGAGGTTAAGTGAAGTCGGTTCTTTTTTGTTTAAAATTACAATTTAAATACATATCAGCTTATCGGCTACCTCTCGGTCTATAATGTTTCACTAAAATTAAATGTAAATACGCGACCGGAATTTTCTATTAGATACCTAATAATACCTATACTTATGATAAAAACATGAATGTGTTTTGTATGAGTTGTATGCTAATTAAATGTTATTGACGGAGCGTTAGCGAAGGTCTCCGTTTCAGCTTGGGCCAAAATGCTTTCGTATGTCCGGATGTTCTCCTCTACAGATCGCATTTCTTAACAGATTCCCGTGAAAAAATGTGAGCGGATTCTATAGTTCTGTAGAATTTTTCAGACGTGGCGTTTTTTGGAAATTATTTAACATGGTAGAAATGGCATAAAGGGCTTACGCGCCATAATGATCCACGACGCTTAAGACCATTGTCAATCTGCTAAGATAAAAAGAACTTAACCGCCATGATAATCTATGGCGCTTAAGACCGTTGGGAGTTCGCTGAGATAATGACATGTGAGTTCGCGAAAATCGTTTGTCGCTGTAGCTAAATTTCACAGAAATATTCAATTCTTACTTAGCCCAGTTGAATGACGGTTTGACAAACGGTAGCTATCTACATAAGACGTCTCAGGTTCGATTCCTAACACATGACAATCTTTGTTTTTTTTTTAAGTTTAAATTTCGTTATTATTAATAGGGCCATCTACTTTAGTTACTCAAAGCCTTAGGGTGGGTTGCACCACGCATAACTAACGAACTGATCAACGTTAAATATGGCCACGGAGCAGTCATCCCATAAAAAACTGTCAAACTTTTCATACAAGATTTTTTTTACGATGACGTTGACGTTAATAGATGGTTTGTTGCAACCGGCCCTTAATGGCGCAGGGTGTTCCTGTTAATCTCGAATGCAGCTAATAGAGGGCGCTATCGTCAAAATAATGCTATCAGTGTTTTTTTTTAATTCCTAACTTTATTTTCTCCGTTTTATAAAAAGTATCCTAAACAGAACAGTATCGTGGTTTATATGGGAACTCATACATTCTACAACACTTCTTTTTCCGGATCCGGACAGACTCTATTGATAAATCATCGAAATAATACATACAGTTACTGTGTTGTTGTGTGTGTTGGATTTAAAGCCTTATTAAATTATCGCTGTATTTTCGATTTATTGCGAACACTCTACTAGCTGCCAAGAAGATATTCTTGTAATGTACATTTCGACAAGTTTTTTAAACATCTGACTGCCATTCTTTGAAACAGGAGAGGTTTCTGGAGATATATATAACAGTACCTTATCTTATACAAAAGAAACCGGCCAAGAGCGTGTCGGGCCACGCTCAGTGTAGGGTTCCGTAGTTTTCCGTCCGTCACAGTAAGTGTCCCCACTTAAGAGTTAATAACACCGCCGTGTAGGATATGATATGAGAGTTCCACGTACAGCGACATCTCTCGGCAAATTAAGTAAACTTTTGCGCGCGAGCTTAAAGTATGGAAGATGATTTTTATGGAATAATTCTTTATTGCGTGAACCGATTTTCACCGTTTTTACTTTATTTGAAAGCACGTCATTTCATTGTAATTTTGTAGAAATTACAGGTACAATAAACACCTGCTTATACGGTTAAATTACAAACTTAGTTCAGAAATTATTTTGTAATTTTTTTTCAAAAACTATTCATCCTATCAAGTTCAAAATAATTTTCCTAGAAAGTTTTTATAAAGTTCTACTTTTGAGATTTTTTTCATATTTTTAAAAGTTATGGTTCAAAAGTTAGAGGGGGGGGGGACGCATATTTTTTTACTTCTGGAGCGATTATTTCCGAAAATATTTACATTATCGAAAAATAATTTTAGTAAACCCCTATTCATTTTTAAATACCTATCCAACAATATATCACACGTTAGGGTTGAAATGAAAAAAAAAATCACTCCCCACTTTACGTATAGGGGAGGTACCCTAATAAATAAAAAAAATCCACTTTTTATTTTACCACTTTGTCGGCGTGATTGATATACATATTAGTACCAAATTTCAGCTTTCTAGTGCTAACGGTCACTGAGATTATCCGCGGACGGACGGACGGACGGACGGGCAGACATGGCGAAACTATAAGGGTTCCTAGTTGACTACGGAACCCTAAAAACTAGTATACATATTCTTAGTTAAATAATAGCAAAAACCTAAAGCGATGCAGTTTCGTATGCCTACAGATTTTTAATTTTTAAATGTAAAATTACGATAAGTAGGTAGGTATAGCTGTTTAAGATCGGCCAAACGGTACAAACTAGGGTACGGTCCCTTTGTCCTCCTTATGCATAACCCAAAGAAATATAAGCTCAAAACAATCAATAAATGGTACAGCTATAATTTCGATAAATATAGCTTGTATCGGTAAACATTCGATTTACTTGCGTGGCGGCGGAAAGTGAACTGCATTCACTTGCGAAATGCATTTATACGTGCACTTTACCATTTCAGGCACGTAACCGGTGGGGCCATGTGCATCGGGCATTCCCGAGGATAAACGCGAAGCAATTCGTAGATGGAGCTGCAATCGTAAATCATCTTGTTGATTATTTATATTTATCTATTTAAAGACAACATAATGGTCCAAACAATATTAGAAATTACTTAGTCACTTAATAATATATACAAAAGAATAATTTAGTCCTCTGACCCATTATCCACAGTAGAGGACAGTTTAGCTTGTTAGCTATCAATGCTATCATGCTTAGGATGCTGTTGCTATTATGCTTTGTATTCGTCAAATCCATACAGTGTATGGTAAAAAGTTTTTAAACGTATTTTAAGGATCCAGTTATTAGGTATAATTTGGTTTTTATCCTCATTACTCGATAGACATACAAATGTATTACTTACTTTGTTTTGGTTGACGTAGAATGATTGCTTATGTATAGATTTTATACTTGTTTAACCTTGAAAATAAGAAATATCTCGTTAACTGCCGATTGTGTATGACAAAAACCGGGAATTTTTCATTGAATTTGGATTCCCAGCTCAATGTCCCATACACCGGGAATGTCTTTAAACTACGTCCGGACACGTGTATGTCCTTAAACTACGCCCAAAAGAGAGGTATGGGTACTGCGAGTATCATCTCGTTTTGTGTGGTAGGGCACAGCACAGCGAATGTCATCTCGCTCAAATCTGGAGCAGAGCCCGACTGGGGAAGTACCTCCACCTTACGAAAACCACAGCCAAATAGCACTAAACCCTACTCATAGTGTTGTGTTCCTGCTGGTGAGTAAGGTTGCCAAAGAGCTCAAAGAGGACCCAGTGTGTTGAAGATGAGGGACCCTCTTGTTCCTTTAGCCGTCAACACAGTGAAACCTCTTTTTGTAAAGGGTCGGCAACGCGCATGTGAAACTTCTGGACTTGCAGGTGTCCATAGGCTACGGTAGCTGCTTACCATCAGGCGGGCCATATGCTTGTTTGCCACTGTCGTGGTATTAAAAAATAAAAATAAAATTACGACACTTCTCTTTCTATAGAAACTCTAAGCGATAAAGGGAAATGAATTTTTTTACTGACTACCGCTACCCGGACGAGATGAAGCGCTGGTGGCCTGGCGGTAAGATTATGTCACTTTCAATCCGGAGGTGTCGGGTTCAAACCCCGGCTCGTACCACTGAGTTTTTCGGAACATATGTACGAAATATCATTTGATATTTACCACTCGCTTTTCGGTGAAGGAAAACATCTTAAGGAAACCGAACCTAATCCCAACAAGGCCTAGTTTCCTCTCTGGGTTGGAAGGTCAGATGGCAGTCGCTTTCGTAAAAACTAGTGCCTACGCCAATTCCTGGGATTAGGTTGCCGAGCGGACCCCAGGCTCAATAGAGCTGTGGCAAAAAGGCGGAACAAACGCTAGGATGATGATGAGTCAAGAAAAGGGGTAGGTTAATCCTTCTACCCCTGAACTACGGCTGGTAGCAGCATCACCTGTGTAAGGACAGCCCCCTCTGCTGTGCATGCATGGAGGCGGAGGAAACAACTAAATACATTATGCTAGACTGCAAACAGTTAGAAGTATACAGAACTAAGCACCCAGGATCTCCAAGCACTCAAGGCAGTCTTAATACGTGACGGGGCCCTAGGGCACTTGAGAATCAGGGGCCCTCAGCCGCTCAATTAGGGACAACGTTGACTGTAAAAAAAACTTTCGGGGCCCTCCTGAGGATGGGGGCCCTGGGCACGGGCCCTGTGTGCCCTTATGGAAAAGACGGCCTTGCAAGCACTAACTGACTATCTAACTAAGGACAGCGTTCTCAGGTATTTCGGAGCCCCACGGCAAGACGAGTTACTTACCCGTCGTTCCGTATTCGGCGCACGGGGAAGCGGCCATTGCGTTACGAGTATTTCGTCTGCATGTATAGGTATACGCGACGTGCTAAATAAAGGTTCAATCAGTATTAGATTTAGGTAAATATTTAGTAATTGTCTATTAAACCTGTGTGTTATCGATTAAACCGGTACCGGTGTTGGTAAAAAATAACATATGCAACTTGTTTTAATTGATTTGCTTTAATTTCAGCATATGGTTAGGTACGATTCAGGAAACAAATTGGCAGTTCAAAAAAAAATTTTTTTTTTTTCGAATAATATTTGTTTTATCGGTCACTAATATATTTATTTATTTAAACTTTATTGCGCAACAAGTGATAATGTACAAATGGCGGACTTAATGCCAAATGGCATTCTCTACCAATCAACCATTGGGCCAAACAGAGACTTGTAAGTTGGTGCAGGAAGAAATTTTAATTGTTATCGTAAATCAAAACTTATTAAACATATATCTTTAAATATATAAAAGAAAGTGGTGTTAGTAAGACCGTTTATAACTCGAGAACGGCTAAACTGATTTAGATGATTTCGGATTAGTTTGAATGGTCACAGCCCTGGTTAACAGAATAAGTATTAAAAAGTCACAAAACCCTTGATTTCAAAGAACAAATATGACCTTAATTAAAAGCCGGCCATGTCGGCCATTTTGTTTATTGACATTGATATGACAAGCCTGTTCGAGCTCAATATTTAAAAGTGGGTAGCAGCTCAATATTTAAATGAGGGTAGTTATAAAATTGAGTTGAAGCATTCATAACATTGGCACGACGAGTCTGTTCAAGATCAATACATAAACGCCGGTAGCCGAATTTGTATTACCATTTTCAAATAAACTTTTATTTTATTTTTGTGTTTGACAGTTTGTTGTCATTGTCTGTCATAATTTAATGGTGAATTGTAATAATGTTTACAAGTCGTCATATTTGTGTTGTGCCTTCGCAATCAAAGAAAAGTCTATTGCAATATTTTGGAAATCGACTATCTCAACTCTAGATAAAGCGTCAGCAACGACGTTGTCCTTTCGCTGTATACAGCCTTGGCCAGAAGTATTGAGCATAGCAGTTTTTTGTTTACAGTTTTGATGTTAAGTATTATTTCCCAATAATAACAATGTACGGTGACGTAAAATGTTACATTTCATTTATATATCTAGAAAATTTCACTTAATAACAATTTCAAGGTAAATATAAAACATGAAAACTTAAGGTCACAAAAATGCGACTTTAGGTCGGTGGGATAAATTGCAAATATTCTATGCAGTTACTACTAACTTCAACAAAACATGCCTGTTCAGTTTGAATTAAAAATATAGAAACGCTGGACTAAAGCTTCGAGTTTTGTATGAAAATCGCAAGGGTGCTCAACACTTCTGGCCAAGGCTGTATGTCTTATGTCCGTAGACAATCTTTTATATTATATATATAAAAGAAAGTCGTGTTAGTTACACTATTTATAACACAAGAACGGCTGAACCAATTTGGCTGAAAATTGGTGGGGCGGTAGCTTAGAACAAGAAGACGGACATAGGATACTTTTTATCCCATTCCCGCGGAACGTGACATAAAACGTAGTATAACAAAACGCTATATACCATTTATAACTCAAGAACGGCTGAACCGATTTTCATGATCTTTGATTTTTAACCGACATCAAGATTTCAAAAGAGGATGTTCTCAATTCGGCGTGTATGTTTTTTTTTTAGTTTATATATATATTACAGATTGGTCCCGTTTTTGTCAATACGCAGTTCAGATGATGGGATCCATGAGGAATCGAGGGAACTCCTCAAACTTTAAAGGCATACATATACATATTTTTATCAAGAAATCCATCATTTTCATTCAAAACAGTGAATCATTTCAAGAATTATTTATTTATTTTCTAAAGCTGTTTTATTATTAATTGTAGCATCTTTTATAATTTCATATTTGTGTATTAAAATATAATAGGGTAGAAACTAGAAGCCGATAAAAAAATTTTACCCCTACTTCATGTGAACCTTACCCAAAAAAAATGTTAACTTCAGTTTTTATTTCACCATTTTTTCAAGAAGATCATTTGAAGAAGTAGATCTGCTGATGATGATCAGAATGGAACTCTTCAACGATGCATAGTTCACGTTTGGCGATTTGTCCTCTTCGCTGTGTTTGTTAAGCAAGTTTGATTGTCAGGACAAATTTTCGTCAACCTCAAGTTCTGATTATGGGATCCATGAGGAATCGAGGGAACTCCTCAAATCTTAAGGGCATACACATAGTGATTTTTGTATTTTTTTCAACAAATCAAGATTTTCATTCAAAAGAGTGACATTTAATAAAGTGGAACTGCTGATGATAATCAGAACGGAACTCTTCAACGACGATAGTTCACGTTTGGCGATTTGTCCTCTTCGCTGTGTTTGTTAAGCAAGTTATTTCATTGTATGGAGTCTAAGAGTACACCATCTACATAATAATCTTTCACCAGCTTTCCCCATTGAAATCGGGTTTTTTTTTCTTAAAAAATATTTGGATGTACATATCTCCACCCCGAATAACAGAATAACTATTAAAATATTGGAGAAACTAAAAAGAAAATGGAACATAATCTATGGAAGTAGGGTTACCAGGCCCAAAAATGAAAAAGCCGCTTAATTTAGCCGGACATTTGATCCCAAAAGCCGGACATGCCTTTTTTGCATACGCTACGCTGGTCTTTCGAATCGTGCCACTGGCGTGACTGGCGCGTAGCATAAGTCAGACAGAAGCCTAACAAAAGCCGGACAGGCCGGACGAGGAATTATTTGGCCGGACACACTGGTAAAAAGCCAAACATGTCCGGCTAACACCTGGCAACCCTATATGGAAGTTAAGAAAGTGTAAGTCCGTTAATAGGAGTGGATGAGGACAATGGGAGGAGGTGGAGACGATGAGACTGACGTAGTGTAAGAGTCAGTGGGAATGGAGTCGATGGGATGGGAGTGAAGTAGGAGTCGGTGGGAGAAGGGTGGTGGAAGAGAGGAAGGGTGGACAAGAGTGGGAGATGGTTGGACAACAGTGGGAGAGTGGTGGGAGACGGTAGGACTGGCGTAGGAGTGAACTTGAGGTCGACGGGAGTCTGTGGAAGTTGGCGGTACGAAGTTCGCCGGGTCAGCTAGTTTACAATAAATTAAAGCTTACATATATATGGTTACATACCACTACTTATATAATATACAACAAGATAAACTAATACACATTAATACAATAAATATGATGGAAAAATTTGAGACCAGAAAAAAAGGATTGGAGAATTAAACAAATTCTTCAGAGAGAAGATGCTTGCGAAGCAGTCTCTTGAATACGAGCTTGCTTCGGGCCTGTCGTATAGGGAGAGGGAGCGAATTCCAGAGACGGATAGCCTGAACGGCGAAAGAGTTCGAAACAAAACCTGTATGGTGAGAGGGAAGCGAGAGTTTAAGTGAACGGGAGGAACGAAGTTGCGTTTAAGATAATCTGGAGCAGAAGGCTCAAACAGAATAGAAAATAATGTACTCAGAATGCGAAAGGACCTACGACGCCGGATGGACAACCAGTTGAGCTGACGGCGAAAGAGAGACACATGGTCGTATTTACGTAAGCCGAAGATAAAACGTATGCCATTATTGAGAAGACGGTCAAGCTTATTGAGGTGCTCTTGTGAAATATTAGTGAAACACACGTCCGCATAATCAATAACAGGCAATACTAAAGCTTGCACGAAAAGTTTTTTGGTTACTACTGGGAGAAATTTTTTAATTTATAGAGATTACGCAATGTCCAAGAAACTTTCCGACTTATTTCAGATAACTAGGGTAATGGTATTAGGGTGTAATGTTTAACTTAACGTAATTTCGAACATTACAATAGTCCGAGATACAAAAGAAGCATATTTTATTGACGTAACATACGTGCATCATTTATTGCGGTGTCTCAGAGTACGAAAATAATTTAATTTAGGTTTAAACAATCACAAAGATAAAAATTAACAGTCGATTATCTCAGAACTGGAGCTAAGTAGGACACTGGTGTCTTTGAGAAATATACTTAATTTAAGCTCAGGAATGTTCCTTTGCAATTAAATCAAATCAACAAAAACACGGTGTATATGTAGGTATTATTTACGCAACGGCCTCCTAGCCGAGTTGGTAGTGACACTGTCTACGAAGCAGTAGATCCCGGGTTCGAATCCTTGTAAGGGCATTTATTTGTGTGTTTAGCACAGATATTTATACCTGAGTTATGGATGTTTTCAATGTATTTAAGTTTTTATCTAAAACTTTAGCTCAATCAGGCTTTTGTTGTGGGTACTAGACTACGATATATAAAAATTATATATCGTCGTCTAGTACCCACAACACAAGCCTTTTTGCTTGCTGGGGGACTGGGTCGGTCTGTGTAAGATTGTCCCATAATATTTATTATCTACACTCATATTGTAAGTTCTCTAAAACGTGTTCGAAAACGGTAGGCAATGGCTAGCATTACCACGACCGATTTTACTATGATTAAGCTTTTTATGTGTGACAGTAACGTAATTTTAACTTTACATGCTCAACTATTGATGTGTTATGAGTTTTGATAACATAATGTACACCTGCACCCTGCCGCGCATCCGCCGACAGCCCGACACGCGCCCGCGCGACCGCCGGCACAATCGAGTTGGCCATGGCGGTGCAATGGCGGCCATTCTATGGTTTCCGAATAATGCATTTAGAATAAATAATATGAGTGTAGATAAAGCAGTGTATGCAACTTTACGTAATTAGGCCTTAAAACACTCGTGTGATCTTATTATGAAACTCACCTGCGGCTCGTTTCATAAAACCACGCTCATGTTTTAAGGACCCTTATTACGTAAAAGTTACATAAACTACTATATTATTGATAAATATACCAAGACTATGACGATTAAGCGCCCGCATCTTGTGGATAGTTGGAATGGAACTCCGGTGACGTCACGAGCGCATTTCTAAACCTTTTTTTTTAATACCACGACGGTGGCAAACAAGCATACGGCCTGCCTGATGGTAAACAGCTACCGTAACCTATGGACGCCTGCAACTCCAAAGGAGTCACATGCGCGTTGCCGACCCTTTACAAAAAGGAGGATTCACTGTGTTGATGGCTAAAGGAACGAAGGTCCCCCATCGTCAACACACTGGGACCTCTTCGAGCTCTTTGGCAACCTTACTCACCAGCAGGAACACAACAGTATGAGTAGGGTCTAGTGCTATTTGGCTGTGGTTTTCTGTAAGGTGGAGGTACTTCCCCAGTCGGGCTCTGCTCCAGATTTGAGCGAGATGACATTCGCTGAACGTGCCCTACCACACTTAGCGAAATGCCATTGGCAGTGCCCATACCTCTTTTTGGCGTAGTTTAAGGACATACCCAAGTCCGGACGTAGTTTAAGGACATACCCCGAGTCCAAAACCGCTATATGTCACCCTTTCGTTGAGAAGCCTTCACAGAGCGACTTTCATCTTCTTACCCTTACCATGTAAGGTCTATTTAATACATTGGTATACTTGAGGTAAAAAATGGTCTAGTGGTAACCTGCTCAACATACTTAGCCGGCAACAACAGAACGACTCGGTGTATGGACAAGTATTAGGTGTTGGACGGTTGACATAAATACTTAAACCACAATATTTAAAAATGCGTACCTTTAAACTATATCCATATTCTGTGTAGAAAGCGTCCATTTATAGGTAATAGATATGAGTTCATAAATAAACTTATGTTTAGAACAATTTTCATAACTTTGACTCCAAAAACCGACGAATGTTTATAGCATTAACCAATTCCCCAGCCGAGCCAGAAAAAACTACGCTAGCCTAGTTGCTTTTGAAATGAATTTATTCTCTACTGTCCTCTAAACAGTGGAAATCTTTAAAACGGCAGCTTTGATAGTTGCCGCGCCTCACCCGTTTTAATATAGATGAGTCGCTTTGTTTTTCACGTGTAAGCCCCCACTTTTTCTAAATGGATTCGGGGCTTATCCTCAATCTCATTTGCGGAATCCGCCTCCGTTCTCCGACGCGAATTACTCAATTTAATGCACAAATCCGCTATTTTTCGCCCATTATTACCTACCCTAATGGATCCACAATTATTAAATTATTCGTTTCGCGCTTTTTTAAGGATCAGGATGGAGATTTGTTGAGAGGGGATAAAATAATCGTAAATCTAAACATAATTAATTTTATTGGCATTGTAACACGATCCAACTATCCCTACGTAGGTTTCTGAAGTACTTAGTAAATAGCTAAGCGTAAGTACTTAAATACATTAGTAGATTTGGTATGTGTATTATATATAATTCACAGCAGAAATCCGCTCCTATAATAAAAGATAGGTACGCTTCCAAAGATAGGTACGATTGGATAGCAGCCTAATAAGCATATACCATGTTCTCATTATTCAATTAGAATATTAGGTACTCTATATATGAACCAGATAAAGTCATTTTCATTTCATTTAAAAGTCGCGGCGCGTAAAACGTAAACAAGCAAGACCTACGTCGGCAGTCATTTTCATTTTCATTTGTACTCGTATGAAAAGTTTTTATTTATATAAATATATTTATTTATGCATATATATTTATTTATATTTATTACGTATATGTTATTCTATCTTACTATATTTTATATCTTATTCATATATATTTATTTAAATGCTTATTTATATTAGATAACGTTCTTGCTATTTTTAGTTATTAGTTCTGTGTTCTTTACATACCCTGCACCAATGATGCTTCTCTGTTTGGCCTAAAGGTTGACTGGTAGAGAATGCCTTACGGCATTAAGTCCGCCTTTTGTAACTGTATATTTTATACTGTGCAATAAAGTTTAAATAAATAAATAAATAAAAGTACCTACGTACAAAATTTTCCGTAAATTAGTCAAGCTGTGGGAATCGAGTGTTATTGACACCCCGACCCGACACTACTATAAGATACGTATACCAACTATATATAGTATAGTGCCTAATTTATTACCCAGCCTGATCTGAGTTCATTTGATTGGAATTATATTTTTGCGTTGTATCTCGTCAGTAAAGCTCTACATAATAGTACTAGTATTTATTAAGCGAAATCTAATACATATCATAACATAAATATTTATTGCCCACCTCAAAATAAAGAAACACATAAAATACAAGTTACAAACAGTAAAAGTAGAGGCAAAACAATTGGCGGTCTTATCGCTAAAAAGCGATCTCTTCCAGACAACCTTTGGGAAGCGGATACCATTGAAAATAATCAGGAATACGTAGGTGTTGCAAATGCAAATCAACTAGCCAAACAATAATAAACATATAAAGTAAACTTACATAAACCATACATACATAAATAAAAATAAAAATTGATAAATTAAGAAAACCTAAAATTCTTAAAACATATTCCTATAGAATACCTAAAATTCGCGTAAAATACTGGTATGTCTATGAACACCATTAGATTGTTTTTTTTTTTTAATTCAGAGGCAAAACAAAATCAGAATAATGATAGGTTCGACAACGTCTTCATTACTTTTTGTGTCTCGGTCGTGAAGTGGTGCACATTATCACTGGGTGGGTGAGAAGCGACTGTATACCGAAACATTAAGCCCTATTTCGGCATGGCGAGATGGGTCATTACCCACGAATCACGTTAGTACACTTGGTACTACGGGAAGCGTTGTCACTCGCTTCTCGCAATTTGGTAGATTCCAATACAGTTTTGCCCTCCAGACCGTCTTAACAAATACTTATTTAACAATAGGTCGCTATATCTTGGCTTGTACTGCCGTGGCATCATGCTGAGTGAGGACCCTTTTTGACATCTTTGAGTTTTTTCATTTCTTCCTTTCTTTATTGTAGTGTTGTATGTGTAAAGTTAAATAAATGTTTTTTCTTTATAATACTATAATCTTTATGTAAATACCGATCAAATAATACTACGGATACACAATCAGCCCAAAAAAATGGCCCCACAATAGTACCGCAAGAACGATTCGTGCGGTACTTTCTCTGACAGTCTTATTACGGTATAAGACTGACCGGTTACAAATTTTCACGAGCCATATTTTCAATAAATCATGTTTGAGTCTGTACCACCTTTATATTGTTGTTCGAAGGATAGACAATACCTAGTCTCCGGAGCGGAGTATTGTCCATTCGTCAATCTGTTCATAAAAACACGAACATTATGGCAGTGGGAGCTAGGTCTAATTCTCTAACTTTAAAAGCTACAGAACTCATGCACAGACTGATATACACTTACACTTACACAGTCTGCCTTAAATATACATGTAACTTTAAATAGGTACATATTATACGTGAAAAAACATTAAATACTAATGAATTGGTATCTAGGGAACTAAATACTCGTCTCGTAGCTACTTAACACTGTGTGTATGAAAGAAGGTCATGTGTAGATTCCTTACAAGTCTGTATTAGATAAGATTCGTTCTAAGCCTTTTAGCGTTAAGTTGTGCGTTATGCGATACCTATTCAAACCGAAGGGGGGCGGGTTGCCATCCCGGCTCGCACTAACTATATTGTCTGCAAACAAAACTAACAACGGGCTTCTTGCATGGAAGCAAAAGTGACAAAGATATAAATAATAACATGACCCCCGTTGTCAGTTTGGTTAGCAGATACTATATGCCTGTGCTAATATTTATAATACCTAATGTTGCTGCTATGGCTAGGATGAGGAGGGTCATATTACACAATAGTGTGTAATATAAGTGCTTTAGCTTTGTGAATGAACTTCAGCCATAACGAGCCCGAACTAGGACTGGCACGAATAATAGAAAATGCAGTGAAAATCACGTGAGTTCAGGAACCCGTAGTGACGCAGCTGTGAGATAATCATGGTGTAATAGCAGCAGCTAAGACTTTGTCATGTAAACGACCTCTTTACTGCCTCGTCAAGCGACCCACCATTCCAAGGGTCAGGCCAGGGTTATAATTTTAAACTGGGCCTTAATTCGACATGCTAAACTGTGAAACGTGGATGTCACACTTGTATCGCTAGTGGATAGAGTGATATCAATCCTGTCCACACGTGTCCACACCTAACTGTCAAGCTGTCAGTAGGTCTCGCTAGAGCGTTTTCTCTATGGCTATGGCCAGCATTTTAGATATCACTATTGAGTGATTCCATCCCAATTTCAACTGTCACAAAAGTGTGATATCATAGTTGTCTCGCAAGCGACTGTCAGTTATGCCATGTCGAGTCGAGGCGATGTAACATTCACATCTATGCGGAAAGAAATCTATAGTATTAACAGTAGCTACATCATTTAGACAGATATGAGAGTACGTTAGCGAATGCAAAGAAGATTCCTAATTACATGTAGCTTTTCTTAGTATTTTTTTCTTTCAGCATGCAAGAGTGCATGTACAGAAATAAATTCGACTGTAGGTAGCAACTAGGTTAGGTAGCTGAAGTGAAGAATATATTGTGCAGCTAAATGGCGCTTCTGAATAGCTAGTAACAACAGTAATTTCTACAACCTCGAACATTGGCCCGACAAATTTGGCCCTAATGAAAATGACATAGTTTTCGAGATATTGGCACTTCTATACCTTTATTAATAAAGTAGTCTTTTTGCCAATATCTCGAAAAAAAAACAATTTTCTTTCGGGACAAATTTGCTTAATCTGATAGCCCGTCTGCTGTTCTATTAGCCATTTAAGTTTTGATGTTGGTTTTAAAGACAGCCTGTTTATATTATTAGAAAATAATATAAACAGGCCAGAGGGCCCATACAGAGATAATCGTGGTATTTTTGTATATTCTTACAATAAAACATTAATTATGTAGATGTACCAAACTAAGGCCCCAGGCTAGGTGGACGGACGATCTGGTTAGAGCCGCGGAAAAAGCTGGTTGAGGGCGGCGAATGACCGTTTGTTGTGGAGATCCTTGGGGGAGGCTTTTGTCCAGCAGTAGACGTCTTTCGGCTGAAATGATGATGATGATGACCTAACTAAAAAGTTGTAGTAATAACTCAGTGTGTAACTTTATAAATCACGACATTTACGGATCACCCCTAACAAATCACATGCACCTCTCCTGAGATTGAGATTAGATTCCACAACACGGACTGCGGAATGAAGACAAAGACAATATTGTAATTGAAGCTGTGTTAAGCGCCATTACTGCAGGGCGCATTTCCATCACAAAGCTACCCTTCAGTCTATGCTAATGCCGACGGTTCTTTGATTGTTTTTCAGCAGTCGGGGGAGTTAATTTGAGTTTTCAGCACTGATTATTCGTGGCACGAACACATTAATTACGTGCGCTGTTGAGATTCCTTTCTAATTTAGGATTAACGTTTGTATCCGTACTCTGTTACCATATCTATGTATGGTATTTTTACATTTCGTGATCGTATTATCTCCTGTCAATACAAATATGTGCAACCAATGAAATGTAACTTAGTTTTGACTATTTTGCCTATCCAATTTTAATTATCGACCCAAGTTTAATGTTGATTTAATAAAAATAAAACAGCAAAACAAACGAAAGGTATATTTTCTCAATCACTAAAACATGAGCATAGCTGGGTAATCAGCCTTAATCAAATCAGCAGCCCTCTCACCGATCATGATGGCAGGTATGTTCGTATTGCCACTCGGAATCGTAGGCATAATGGAGGCATCCACCACCCTCAGTCCAGAAACACCATGAACCTTCAACGCCTCGTCTACCACACCTTCCGGCCCCATAGCACAAGTACCCACCGGGTGAAGCAAGGAACTCACCGTATTCCGAGCGTAACATCTCCAGTAACTATCTGATCCCCATTTTAATCCTCTACATGCTTTCACAGTTAATCTCGCTACTTTACCTCCCACCTTTCTAAAGTAAGACGTTTTCGCCAATCGCGTCATATATTTGATCCCCTCAACCATGACGTCTAAGTCATTCTTATCCCTATAATAACCTAGTTCTATAACAGGACTGTCGATCGGATTTTTGCTACGAAGCTTCACTTGGCCTCGCGATTTAGGCTGTAAAAGAACCAAATTGGTGAAGTCGATCTCATTAAAAATATTAGCGTTGCCGATTGACGCGCAGAAAGAGGGATCGTAATTTGTTGCGGATACACAACCAATGTCTATAATAGGGGCCAAGCCAGCTCCCATATGGATGTTAAAGGACTGAAACTGAGGCTTGTTTTCTATTATATAATTAGCTGATGACATGTTCAATTTGAATAACCCAACCTGAATAGGTGTTGGATAAGAATTTATCTCTGTGACTGTGGCAAGATTTTGAATTGTCGTCTGAAAACCGCTTTGCCCTTGAAATATAATAGGAGTAAACATGTGATCATGGAGATTCGTACCAACTGGAAGATTGGAAATTACTTCAATATCCAGGTTATCTAGTTCCTTCTTTGGTCCGATGCCAGAAAGCATTAAAAGTTTAGGCGAGTCTATCGTACCTGCAGACAGAATTACTTCTAAATTAGCGAAAATATTATAAACTCTTTTGGAACTTATCATTACTTGTACCCCATAGGCATGACGAGTTGAAGGATCTATTAGAACTTTTGTAGCTCTAGAAAACTTAGCTATATGTATATTAGCTCTATTGTTTAATGGTTTTAAATACGCTTCAGCAGTACTAGATCTCCTTCCATTGGCAAACGTGAAATGTGGTCTGGACGCACCAACAATTTCAGGCCCATAATTCTCGAGTACTCTCTTCACTCCTATCTCATCGAGAGAGTTAAGCATCCTCTCATTGACCGCTTCAAACAAGGCATTTTGTGACGGTCTCGATATTTTGACTGGTCCTTCTATAGAATGGAGGAAATGGTTCTCTTTTAAGACACTAGGATCAGTCATGCGTTCAAGTTTTTTGAAGTAGTGCAGTACTGTATCCCAGTCCCAACCGGGGGATGTTTGGTCCCACTGATCGTAGTCTGCCGGGACGCCGCGGGCGTAGAGCTCGTAGTTGTTGGAGGAGGAGCCGCCCAGCATCTTGCCGCGGGTCATGTAGATGGTGCGGTTGGGGTGGGTACTGCCCACGCCTGGGTCCAGCGAGGCCTTGTAGTCCCAGTCGGTTGAGGTGTGTGCTAGGGTCGCGAACAGGCTGGGTGACTGAAATGCAGATATGTACATTTACAAATGAAACTATCTCCATCTTCAATATATGAGAGTGTTGTAGTTACTGGTGTGCTGACGAAAACTTTCCAAAATTTCGGAATTTGTCACATTGCAAAATTTTAAAATCTTGAAATCTTTTTTAACTTTATTGAAACTTTCTGTAACTAGGACATCCTGTAGTCGTAGTGTAATGACAGAAGATTCAATGTAACGAATAGCAAATTAAGTTAAAATAAATATTATAAGGCCGCTAAACCTAAACCATAAAGGTGTTTAACATACCTACAATATCAGAAACAAAATTGTTACAGACAACTTCAGACACAATGGAACTGGCTACCTGTGGACGTCCCTGAATTTTGATGTCTTTTTGATTTTGATTAGTTGTTAGTTTTATGAAATTTGTAGTAGCAGAGAAAAAAATAATTTGTGAGCTCTTACATGAGCAGGATCGATCAAGGGGCTATGGAGCTAGAAGGCGCGAAGCGATCTACATTATAATAGTCTTTTTATATTAGTCAACTTGTTTGCAAGTAAATTGCGATTTTTGTGTTCGAGACGGACTACATACTTACAAGTTAGAAAATAGTTTGGTCTACGTGTAGCATACATTGTGCCTATCGTATTTTTATCCCAGACAGCATATCAAGATTCAAACCAGTTGTTATGTCAAAGGCGAATCAATTAATTGCCAATCAAGGTTAAGATCCATTGCATAATGTATGACATGCGTGCACGCATGTATAGTAGTGCAACTATTAACTAATGCTGTTAGTAAACAAACTGTGTTAACTCTTTGTTCTTCTTGAATACTTATTACACTTTAAGTAAGGACGTTTAGGTACGAGGTTAAGGTATCGTCTATGCTGTTACAAATATGTATAAAGTCCTTCAAATGTCGAGATGTTTTTATTACAGTTTTTTCCACTGTCATAATTCATAATGTAATTTATGTCATTGTTTTACGACTAGGTAACGACTTTTTGATTATGATTAGGTTAGTTAAGGACACACTCAATTTATAGATACAGTCAACAAAGACAAAACATTAATTATTTTCTGTTAGATAAGAGGGAGATATAAATTAGGCTGATCAATATGCTAAACACATGTTTTCGTCGAATCGCTTCGAAGCCTACATAATTTCATCACAAAAACCTTAACCGGCGATTAGCCGACTAGGTATGTGAAGGTCATGACCAAAGTTGATTTGGGCAGGATTCTTGTTTATCTAAATCAAGTTAATATTACTAGAACAAGGCAATATATACAAGCGACCTATGCCCGCTCCCGCTGATTTTCGCGAGAAGTAAGGTTGTTGTTGTCAGATGAGCATTGCTGTTTTTTATAAGGCTGGAAAAGACCAGCGTATTACCGATCGTTGTGGAGATCCTTGTGGGAGGTTGTTATTCAGCAGTGGACATCTTTGAGTTACCACAATGAGGTAAGTTCAAGCTAATAGATATAAGTAACTATAGACTTATTTTTCATATCTTGCTAGGAAGCTTATTGATTCTTCCACGTGTAATTTTTTATAAAGGATCCCCCTATTATAAGAAGGCCTCTAACCCAGCGGCGTACAGTCCGAAGAGTCGAAGACCCGTACCCAGTCTTAAGCTAGTAACATATACCACGCTGGCGGGTGGCGGGTCACCTCCGGCTTCTATAAGCAGGACTCGCCATTGAGGCACCTCGCTGAGCCGCGCCGCCAGCGCAGCACCGGAGGACCCCGCACCCACCACGATGAAGTCGAATTTTTCTCCATCTGCCGAAAAAAACTGGATTATGGATTATCATCAGTCAAACCTAACAATAGGGAGAGTACCAATCCAATATGAGCTTTGACATTTTTTCCTAGTTATCAATCGACTTCAAGATTTCGAAGGAGGTTCTCAATTCATCGGAATCTTGGCTTTTTTTTTGCTTTTTTTTATGTACGAGTATGTCTTTGATTCGTCGAAGACGGCTGGACCAATTTGTAAAAACTCTTTTTTCTTTTTGTTAGAAAGGGTAACTTGACTGTTGGTGAGGATCTTAGAGAAAGCAAGAGAATTCTGCAAATTGGGCAAAAAAGGATTTGAGCATGTTTTACTGTAGCTCGGGCATTTGCTCTTGGACAGGTGGAGTAGTTTAGTTTAAGTGAAGTCGGTTCTTTTTTTTTAATTATTAACTTTCAGCGCGATGTAAAAAAATACGAATGTATCAAGTTTAAATGTTAAATTTTTGTGGTGTTTAATGGACCCTACCTTTTAACTTATATGCTGTTGGCCATCCAGTTGGCATCACGGCCTGGGAGATAGCCAGTGTCTGCAAGAACCATCGCATCAGACTGGATCTCCTGGCCATTGACTGCATCGAAGATAGGGCTTCGTTCACTGCTCTATTCAATGATGCCATATTGGATTACGCGGGAAAACTTTTTTATTTGATTGTTCCAGTTAGGTATCACATAAGTATTTTTTATACCAAGACGTACAAAATGTATTTCAATCTACACAATCAAATTAGCACTTTTTCATTTTTTTATACGTTTTCTGGGCCTGCAAAATAGAAATAACTAATTTAATAACTGTGATAGAATTGCTAGGTACCTATTTATTTAATAGTTTACATAAAATATTTAAATACAGAAACAATTTTTTTAATAAAAGAAACAAATATTTATAAGTGAGGAGTGTCTTTTCAAAAGGGCTTATTTCCATTTTGAACTTTTTTTTAACTGTGAATGTAGTTTTGCTTAAAATAGATAATTAAATATATTCTTTGAGTTTGAAGTTCTAATAAGTCTCTTCTTGTCCTCTAAAAAAAGTTTCAAATTTCAAAGTCCGGATCAAAAGGGCCTATTTCTTTCTTATAGTATGAGAAAGAAATAGACAGATATGACAACTCAGCCTCTTTCAGTAAATAAAAAAAAGGATGTAGAAAATTTCTTAAAAAAAAACAGATTGGAGACGGTTGGATAAGGTTACCGTAGCTGGCTTGGTGTAGAACCATATTAGTACCTAATCATTATATAGTATCAGTATATGAAAATCGAGACGAAGTCTGCGATTGTTGCGTTGCGAAGATGATGCAGACGAAGTTCACGTTTAGTAACTAAATTTATTCTGCCTTAACTTATTTTTAGTAGTTAAGTTTAATTTCACAATAAAAAGTTATCCTTTTCAAAAGAGTTTATCTCTATAATGTCCAAATCAAAAAAGTTTATTTCTCACAAGGCCGCAACAAAACGGCTTAATTCCAAAAGTTCGCTTGATTCTGAAATCAATCAAATCAAAAGGGCTTAATTCTGAAAATGTGTGGTAAATTAACATAATAATTTAGTTAGATAAAACAAAATATGTGGTGCCATAACATTTATATCAACTTACTTAAATACAATATCGAAAATAAAGTAATAATATCGAAATGTAAACCGTGGATTTCTGATTTCCTCAATTTCCCAAAAAAAGTTCAAAGTGGAAATAAGCCCTTTTGAAAAGACACTCCTCAAGTACAACTAAGTATAAAAATGAATGCATAGTATTTATTTATCGTATGGCTACATGTCACTGGATATAGATAGGCATTTCTTCCATGGGGTAGTAGTAGCGGGAAAGCAGATAATAAAGAAAATCCAGTGAGTGCTGCGAGGTCCAGATGGGACAGTGCAGCTGCCAAGTTTGTTACTCTTTTAGCACCACCCAGGGATCACGTGTAGGGTTATCTAAATGTGGATACACACCAGGCCGACGAAGGGCTATCTATCTCATTCTAACAAATAGCTGCCGCATAAGTGCTTCGCGTTCGTTGGCCCTTCGTTGGCCCGGTGTGTACCCACCTTAAGGTGTTCCCTACGGACGCAGAGTAACATTAATCCCCTGGATGGATAGTATGGAGGGAGGAGTTAGGATGCGATGTTGGGTAGTGCAGTAAAACACTTCGTAATTTGCATTAACACGTTTAATTTTGCAGATTAAGTAAATTATTTAAAATTAGCAATTTGGTCCTTCGAGCCGGATAGAATGTAATTAAATTACAATAATCAGATTATTTAAAATTAGTACTTCACATAAAAATGACGATAACGATATCTATATAAAGATATTTCACATTCAATAATTACCTTAGTGGATAGAATGTAATTAAATTACAATAATCAAATTATTTAAAATTAGCACTTCACATAAAGATGAAGATAACGATATCGATAAAGGTATTTCACATTCAATAATTTTCTTAGTATCGTAGACCCGGATAGAATGTAATTAAATTACAATAATCAGATTATTTAAAATTAGCACTTCACATAAAAATGACGATAACGATATCGATATAAAGATATTTCACATTCAATAATTTCCTTAGTATCGTAGACCCGGATAGAATGTAATTAAGAATAATAATCGGATTATAAAAAATTAGCACTTCACATAAAAATTACGATTATGATATAGATATAAAGATATTTAACATTCAATAATTACCTTAGTATCGTAAACGTCTACTTTCCGCACGAAAGGAAAATAAAACGAGGGAGTACTAGCAAAACTAGTAAGTACAAATAAAGACTCGGCTGGTAATTTGGCTGCGGGGAGAGTAATGGATTAATGAGGCGAGTGATATGGATGGTGACAGATGATTCGCTGGCTGAAAGTAGCCTAAATTCAAGAGCCAGGTCTTTGTACGCCCGTCAAATGAGGCAATTAGAATTTTGGGGATTGCGGGTTAATATAAAGATGCGAATCGCAGATATGTAAGAATGGTAACAACAATATAGAACTAAAGCACGGCAAATAAAATGCGAAGTCCCCAATTAAACTCTAGAGCACTTCACGGAGCGACACGCCGGTTTCACCTGGTGAGCCATGCGGGATGCGGGCTCGAGTTCTTTAGAGGCGACTGGCGGCCGTATCCTAGAGCGACACTCCGGTTTCACCTGATGAGCCATGCGGGATGCGGGCTCGAGTTCTTTAAAGGCGACTGGCGGCCGTATTCCAAGGCGATACTTCGGTTTCACATGGTGAGCTACGCGTAATGCGGGCTCGAGTTCTTTAGAGGCGACTGGCGGCCGTATTCCAAGGCGATACGCCGGTTTCCAATATCTGCGTTGGACAGTATCGCAGTTTCGGCCGCAAACGCTTGACGCCCCTCCGACGCGGTACACGCACGCACTTGGCGTTGGATATCAAAAAATACTAATTCCAATCACACCCAACAAATAATCAAACTCTGATTAAAATAGGAAAAAAAGGGATGTCAAAATGGATTCTGACAACTGCACAGCTCGAGGTTCACAATCTATCTGTCTTCTCGACTAAAACAAAAACTATTCCAAACTCCTACAAAGTCTGAATTTAAAATTGATGCGAATATCCTCTTTTCTCAGCTTCTTTCAAAATAAAAAAAGGACACATCATATTTTGATATCGGCGCCACCTAACTTTAAGTAGACGAACCACGATCTAATCTACCCTAACTCGCGCAAGTTGGCCGGTAAACAAAATTAATAGCGCGGATAGTCCGAAGGGACGCCGCGAGATGTAGCTGGCGTTCTTTCGGCATGCTACAGTAGATACTATTTGAAGAGTGTCTTTTTTAAAGGGCTTATTTCCACTTTTTTGGGAAATTGAGGGAAACATAAATCCACGGTTTCCTTTAAGTTAATATTACTTTATTTTCGTTATTGTATTTAAGTAAGTTGACATAAATGTTATGGCACTACATACTTTGTTTTATCTAACAAAATTATTATGTTAATTTACCACACATTTACAGAATTAAGCCCTTTTGATGCGATCTTTTGGAATTAAGCCGTTTTGTAGCGGCCTTGTGAGAAATAAACCTTTTTGATTTGTACATTACAGAGATAATTATATTGTGAAATTAAACTTAATTATTAAAAATAAGTTCAGGCAGAATTAATTTAGCATTTTTTTTCCTTTAGCTGTTTATTTAAGTTCTCATCCAACGTATCTACGTTCTCTAATAATCTATTATCTGATAAGTATAATAATATAAACTTATAAAAGGTCCTATTTCTTTTTCATACTATAAGAAAGATTTAATTCTCTATTTTAAGCAAAACTACATTCATTGTTAAAAAAGTTTAAAATGAAAATAAGCCCTTTTGAAAAGACACTCCTCATTTGTATCTACATAAAATATATAATTCATTAGTGGGTTAGGAAGATATCATTATTGTGACCAATTTATTGATCTTTTGGATATTGGGTATGCCAACATCTTTTCAAAATCCGAAGTTTAGTTATTGCCTTATTCAAGGCGGTACCGCGAATATCTCAATTCAAAAATGTATGATCTGCCTCTCTATCTTTCTTGCTCATTAGAGCGATAGAGAGGCAAATACACGAACAAACTAAATCAGTGGTTCTTAACCTTTTAGGGGTGAGGGTATTTTGGAGTAAATGCCTGTAAGTAAAACCGGTCAAGTGCGAGTCGGACTTGCACCACAATGGTACTCCATACATTTTTAAATGTTTAAATTTTTCTTATTCCGACTATTTTCTGGCCCAGTAATTTCGGAGATAAAGAATATTTGTCTATTTTCTTAAACAACTTATAAACTATTTATTTTGAATACCTACAATGACATTTTTTTAATTCTCGCAAGAAAACTAGATTTTCGTGAAAGATTGGCTCTTTGAGTCCAAAAATGTTCAATAATAATGCTTAGCAGGAATACCCTGTACTAAAATTTAATTTACCGAAATCTGAATAACACTTGTATATTTGCTATTTGTAAAAACGCCCAAATATTAATATTTTTTTATCGTCTCATGAATGGCGATCTTTATTTATGTAGAGAATAGGCAACACCGATATTGACAGACGTCGATGACAGCTAAAGCTTAACAGTGACATTCATTTGGCCCGTCACGTCAAGACGTTTTGTTTTGATTTAATTTAACTGCTACAATTTAATTCAACGTGGTATTATTCCGTCGTTAATAATCATAATCTTACACAATGGATTTGGCCGAAATGACTGCTAATATGTCACTACAAAAGTAAGACTATTTCGTTGTAATTCAGTGTTTTTGGGTGAAAATAATGAATCCGTCTGTTGTGTCCCTCCGGGTAAGAATAAGTGTTTTTGTTCCAATATCTCGTATTTCCGTAACTCAGTGTGAGTTATTTCTGTATTCCAGTATAAACAGAAACGTTCAGAAGAAACGTGAGGACTATATCGACTGGCGAGAGTATTTTATGGCAACCGCCTTTTTAGCCGCAAAACGTAGCAAGGATCCCAGCTCACAAGTCGGTGCTTGCGTCGTCAACAAAGATAACAAAATTGTTGGCGTAGGGTGAGTTGAAAAACAGTTTCAATATTAAATAAACTATAACATAACATAACTTAAATACTCTTTATTGCACACCTCAAATAATAGACACAAAGTATACAGAAGTCACAAACAAAAAAGCAGAGGCAAAACAATTCACGGTCTTATCGCTAAAGAGCGATCTCTGCCAGACAACCTTTGGGAAGCGGAAACCTTTGTAAATTAATAGAAAAGTTCGCGTTGCAAAGCAAATAAACCAAACATTAATAAACTTACACATATAAAAGAAAGAAAAATATATAAATAAAAAATAAAACTTACATAGCTCATACATACATACATATATATTTAATAAGTATAATAAAATATAAACTAGGACCAAACACACTACATGCCACAGGTTGTTAAAACGGTCAATGGAGTTGCAGGATATACCGATCATGGGAGAGACAGATAATGTTCTTTAAGTTGTTGTGTGTGTCTATGTTTTCGTTCTTTGTTTAGCTTTGTTACCCCGAAGGAATAGGATCCCAAATGTTAATAAACATTACATTTACTAAATGATTAATCTGCAATTGAAATTCATGATATGTTACTTAGTATGCATCCATAGACTCCATAGTGTCCATACTATTTCCATAAATTACTGACTCCATACTTTATTCTTTATTTAAAATCCTAGAATTTTACCTTTTATAACATAAATTTGAAAGATATTTTTTTTTTCGGTAGTCTTTAGTTTATACTTATTTATTATATTATTGTATTGTCAGTTGTAATTTTGCTTTCTGTTTTAAAATAAATAAATTAGATACATGCAATGTCTTGCAAATTTGTAAATCGATATGATGTTTATACAACATACATATATGGTACCAATACATACGTAATTTGAGATGTACCTCTTGTTATAGTCTGTTGTCTAAATTTGCACTATACAGGGTGTCTCATTCAAATCGGTCAGTATGGGAAAGTCTGAAACTATAAGACATACGAAGATCTGTTCTGAGGAACCATGTCATCGATTTTAATAACAAGAAAAACTGCATTCATACATTTAAAAAAAACGATCGAATCGAACCCGGTTGTTTTGAAAAAAAAAACCTACACTTCTATTTAGATATCGATTGTGTAGGTCTTAAGCAGTAAATGTCTGTATGAAACATGATGTCTAAAATGAATAAAATGCATTGTTTCCACATACTTTAATTTATTTTAGTAGGTGCTCGAAGTGACCACCGCCTTTTTCATTACAATATTCAACACGAAAAAAAAAAACATTGAAGTATGTGGAAACAATGCATTTTATTCATTTTAGACATCATGTTTCATACAGACATTTACTGCTTAAGACCTCCACAATCGATATCTAAATAGAAATAGTGTAGGTTTTTTTTTCAAAACAACTGGGTTCGATTCCTGAACGGAGTACAGATGTGTTTTAAAATGTATGAATGCAGTTTTTCTTGTTATTAAAATCGATGACATGGTTCCTCAGAACAGATCTTCGTATGTCTTATAGTTTCAGACTTTCCCATACTGACCGATTTGAATGAGACACCCTGTATAGTATGACTATAAAATAAATGACAAATGTGCTTGTATTTCTATCTCTCAGAATTTTTACACTAACTATAAGATTATGCTATTGCTAAAGTTTATTATTAGAGTGTGAGTAACATAAATATAAATTAAAACCAGCAATTATTATCAAATAATAAATTTTAAATACCACTTACCACAATTTACAAAAAGTTATTTGTCACTGTACATACATAGTAAATCTAACATGTTATATGATCATATCCTTAGTAACAAATAAAAAGGTCTTTACTCTACAGAGTATAGGCTTACACTACCTAAGGACTTGTAAGTTAAGTTCTGTAGTTAACATTGACTCCAATTGGAAGGTTAATATATCTTTAATCAACATAACTTGTTTTACAATACAGGTCAATGGATTACATGATACTTTTTTTTGTGATAATATGGTGTGGTGCCATTGAAGTTCATTTATTTATGTTAATTTATACCTTATTCTTCTTTGATCATAGCATTTGTCCCAGCTTTTTTTTTTATTGAGCCTGGGATCCTAGGAATTGTCGTAGGCACTAGTTTTTACGAAAGTGACTGCCATCTGACCTTTCAACCCAGAGGGGAAACTAGGCCTTGTTGGGATTAGATCCGGTTTCCTCACGACATTTTCCTTCACCGAAAAGCGACTAGTAAAATATCAATGACATTTTGTACATAAGTTCCGAAAAAATCTGTGGTACGAGCCGGGATTTGAACCGGCGACCTTCGGATTGAAAGTCAGACGATTTACCACCAGGCCACCAGCTTTACAATATCTACTTAATTATACCTTATTAATTATTATATATTTTAAATATATCTGCCTTAGGGTCATCGACTTACTTATGTGTACTAAATTTTATCTCTAATCCTCTCGTGTCTGACGTTTGTCGTAAAGTGACTAATATATTGCGCTCTTTTCAACCGACTTCAAGATTTCGAAGGAGGAGGTTATCAATTCGTCCGGATCTTTGTTTTTGCTATTTTTTTTTTTTTTTTATGTATGTTCACCGATTATTCGAAGACGGCTGGACCGATTTGGACAATTCTTTTTTTGTTTGAAAGCGTATACTTCACAGTTGGTCCCATTGTAACCATGTCAGGATCTGATGATGGGATCCTGGAGAAATCGAGGGAACTCTTCAACTATTATAGGCACACCTATGGTGATTTGAGTATTTTTTATCGCAGATCGAGCATTTGGTGTTGGAAAGGTGGATGCTTAGTGAAGTCGGTTCTTTTTTGTTTAAAATTATTATTATAGATTTAGGGGGCGTCCATTAATCGCGTCATATTGTATAGGGGGGGGAGGGGGTCAAGAAAAAATCACCAATGATCACCACAGGGGGGAGGGGGGTCTGGACACATATCACGTGTAATTTTTTTGTTCCTTGTATTATGGTCAATAAAGTAAAAATTATCAACTTTTAAATGAATCAATTTGTCAAAAGCAGAGTAAAATTGAACTAGCACTATGATTGTAAATAATTTTTAATGGCATTTGACATAGTATTTTGTAAAGTAGGTTTTTAGGGTTCCGTAGCCAAAGTGGCAAAAACGTAACCCTTATAGTTTCGTTATGTCCGTCTGTCCGTCCGTCCGTCCGTATGTCACAGCCATTTTACAAATATAAGGTGTGTTTTTGTATGCCGCTACTTAGTTTTGTAGTAAAATTGCTGAAAAATATATTTTAAGGAGGGGCACTACTCCATACATGTAAGGGGGCGTCCATTATTCGCGTCATACGATTTTGGCTTGTTTTAGACCCCCCCTCCCCCATGGTGATCTTTGGTGATATTTTCAGGATGCCCCCTCCCCCGGTCCGATATGACGTGTAATTTTTTTCCAACTAAAGTAAATACAGTTTTCTATCACGTGAACCTACGTAACGTACGTACACGTGAAGGGTAAAAAAAAGAAACTACATGTATACATATAAAATATAAAAAAATATAGAAAAAAACCGGCCAAGTGCGTGTCGGAGCACGCATAATGGAGAGTTTCGTACCTACTTTCGAAAAAGTAATATCAAAAGGTCGTATCTACCCATGAAACAAGTTTTTGATATAAGTCAATAATTCCTAAACCGATAATGTTCTCAATTTTTTTCATGTTTTTAGGGTTCCGTACCTCGAAAGGAAAAAACGGAACCCTTCTAGGATCACTTTGTTGTCCGTCTGTCTGTCAAGACCATTTTTCTCAGGAACGCGTGGAGGTATCAAGCTGAAATTTTTATCAAATACTCAGGTCTATTGTCCCTTGGAGCTGTGAAAAAATCAAACTTAAAAGCTAACGCAATCAAAAGATACAGTCGTTTATGCTGCAAATTTTAGTTTTTCGGTACTCGCAAAACCTACGGGGTACTTCCCGTGAACTCAGAAACTTGAAATTTGGCATGAAGCAACGTCGTATAGCACAGATAAAGGAAAAATTGCGAAAACCGTAAATTTTTTGTTACATAATATTAAAAAAAATTTTTTAATAATTTTAAAGTTACTACCCCTATATACCTACAGCTTTGTACGGAACCCTCGGTGCGCGAGTCCGACTCGCACTTGGCCGGTTTTTTTTATTTTTTTTAGACTTACGGGGGGATTTTTTCTTAAAATATTCACTAAATAAAAAAAATTCAAACAAACCTCAATGTTATTTTTAAAGACCTATCAAGTGATGTACATCTTGTTGATATTTTGTAAAAAAAAATTTTTTCAAATAGTTACATGAATACTAGTGCCCCCTAAAAATATCTTTTCCAGCAATTTTACTACAAAACTAAGTAGCGGCATACAAAAATACACCTTAATAAAAAAATCAAACAAACCTCAATGTTATTTTTAAAGACCTATCAAGTGATGTGCATCTTGTTGATATTTTGTAAAAAAAATTTTTTTCAAATAGTTACATGAATGGAACGTTTTATAGTTTCCGAGTAAAACGGACGGACAGACGGACATAACGAAACTATAAGGGTGCAAAAGGGTGTCAGAAATTAGGCGAAATTGAACCCTATCACTTTGAGATACAGTTCAAATAATGGTGGGAAATATATTCCCTCTGCCTTATAAAGGCTTAAATGCAATTGTATGGTTTTTAGATTTAAAAATATCGCTATACGTCTGCTGATAAGGTTTCAGGAGTTCCCTTGATACCTCATGGATCTCGTCATTAGAATTGGACTTTGATAAAAATGAGATCAATCTAAGTGACGCGAGGCAAATTTCCGCACGCAAATTACTCTGGTTTTGACTGATTGATTCATTAAAAAGTTCATACATTTTATATTATTCACCATAATACAGTATAGCACGGAAGGACAATAAAATTACACGTGATATGTGTCCAGACCCCCCTCCCCCCTGTGGTGATCATTGGTGATTTTTTCTTGACCCCTCCCCCCCCCCCCCCTATACAATATGACGCGATTAATGGACGCCCCCTAATTATTTGTCAAAAAAAAAATTTTTTTACCAAATATCGACATAATGCACATCAATCGATATGTCTTTCAAAATAATATTGAGGTCTGTTTGATTTTTTTTTTATTTAGTGAATAATTTAAGAAAAATTAACCCCGTAAGTCTAAAAAACTTGTGTCCCCACGTCACTTCTGAACCGGAGATCCAAAAACTATGAAAAAAATTGAGAATATTATCGGTTTAGGAATTATTGAGTTATCTCCTAAAAACTCATTTCATACGCAGATACGACCTTTTGATATTACTTTTTCGATAGTAGGTATGAAACCGCATGGTCCGACACGCACTTGGCCGGTTTTTTTCTATTAAAGATAATTTTATTTTATACATGTTTCATTTTTTTACCCTTTACGTGTTACGTACGTTACGTAAGTAGGTTCACGTGTTAGAAAACTGTACTTACAGTACTTTAGTTAACAAAAAATTACACGTCATATTGGACAGGGCCCCCCCCCCCTGTCCAGAAAATATCAAAAAAGATCACCATGGGGGAGGGGGGGTCTAAAACAAGCCAAAAACGTATGACGCGATTAATGGACGCCCCCTTAAATACTTTCTGCCTGCCAGCACAAAAACTCTCCTCATTCAAGCGTTGGTGTTACCTGTCGTAGATTATGGCGATGCATGTTACTCTAATATAATCCAGGAATTACATAACAGATTAGACAGAATGCTTAATAATTGTATCAGATTTGTGTATTGACTTCGAAAATACGACCATGTGTCTGCTTTCCGCCGCAAGTTAAACAGGCTCCCCATCCGTGAGCGTAGGTCCACCAGAACTCTCTGTAATCTATTTACAGTCTTATTTGATCCTGCTTCACCGGATTATATAAAATCAAAATTCCAATTTGTAACACCGCGTCCTGGTTGCGAGCTTCGAACCTCCCGGAGTCTTAAACTCTCAACTCCTCTTCACATACTGGTTTTATGGCAAACTCTTTCACCCATCAGGCCATTGCCTTGCTTGCCATTGCCTCTGGAACGATCTTCCTCTCCCTATACGACAAGCACAGAGCAAATTTTCCTTCAAGTGCAAATTACGTAAACACCTCTCTGACGCACAAGGTTAATAATGATCTGCATGATGATTATGGGTACAATATTATTTATTTATTATATTATGTAATTATATATGTATGTTTATAGTATTTCATATTCATGTACGTGTATTAATAATCATTAGGTATGTTCAAGTGATTTGTTTTTATTAAGTCATCTCTGCTCTTATAATCCTGCACCAATCGAGTTTCTGTTTGGCGTAATGGTTGACTGGTAGAGAATGGCATAAGGCATATTTGTACTTTCTTGTATTGTGCAATAAAGATTATTTTTTTATGTAAGTTTAGCTAGTGTCCCACTGCTGGGCAAAGGCCTCCCTCTCTTTTTTCCACGTATCCCGGTCTTGTGCAGTCTCCCACCAGTCAGCACGCAAATAAAGAGTAAATAAATAAAATAAATTTCAACTCAATCAGTCCAGTAGTTTTGCTATCAGAGCTAATGGGCATGTGATAGACGGACACACAAGACACTTGTGTGATCCTATAACTCCTATAAGGACTCCTTGTAGTGTCTTTATGCTAGTTTATAATCTTAAATGAGTAAAAATAGGGTTTCAAAACCTCAATATTTTTCGGAAACTGCTTTTTAATTGTTTATGCTTTTTATGTTATTTGAACATAGATATGAGCACCGGTGACCTAATGGCAGGGGGCGTCGTGCCGGTCTAAATTGGTCGGCGGCGGCGTGGCCTTGAAAATGTAGTGAACTAACAAAATATGCACCTTAGATGGACTTGTTAGAGGAGGCCTAATTCTTGACAAGACCGATATTGATCGTAGTCGATATCAGAGTAGAATTTAGGATAACTGAAGGATTCACACTTGTCACGTTTTATGTCACTATTAATGACTTACGATAGTTACGAAGTTAGCATGACTTGTTGCATAATAAGGTGATAAAAAAAAGTTGTAAGTTATTATTATAAATAAAAGTATAACCGTAGTATTCGCGAATAACATTGAAAAGCGGCATTAACAGTGACTCTAGCTATAATCAACCAATTTTAGTTTACGAAAGTAGGGTCAGTTCTCAAGGCCACGCCGATGCCACGCCGCTGATGCCGCACCGGACCGCTGACGGCGCGGAGCTCGTGGCTCTTTGAAAATATGTCACGCTTTGTCGACGAAGGTACAGTCGACGGCAAATATATGTTTGCACTTTTCACCTTCGTAATAAGGTGCAAAAGTATAAACATATTTTTGACGTCGACTGTACCATTTGGCCGAAGGTGTTTACGTTGTTCGTTGTACAGATTCAATATTTCATTCGAGTCTGTGCTACCTTTTCTGAAAAAGTGTCACATAATTTCTAAAGCCTGACCAGAAATATATGATCATGCGACATGTTGCGGAATTTCATTGGAACTAATTTCTTACACTGGCAATAATTTTAATGACAGAATGATATGCATGTGTGAGTGCTTGTGATAGGCTGTCACTGTTGTCAAGTGTCATTGATGCGGTTTACTTAAATAATAATAAATTGTTGAATATGAAATAATAAACGACAAATAATTCCCAAAATTATCCATATTCAAGAGCGAAACATTGTAAATAGTGTATATATAATACGCTCGGGAAATGAAACTATTTCTGTTGTGTGTATTCGCTGTGAAACATTTTCAAATTGACATCAGAGCTGACAGGTAAACAAATCAAGATGTCACTGTACCAATTGTACCATAAACAATAATACGCTCTATGACTGTTGCCATATAAATGAGAATAATAGCGCCCTCTTGACAATAATCATATATTTCTGGTCAGGCTTTACAATTGTTTGCGATTAGATTTTTTATTAAAATGATAGGAAAATATCTCTACGAGTATACTCCAATTTTGTTTTTTCTTATTTAAAAACTACATTGTTATTGCTTGTTCTTTTAATATATTTTTTTTAATTCATACGAAGTGTTTGAGTAAAATACAGAAATAAATAAAAAAGCGCTCACACCTTGGAGAATTCAACCCGGATGGCTGTCATTTTCTATACAAAAAAAGTCTGCCGATTTTTGCGGGGGAGGGGAACGTGAAATGTATGGCTACTCGTACGTAACGTACAAATAGCTACGTCAGATAAACGTCAGTCCATACATGTGTATGACCACTGGTCATATGTTTTCGGCAGAGGGGTATGTCAATGGCGAGTCCGGTTGGTTGAATTGTCAAAGGCTCACATTGTTAAATCCCCACATCTCCATATGTTTTAAAATACTGAACTGAGTCTTATGGCCTGTTTCACAATCTCCAGTTAAAGCATATCTGTCAGATAAATGTTTGCTGTCCTTTTCTTTTATATGACTGGAGAAAAGGATAGCAATAATTTAAACTGGCAGATAAGTTTATCTGGAGATTGTGAAACAGGCCCTTAAATAAATATTACAACTGGCACCAAGTTTGAACCAGTAGATATGAAATACACTCATATAAACATTTTTTCCAGATATAATGGGATGCCATTAGGATGTCCCGACGACATGTTCCCGTGGGGAAAGAATACTCCATCGCCTTTAGATAGCAAATACTTCTATGGTAAGTTACTTTGCTCACTCAAAGCAAGTATACCTAGTGTTGAAACCATGGACCAAGAGAGAAACCGGACATTACTCTTACTCTATTTCCCTACCACAGTTGAACCTTATTGCCGAGCAAAACAGTCGTTCATAGGTGACTAGTGAAAACGGTCTGATAGAGAGCATAATGTAGGGGGCGGTGTCCCCTTGATAACCCTCTCTTTCGGCCTCACTTTGTGACCGAAAAGTATACTCCAGTTTAAAATGATAACTTCATGGTTGAAACACGCGTGCCCCCAAGGACAGAATACACGCAACGCGACTTATCTGAAAACACGTTTCAAGATGGATGATAGCATACTGTAACCTACATAATCGAACTAGCGGAGCGTAAGCGAAGCGATTTACTTGCAAACGAGATGACCAATATAACGAGGCCCTTATGATGATCTTTTCGCGCCTCCTAGCTCCATGACCCCTTGGTCGATCCTGCTCATATACTAACTCTCAAATTATATGTATCTCTGCGACAACCCCAACAAATTTCATGAAGATCAGAAAAGCGTTACTAAAGTTATCGCGGAACAAACTCTCAAAATCAAAAAGCCATCGAAATGCCGAGACGTCCCAGTAGCCAGAAGTTGTCTGTAAGAACTTGCTTCGCTTACGCTTCTAGCTCCACAACCCCTTGGTCGATCCTGCTCATATACTAACTCTCAAATTATATGTATCTCTGCTACAACCCCAACAAAGGGGTTTGGGTAAAGTTGGCGTCGTTTTGAAAGTTGGCGGCCACTCATGAAAGTTGTAAATTTTGAAAGAGCAATTCAAAAGAAACTTATTTTACTAGTAGTCCGCCTCGAACTCAGAACTCGCGATTTCCTTGCAAACGAGATGACCAATATAACAAGACCCGTATGATGATTTTTTCGCGTCTTCTAGCTCCATGACCCCTTGGTCGATCCTGCTCATATACGAACTCTCAAATTATATGTATCTCTGCTATAACCCCAACAAGTTTCATGAAGATCAGAAAAGCGTTACTAAAGTTATCGCGGAACAAACTCTCAAAATGAAAAAGCCATCGAAATGCTGAGACGGCCCACTAGCCAGAAGTTGTTTGTAAGAACTCACTTCGCTCGTTCGATTATGTAGTACATATAGCTAAATAATATCGGGGCTGAGATATCACACTTTACAGTTTCATAGTAAAAACTCATAATTATTGTTGAAATGTATTGGAATGAGTAAAAACTACTACTTTCTTTGTTATTAGTATATGTGTGTTCTTTAACATTTTCCACGCCAATGACTCATATATCGGCACCGCAGGTCCAACGCCAACGACTTATTTATAGGTCATAGACCACAGAGTAAAATAAACCTACTTGCGCATGCATAAAGTTCAATTTCACTTTTGACATTTCGGTCGATCAACGGCGCGGTCCCACTCGGCCTCCGTGACTGCAGGCGCGTCAAATGGGGGTCCTTCTGGTCCATCACGCTCCGGGGCTGCCATGTGTGGGGGAGTGAATGATGGGTCCTCCGGTGGGAACAGGCCCTCGATAACTCTGCCAAGGAGCTCCGGGTCCATGGCCTCCGTACAGGGGGCTACCTTCATCTTGTTTCGGACCATTATATAAGGTCGCTCCCATGGTTTCCTCTCCAGTGTGTCCAGGAGCTCCTTCCACGCTTCGTCCTTCCTGTGGGCTATATTGACCTTAAGGGCCTCCCTTGCCTCCTTGAGGGCCATGCGAAGCGTTTCCTCCTCCTGCGCGGTATGCCTCCTCCTTCGACAGCGGCTGTAGGCGCGGCGGGCTCTGTTACTGGCCATACGAAGCGCAGCAACCTCCTCCGACCACCAATACACTTGGCGCTTACCCGCAAACCGTCTAGCCCGGGGCATTGCCGCATCGCACACCGCCGTCAGGGTTGCTATGAATCTTTCGGCCTTATCCTCTACATCGGCTCTGTCCACCGGAGGGGCACACCAAGCTTCGATCATTGCCGCCTCATCTACCATTTCCCAATCAAGGGCGGATAGCGCCCACCTTGGGAAACCACCGGCCCTAGCACCTGCACCAGCACCAGTTGAAGCAGTGGCTAACGCTGGGGAGACCCTCATCCGGATGTAGAGATGATCGGAGAGGGTCTCTACCTCCTCGAGGACACGCCAATCAGAAACACGTGCCGCAATGGCGGGGGTCGCAAAGGAGACGTCCACAATAGACCCCCCATTCCAGCGCACGCACGTGTTTATATGTCCCCGGTTTAGCGTGTCCAGCCCCATCGCTACCACCCAGTCATGGAGCTTGCCCCCCTTCGGATTCGTAGCGACACCACCCCATGCTTGGTTCTTGGCATTGAGGTCGCCAATCACCATCACCTGCGTTGGGGCAGCCCTACGGATGACGCCCTCAAGCGAGCCAAGAAATGTCTCAAATTCTCGCAGCGGCCGATTGGGTGAGAAATACACCCCAATAACCAGGATTTGTCCCCATTTAGCCGCCGCGAAACCTTGTCCTCTCTCGACTCCTGTTAGGGGAGCCAGGCTGCCCGCCGCAGGTACCACTAACGCCGCCGTCATATCCAACGACCCGTACCAATGCGGCCTCGGAGGGACCGCATACGGCTCCGCCACCACAACCAAGTCAATGTGCCACTCTGCCATATGCTGCATGAGCAAGTCCTGGGCTCTGACAGCGTGGTTGGCATTGCACTGAAGAATTTCTAATTGGTGTGGCGGCATCAGCTCTCCATATCATTCTCTCCCTCGTCGGCCCGACTGGCACTTTCTTGGCTGCGCCCCGGGGCCCGTTCGGGGTTTAGCCGGCAGAGACGTCTGGTCTGAGGTGGATTGCATGCCAGCCCACCCATTAAATGTCCGGCTGGGCGCTTTGCCTGGTGGCACGCAGCACAGAACGCAAGTTCCGCCGTGCACTCAGCTATTTTATGCCCCGGCTTACTACACCTGAAACACAGATTGCCGCGGTCTACCGGTGACGGACACGTTGTTCTCGTGTGCCCCGTTCCCATACACCTGTAGCAGCGGAGCGGTGCCGTATCCAAGGCCTGCACTACCGCGTTTGACCATCCCACTGATAATCTTCTCCCAGCGTCCATCACCCTTTTGGCCACCGTCGCAGGGCACTTGACGAGTGTCGACCCTGAGCCATTGAAGGAAGCGCGGATTGTGCCCACCTTCACTTCCGCCACACTGCACCCGCCCTTGGCCGCTATAGCCGCTGCCACGGCGTCTGGCGTTGCCGCCTCGTTCAGGTTTGCCACCCTCAGACCAGCCATTTTCACAGGCCTGTACACCCGTGCATCATCCCCCACAAGGGCCTCCAATCTCTCCCGTAGACTGTCAGCTGCTCTACCGTTATCAGCGTTGGGCACCTCTATTAAGCGGGCCCCGTCGGCAGTTTTGCGAAAATTAGTCGCCTACTGTCTCTTTAACCTGTCGGAGTTAGGTATATTCACTTGTCCAATAACATTGTTTCAAGGGCTATATCTTAGCTCCGATATTACTTACGGCAAAACTTATTTTCCAGATATGCTAGTCTAAGGTAGTGCTACAAAATAGTAGTAAAAAAAACGATGGCCGCTAAAAAAAAAATGACGCCACTAGTCCATACAAAGTTACCCAAACCCCTTTCATAAAGATCAGAAAAGCGTTACTAAGGTTATCGCGGAACAAACTCTCAAAATCAAAAAGCCATCGAAATGCCGAGACGTCCCAGTAGCCAGAAATTGTTTGTAAGAACTCCGCTCGTTCGACTAACCTTTTGTTTCTTACAGTGTGCCATGCAGAAATGAATGCCATAGTCAACAAGAATTCAGCAGACGTCAAAGACTGCTCCATCTACGTTGGCCTATTCCCCTGCAATGAATGTGCCAAGATAATCATACAATCCGGGATCAAGGAGGTCATATACCTATCGGACAAGCACGCACACAAACCTGAGACTGTGGCCTCGAAGAGAATGTTTGACGCGTCCGGTGTCAAATATTGGTAAGTTTCGTAGACATAGGATAAAAAGGTATAGACAGGGCATGGCAATAACAATACCAAGATCGAACGGGATGGTCTTATTACACTTTCAATAGGTACGACAGAGAAGGTGCTATTATCGTTGGTCCTTGTCATAGACTCACATTTTTTTATTACCCTCCACGCCATTACGTATAGCCTTTGAGAATACAACCAACCGGAGTCGTCTTTGACAGGCGTTCCCCTCTGTCGAAAACATATGACCAGTGGTCATACCATGTATGGACTGACGTTGCTATTTGTACGTTACGTACGAATAGCCATACATTTGACGTTCCCCTCCCCCGCATAAATCGGCAGACTTTTTTTGTATCGGAAATGACAGACATGGCTACTCCATCCGGGTTGAATTCTCTAGGCGTATAGCAGTGGAGGGTCACAAACAGATATAATTCGCGATGTCTTCAAGAATTTCTGAGTTCTCTACGAGACTATGAGAAAATATATATGATATTTTTCTTAGAAGGTTCAGAAGGTTGTATCGGTTCAGGAAAACAATGGTAATTTGTTCTGTTTTGTGCTGTACGAGTAGAAGTGATTTTATCGGCATCTACGTCTATCCCTTACGGTAGTCCGCGTGTGCGGTCTCTAGTTAAATTCTTGCTTTGAGGTAAGTTTACTCCATATCAAGGAATTCAAGGACCATATGTCATATGTAATAGCACTAGACCCTACTCATAGTGTTGTGTTCCTGCTGGTGAGTAAGGTTGCTAAAGAGCTCAAAGAGGACCTAGTGTGTTGACGATTAGGGACCTTCTTGTTCCATTAGTCGTCAACACAGTGAATCCTCCTTTTTGTAAAGGGTCGGCAACGCGCATGTGACTCCTTTGGAGTTGCAGGCGTCCATAGGTTACGGTAGCTGCTTACCATCAGGCGGGCCGTATGCTTGTTTGCCACCGTCGTGGTATAAAATAGTCAACATGAAAAATTTTTGGCGGCCAGCGCTTTTGCTTTTACTTGAATGCAATATTGAATCTGTACAGTCACGTCTGAAAATATGGATACATTTAATGTGACAAAAATATGTAGCCACGACTCTATTACCAAGGCGTAAAGTCTTGGATACATGTTTTTGTCACATTAAATGTATACATATTTTCAGACGTGACCGTACAACATTCAACCTTAACGCCTTCCGCTAAATGGTACCGCCATATGGCCCCGGCTCTGATGGGAAAGCGTACCGTTGTAACGCTACTCGTTACTAGATGTCGCTGCAGCGCAAATGTCTTCTACTATTTTGTATCTTCGGGTTGCTCTCGTTCAGATGGCTCTTCAGGTGGGAGCCTCAAAAAGTTCTTAAGACTGTGGCTATGTTAAACCAAAGCGCCTGGATATTTTATAATAGCAACAAGACGTTATGTTACATAACACCTTGTTCCTGTTATAGAAAGATCAGGCACTTTGGTTTGGAATACATCTACAATCTTTTGATGCTGCTGCCACTGACAAGGCCACGCACGGGGGCTTGCAGCACCGCATTTTCGTGTAGCCCTACCCCTCCTGCTTCGAGGAACAAAGGAAATCTAGGAGACTTATCAGACTAGAAACCGGTTTTTTTTTTTAATTTTTTTTAGCGACGATATATGCAAACACGTCAAATCGAGGTGTTTTTGTGCAAGGTTTTTGAAGAAAACAAACCACGTTGGAGCATGAATGTTACATTTTCTGTAGGGGCATATAGTTGGGTTCGCTGTACCGATACGTGCTTGGTCTTGTATAACATAATTAGGTATATATATCATCGTTAAGAAACTGTTTTGGAGAAAACTTGTCGCAAGTTTTATGTCGGTCAGAAATAATTCTATGTTGCGAAATTAAACATAACTACTTCTTAGCACATTACTAATGTTCGGCCGATAACTATAGTCGTATTAAGCGCTTAATAAAGGTTTTAGACGCAAAACCTTGTAGAGCCTGTAATAATTCAGAACTATGCAATTGCTGCAATAAAACTTATAGGCGTTTATTCTATTGCAGCCAGAGACATGTTTCATGTGTCAAATTTGAGTAATATGATTAGTAATTTTGAGTGCGGAAATTCGTTCCACATAGCTTAGGTTATAGTACGCTTGCTTTCTGAGTAGATATGTCCGAGTTCAAATCTAGGCTGATGTTAACTTTTTTGTTTATTTTTTATCTCATTTCTCATTTATATTTTCAATCCTGATCCTAAGCGATTTAAAGGTATTTTTGGACAAAAAAAAAGTCAAATCATACTATAGTCAAGTTACTAGTTAGTTTAATCTTTTTATTTTGACTTTTTTACCCAATATATTTAAACTACCAACTTATAAAAGAGACTAATTCATTATTCAATTTTTACAGTGGGTATGGGTACTTTTTACCATAGACGGCTTCGTCCATGTTTTTACCATAATTTGTATTACAAGAGCGCGTTTGTTCGAGCAGTTTCCATCCGCGGCGACGTTGCCAGCTTGCTTTCATTTGCTCATTTCGCGTCTTGCTTTGCGCTGTTGCAAGCTAGATCTATATTATGATATGAATGACGGATACATTGAATAGAATCAAATGCGCTTGAAGTTGAAACACATTCGTGCATTTGTCAATGATTTGTCCACATCATCGTGATAGGCTATATCTCTCTCTTTACTATGGAATAAGAAAGAAACAATCGGCTCGGCTGTCCCGGTACTCTACGATGTCTGGTCGCGCCATTAGGTTTATATGGCTTATTGTATGTTCGTTTTCGTACGATTTAAAAGATATGGTGAATTATTAATATTATTATTAAGTAGGTAAGTAGATATGGAATTAATTTAATCGTATAAGTATATATACCAATATAATTTCTCACAATCCCTAAAATGAAAAAAACAATAAGTAAGGTACGATGGGGTAAGACCGGACCATTTTTGAACTAGTTGGTCAGCTTTCAGGGCTGACTTTTATGCTTTACCTTTGTAAAAATTTCTCGAAATATTAATCCTTGTTTCAAATCAGTATGAAGTGTACCTAAGCTGTTTTTCCTGTATAAATTTTCAAAATGTACTCCTTCTACTTAAGATTGGACTATTGAATAAAATGTACTCTTAGTAAGTTTTTAGGTGCTAGTTTTCTTCCACTTATCGATTTTGCCAGCTTTGTAATGCAATAATAAATTTTGAAGTGCCCTTACTTATCGTTCTAGAGCTTATATGGTCTTGTTTAGATTAATATTATACGAGAATAAATCATACTCGAAAGGTTTTTTTATAATAAAACATTTTTTGTAAAAGTGGAGTATGTGTCAGTTTTCCGTCCATACTTATTGATATATTGATATTCAAGTTTTTGAAATAAAAGCTTATAATTAAAATATCAATTAAAGAATAAATAATTATTATCAATGGCAAATTTGACCTCAAAAAGTTTTTTCCATGTAGACGGAGAGCTGGCCACGTCAGATATGACACAATAGTCAGGTTTTATTGCTCTCATTATTGTGTCATATCCGACGTGGCCAGCTCTTAGTCCAATAAATTTGTAGCAGTTTAATCAGGTGGACGGCAACCCGGACGGGAAACTAGCATAACCACCCTATGCACGGTTTCAAATAATAGATATAATTATAAACCGCCTTTATTATGTTAATTCATAATAATTCAAAAACGAGTGAGTTAAAAATATTGAGAGTGGAAAGACAAGATGTTTCAAACCTTTGAAGCAAGATGTTTCAAAATTTAAAAATTTTAAAAAACGCTTTTGGCTATAATTCTTTTTTTTTCCCCAGCCTACTTGAAGAGATATAATACGTATCCATACTAATATTATAGTGTGTCTGTCTGTTAACTCTTCACGCTTAAACCGCTCAACTGATTTAGATGAAATTTGGTATGTATAAGGGGATGAAAACGGAATGGAAGTTTATACGGAATTGTTGCTCCCTGTTGACTTGAAATAGCATACGTGCTAGTTTTATATTTGCTCTTAGATTTTACTAACTAGTAACTTTTATTTTGCGTTTTATTATGTAATTCCATATGGCTCATGTTAATTTCGCGCAGACGAAGTCGCGGGTAAAAGCTAGTATTTTAATATTGTAATGGATTTTGATATGATAAAACTTTTGAAATAGATGGCAATTAACCAAAACTAACCCAAAAATGTACCCAAAAAACCGTGACGACCCTATACACGACACGATACAACTAATCCATACTAATATTATAAATGGGAAAGTGTATGTGTGTGTTTGTTTGTCCGTCTTTCACGGCAAAACGGGGCGACGAATTGAAGTGATTTTTTAAATGGAGATAGTTGAAGGGATGGAGAGTGACATAGGCTACTTTTTGTCTCTTTTTAACCCCCCACTTCCCTAAAATGGGGGGTGAAAGTTTGTATGGTTTGTTACCCCGAATTTAACGCGAGCGAAGCCGCGGGCAAAAGCTTTTATATGTTAACTCGTGCTGACTTTTCGTGTTTTTAAATCTTTTGTGTAATTTCAATTTATAATTCTTATGTGAGACGACAAACGCTTTTATATTTGTCAATATTTTTAGTAAAAAACACTTATGGTATATAAATGAAAATGGTTAAAACATGTTAAAAAATTAATCTTAAACTTTAGGTTGAATTAAGTTATTTGCTTTTTAGCTATGGTTTTCTGTAAGGTACTTCCCCAGTCGAGCTCTGAGCCAGGTCCAGATTTGAGCGTGATAACATTCGCTGAACTGTGCCTTACCACAGTTAGCGAGATAACATTCGGAGTGCCCATACCTCCCTTTTGGACATAACATACCCGTGTCTAAACCTGTTCCTAGTAACCAACTAGGTACCAATTTAAAAAATGTTCACAGCAACAATTAATTGGATCCAGTCTTAAATGCCACGCAAAAACAAATCAAACCATTTTTTGTGACAAACAATTGAATTTATAGAACGAAACTTTTTTGTCTATAAAGATCACATGTATGTGCGACTTCGGCAGCAGATAGCATACATCCTCCATACTACCCTCTTGAACCTGATGTTTATTCAGTGTTGGGCGTAATTTATTAGATGGTACCTACTTTTGTAATGAATTAAATTGCTAATTAAATTACATGAAAATCAATTATATTAAGTAATTGAAATTGCTTGTAATTGAGATTACATGTCAGTAGTATTCCCGATTACATATAATTTGTAATTGCAATTACTTTTATCTTAACTACTTTTACTTGTAACTTCGATAATTTGAAATAATATACAATTTCAATTTCTTTTTGGGTCAGTGGGGGCAGCTACCAGATCCCTCGCTGCAACGCGAAAATGGTCTTAGAAGACCTTTCCTCAATTTCAAATTAATCAATCTTCATTAATTTGAAATTGAGGGAAGGTCTTCTACGGATTTTGGAAAAAAACATACAGGATGCGAGATGAGGTCACATTTGGTAAACTTCTTTTTGATGCCAATCGATCCCATTCTTGTATGGGATCAAAAATAATTTGCGGCTAGAAAAGCCACAAATTGAGAAAAACTTTTCCCATACTTTATGAAAATTGTTTTTTTTATTTTTCACATGCTGCTTTTTTATGCCAATCGATTCCATTCCTATCGTTTCTAATAGTTTCCTATTATTAGGTATTGTACTAAAAAGCCACAAATTAAATATTTTCCATACATTTACTATAAATAATAAATAAATATTATACGACAATCTTACACAAATCGACCTAGGCCCACAGTAAGCTCAATAAGGCTTGTGTTATGGGTACTAGACGACGATATATATAATAGATAAATATGGATAAATACTTAAATACAAAGAAAACATCCATAACTCAGGAACAAATATCTGCGATCAACACACAAATAAATGCCCTGACCAGGATTCGAACCCGGGACCTCCTGCTTCGTAGGCAGGGTCACTACCGACAGGGCTAGGAGATCGTCAAATAAAGAATAAGTGATTTTTAGGGTTCCGTAGCCAAATGGCAAAAAACGGAACCCTCATGGATTCGTCACGTCTGTCTGTATGTCTGCCCGTCCGTATGTCACAGCCATTTTACTCGGAAACTATACGACGTATCTGAATAAAATTTACACATAAGGTGTATTCTGTATGCCGCTACTTAGTTATGTATTTAAATAAAAAAAATAAAAAAATTAAGGGGGGGCGCTCCATACATGTATCTAAATTTCAAAAAAATTGTTTTTACCATATATCAACATGTGATACATCAATCGATAGGTCTTTAAAAATAATATTAAAGTTTTTTTGATCATTTTGTGATTAAGTAAATATTTTTTGATATAATCGCTTCGAAAGTCAGAAAAATTTTGTAGCCCCCCCTGTAACTTTTGAACCGTAAGTCCAAAAAATATGAAAAAATTTGAGAAGATGCGCCTTATACTTGCTACGAAAATTGTTTTGAACATTATCGGTTTAGCCATTTTTGAGCCATTTCCAAAAAACTTCTTCCATAGGCATCAGATACGACCTTTTGCTATTAGTTTGGTTCTTATTCCATTGAAGGTACGGAACCCTCCTATGCGTGGTCCGACACGCACTTGGCCGGTTTTTTAAACTTTTCACTTAAACAACAGTCGTTTTTATTAAGCATACCTACCGGAAGAAACATTTAAGTAAAATGTTAATGTATCTGAAAAAAGCGACATCGCCATTATATCAAAATGCAACTAGGTACAGGTACACAATAGTGTTGGAGGATGTGTGGTTTGTATTTGCAACTAAAGGATAATTTTCCAGATAGGTAATTGAATTATCCGATGTTCTCCCGATGCGGTCTTATCCCAACGCACTTTACCGTCCTCATTGAAAGCGATTTTGACCATCTCTAATTTCGTTATAGATACTAAAAACCTGGATTTTTCAGAGCAGAAGAGGACATAAAACAAATTAGTTACAAATAATATTATCTTCAGTTAAGTACATTTTATTTGAACTTTTATTTTGAAAGACTTGACACGTACTTGACACATAGAAATATAACCGCCATGATGAATGCTTATTTTGGATATTTAGAATAAAACATTATAATTGTGCGATTATGATACTGTAGGTAATGGCGTGCGTTGGTCAAGTAGTTTTATATTATAGGTAACTTTAATTATTTCGTCATTGATTACCTACATACAATAGTAACTTTAATTAAGTAAGTACACATAAAATGGAATCATTATCAAAGCGCCATCTTACTGTAAAAGACCGCGATTGCTTGACTATTTAAACATGTCAACATTGAATTGTCATAGTTCATCTCAAGTATACTAGATGGCAGAAGCGGAAGCTGCGATTATAAAAACGCAAAATGCAGTCGTCAACCGCGATACCCGTCACCTTAAAATAAGCCGCCACTTTTTGCATTGCAGCATCCGCATTTTGTGTTCCCCATACTAATATTATTTAGTCTGCTTTTTATAAAATACGCTTAGTAAGACATCCTTTTAAGACGCAGCGTGATCTGATTTCGTAATTGGTATCAATTATCATGCCACATGAAGTTTGTTATTTATTGTAAGTTGATTCGTCGTTTCTAATACTAGAAATTAGTTTAACACGTTCACTGTCCAGTGCCCCATATATGGGTCACGCTGACAAACTATGTCCACACGTCCGTGCCCCACAGATGGGCCACTAACGACCGTGTCCGCACTTAGATTAGTTAGTATCACATCATACTGCATGATAATATAGGGATAATTCTGATATAATAATGTTTTTGGCTAGTTAGACAAGAGCATACAGAAAGATATTGTACTTATTCGAAAGCTTACTTGTTTGGCGTGACCCATATGTGGAGCATGGACGTGTGATTGAAGTAATTTGCTTGGACGTACGAGGAGATGCATACATATTGTATGGGGACTGTTAACGTGTTAATATAATCCTTACCAGTCATTTATTGTTTCAGGCAATTTAAACCAAAGAGTGAGAAGATTGAAATCAACTTCAGTGATATTGACTGGGACAAAATGAGCCCTAAAAAATGACGCCATTGTATTTCTTGATATTACGAACAATTTATAGATATATTTTAATTTTTAATAATCTGTTACCATAATTGGTAAGAATGTTTGATATTAATCTTTTATAAATATATTATGACATTTTTTATGAAATAAAACAATACATTTCAATTTTGTAAAATAAAATTTTATTACTTATGTACACTATGACAGAGGTACAAATACTTCGGTCACACAACTGAATACGGAAACAATTACTGTTCTTAACACAATTATGTGGTAATAAAAGTACAAATAAATGTTTAACATGTTCATGTTAAGTTTCAGCACAACCAGTGTGCAATATTATGACAATTTGGTGTATCCAATTATTTAATTATTGTCCCAACTTTACACATAAATATACTGTCTGAAATCAAAGCATTTTTTTATTGAGTCCATGTTATTCAAACCATTTAAAATGCCAGCGGTCAATACTTCGAGTCGACTGCACTTCAGCAGAGTTGTAACGATATTGTATAGTACAAATTTAAATATAAGAATTATTTACAAAGCATACCTCAAGAGTCTATATTGCGTGAGGTTAGAAAATTGCCACACAATATTATACACATTTTAAACCAGTCATTAAACCCCTAAATACATTTGAATTGAACACGTGAGGCCACACCGCTAACCCATCAATTGAGTCCAAAATACAGATTACATAGATTTTATAAGAAATGCTTATTATAAATATCGAAAAATTTACACTAATTAGATAAAAGGTTATTGTACCTATTGGTGAGGAGAGGAGCCATCGGCGCGTGAGACGACTAGACTTGCGGCATCGTTCATATCATAAGACCTTTCATTTTGCTACATATTTTATGTTCCTAGTTAATTCGGTATTATACTTGTAAATTAATTGCAAATATTGCTATTAACTTCAGTTTAATTCATGTAAAAAAAGCATTAAAACAATCTATCCTTTATCCGAGAAATAAAAATATTTCAATAGGCTTGTAACCATGGCCCGTACGTTCTAAACAGACTTAAAACTATAATAATTTTAAACAAAAAAGAACCGACTTCAGTAAGCATCCACCTTTCCAACACCAAATGCTCGAGCTGCTGTAAAAAATACTCAAATCACTACAGGTGTGCCTATAATAGTTGAAGAGTTCCCTCGATTTCTCCAGGATCCCATCATCAGATCCTGACATGGTTACAATGGGACCAACTGTGAAGTATACGCTTTCAAACAAAAAAAGAATTTTCCAAATCGGTCCAGCCGTCTTCGAATAATCGGTGAACATACATAAAAAAAAAAAAAAAAAAAAATAGCAAAAACAAAGATCCCGACGAATTGATAACCTCCTCCTTCGAAATCTTGAAGTCGGTTGAAAAGGAACATAATTCTATTTTCAAGCAAGCAAGAGCTTCATTCCAATCATTGTCAACCATTTATTTGTTGTAACAATTTTATGTTACATTGGTAAGAGAGTCACTTTACTAATACATATTTTAAATATCAGCCAATCAATATTGCTTTCACAGTACGAGTAATTTCACTTAAAATACCAAATTATCAGGCGATGAAAGCAACTATCGGATTCTTTTTCAAAATATATTATACAATGCAAAAAAATGCCAAAAAACTGAAGTTATGCTTTGCTATGCTTTTAAAACATTTGGTCAAGATATTTGTGACATTTGGATGTTTACTGATAGTGATATGAACACCAATTTCGAATCAAGATAATTCGGCGTAGCCTAAAATTAGTACGTAATGTATAATTTCTTTAGAACAAATTATCTGTGATTGGGAAATATTGTGATTAAAACGAACGAACATGATTGCAGTCACCAAACTACAATTTATATAAGAATCAGTCAAGGATTGTAAAAGACCAAAACACGCTTTTGTAATACTCGGGAAATGAGCACGGTTCAAGCAAAAGCGAGATGTGACGTTTTCAATTCAAAGGTACATCATTGTCGGTTGTCAATAAGGCGTTACTGCCATCGAAATGCATTTAGAAATAAACCGTAATAACAACCGACAATTACCTTTGACTTGAAAACGTAAACAATAGGGTTATACAAGGTTACGCGATGAATTCTGAATGACCTATAGCCCAAATGCATACCCCTGTATACCCTCCTATAACAGACTACGGACGATCGTTCATACTTGTTGTATTTGGTAAACAGTAAAGTTTTAACTTCAACGTCCATTTTGCAACGTGCGTTGGTAATCTGTAAACAAAACATCTCAGTTGAAATAGGTTTATATAAATGTTGTAAACAAGAAACAGCATCTTCAAGGGCGTCGCCAAGAGGGGCAGCTAACCAACCCCCCCCCCCCCCCCGCACACATATAAAAAAAATGTACCCACAATTCATATTCTCTTCACCCTCCATTTGTATCAAAAGCCCCCCTCTGGACCATCGGCTGGCGACGTTCTTGAGCATTCTATGGGTTATTTCGTTAGTCATTGTAGAAATGGCGACGTCGGGTACAGCCGTTGCCTAAGTCAGATATGGCTTTTTTATTAGAGAATGAAAACCGGTTACTTTTACACTAAAAATAACCTATTTGCACCGGTTTCCCTACTTTTTATCAAGAAATTTTGTTTGATAACTACTAGGACATTAGAGGCCATCGTATCTACGAGCTGTTCCGTACAAATGCGTGTATATTTCTGTCATTAGAGTTATCTTTGCAATTTTAATTGGAATATTATAATTCTGACCCATATACAAGATATCTCTATACTCCGCTTAGCGCGTTATTTTTGAAACCTAAGCTGCCAAACAGAAGGGGTGCGGGAGGGGAACGCGCCATTGTTCCGTGGAGCGTAAGAGAGAGTCGGGCATTAATGGTTGCCATGGAGGCGTACTAAGTTTACTGTCACTTACAATAAATTAGTGTCTCACTATAGGGTGAAATTACTCCGAGCGTGGCAGCGGGGGTCGCCCGGCTATGCGGGGTCTTGGGTTTTTAGTCTATGCTCTGACCATAATTTGACTCGTATTGTCCCAGAAAAAGGAACTCCAAAACCTACCAATTTTCAGAAAACGTGTTCGTACAGGACAACCGTGGACTCTTCCGTGTAATGCTCCCGTAAATGAAGGATTGGATGTCTGTTCCTTGTGACTAAAGCTTTTCCAATTATTCTTACTGATAAACGTGCATCACAGAAACCTTTAATTATTTATTTATGATCATAGTTGCCGCTGGTTGGCGGTGCCGTTGAAGTTAAAATGTTACAGTTTACCAAATAAATCAGGTGATGAGATCTACAAATTCTGCTGTATCACTTAATGTTTTTTTCTTCAGACACTAAAATGACAGCGCAATCTGCGACAATCACACCCAATCTCTGTAATCCGTCATGTAATATTAATAAAACACTAGATATATGTCTTAACCAACGTAACCTGCTCAATGAGGGTTTGCGGGATCGAGTTTTCTCCCTAGATGGCAGCACCGCGGCGAGAGGTCTAGCTGTCATAATCCACCAATCATGTTTTTTTAATACTATTGATTGTATTAATCTTTAGTATTAAATAAAAGCAAAGTTGTTCGGTTGAGGCCTTGCTGATTGTAAGGTGATAGCCTCCCTACAAACACGTGGGTGGCCGAGACCCCGGATAACCGTTTGTTCAACTAAAGGGAGGTTACTCGCGTTTTGGGACTAATCTTTCATTAGCTGCACACTTGTTCGTTAGGTCACCGCACAATAAGCTATCAATATTACACACTGAACTACGTAAATGAGCAAAAAACAAAAAACAATTCCGAAGACGATGCAGCCATCTTGAAGCGTAAACGATTATCCCCAATCATGTTTAATCTTTTTATTTTTATTGGTGGATTTTGACAGCTGCTGTCAAAAAGACCTCTCGCCACGGTGCTGCCGTCTAGTGAAAAACTCGATCCCGGAAACTCTCATTAGACTGATATTTTAGTACAAACCAAATACATTATTAGAAATGAGGATCAAAAAACTCCCATACAGTAAATCGTGCCAATTGTCTTGTTCTTTGGCGCCCTAATTCGTTTAGAAACTTTACCTTAATGTATAGATTTGACATATCTTAAGCGTAATCAATAAGTTTTTTCTACTCGTCGACTTTGAATTAAGAGTCTGTAGACCGAACTACAAGCGCTTACAATGCGATCATCTTTAGTTTACGACTGACACATGATTTTTATACATTTGATTTTCTACCTTGTTGTCCTGATCATAAAGTCAACATAACAGCATTACTATTTGGTGCCATGTTTTAAATATCGATTTTATTTTGTTCGCGATGGGGTAGAATTTCAAACGGATAAAAACTATCTGTCAAGTATTAACTAGCTTTGCAATACCTGTACTTTTCGATTGGCGGGAGGGGTCCGAATTATACAGTATTTAATACCGAATTGCGATAAAATTACGATAAGTGAGTTAATCATGAAAAACCATACACTAGAGATATATGTAAAATTGAAATCGTAGAACCAAAATCTAGTCTGATGGCTAATCAATTGAACACTCGTAGAAAAACTATTGCATACAATAGTGACGTAATTAAGCTTCAACATCTTGTACGTTTCTCCGTGTCTTAACACTGTACCCACTACCCACTCGACTGAAAAGCTATTCATTATATCACCAACTACGCATCGCTTTCGTTTTTGTTTTTTTTTAATACCACGACGGTGGCAAACAAGCACACGGCCCGCCTGATGGTAAGCAGTTACCGTAGCCTATGGACGCCTGCAATCCCAGAGGATTTACATGCGCGTTGCCTACCCTTTAGGAACCTATACACTCCTTTTTTGAAGAACGTTTATCCTCATTGCGCAATTGAACTGTCATTTTAATATCCAGAGATAACAATTAGGTCTATAACAGTTTTCAAAATGGTGATGAATTCGTTACGTGTGTAGATCTGTCTTGGTAGTGGTGGTGGTGGTGGTGGTGGTAGCCTAGTTGTCAGGGTCCTGCGGCTGCTGTTCGTGGACCGGCTCTGGGCGCGGCGGCTGGAAGGCGACGGCGTGCGGGAAGGCGGCGCCGCACGAGCCCGCGTAGGCCTCCGCCTCGCCCAGGCACGGCCCGAAGTCGCCCGCGTGCAGGCTCTCCAGGACCTCCACGCAGCCCTAGAAGTTGGACGAGATTAGAGTGGTGCACGCGACATTCCGCACGAGCGGGACCGGAGCAGAACTCTCCGCCATGTGTATAGTAATACCTGTATAGTGAGGTCGGCATGGTCGAGGCGGGTGGCGAGTGCGAGCGCCTCCTCGGTGCGCTCGGGCACGAGTCTATAGTAATACCTGTATAGTGAGGTCGGCATGGTCGAGGCGGGTGGCGAGTGCGAGCGCCTCCTCGGTGCGCTCGGGCACGAGTCTATAGTAATACCTGTATAGTGAGGTCGGCATGGTCGAGGCGGGTGGCGAGTGCGAGCGCCTCCTCGGTGCGCTCGGGCACGAGTCTATAGTAATACCTGTATAGTGAGGTCGGCATGGTCGAGGCGGGTGGCGAGTGCGAGCGCCTCCTCGGTGCGCTCGGGCACGAGTCTATAGTAATACCTGTATAGTGAGGTCGGCATGGTCGAGGCGGGTGGCGAGTGCGAGCGCCTCCTCGGTGCGCTCGGGCACGAGTCTATAGTAATACCTGTATAGTGAGGTCGGCATGGTCGAGGCGGGTGGCGAGTGCGAGCGCCTCCTCGGTGCGCTCGGGCACGAGTCTATAGTAATACCTGTATAGTGAGGTCGGCATGGTCGAGGCGGGTGGCGAGTGCGAGCGCCTCCTCGGTGCGCTCGGGCACGAGTCTATAGTAATACCTGTATAGTGAGGTCGGCATGGTCGAGGCGGGTGGCGAGTGCGAGCGCCTCCTCGGTGCGCTCGGGCACGAGTCTATAGTAATACCTGTATAGTGAGGTCGGCATGGTCGAGGCGGGTGGCGAGTGCGAGCGCCTCCTCGGTGCGCTCGGGCACGAGTCTATAGTAATACCTGTATAGTGAGGTCGGCATGGTCGAGGCGGGTGGCGAGTGCGAGCGCCTCCTCGGTGCGCTCGGGCACGAGTCTATAGTAATACCTGTATAGTGAGGTCGGCATGGTCGAGGCGGGTGGCGAGTGCGAGCGCCTCCTCGGTGCGCTCGGGCACGAGTCTATAGTAATACCTGTATAGTGAGGTCGGCATGGTCGAGGCGGGTGGCGAGTGCGAGCGCCTCCTCGGTGCGCTCGGGCACGAGTCTATAGTAATACCTGTATAGTGAGGTCGGCATGGTCGAGGCGGGTGGCGAGTGCGAGCGCCTCCTCGGTGCGCTCGGGCACGAGTCTATAGTAATACCTGTATAGTGAGGTCGGCATGGTCGAGGCGGGTGGCGAGTGCGAGCGCCTCCTCGGTGCGCTCGGGCACGAGTCTATAGTAATACCTGTATAGTGAGGTCGGCATGGTCGAGGCGGGTGGCGAGTGCGAGCGCCTCCTCGGTGCGCTCGGGCACGAGTCTATAGTAATACCTGTATAGTGAGGTCGGCATGGTCGAGGCGGGTGGCGAGTGCGAGCGCCTCCTCGGTGCGCTCGGGCACGAGTCTATAGTAATACCTGTATAGTGAGGTCGGCATGGTCGAGGCGGGTGGCGAGTGCGAGCGCCTCCTCGGTGCGCTCGGGCACGAGTCTATAGTAATACCTGTATAGTGAGGTCGGCATGGTCGAGGCGGGTGGCGAGTGCGAGCGCCTCCTCGGTGCGCTCGGGCACGAGTCTATAGTAATACCTGTATAGTGAGGTCGGCATGGTCGAGGCGGGTGGCGAGTGCGAGCGCCTCCTCGGTGCGCTCGGGCACGAGTCTATAGTAATACCTGTATAGTGAGGTCGGCATGGTCGAGGCGGGTGGCGAGTGCGAGCGCCTCCTCGGTGCGCTCGGGCACGAGTCTATAGTAATACCTGTATAGTGAGGTCGGCATGGTCGAGGCGGGTGGCGAGTGCGAGCGCCTCCTCGGTGCGCTCGGGCACGAGTCTATAGTAATACCTGTATAGTGAGGTCGGCATGGTCGAGGCGGGTGGCGAGTGCGAGCGCCTCCTCGGTGCGCTCGGGCACGAGTCTATAGTAATACCTGTATAGTGAGGTCGGCATGGTCGAGGCGGGTGGCGAGTGCGAGCGCCTCCTCGGTGCGCTCGGGCACGAGTCTATAGTAATACCTGTATAGTGAGGTCGGCATGGTCGAGGCGGGTGGCGAGTGCGAGCGCCTCCTCGGTGCGCTCGGGCACGAGTCTATAGTAATACCTGTATAGTGAGGTCGGCATGGTCGAGGCGGGTGGCGAGTGCGAGCGCCTCCTCGGTGCGCTCGGGCACGAGTCTATAGTAATACCTGTATAGTGAGGTCGGCATGGTCGAGGCGGGTGGCGAGTGCGAGCGCCTCCTCGGTGCGCTCGGGCACGAGTCTATAGTAATACCTGTATAGTGAGGTCGGCATGGTCGAGGCGGGTGGCGAGTGCGAGCGCCTCCTCGGTGCGCTCGGGCACGAGTCTATAGTAATACCTGTATAGTGAGGTCGGCATGGTCGAGGCGGGTGGCGAGTGCGAGCGCCTCCTCGGTGCGCTCGGGCACGAGTCTATAGTAATACCTGTATAGTGAGGTCGGCATGGTCGAGGCGGGTGGCGAGTGCGAGCGCCTCCTCGGTGCGCTCGGGCACGAGTCTATAGTAATACCTGCATAGTGAGGTCGGCATGGTCGAGGCGGGTGGCGAGTGCGAGCGCCTCCTCGGTGCGCTCGGGCACGAGTCTATAGTAATACCTGTATAGTGAGGTCGGCATGGTCGAGGCGGGTGGCGAGTGCGAGCGCCTCCTCGGTGCGCTCGGGCACGAGTCTATAGTAATACCTGTATAGTGAGGTCGGCATGGTCGAGGCGGGTGGCGAGTGCGAGCGCCTCCTCGGTGCGCTCGGGCACGAGTCTATAGTAATACCTGTATAGTGAGGTCGGCATGGTCGAGGCGGGTGGCGAGTGCGAGCGCCTCCTCGGTGCGCTCGGGCACGAGTCTATAGTAATACCTGTATAGTGAGGTCGGCATGGTCGAGGCGGGTGGCGAGTGCGAGCGCCTCCTCGGTGCGCTCGGGCACGAGTCTATAGTAATACCTGTATAGTGAGGTCGGCATGGTCGAGGCGGGTGGCGAGTGCGAGCGCCTCCTCGGTGCGCTCGGGCACGAGTCTATAGTAATACCTGTATAGTGAGGTCGGCATGGTCGAGGCGGGTGGCGAGTGCGAGCGCCTCCTCGGTGCGCTCGGGCACGAGTCTATAGTAATACCTGTATAGTGAGGTCGGCATGGTCGAGGCGGGTGGCGAGTGCGAGCGCCTCCTCGGTGCGCTCGGGCACGAGTCTATAGTAATACCTGTATAGTGAGGTCGGCATGGTCGAGGCGGGTGGCGAGTGCGAGCGCCTCCTCGGTGCGCTCGGGCACGAGTCTATAGTAATACCTGTATAGTGAGGTCGGCATGGTCGAGGCGGGTGGCGAGTGCGAGCGCCTCCTCGGTGCGCTCGGGCACGAGTCTATAGTAATACCTGTATAGTGAGGTCGGCATGGTCGAGGCGGGTGGCGAGTGCGAGCGCCTCCTCGGTGCGCTCGGGCACGAGTCTATAGTAATACCTGTATAGTGAGGTCGGCATGGTCGAGGCGGGTGGCGAGTGCGAGCGCCTCCTCGGTGCGCTCGGGCACGAGTCTATAGTAATACCTGTATAGTGAGGTCGGCATGGTCGAGGCGGGTGGCGAGTGCGAGCGCCTCCTCGGTGCGCTCGGGCACGAGTCTATAGTAATACCTGCATAGTGAGGTCGGCATGGTCGAGGCGGGTGGCGAGTGCGAGCGCCTCCTCGGTGCGCTCGGGCACGAGTCTATAGTAATACCTGTATAGTGAGGTCGGCATGGTCGAGGCGGGTGGCGAGTGCGAGCGCCTCCTCGGTGCGCTCGGGCACGAGTCTATAGTAATACCTGTATAGTGAGGTCGGCATGGTCGAGGCGGGTGGCGAGTGCGAGCGCCTCCTCGGTGCGCTCGGGCACGAGTCTATAGTAATACCTGTATAGTGAGGTCGGCATGGTCGAGGCGGGTGGCGAGTGCGAGCGCCTCCTCGGTGCGCTCGGGCACGAGTCTATAGTAATACCTGTATAGTGAGGTCGGCATGGTCGAGGCGGGTGGCGAGTGCGAGCGCCTCCTCGGTGCGCTCGGGCACGAGTCTATAGTAATACCTGTATAGTGAGGTCGGCATGGTCGAGGCGGGTGGCGAGTGCGAGCGCCTCCTCGGTGCGCTCGGGCACGAGTCTATAGTAATACCTGTATAGTGAGGTCGGCATGGTCGAGGCGGGTGGCGAGTGCGAGCGCCTCCTCGGTGCGCTCGGGCACGAGTCTATAGTAATACCTGTATAGTGAGGTCGGCATGGTCGAGGCGGGTGGCGAGTGCGAGCGCCTCCTCGGTGCGCTCGGGCACGAGTCTATAGTAATACCTGTATAGTGAGGTCGGCATGGTCGAGGCGGGTGGCGAGTGCGAGCGCCTCCTCGGTGCGCTCGGGCACGAGTCTATAGTAATACCTGTATAGTGAGGTCGGCATGGTCGAGGCGGGTGGCGAGTGCGAGCGCCTCCTCGGTGCGCTCGGGCACGAGTCTATAGTAATACCTGTATAGTGAGGTCGGCATGGTCGAGGCGGGTGGCGAGTGCGAGCGCCTCCTCGGTGCGCTCGGGCACGAGTCTATAGTAATACCTGTATAGTGAGGTCGGCATGGTCGAGGCGGGTGGCGAGTGCGAGCGCCTCCTCGGTGCGCTCGGGCACGAGTCTATAGTAATACCTGTATAGTGAGGTCGGCATGGTCGAGGCGGGTGGCGAGTGCGAGCGCCTCCTCGGTGCGCTCGGGCACGAGTCTATAGTAATACCTGTATAGTGAGGTCGGCATGGTCGAGGCGGGTGGCGAGTGCGAGCGCCTCCTCGGTGCGCTCGGGCACGAGTCTATAGTAATACCTGTATAGTGAGGTCGGCATGGTCGAGGCGGGTGGCGAGTGCGAGCGCCTCCTCGGTGCGCTCGGGCACGAGTCTATAGTAATACCTGTATAGTGAGGTCGGCATGGTCGAGGCGGGTGGCGAGTGCGAGCGCCTCCTCGGTGCGCTCGGGCACGAGTCTATAGTAATACCTGTATAGTGAGGTCGGCATGGTCGAGGCGGGTGGCGAGTGCGAGCGCCTCCTCGGTGCGCTCGGGCACGAGTCTATAGTAATACCTGCATAGTGAGGTCGGCATGGTCGAGGCGGGTGGCGAGTGCGAGCGCCTCCTCGGTGCGCTCGGGCACGAGTCTATAGTAATACCTGTATAGTGAGGTCGGCATGGTCGAGGCGGGTGGCGAGTGCGAGCGCCTCCTCGGTGCGCTCGGGCACGAGTCTATAGTAATACCTGTATAGTGAGGTCGGCATGGTCGAGGCGGGTGGCGAGTGCGAGCGCCTCCTCGGTGCGCTCGGGCACGAGTCTATAGTAATACCTGTATAGTGAGGTCGGCATGGTCGAGGCGGGTGGCGAGTGCGAGCGCCTCCTCGGTGCGCTCGGGCACGAGTCTATAGTAATACCTGTATAGTGAGGTCGGCATGGTCGAGGCGGGTGGCGAGTGCGAGCGCCTCCTCGGTGCGCTCGGGCACGAGTCTATAGTAATACCTGTATAGTGAGGTCGGCATGGTCGAGGCGGGTGGCGAGTGCGAGCGCCTCCTCGGTGCGCTCGGGCACGAGTCTATAGTAATACCTGTATAGTGAGGTCGGCATGGTCGAGGCGGGTGGCGAGTGCGAGCGCCTCCTCGGTGCGCTCGGGCACGAGTCTGCACAGCGCGCGCGCGCCCCACAGCGCGGCCGCCTGCGACGCACGAGCGGGACCGGAGAAGAACTCTTCCGCCATCTGTTGTGCGCTGCGACCACGCATCGACTGAAATTAAATCAATTATAATAAGCAAGGAGTTACATAGAAGAGAGACTCCCCCCTTTCTTAAAAAACATGCTCATCAAATCTAGCAGAGCCAGCCAGAGCAGCATATTACATGGGGTGTGAGCTAGTACCTCCTGCGTCTCCTTGTTGATGACGTCAGCCACGGCCGGCGCCAGCTGTCTGTTGTCGAGCCAGCCGCGGAAGCGGACCAGGCAGTCGTGCAGGTGGTGGTGTGTGGGCTCAAGATGCCACGCGCGCTTTATGCTCTGCAGCATCAGGAGGGGTTTCTCTGCAATGGGGAACCAACTGTCAATTTAATTTTCTGTAATGTTTTTATTTTATGTTTTAGATATATTTTCGTATATAAAACCATAGTCATTACATATTTTATAAAAAATGTCAACTTAAAACTAACTTATAATCCATACATATTAATTATCTAAATTTACAAGGCAGACAAATATCACTAAAAGCTTAACTAAAAACCTAATATAACTACCCAGACCCCAGATGTCCCCCAAATCACTCCCCTCGGGAAGGGTGCCCATAATACTGGCTACATTTCCCCTCTGGATTTTCTGTAATATATGTGCAATTCCAGACGAAATAGGTCACCTTCGCGCCAGCTCAAAGAGGACCCAGTGTGTTGACGATGAGGGACCTTCTTGTTCCTTTAGTCGTCAACACAGTGAATCCTCCTTTTTGTAAAGGGTCGGCAACGCGCATGTGACGCCTTTGGAGTTGCAGGCGTCCATAGGTTACGGTAGCTGCTTACCATCAGGCGGGCCGTATGCTTGTTTGCCACCGTCGTAGTATAAAAAAAAAAAAAAAAAAAAAAAATCTACAATTGGGTTAACCCTGTGAACGCGATACTTCATATACAAAGACGTAACTCGCACGCCAAGTTGACGGCCGCAAGCGAGCCAATATAAAACTTATAGTCTGTCCATCCTTACTTGTTTTATCATGTAAACAAAATTTTTTCAACGAAATTATCACACTTTTCTCTTGAATTATTACTTAAAATGTTGTTGTATAAAGTCTTAAAGAAACTTACAAAGTATTGAAACTGAGAAATATGATTTCTAATAAAAATTTCTTCAAAAATCGAAGTAACGAACGAAAACACGCAAAAATAACTGACATCACTATGTCTAGATTGACAAGCGTTTGTTTACATGATGTAGACAAGTAAGGATGGACAGACTATACTTGAAATATGAAGATTACTTTGACAGCCTACGCCATAATCCTTAGGGTCCATTAATCGCGTCATATTGTATAGGGGGGGAGGGGGTCAAGAAAAAATCACCAATGATCACCACAGGGGGGAGGGGGGTCTGAACACATATCACATGTAATTTTTTTTGTTCCTTGTGCTATAGGTACTGTATTATGGGCAATAAAATAAAAATTAACAACTTAAATGAATCAATCTGTCAAAAAGATCACCATGGGGGGGGGTCTAAAACAAGCCAAAAACTTATGACGTGATTAATGGACGCCCCCTTATAGGTATCCTTGGTGCTTTGGGCACGACAGCTCGTGATACTTTTAAGCGTCCTTGGCGGTCCTAGCTATCATATTCTATAAGAAAAATGATCAATTGTCGAGAGCGCCATGTATGATTACGTTTCGACCTTCTTCGTTGTAAATAAAACGATTGATGTGAAAGAAAGAAAACATACAAATGATTAATTTAAACGACAATTACGACAAACCTTGCAGTAACGTCTTATGAAACTTAGGCCAACTAGAGGCTCAATTAACTCGAGAGAGCGACATCTACCGATGTGATTCGAAATGTTATTTCCACTCAATACGTGAACTTACGTAGTCTACGAGGTAGATGTCGCTACGAGCCTTCCTAAGACTATGCAATACTGAAAACTTTTGCAGTACCAAAGTACTGTATTCGCTATGTGCGAAGTGCATGGTGGGGGTAACGTGAAAGATCGCAGTGCACAATGTGACAAGAAATTAAACTGCAAAGAGCTCTTTTCAATACCAAATTTCAAAATATTTGACATCACCTATGTCACCTCAACTCGGTCAACTGTCAAAATAGTGAATCAGCCACGGATCAGAATACAATCCGGATAGTACTTTTACTATATTCCCCTAACCACAGTTGAACCTTATTACCGAGCAAAACAGTCGTTCATAGGCCACTAGTAAAAAGTTATAAAAACGGTCCGATAGAGAGCATAATGTAGGGGGCGGTGTCTCACTCGCACAATGCTGCCAACTTATGAAACTTACCAATGTTGTTTTATTTATGTACATTTATTTTAGTAACACACTAGAAGTTACTTCCTACTTGTAATAATTTATTGCAAGATTTTGAATTAATACTTTGTTCCCTTTTAGCTGCTTTGAATTTTTTTACGACGTAAATATTATTCATTCATTAAATTAAAGAATTGCAATTAATATTGCAGACAGCAGTAAGTTTTGTAATATTTAAAATACGTTCTGGTATCCCCATCCCATCAGTCCCATCACTGACATAATATGTCACTGATATTATTTCAAATGACGCCGCTCAGCTCAACAACATTTCGTAACAACATTTTAAGTAAAAATGGTCAAGATATGTTGCGTAAAAGGGTGCAGGGGTGAGACTTTAAAATAAAGTAGACTTTCCTTTCACCGGTAATCACAATCATTCAATTTTACGATTTAACAACAAGTTAAGATTGTCAAACAATAGGGCGACTATGATGTCGGCAAGCTGCGGGTCGGTTTTGCTGTTTTTACAGAAATGTACATAAGTACATGGTCTGTTCCTAAGTATTACTTACACAGGACAGGAGTGGCCCGCGGGTCTTTTTAGGCCCTTTCGAAAGGGTCCTAAAATGGCACAAGGCCATACAAAAAATTGTAGTAGTGGCAGTATAATAAATAAATCAATAAATATTAAATAAATATTATGGGACAATCTTACACAAATCAACCTAGTCCCACAGTAAGCTCAATAAGGCTTGTGTTGTGGGTACTAGACGACGATACATGTAATAGATATATACATATAAATACTTAAATACATAGAAAACATCCATAACTCAGGAACAAATATCCGTGATAAACACACAAATAAATGCCCTGACCAGGATTCGAACCCGGGACCTCCTGCTCATAGGCAGGGTCACTACCGACTAGGCTAGGAGGCCGTTAAAATATACTTTTCACACCACCTGCTCGACAATGCCAAATTATATATCATGCAAACCTCACCGAAAGCAAATCATTATAGCCCTTGGCTTTAGCCGGGTTATAATGTTGTTACGTAGTTAAATATATTTAGGGGGAGGGGGGGGGGGCTCCATACATATAACAAAAATTTTATTTTTTTGACTAAATATCAACATGTGACACATAAATCGATAGGTCTTTAAAAATAACATTTGAGGTTTTTTGACCATTTTGTGATTAAGTGAATATTTTCTGAAATAATCGCTTCGAAAGTCAGAAAAATTGTGCCCCCCCCCCCCTGTAACTTTTGAACCGTAAGTCCAAAAAATATGAAAAAATCTGAGGAGATGCGCCTTATCATATACTTTCCACGAAAAATTTTTTGAACATTATCGGTTTAGCCATTTTTGATTAACTCCAAAAAACTTCTTCCATAGGCATCAGATACGACCTGTTGGTATTAGTTTGGTTCTTATTCCATTGAAGGTACGGAATCCTGCTATGTGTGGTCCGACACGCACTTGGCCGGTTTTTACTTTTGATTTACTTTAATAAAAATCCGTTTCTAGTAGCCTTAGCTATTTTATTGTCTCGCAAGAGGTGAGAAAAGTAGAGTATACTCCTCGGGGATAAAGCTGTTTTTGTCACGGGCGCACTTGAACCCCTCACTGCACTCAGGACTCAGTCTTAATTCCCTCGCTTCGCTCGGGAATTAACTCATAACCCCCTCGCTGCGCTCGGGAGTAAAATCTGGAGTCCTTCGTTACGTTCAGGATTCAATATTGCGCCCGTGACATAAAACAGTGCTTTATCCCCTTGGTGTACAATCTACTATTATAGTACAACATTTGTACAACAAAGAAAAATACAACAGGAAGAATATACACTAGCTTTCCGCCCGCGACTTCGTCCGCGTATAATACGGTTCCTCATACAGAGTTTCATATCCAATTGTAACTTCTTAGCTAACTTTTGTTAATCCCCGAACCATCTCCTTAATCTATTTATAGTTATAGCTATTTTCCAGTCAACCATTGAGCAGTTTGATGTATTGATGTTTTATTTATTGACCTTAAGTATATTAAAGTCGGAGAACTGTCCACATTAGATATGACGCAATAGTGAGAGCCACGAACCCCCTGTACTTACTTAGTTTTAGTTCGCTACACTAACTATCCCCTATTTTAAGACGCGGACACCTGGCAATTGTTCATCGGTGTTATGCAAAATTTCTTACAGTTCTAGGTTTGATGCAGTGCAGTATCATGTAATTAATAAGAGTATATCATTTTCGCACCGCACCGCTCGCCGCCGGCAGGGTGTTCATCCTCACACCCTGGAGCCTAAGGGGTCGCGCACTGTACGGTTTAAGAGGAATTTCCTCCCACGAACGCTGCGACTGTGGAATGAACTCCCTGCCGAGGTTTTCCCAGCGGGCTACAGTATGAGGTTCTTCAAAAAAGGAGTGTATAGGTTCTTAAAGGGTAGGCAACGGTAACTGCTTACCATCAGGCGGGGCGTATGCTTGTTTGCCACCGTCGTGGTATTAAAAAAAAAAAATCAGGAGTTTCTGTCGGGGGAAAATAGTGCAAAATGACGTTACGTTAATGTATTGTTTGTCGCCTACCTACTGTTTTTTTTCCGTAGCGATACGCAATGTTTTTACTTTTTAGGGTTCCGTAGTCAACTAGGAACCCTTATAGTTTCGCCATGTCTGCCCGTCCGTCCGTCCGTCCGTCCGCGGATAATCTCAGTGACCGTTAGCACTAGAAAGCTGAAATTTGGTAGTAATATGTATATCAATCACGCCGACAAAGTGGTAAAATAAAAAGTGGAATTTTTTTTTTATTAGGCTACCTCCCCTATACGTAAAGTGGGGAGTGATTTTTTTTTTTCATTTCAACCCTAACGTGTGATATATTGTTGGATAGGTATTTAAAAATGAATAGGGGTTTACTAAAATCATTTTTCGATAATGTAAATATTTTCGGAAATAATCGCTCCAGAAGTAAAAAAATATGCGCCCCCCCATCCCTCTAATAATAAATACTCTTTATTGCACACCTCATACAGTTACAAGCACAAATTTTACAATTAGATAAATTTAGGTAGAGGTAACAACAGGCGGTCTTATCGCTAATGAGCGATTTCTTCCAGACAACCTTTGGGTAGGGGAGACTAGAGAAAAACAATAAGCCGTAGGTGGTGCATAGAAACAAAAGAGACGAAATAGATAACACAGCACATTCATATGAATATACATACTTAAATAAATACAAAATAAACATACATATACGTACATATATACATATATAATACACACAGTAAGAAACAACAGTGTCAACTTAAAAAACCTAAGGAAGAGATAAATAGTATTCCTTAAGTTGCGATTTAAAGCTACCAATAGATTGCGCGCGTTTTATGTTGAGAGGGAGAGAATTCCACAAACGAACGGCCTGGAACGTAAATTAACTCTAACTTTTGAACCATAAGTTTTAAAAATATGAAAAAAAATCTCAAAAGTAGAACTTCATAAAAACTTTCTAGGAAAATTATTTTGAACTTGATAGGATGAATAGTTTTTGAAAAAAAATTACAAAATAATTTCTGAACTAAGTTTGTAATTTAACCATATAAGCAGGTGTTTATTGTACCTGTAATTTGTACAAAATTACAATGAAATGACGTGCTTTCAAATAAGGTAAAACGTGAAAATCGGTTCACGCAATAAAGAATTATTCCATAAAAATCATCTTCCATACTTTAAGCTCGCGCGCAATAGTTTACTTAATTTGCCGATATATGTCGCTGTACGTGGAACTCTCATATCATATCCTACATGGCGGTGTTATTAACTCTTAAGTGGGGACACTTACTGTGACGGACGGAAAACTACGGAACCCTACACTGAGCGTGGCCCGACACGCTCTTGGCCGGTTTTTTATTATATTATCGATAGGCTTCGACAGTTTTTACCTATTAACTGAAATATTTTGCTGATCTGTCACTCTGACGTCCTCCGATAAATAGCTGCCAGATGCCTGGATCTAGCAATAAGTTTAAAATAGTAAAGTAATTAGAGGGGTTCTCTGCTCTTATTATTGTTTCAACGTATCTGAAGTGGCCAGCTCCTTAAGTCAGTAGAATGTATAAGTTCCCATATGAGCTATGAGACTTCTCTTTCTGGACAATACTTACTAGACGACAAGCATATTTTATATTTATCTTCATACTATCCCAATCCCACATACATCATAGTACATATGGTCACCCTACTTAGAATGAGATGCAGCTCCCTACATTACCTTCTCTTTCGGCCTCACTTTGTGGTCGAAGTATGATCTCCAGATTGTATTTAACTTCATGGAATCAGCCAGAGCCGTTTCATATAAGCAAGGAGTACACGCCATTCATAAAGTAAGAAAAAAAAGATTGAAGGGGCCAAGAGATGGCGCCACAATTACGAACACAGCGAATACATAACGCTTCCTAGCCTAGTCGATAGTGACGCTTCCTGCCTACAAAGCAAGAGGTCTCGAGTTCGAATCCTGTTAAGGGCATTTATTTGTGTTTGTCACGGATTATTTATACCTGAGTTATGGCCGTTATGGGTGTTTTCTGTTGAAATATTTATCCATATCTATATATTATATATACTTGTGTCCTTCGAGCAATAAGAACAGTTTCAAACAAGATTTACTGAAAATATGGCTCATGAAAATTTGTAACCGGCCAGTTTTATACCGTAATAAGACTGTCAAAGAGAGAATCGCCCGAGTAGTACAGTACGCGAACAGTTTTGAGCTTCGATAACTCACAAGTGCGATTTTCTTTTCTGGTTAGAGAATATGATATGATTACTTATAGTAAAAAATATTTTCTAACAGTTTTTGACGTCGCGCTAGGTATTATATAGATATTTGTTAATAACAACAAGAAAAGATTATACAAGATATATTTTCCTTTACCATACCATTGCATTCAACTATTTCAACATCATCTGTCATTTTATAACAGTTTGGTCAATAGATTATGTGAGCATAATGGAAAACAATTTGTCAAAATATAAGTGACCTTGAATTCTAAACGAATTACAAATGGCTAAGACGACATATGTTCTTGACAAAACCGTTATAAAATGTGAAGTTATGATGCAATAGTAAAAAGCGATAGCCCGGTGGAGAAAAATAAAACTTACATAATATTTTCTATGTGTAGCAAACAAATACATGTATTATACCTAGCGCAATGCTAACAGTTGTTAGAAAATATTTATTATTATTAGTACTTAACGTATTCTAACAGGTCACAAAATAAAATTAGACTTGTGATTTATGTCATTTTTATAGGTTAACACTTTCACGACCAGGAACCCGACTATCGGGTTCTCTCTTCGTAGCTACTACGCGCTACATACGACAAATACGTGGCTACGGGCTACGAGCGTAGCGCGTTGCACTAGGTGATACGGAAAGTGTTAAAAAGGCGTTCCCGTACTCCACTAGAGTCGTTCTTGCGGTACTATTGTGGGGCCATTTTTTGGGCTGATTGTGTATCGCTAGTATTATTTGATCGGTGTATAATATATCGTCGTCTAGTACCCAAAACACAAGCCTTATTATGCTTACTGTGAGCCTAAATCGATTTGTGTAAGTATACAGTGTGGAAAGATAAGTCGGACCTTGTAGGGAAACTACCTTAAAACGTTGAAATAGCTCAATTCACTGAAAGGAAAATTCCTTCATTTTTTTAAGGGGACATAACTGCATTTACAATTTTTTGGAAAAGAGTACAGTTTCCAAAAAAACTATTTATATTGTAATTTTTGCCATAAAGAATTTTTATGACAATTTTTTTTTATACCACGACGGTGGCAAACAAGCATACGGCCCGCCTGGTGGTAAGCAGTTACCGTAGCCTATGGACGCCTGCAACCCCAGAGGATTTACATGCGCGTTGCCTACCCTTTAGGAACCTATACACTCCTTTTTTGAAGAACCTCATACTGTAGCCCACTGGGAAAACCTCGGCAGGGAGTTCATTCCACAGCCGCAGCGTTCGTGGGAGGAAATTCACATATTCACACAATTGTTGCCAATCGATCCTATTTCTAACAAGGATAAAAACTTCTTAATACCAACCAAGTTTAGGGCACAAGAGAACCCATAAATAATAATAATAATATTTTTCATACAATTACTATAGAAAAAAGTGAAAATTAAGAAAAAACTGTGAACGCAGTTTTAGTTTTTAGGAAAAATAAAATAATGTTTCCTTTCAGCGAATTGAGCTACCTCGACGTTTTAAGGTAGTTTCCCTCCAGGGCCCGACTTATCTTTCCACACTGTATATCTATCTATTCAGCTTACGTATCCACCCACTGCTGAGTATAGGCCTCTTCTTTATTACGTCACTCTCCTCGGTCCCGTGCCAGTCCCATCCACTGCACACCCACCGTTCGGCAGATATCATCTGACTATCGGGTTGACGGTGTCCACGCTGACTTTTTGGCCCATTTTAGCCACCATTCATAAAACCCGTCTCGTCCATCTCCCATCATACCTTCTCGCCAAGTGTCCTCCCCACCTCCACTTTAATCGTGTGATGCGTTTGCCAATGTCCGATACTTTCGTTCGGCGTCGTATTTCGCTATTCCGTACTAGATCAACAAGTGCAAGTATGTCCCATAATATTGTATATGATTCAGCAAGCCCTGGTACTCGAGTGACAAGCTATAAATAATGATTGAGCTTACCTTTCCTAAAGTATATTTCGAAGGCCATTAAATGTGTTTCTATCCTATCGGCGCCGAGCGTCCGCAGCGGCTGCAGGAACTTGATCGCTTGTTCTAGGGGATCCTCCACCTGAAACGCATAGACCAACATTTAATAACTTCACTTAGCCTCCACCTTTCCAAAAGCAAATGCTCGAGCTGCTGTAAAAAATACTCAAATCACTATAGGTGTGCCTATATTAGTTGAGGAGTTCCCTCGTTTTCTCGAGGATCTCATAAGATCCTGACCTTGTTACAATGGGACCAAGTGTGAAGTACTCTTTCAAACAAAAAAAGAATTTTCCAAATCGGTCCAGCCGTCTTCGAATAATCGGTGAACATAGATAAAAAAATTAAAAAACTAAAATCCCGACGAATTGACAACCTCCTCCTTCGAAATCTTGAAGCCGGTTGATAATAATAATATTAAAGTATAACTGACAGATTAAGGTCTAATCGCCTAGCCTGGTACGGGCATGTTATGCGGACGGATGAAGGTCATGTTACGAGAAAGGTATTAAGAATGAATGTGGAGGGATGTAGGAGAAGAGGCAAACCTAGGAAAAGGTGGACGGACTGTGTGAGAGATGATATGAAAAGAAAGGATGTGAGTGATGAGATGACGGGTGACAGAGATACCTATGGAAGAAAAAGACATGACCCCAAGTAAATGGGACAAGGGCAAGAGGATGAATAATAATATTAAAGTATTTTTATTTATACGTCTAAACCAGATGTTCTTCGCTTGCAGCCCGCGAGCGTCCTATTAGAAGTCTTCGTTATTGATACGGACAATGTGGTACCTTTTGCCTGATAAAGTCACAAATTATTTACAAACCGGTTGTATTTTGGACGTGATATCACGCGCTGGCGCTGATGGCACGATTTTCCGTTGGTGATTTGTTGTTAAACCTTTGGCGGTCAAAGGTTTAACAACAAATATAGAATCCTATGTACTAGTTCCATTGTGGCTCGTACACCTCATTTTATTAACACTTTCACGACCAGGAACCCGACTGCCGGGTTCTCTCTTCGTAGCTACTACGCGCTATATACGACAAAGACGTGGCTACGGGCTACGAGCGTAGCGCGTAGCACTAGGTGATACGGAAAGTGTTAAATTATGTTTTATCTGCCTCTAGCAAACAAAATTGTCAAAGTCACAGATAAGGACAAACGATTATTTAGTTCAATGAGGTTTGAAACACGTTTATGAATAAGCGAATACATATTTAAAATAAAATATGTATACGATACTCCAATAAGATGGTTTTATATACTTCCCATTTGCTTCCCACGATTCATGTCGGTTTTAATTTGTAATGCAAATCGCTACTACCCGTATTAAGCCAATTAAACTTAAACGACACAATATTGTCTTCGGTTGCCGCGATAGTTATTCATGAAATAAAACAATTAAAAACGGATTTTATCGCGTGTATTGAGCTTAAATTACATCCCGACGTTTCGAACACTTTACAGCGTTCGTGGTCAACGGGTCGACTGAGGAAAAAATGTACAATTACCTCCGTTCAAAAACTATCACAATATGCAAACCTACCATATTAAATATTAAACAAATTTAGTGTTTGCACATGCCAGAGGGGCCTTTATAAAAACAAATTATTTATTATTACAAAACAAATTATTAAACACTTTATTTTATTATTATTAATTATTATTTTTGTTTTTATTTTTTAAATTTTTAAAATTAGTATTAAATTATTATTAGTGTCCACACTGTCCACCATTATGGTCTCACAGTCCTATGTCTAGCTTGCTCCTTAACCAAATGAATAACTGGATCCCAAGCTGGTGGTACCGAAAAACCATCCTCTCTGTTGAAATTTGGATATTTTTTAATCTCGATTGCCTCTCGCAACATCCGGGGAATGTATCGTATTAAACGACACATAAATACGGATGTCTCTTTAGAAATAAAATAAAGGGGTAATTCCAACATCCTTTAATAATAAATATAGTCATTAACTAAGCTCGATAACAATCATTAGTAGGTAGATATAAAACGTAATCAACGTAGACTTTACGTGACTTAATTATATCTTAACGGCATGTCATTTGATTAGATGTGAAGAATCATTGTTTATAATTTTTTTACAGCAGTCCATACATCCGTCTACCTAGTTGGTTACTAAGTTCTGTTACCAGATTTCTGACTGATAAAATATAAAATAAAGATTGAAAATCAAAAATTAAAGTAAGTATTTAATAGCCTAATTTCTAATGAACATAATATGGTATAATAATACACAAATCAGATGAGAAATTTTATTGAAAATCCTTGTAAAGCACAAGATTGCCTGAAGACGCAAACACGCGGTAAATTTAAGAAAATTACACTTTACAAAAGTGCATCAAATAAATATTGCACCTTTGTTTAGAAGGTTCCATTGCTTGTTTGTAAGAAACCTGTTTATTAGAGGTAAATGCGTGACCACTATTTAATTTTCTTGCGATTTTATCCCACGGATATTCCCATTTGAAATATTGCCTATTTTTAAGTTTTTCACAAAAGACATAGATTTAGACTGCTATTGAACAAGCAGACTTGCAACGTATAGTCTAGTATTTTATCGGATAGCCCCACGTGAACAATACATATACCAAATTGAAGCTAAAGAATATAGCTACCGAATTGTGTAAGACTGATGCGTCTTAAAGGTGATTAAAAGTAAATAGGATTTAAAATCAACATGATCAAGGAGTGTAATTTTGACGTATATTTTTCACGCTTTTTTCCGAGTGTTATAAAGAATTCTGAAAAACTGCGACAATAATTTTCAATTAAATATATTGTAATCTATTGACTATTAAATAAGATTTTAAATTATGTACGTGAATAATTAAAATGTTGCTACCTATTCCTATTTATTTAGTGAAAACTCTAGTAACAGAACTTAGTAACCGACTAGGTAGCTAGAGCTACAAACTATGGAGTACCGCATTACAATACCGCGCATACCTGCGGGCCTACCGCGAACATAGAAAACCGAAATTTCGGTATCTGCATCCCTTTCTTTTGACATGGCAAGTGCAGTAGAGAGAGAGATAACGAATTTTCGACATTCCAGGTTCGCAGTAGCGCCGCTGGGAGTCCCTCTGGTACAGAGGTCGGTATACCGCGGCTCGCGAGCCGCATGCGGCTCTTTGAAGGGTCAGTTGTTCCCCTCAAAAAAATATTTAAATTAAATACCTATTACAGTAAGTAAGAAAAAACACAAAACAGATAACTGCAGCTCTATGAAGTTCAAAAAATTCCATATTTTTCCGTCATCAAGCTCTTTGTTAAACAAGTTTGCCGACCCGGCCATGCAGTCTATTATAGGGTCAAAAGCATCGCTCGGGTACGGCAATAAAATAAAGGAAGAACGCTGCGACGCGTAGCGACTGCAGCCAGCGAGAGTGAGCGAGACGTGTAGCTTAAGAAGTTTCGTCTCATAATCGGAACGTTTGGCCCAACTATAGTATGACTATATATACAATGACGGCCAGTCACGGCATCAGAAAGTCGGTATGAGATACCAGTCTTAGAACCTTGTTATGATGTTTGGTATTATTACTTGGCTGATCTTTTTTTTTGCTATGGAGGCCGACAAGGGCGAGGAAAATTTAAAAAAATGTAGCCAATGTTGTACCCACAATTCATATTTTCTTCGCCCTCCATTTATATCAACTTGCCCCCCTCTGGGCCATCGGCTGGCGAAGCTCTTGGAGGACGACGTATTACTTCGCCACGTTGAGGTTAAAAGATTTAAGCAACGTACCCTAGCCAGTTTGTCAGGGATGAGCTCGTCTAGTTGTGGAGCCTCTGGGTCGCCCTGCTCCTGCTGCTGCCGCGCCTTGTGATGCTGTTCCCTCTTCACCTGCAACACAACCAACATCATTTTTAATAACACGTAAAAAATAAAGGATGTGACGGCCCCCTCGCCATAGTTTTTACCAGTCAACATGTCTGGCGAGTAGCAACTACTTACTTGAGTACTCCTGAGGGAACCCTTCGGATGGGTATGACAATATGTTTGTATCAGGCACGCCGTAGCCAGCCATTAAGAGTTGCGTGTTCAAAGGGTAGGTATGGAAATGTAAATGCCATGTTGGCAGTATTTTAATAGTCCAATTACCCTTTTCAACAACCAGCCTTCTACACAGGTGTTGCTTTGGGCCATCTTTGCTGGCGTTATTTATGAAGGTGTGTCTGCCGGAAATAAAATTGAACATAGGTTTATTAAGCAGGCATGTTTTTATTTATTTCCGATAGCTAGTCCATACCTGTCAGGCTTTTACCCAATAGCTCTTCAACCCTGGCGGATCGTACGTCTTCTGTGATTCTCATGCCACCAACGAGCAACAATATAAAGGAGGTACAAACTCAAACAAGATTTACTGAAAACGTCTCGAGAAAATTGGTAACCAGCCAAGCATATACCGTAATAAGACTGTCAGAGAAACTGCTGCAAGAGTCGCTCTTGCGGCAGTATTGAGGGGCCATATTTTCGGGCCGATTGTGTATCCCTAGAATTACGAGTATTGATCTGTATGCCACAGTTACATTAGAGAGTTTTTTATTCAACTGTTTAGTGTAACGAACTCAATCATAAGTTCATAATTATTGCCCATTGATAAACCCTTCAACCCGTTTCACCTTGACTACAAGTAGCCAGTAAGAAACGTTGGTCGTCGGTACTCAAGCTAAAGCTAATTGGTAATTAATACGGTTTTATGGAGATCGCGGTTCATTAGCCGGTAGAACACTTTCTAACTGGTGAAATATTTATACGCTATTAAATAGAAGTGTACACACGGGAATTATAAATATGCAGTCCTGTCTGTGATCTTGAGAAAACTTTAAAATGCCTGTCAGTAATTAAATGAACGTGAGAGTCGGTAATGGCAAGGTGCAAGGCGATTAGGATTCCTAATTAATATAAGCTAATAGTAACTTCAAAGAGCCGCCATTGCTTCGACAGAAGTATTCACTCCAGCCTCCAGCCGACCCTCGTAGAAAAAAGGAACGTCCCGAAACAGCAGAGTAGTAGTATCTAGTTACCAATAACTACCTACTATATATCATCTTCCCAGCTATGTCTATGGTTTTGCACCAAATCGGCTCCCGAAGGTTTCCTGGAGTGCACGGGGCACGTAACCACGAAATTCGGCGCTGGCAGCAGTTCTTGAATTTGTCGACGAATGAAGATTACTTGATTAAAATTAAAAGGTTGGTAAATTTCACAAGAGTTTCAACCGCCGGTTCATTTGTATTACAAATGTATGACAAAAGTTGCTCGTAATTCGTAAAATGCGTATTTATTTGATACACACAATTTTCAAGTAATGTTGTGTTTTTTGAGCCGGTGGTTGAAACGCTTTTGAAGTCTTTTGAAGATATATTGGTATGGTAAAACGAACCTGTACTTGCGCTGCCAGCATACTCTCCTGTTCGGCTTTACGTTTCGCTTTCCTCTGCTTATTCCTCAGTTTTTTCAGTTCGGACGGCGCGAGATTCTCTGTAACAAACAAACAACACATTATTATTGTTCTGACATCGCTGATCGCAGCACTGATTTAAACCTAGTGGCACAAACATTTCTAGTAGGTACAATCAAATGGTGGACACTTTAGTTCACGCAGACCTTATAATGTCAATGTCGGTAAGACGGACTGCGGAATTTTTATTTTATTTTAAGGAATTCTCTGATTTGGGCACATAGCGGTTTCACCATATATTAGGTCTGTTACACCAAACCGTCTGTAACCGTCCGTTAGAACGTTTGCAAAATTTGATTGTATGGAAATTTTCATAGTACCCTGCCGGGTGACGCTGATGAGTCCGCCAAAATTGATTGATGCAATTGGCCCTAAGAGTGTTACTAAATAACATAAAATAAAATATATTCATTTCAGAACATTGCTAATCCATAAACATTGTTAATATCCTTAAGCCACATGTTAGTGCATACAAAATAATTTTGATCATATAATAAATAATTAGCGTCATGAAATCAACATTTGTAGTGAAATAATGTGTAAAATAAATAGTATTTAACTAAAAGTAAGATAGTAGTCACGAATCTTTCACGCGTGCTTGTGCTCGTTGGTACAGCAATGCCCAGTGCGTTGTAAAGCGACACTCAATATCATAAAGTTCAAACGTCCGACGGTAAGAGTTCTTGAATTACATTCGGACATTTTAATATTTTTTAAATTAGGTATACGCAAATGTCAAAAAGGCAACGATGTCCTAAAGCGGAATAACTACACTTATTTTTACCCTCCTACCATATTCACAGATGTAGGCACTAGGTATAGCACTAAGGGACGTTACCGACACACAACAGCGCAACTGATCATAGACGCGACATAGATCACGTAATAATAGGTTACCATAAGGTTACCATACTTGTAAGTAAACTGTATATTAAAATTCATGCGAACTAACGATGTAACGCAACAGCATAAAAGGATAGGCCGTTAGAGCCGTATAAACAGGCGAATTAGCGATAAATAGGCTTTAATAAGATAATAAGTTAGTTTATAATAGTCGTACATCTTCATCGGGATCTTGATTGTAGTTAATGATGTCGGTAATGTCACGCTCCTTGTATAACGCCCACGTTCTTTTCTGACTTCTGTCAATGTCGATGTATAAGGGCCTGGGCATTTTGTTGTCATCTTTTAAACAGATCGTTTTTCATTATTAACAAGTCGTATAGATAGCCAAGCGAGAGATATGGATAATATGTTTTCTGATTCAGCTACGGCAGGTTCTTGTACTGCGAACGAGACGAACATCGAGACGTAAGCAGCTTTTATAACTAAGGTCACTTTTATTTAGTGTCCGACCGAAGTTTCGGTTTCAGTTTCGGCCAGTTTCGGCCAAAACAAAACGTGTTTCAGCCAAAAAACGGCCGAACCTTTCGTTCTGTCACAACGTTTTTAACTGATAAGATAAAATCGCCATTGTACAGTCACCATCAAATGAATCAAAGCGGCCAAAGTACTCAAAAATATCTGAACAACGCCCCTATTGTCGAGGCGATAAAGTGCCTATTGTCAAATAGGGGCATTGTTCAGATATTTGTGACCAACTTAGCCGCTCCGATATATCTGATTGTGACTGTACAATGGCTTACTGACATGTAACTAATATAAATATGTACTATTTTAACACGTCTATCAAAGTTTCTGTTTCTGTTTCGGCCGAAACTGGACAGAGCCGAACCTTCTGTTTCGGTTTCGGTTTCGGCAATAAAAACATGTCGGACACTACACTTTTATTTAATCTGACTAATGACGGTAGACTAAATGTAACGAAGTTAGTATTTTCTGTTCTAGTTCTCTTAAACAGACTATGGGTTTCTGCTGACTGGCTTTTAGGCGGTTATCACACTGCTGCGGTTTCCGCATGCGTCGACGGCGTTCGAGCGAGATAGCGCTCTGCTCGTGTATAGCGCTGTCTCGTTCGCACACCGTCACCGCATCCGGTTACGGTGACATTGTGACAGCCGTCTGACATAAATTGGATATAATACTAAATTGATACTATAGTTCAAAATCTGTAAGAATGAACTTTTGACACATCGCAACGCCCGTAGAACGTAAACGCGCAAGACACTTTGAAATTATAAACAAAATCCCATAACGATTTTACAGCTTGTCATGTACGTAAACACAATATTTCACTTTTAATAAACATAACTTAATTAATGTTAATTTTTTTCATATATTAGTTATTGAATATTTTACGATAACAATTTAGCATGCAATCAGTTACGGTCTACGTCTCCTTTTTTTTAAATTTAGTGTTGTGACCATGTCTGCTGTTCCGATTCATATAACATTTCCGTAAGTCGATAAAATCGATTATGTAATCAATAGACAATATAAGACTCTCTTATCATATTGTATTAATTATGAAATTATTATAATGCCATACATAATTAGTAGATAACAATTATTAAATGATCATTTCCTAAATAATTTTATTTTCTGCTTTGTTATAGTTAAGTTTTCCTTTTTTAATTTATTTTTGTATATTAGGCATAGTTGCATACAACTCATCTTAACTCATATTCTCGGTGGAATCACTGACTTCCGAGTCACAGGCATCCGCCTAGTTCGGGAGACAGAGGCTCAGTTCTGGTGAAACTGTTTCAAACCTAATACATAAGTCTCTCTTAAGCTATTAGCGTACTGTAGAAATATTACTTACACTTGTATTAGGTTTAAGTCAATAAACATTATTCTTATTCTCTTATTCTTATTGTTATAATTTGAGAAGATTTGTGATACAAAATATATAGGCATATAGCAAGAAAAAATCGGTTGTAGTAAAATCGATTCGAACAATTCATAAATAATCGCTAAATTTGACAAACGATACGTCTTAGCCCCATCACTAATGATGTCAATACTGAAGTGTCAAAAGTTCATTCTTACAGATTTTGAACTATAACTTAAATACCTATAAGGAAACTAATTGCAATATTGCGTATGTATCAAACGATATGTGACAATATGGACCCATGGTTTGAAAACAATGAATGGCGGCACTTTGTTAACTTTAGTAACATGGGAAAATAAAACGCCTACAAATTGTCCCATAACAATGCTGTTTCTAGGCAAGGTAATTTTAATAGCTATTTTACTACTTCTCATTGAGATAAAACCGGCCAAGTGAGTGTCGGACCACGCAATTTTCATTAAAAGAATATCCAAGATTCTCAATTTTTTTCATATATGGATCTCCGGTTCAAAAGTTACAGGGGGGGGGGAAACATTTTTTTTGACTTTCGGTGTGATTATTTCTGAAAATATTCATTAAATCATAAAATGTTCAAATAAACCTCAACGTTACTTTTAAAGACCTATCGATTAATGTGGAACATGTTGATATTTGGCAAAAAAATTGACAATTACTTACATGTATGGAGTCCCTTTTATTTAATCGTACCTTCAGATTAGGATAAATTCTTATATTCAATAGAGCTGCCTAATAACAGAAGCCGACAAAGCGTACCTATGGTAAAACTTCAAATGTTACAGACCTATAAGTACCGCAGGACAATGAAATTCGTCACAAATATCTATATGGTCTCTTTAACTCCACAAACTTTATTAATTTTAACTGACTATAGATAATATCACTATATAGTCTAGCCTATGCTAAATAAAATTGCTCGTTATCTATGACTGTAAAAGGCCAATGCCCATCGATTAGCCTAGCAGCCGGCCAGCTGTTAACCGCATTTGGGTATGCAGGCACTTTGTCAACGTGTTGGGCACATGGCAATTTACTGCGAAGGTCAACTGTGGCAACTAGGGTGACCAGCGGGCCTTAGGCACTGGTCCCACCGCCGCCGAGTAACGATGAGCTATGGGCGATTTTCTCGCCCAAGAAACGAACAAAAGATAATCGCTCCCGTGTAAATAAAAGAGAGAGATATATATTTATACTATTTATAGTTCATCGCAGTGTGAACAATCAGCGATGAGCTATAAATATAAATATATCTCTCTCTTTTATTTACACGGGAGCGATTATCTTTTATTCGTTTCTTGGGCGAGAAAATCGCCGATAGCTCATCGCTTACTCGCTCTTGGTGGGACCAGTGCCTTAACTTGTCGCGCTTTAATCGTCTTCGAGTTTATATAGACTACAGTCTAGACAATATAGACGATAAAAGCACTACCATTCTATACTTTTTCCTCTGGCTTTTACTCCTTGCTCCAAGGAAGGTGGATTTGCCGCGGGTCATTCATTATCCTTGCAAGTCAATTTATCCTGTCACCGTAAAAGTAATAGTGCGCAAGCGACGCATGTGTGCAGAACGACTATACTGACCGGGCGGTCAAATACAGAATATTAGGTCTTTGACCTGTAATTTATAAAAGAAATAGAAGCAATTTGAGAGGTATTTGAGGTTATTTAAGTAGCAAAATGGCATTAAAGAATAAAACATACTGTGGACGTCTTCAGACGGCGATGCGTGGGAGCGTGTCACCCACACTATTGTTTTTCGAGATAACATTTCGTTGCTTCTGATTGTTCTCCTCAAGTAGTCGCGGAGTAAACGTTTGCTCTTCAAGCGTAGACAAGACATGACGAAATATGCCTTAATATAAAACGTGTAGCCTACATTAAAAAGCGTTCCAAACATTGTTTACATGTTTTATCTGTAACAATTTGGCTTGAAAATCAGCGGAAGTAAGAATTTGATGACAAATATACTTGGAATTGTGGTAGAAGGGCATTTTCACTTAACTTTGTAGTCTGTACAGTCCAGAGAAAAAGACCCCCCGCTGCATACGAACTTTGTATAAAGCGTGGGCCTTTTTCTCTGCAGCTGACCGTACCATTAACAGCCGGTAAGCAATCGTCACAAAACTGACGGTCAATGTCAAATTCCATACATTTTGTCAGGAATGTGACGGTTAGACGTTATTAATAACGTGCTTTAAAGTAAAATTTAAAATAAAAATGCCCGTACACAACCATAGCTTACTATTTAAGTAATAAGAGCGGTGTAAATGTAAGCACACAAATATTATACAACTAGCCTTTTCCCGCGACTTCGCCCGCGTACTATAAGTACTCAAAAAGGATACGATACCCATGTTGATTTTCAGACTTTGTGACCACATTTGCCCCTTTTAGGGGTTGAATTTTCAAAAAACCTGAAACACGTGTTTACTCATTTATCGTTAGGAATACTCCTGTGAAGTTTCGAATAAAATAGTCTAACAAATCTTGATTCGCCATACAAATTTTGGACCCCCATTTTACCCCCTTAGGGGGTGAATTTTGAAAAATCCTCTCTTAGTGCACCCCTAGACCTTATAAGGAACCTACGTGCCAAATTTCGAATCTCTAGAACCAGCGGTTTGGGCCGTGCGTTGATATGTCAGTCAGTCAGTCAGTCAGTTTCTTCTTTTACATATTTAGATAAGCAGTAGAAGTGGGTAAGCCTCGCCGTTCAAAAACTCGTGTTAAGCTAATTTTGATCACCAGGTCCGTATAGCTATCTGCTACAGGCTGTACATTATGTACACGTGGGTGTCACTGCTTTCAATATGACACAAGATAAACAGGATACCTACTAATTAAATACTAGCAAAACACTCAGAGCTTTCAAACAAGGTTCGCTTATAACTTGCATAGATAAAACGACAAGAAAACGCGAAGTTGATCGCGCTCGTTTAGTTCTTGTGGCGACAACTTTTTGTCATAATGTAGCCAGCTAGTTGACGCAGGTGCATTGAAGTGTGAATAAATATTTGATCAATAGATAAATTCTGTACTGTTGTATTTTGTCAGTTAAAACCGAATCCGTAAACTATCTATCGTATCGTAACTGTCGATAAATGTGCAGTAACAGGCCCTGTAGCCAAGATGACAATCGGTTGCAGAAAACGAAACGAAACACTACACGCTCTCGCTCACTCTTCCATATTAGTGCGATAGAGAGACGGATAGAGTTTCCACGGACCGTTAACGATTGGCAACGTGCCAATCGTTAACGGTCCGTAGCGAACTAACGCAACTGTCACTGTCGCACTGATATGGAAGAGTGATAGAGAGAGGTGACTAGGATACGCTACGGAGCGTTAACGATTGGCACGTTACGCACACAGTACAGTAACGTTAAGCGTTTGGTGGAAAATTGTAAATCTTGAGTATTGTTTGTAAGTACAACCAACAACAAGTTTGTAATATCAAATTGCTGGTTATTTAGCTTATTAGCTAAAAACCGACGAACTAATTGATAAAATAACAATATTTGACAGTTGCCCTCGAGACTTCTCGCCGCGTTCTTAAAAAACAAAATTTACCTAATATTTTCTGTTGAAACACAGGTTTTGCCTCTGATGCTTCATCAAGCAACCAATGCAACCTGCAAGCTGAGCAAGGTTGTAGAGCAGCACGGTTAGCACAAGAGTGACGTTACGCGACAGTATCTCGCGCGCGAGATAGACTACCCATCTCTTTTTATTGTTACGGGTAGAAAAGGACGGATAGACTATCTCGCACGCAAGATACTGTCGCGTCACTCTTGTGCTAACCGTGCAGTGCACGATGAAAAAATCGCGCTTATGCGAGACTGCATACGTCAGGGGATTGAATGTGTACTTAGAAACACCCTAATCTTTGTAGGTCAATTTCGGCACCAAAACGTGCATTGGGCAAGACGATAAATCTCTTAGCTTGTCCTTAAATTCCCTTTGAGGTGGTAGCCGGTTCGGCAGCCGCTATCGGCACGGGCGCGGCGATTATGTCAGATCTCGTGATAAGGTGCGCGTGAGCAGCCAAGGGCTCGAGTCACGACCCTGCTGACAGTGAGATTAACATCTTTGACGCCGTCGACAAGCGCAGCAAATGCATTGATCTTATTACAGCGAAATAAAAAAAGTCGCACCGAGCAATTAACTAATTAAGAATATTTAATAGGTTTAAAACATACTTCACATAAATCAGTTTGCAACAACATGTAGCAAAAGCTTTAAAAAAAGCGTTATGATATGTTACATTTTTCTTCCTATCCTCGTATGGACAGATATGTCCGTTTCATGGTAAATCCTAAACAAAGCCCATTATCCTATCATTATAAAACCATAATTGAAATATCCTAGTTAACATATTTTGCATACAACATAGTTTTAATTAAGTATCTATTTATTTATAATTAAAACAGGAACTACGGTCCATATAATATGGCAGCCGTTCTACATGAAGATACGTGAAGCAATCTTTAATGAAAGTAGGATTACAAATAATTTGCAAACTGTTAATACGACCGCAGTGTTAAGTGAGGACATTGTGTGGCTGAAAAGAAACCAAGTAGGGCAAAAAAATATTCAGGAAGCGAGTATCAATTTTTATATGAAAAAGGTTTTTATACGTGAATTGTATAAAAAGTTAGGGGAAAGTAAGTCCGAATTTAGCAAAAAAAACCGTGACGACAATTTCGCGACACTACCGGGTGTCCCACGATTTTGCCACATGGAGGGGAAGTACTTTAAATACTGTAGATAGGAAATTTTACTGAAAGAAGACTTCATTTTTATTTTTAAAACAATACGATCTGCATTTAAAGAATTATCGCCTGTCTGAACCTGGAATCGAATCCCCTAAATATGGTAGGCACTGGTAAGATTTTTTTCCGTAGCCAAAGGGTAAAAACGGGACCCTATTACTTAAGACTCTGATGTCCGTGTAAATTTTCACAGATGATGTATTTCTGTTGCCGCTATAACAACAAATACAAAAAAAACCGGCCAAGAGCGTGTCGGGCCACGCTCAGTGTAGGGTTCCGTAGTTTTCCGTCCGTCACAGAAAGTGTCCCCACTTAAGAGTTAAAATAACACCGCCATGTAGGATATGATATGAGCGTTCCACCTACAGCGACATCTATCGGCAGATTAAGTAAACTATTGCGCGCGAGCTTAAAGTATGGAAGATGATTTTTATGGGATAATTCTTTATTGCGTGAGCCGATTTTCACCGTTTTTACTTTATTTGAAAGCACGTCATTTCATTGTGATTTTGTAGAAATTACAAGTACAATAAACACCTGCTTATACGGTTAAATTACAAACTTAGTTCAGAAATTATTTTGTAATTTTTTTTCAAAAACTATTAAACCTATCAAGTTCAAAATAATTTTCCTAGAAAGTTTTTATAAAGTTCTACTTTTGAGATTTTTTTCATATTTTTAAAACTTATGGTTCAAAAGTTAGAGGAGGGGGACACATTTTTTTTTTACTTCTAGAGCGATTATTTCCGAAAATATTTACATTATCAAAAAATGATTTTAGTAAACCCCTATTCATTTTTAAATACCTATCCAACAATATATCACACGTTAGGGTTGAAATGAAAAAAAAAATCACTCCCCACTTTACGTATAGGGGAGGTACCCCAATAAAACATTTTTTTCCACTTTTTATTTTACCACTTTGTCGGCGTGATTGATATACATATTAGTACCAAATTTCAGCTTTCTAGTGCTAACGGTCACCGAGATTATCCGCGGACGGACGGACGGACGGGCAGACATGGCGAAACTATAAGGGTTCCTAGTTGACTACGGAACCCTAAAAACCAGAATAAAATAAATATTTAAGGGGGCTCCCATACAACAGACATGATTTTTTTGCACCCGTCGATTCGATAAATTGTACGGAACCCTACGTGCGTGATTCAGACTCGCACTTGGCCGGTTTTTTTTTAAGGCCGTTATTTAGAAGAAATAAATTCTTACGATTGTAGGCTTCTATCAGTACAGTAACATTGCAGGTTTTTTTGTTACCACTTTTAGCGGGTTCGATTCCCGGTTCAGATGACGATTATTGAAAATTATTTGAATGCAGTTTGTATTGTTTTAAAAATATAAATGAAGTCTTCTTTCAGTAAAATGTCATATTTACTAGTAGTTTATGTAACTGTTACGTAATAAGGGTCCTTAAAACGTGAGTGTGGTTTTATGAAACGAGCCGCAGGCGAGTTTCATAATAAGATCACACGATTGTTTTAAGGCCTAATTACGTAACAGTTTCATACACTGCTTTATCTACACTCATATTATTTATCCTAAATGCCGTATTCCGAAACCATAAAATGGCCGCCATTGCACCGCCATGGCCAACTCGATTGTGTCGGCGGTCGCGCGGGCGTGTGTCGGCGGCCGCGCGGGAGCGTGCAGGTGTACATTGTGTTATCAAAACTCATAACACATCAATAGTTGAGCATGTTAAGTTAAAATTACGTTACTGCCACACATAAAAAGCTTATCATAGTAAAATCGGTTGTGGTAATGCTAGCCATTGCCTACCGTTTTTGAACACGTTTAAGAGGACTTACAATGTGAGTGTAGATAAAGTATTTAAAGTACTTCCCCTCCATGTGGCAAAGTCGTGGGACACCCGGTATAGTTAGAAAAAAAAACAAAAGGAAACGCCGTTACGTGCATCATACTGGTGTTGGTACGGTCAAGGTTATTCATATAAATATTGTGGACATTTTTAATGTCTATCAGTTCAAGCAATGGCGCGTAGTTACAGCGTCCGAGAGGCAACCGGATGGCTCGCGGTATTTAAGCTCCCTACGTGTTAAGTTACCAGCCTGTGCAGTGCAACCCGAACAATTTCCCAGCGCCAGTGCGATAATCGCGCTAAGAGCGTGTTACATATTTTTGCACCCGTCACTGTGCAGATTGCAGATGACTGTGCAGATACAGTACCCCTGTAAACTGATTAGTGAGCTCTCCCTTTATTTGCTGTCTCCGAACAATGGGTGGTTACTGGTTTCATTAAGGTCGCTGACCACCGCGGCATTACAGTTTCGCAACATTTGCGACACGAGCGCAAGCGCGAGCGCAGCCGCGGCGCGGGTGCGCCTGGGGTAACCATGCCTACGTGACCATTTTTCGCTTATTTTTTAAGGTCTTACAGGTAGGTTTATTGAAATGATTGCCATAGATGGCACAACTGCACTGAAAAAATTAATTTGTTTAATGAAATCGAACTTTTGTCAACCTTGTTGTCCGTCAACTTTGTTAAAAAAAGTGACTACATAACTTAAGCCAATAACTTACTAAAATGTTTTGTTAGATGGCGGTAAGTTAGGTGGCGGTTTTACTTTGACTAGCATAGATAGAGAAAAGTATTTTAATAGTCCCGTCACTAAACGTTAAGTTGTTCGAGGAGATCACATTTAATACACTACACTACACTATTTTGTCCTTGGGATCTGGTAAAACAATATTTATTGAAAAGATGTATTAAGTTTTTCCCAAAAAATACATTGTGCTTTCTTTTAAAAAAAAATTGAAAATTTTAATGTTTATTTCCCACAAACATTAAATCCTACACTAGAGATTTTTAATCCAAGGAACTACCTGAATATTTAAAACAGTATTTGAAATATTCACCACCTGTCGAGTTGAGAATACATTAGAAATAATAAAAATGTTTAAAATATTCAATAATAATCAAACACTAATTATACAAATGGTGATTTTTAGGGTTCCGTAGTCAACTAGGAACCCTTATAGTTTCGCCATGTCTGCCCGTCCGTCCGTCCGTCCGTCCGTCCGCGGATAATCTCAGTGACCGTTAGCACTAGAAAGCTGAAATTTACTACTAATATGCATATCAATCACGCCGACAAAGTGGTAAAATAAAAAGTGGAATTTTTTTTTTTATTAGGGTACCTCCCCTATACGTAAAGTGGGGAGTGATTTTTTTTTTTCATTTCAACCCTAACGTGTGATATATTGTTGGATAGGTATTTAAAAATGAATAGGGGTTTACTAAAATCATTTTTTGATAATGTAAATATTTTCGGAAATAATCGCTTCGAAAGTCGGAAAAATAGCGTCCCCCCCCCCTGTAACTTTTGCACCGTAAGTTCAAAAAATATGAAAAAAATTGAGTAGATGCGCGTTATGATAAACTTTTTAGGAAAATTATTTTGAACATTATAGGTCTAGCCATTTTTGAGTTATTTCCAAAAAACTTCTTCCATAGGCATCAGATACGACCTTTTGGCATTAGTCTTTAACTCTTAAGTGGGTACACTTACTGTGACGAACGGAAAACTACGGAACCCTACACTGAGCGTGGCCCGACACGCTCTTGGCCGGTTTTTCACTATATTGTCGAGACAATTATTACGCTTCGTTTAAACCAAAATTACAGCGGTGACTGTATTATTACTAGTTTTTAAAGGATTTTAAATTATTTTCGAACATGCGCATTAATTCTACACTCATGATTTTGATGCTCCTTTTAGCTTTAGTAATATGTTACATAATATCAAAATTTCACCAGTAAATATACTGAGCATTTTCAGGAATTGTAAAATTAGTAATCAAAAAATAAACATAATTGGAGCGGGGCGCGGGACGGAAACTACAACACATAAGACGTGCGGCGGCCGATACGATTAGTGCACCTAAGGTCATTGACCGTGTAGGTATCTAAGAAGCACAGAAGGGCATAGCGTATGGTGCGTAGTTGCTTACTTAGGAGTAATAATCAGGGTGGAATAAATAATAGGCTCATTTTATTTATTAGTGTTACACTATTTTGTAAATCACACTGATAAATTATAATTCTTAATATTATTTTAATTTATATTTATATAAATGCCTATGTTCTGACTGACTGACTGAATGATCCACGTAGAGCCGAAACTACTGAAGCTGGAAAGTTGAAATTTGCAGATAAGGTTACATTTTTAATTTGTACAAGTAATAAGGATCGATTTTGAAAAAATCAAGCCCTATGGGGGTAAAAAGGGGGTTACGCGTTTGTATGGTTAGGATTTAAAATTTTAAGTTAGAAACTTGAAACTTCGTACGTTTGTTGCTAATTAAAAATTAAAAAAAGGCCTGTCAGCGTTTTCTGGTATATAACCTCTAACGAGGTTAAAAAGGGGTTGAAAATATGTAACGAAATATTTAAAAAAAAATTATGTCAGACTTGAAAGTTCGTTTGTAGGCTACTCAGCTCCAAACAAAAAAAATATTTCAGCGTTTTTCAAAACTCCACCCCAAAGGAGTTGAAACGGGGTTGAAAAATTGGATTGTAGCCAGGCAAAAACTACTTCTTTCTAGCTTCACTAGAAAGTTATAATTTCCATTTATAATGTGTACAAGTAATAAGAAACAAATTTGAAAAATTAAACCCCTAAGGGAGTAAAAACGAAGAGTTAAAAATTTGTATGGGTTAAAATTTTAAGTTCCAGGCATGCAACTTCGTACATTTAATACATTAAAAATAATGAAAGTAATTTTAGCGTTTTTTTCATTCAACCCCGCAAACAAGGTTAAAAGAGGGTTGAAAGTTGATATAGATACCTACTTTTTTGTGACTGACTCGAAAGTTCATTTGTAAGCACTTCAAAACAAAAAAAAACTAATTTCAGTGTTTTTCAAAATTCCACCCTAGATGAGTTAAAACAAGGTTGAAAAGTTTGTACTAAATCGAGGCCGAAACTGCTGAAGCTAGAAAGTTGTAATTTGCAGATAGGCTACTTTGTACCTATTTTGTCTAATTATAAAAAAATAACAAAAGCAATTTCAGCGTGTCTTGATATTCATCCCTTAAGGGGGTTAAAAACGTTGACGATTTTTATAAAGAATATACACTCGCGATCAAAAAAATCGACTCAAACTAATTTTTAATTTCATCGTTTAATATCTCAGGAACCAATCATGAGATCAAAAAAGCAACGGTACCATTTTAGAGCTAACAGTGTCAGCTTTCAATACGAGCATGTTTTTCAGGCGAAAAATTTCAGTTCATGAAAAACAAGCTAGCATACCAAGGAGGTGTAAAATTTGGGTGCAAAAATGACCTTAACAACGAAAGAAAAAACATTTTCATGAACGAATAACAATTTATTTTTATCTTTAATACCTGGTGTTACCACCAAAAACCTTTTTCACACATGCCATGCGTCTCTTCATTGACCTTATCAGCTTCCTGATGGTATCCTGGGGGCATGCTTCCCACTCTTCGACCAAAGCTTCTTTCAGGGCCAAAATTGTCTCCGGAGCAGGATTGCGAGCTCGAACCTTGCGTTTCAGGTAATCCCATAAGTGCTCGATAGGATTTAAATCAGGACTCAGAGGTGGCCACTTCAGAGTCGGGATGCCAACTGCGTCAAGGTACTCCTTTGTGACGCGGGCGGTATGACAAGGGGCGTTGTCTTGCATGAAATGGAACCCCTCGTCAAAGAACCCGGCGTAGGGGACGACATGGTCTTGCAGGATGTCGGTGATGTACCTGTCTGCATTCAAACCACCGCCTCGACCCCCGCCATCAACAAAAACCAGCTCGGTCCGCCCCTCCATGGAAATCCCCGCCCACATCATGACGGAACCTCCACCGTAGGCGACTGTTTCAGCGAAGCAACACTGGGCGAACCTCTCTCCAGGTCTTCGGTACACCCGTCCTCTTCTGTCGCTGCCATGGAGACACACTCTGCACTCGTCGCTGAAGAGTACGCGGCTCCATTGGTCGTAGGTCCAATTTTCGTAGGTCGCCACGAATTCCTTCCGAGCGTCCCGATGCCTCTGAGTCAGTTTGGGCCCAGTAGCAGGTCTTCTTGGGGTAAGGTTGGTTTCCTTGAGTCTCCGCCGAACTGTTGAGGTGCTAACAGGCACAACCCGGTTCCGCATCAGGTCTTGCTGGATGGCAACAGCGGTACGGTGGCGATTACGAAGACTGGAGGTGGCGATGAAGCGGTCATCCCTCTCCGATGTGCACCGCTGACGGCCAGATCCTTGTTTCCGTTTCAAGGTTCCAAACCGACAAAACCGACGATAAACTCTGGAGACAGCAGACTGGCTTAAATTCAGCTGCTCAGCAACAGAACGCTGCAAGAATCCTCGATTCACCAAGGTGACGACTTCGGTGGCTTCAGCTTCGGTGGTATCCATTTTTCGAAGGTGATTCCGGTGTAAGATTGCGAGGAGATGTGCACTGGTCAACTTCTGATAAGCGAATGATAAGAAATAACCGGTTACACCGGCTTTTATTGGTCTCAAGAGGGCACAACTCGTGCATATCATAACCATGTAAAATGCCATTTTGTACAAAAACTGCGATAACCTAAAAACTACGCAACTGAGATCGATGTCTTTTACTGATTTTATAATATAAGATAAGTAAGATAAGTAATAAAATTGCATTCAAAGTTTTATTAAAATATTTCCCGCTTTCCGGAAATACGACCAAAAGTAAAAAATGTTGCTTGAGTCGATTTTTTTGATCGCGAGTGTATGTATATGGCTTAAAAGTAAGTTGTTTGATAATTATTATAACTAACTAACTAACTTAATGGCGCACCGACCCAAAATGAGTCCTGGCCTCCGACACAAGTTTACTGTCTCGGTCTCGCGCAATCTCCCCCCAGTTAACGGCTTGGAGATCGCGCAGGTCCGATTCCACAGCATCGCCCTAGCGATACCTGGGACGACCTATTGGCCTTCGTCCTGCTATGCGACCCAGGTAAGCCAACTTAGCACCGCGATCCTCCTCCATTCTGACAACGTGGCCGAGCCAACGGAGCCGGTGTGCTTTCGTCTCGCCGATAATATTGGGTGCAGCCACTATCTCCTCAATTTCAGCATTTTTACGGACTCGGACACTACCGTCTTCCATACTCACTGGACCCTGATCTTTCTGAGAATTCGTCTTTCCGCCACTAAAAGTTTATTTTCTTCTTTAAGTGTTAGTGTCCAAGTCTCACACGCGTACATCAGGATCGGCCGTATGACCGTCCTGTAAATACGTAACTTCGTATTATATTACTTAGGAGCTTGGCCACTAACACTTTATGAAGGGCGGCGCTACATCGCAAGGCGTTTTGTATGCGGACGTCTATTTCCTCATCCCGTGTGTTAGTGTCGGTAACGGTGCAGCCCAAGTATTTAAATTTGGCCACCCCTTTATAGACAGTATCCCCAACATGAAGGTCTTTTTTGCGCCCCTTTTCATGCGCTTATTTTTATAGCGTTTCATGTGGAAATACTCCGACTTTTCCTGGCTAATACTTAGGCCCACCGTTTTCGCTTCTGCCTCCAAAACTTCTGCAGATTCAGCCACTTCCTGTTTGGATTCTCCTAACAAGGCCAGATCGTCCGCGTACCCTATCACCGAATGCTTACCGTTCAACTGTAGCCCAATGTTTAGTGTAAGTACTTTCCTAACGACATACTCCAAGACTAAATTGAAAAGCATAGGTGACAGGACATCGCCCTGCTTTAGTCCTGTTATTACCACGAATTCTTTAGTTAGCTCGTCATTAACTCTGACCCTCATTTTGCTTTCTCTGGTGGCAACTTCAATCATGTCCACCAACTTCTTGGGGATATTAAAATTTCTTAATATGGTGTACAGGGCCGCCCGGTCAATACTGTCATATGCTTTTTTTTAAATCAACAAGCAGCACGTGGATGCTCTGGGCGTATTCCCATCTCTTCTCCATCAGTAATTTCAGACGGAAGATCTGGTCGACAGTGCTGCGATTGCGACGGAACCCACACTGATAATCACTCAGGATTTTTTCCACAAAAGGTTCGAGTCGTTTTAACAGCACATACGACAGAACTTTGTACGCAGTTGGTAGCAGAGCAATTCCCCGATAGTTAGAGCATTTCTTTTTACAGCCTTTCTTATGGACCGGGCAAATAACACCTGTATTCCATTCCTTTGGCTGTCGCCCCACCTCCCAAACCTTAAGAATCAGAGCGAACAACTGTGACTGTATTCTTCCCCCACCGTACTTCCAGAGCTCCGATGGTATACCATCAATTCCTGGGGCTTTATTATTCTTCAGCCTCATAATGGCTGTTCGAATCTCATCGAAGGATAATGGATCCACCTCCACATTTTTATCATCTGCGATGCGGGGAACTGGCTTTTCCAATGGGGGGCAGTTAAGCAGTTGCTGAAAGTAGTCCCGCCACGTATTTCTTATCTCTACCTCATCCATAATGAGGTTGCCATCGTCATCCTCCAGCAATTAAGAAGTAGGTCGGTAGCCTTTTCTAACAGATCTTAACTCCTGATAAAACTGTCTGGACTGGCTGGCCTTTATAAGTGTTTGAATTTCTCTCACTTTATTGTCCATGTGCTGTCTTTTTGCTTTTCAGATTATGGTTTTGGCTTTAATTTTCAGTTCCTTATAATAATTTCTCCAATTTTTGGTCTGCTCAGCTAAAATTTTGTATTTACGTTTTTCCTCAATAATTGCTTCGCAATCGGCACTCCACCATTTCCTCCTTTTCTTCCTTTTCCTACGCCCAAGCGTTTTTAATGCGACCTCTTTTGTTGTATCTCTTATAGTGGCCCAAGTGTTTTCAATGTCTGTATCTAAATCCAAACTTTCAAATCTATAACTTAATTCTACTTGGAAAAGGTGCCTAATCATTTTGTCTTTCAAATTGTTCTATGAGCTGTACGTCATGTTTGCACTTTTTATGCTCAACGCTAACTCTAGCTTTTACCTTAATTCCCAACATGTAGTGGTCACTGTCACAGTCCGCGCCACGAAAGGATCTAACGTCTTTGATTGAGCTCTTGCGCCTCTTGTCTACAAGGACATGATCAATCTGATTTACAGTTCTTCCATCGGGAGACTTCCATGTACCCTTGTAGATATATTTGTGAGGGTACATTGTACTTTTAACTACCATAGCTTTAGATGTTGCGAAACTGATAAGTCTCAGACCATTGTCGTTAGTCAGTTCATGCTTGCTATGTTTCCCTATTGTAGGCACAAAGATATCCTCCCGGCCCACCTTCGCATTGAAGTCACCCATTACTATTTTAGTGTCATAACTGATCATATATTACCTCAAAATGCTCATAGAATTCTTCTTTAGCATCTTCGTCAGACACCTCCCTTGGGGCATACGCATTAATAATCGAGATATTGTAGAATTGACTTCTAAAGGTTGAACACGCCAAAACTTAGGCACGCAAAATTTGTTTTTAAACCAGTTTGAAAATAAATAACTACATTATGAATACCACATTAAATGACAAATTCAATGAACTCTAAAATCACATTTTTAATTCTAATTAATGTTTACACAGTAAGCCATAGATCGAATTTTCTACGCACACGGTTCATAAGACTTTGCACCATCTCTTTAGGAAAGATTTTTGTCGCCCAGGCCCGTATTTTTTGTAGCTGAGGGACCGATTTTACTTCTACGCCTTTCTTTTTTAGAATTCCTTTCATAATACTCCAGTACTCTTCAACAGGCCGCAGTTCTGGACTATTTGGCGGATTGCATATTTTGGGTACCACCATGATCCTGTTCGCGTTGTACTATTCCATAACTGATTTTGCGTATTAGCAACTGGCTAGATCTGGCCAAAACAGCGGTGGTGAGGCATGCTGTCTTATAAAAGGCAGCAAACGCTTCTGTAAACAATATTTCCGATAAATATCGCCGTTTATTGTCCCGGTGGTGATAAACGTGCGACTTATTTGACAACAGCTGCATATTGCCTGCCAAAGAAGGTATTTTTTTGGAAATTTCCCTCGTTTTTTTAATTCACCATCTTCAGGAGCATCTGTTCGTGATTTGCTAGTATAAAACTCTTGACCAGATATTTGTTTAAAATCCGCTTTTATATATGTCTCGTCGTCCATCACCGCGCATTCAAATTTTGTAAGAAAAAATTCATAGAGTTTTCGCGACCGTTTCTTTGCGGATAAGTTCTTTTTCGAGTCTAGATTTGGTGCGACCTGGGCTTTATAACTCCTCAGTCCTGCCCTCTGTTTCACTTTTTGGACAAAATACTGAGAAATTTTCACTTTTTTAGCAACATCACGAGATGAAATCGTATGATTTGAGGAAAAAATCTTTAAAATACTCTGTTCCTTTTTCTTATTCTTGACTCCCTGCAACCCACCACTTCCTGGCTTTTTATCTATTGTCAAGCGTTCACGGAATGTTTTTAATACGTGACCAACCGTAGATTGTGGATATTTCAGCCTTTTCGCGATATCTTTGTAGCTTAACATGAGATTTTTTACATGTTCGTGCAGAATGCGTTCACGTTTTTGATGTTGTACGCTCGACATTTTGCCAATGAATTTATAAAAGAAAATAAGACTATCATCATTTTATAGCCCAGTTCCTTGTGAGAAAATTGTTGTTTAAAAAGTTTGAATAGCTCCATTTTTCGAATAACTATAGCTATTTTTACATGCCCAAATTTTGGCGTGTTCAACCTTTAATGCGAAGAACACAAAGCCTGTCCGAAACTGGATCAAAACGGATCACGCTTCCCATTAATTCGTTCGAGACAAGAAAACCAGTGCCGTTTGTGTGGTTAGCCGAGTCACTACCGCTGTAAAACAATGTAGCGTTGTTGTCAACATCGCATTCTCCTTTACCCGTCCACCTAACTTCCTGAAGAGCTGCCACACCTACTCCATATCTCTGCCTCTCCTTGTTTACTTGGTACAGGGCTCCGGGTCTATACAGAGAACGCACATTCCATGAAGCTAATCGAGGTCCGTTATTCTACGCCGAAAATCGTTGGTATTAGGATCAGATCGGTTTCTTTCTCTTGTCGGTTTCGTAACGTATGTTTTTTCACATGGGAGGGGTGTTAACCCGCCGCATAACCCCCAACATGCTGGAGGACCACATCCTACTTTGGTCAGCGAGTCCATCGGACTTAGCCGAGTAGCGTAGGTTAATTATTATAAACAAAAAAAAAATTCTAATACCAAACAACACATTTTATAAAGATGATACTGTGTATGAGTAGGTAGCCGTATTATAAGTGGACGAAGTCGCGGGCGGAAGCTAGTCTATCTTTAAATGCTTTTGTCCTGACTGACTCATCAACGCAAACACCGAAACCACTGCAGCTCAAGAGTTGAAAATGTTAGACCAGGTTACATGTATAATTTGTATGTACTAAGAGGTGATTTCGAATAAATCAATGGCTTAAGGGGGTAAAAAGTGGGTTAAAAATTTGTATGGGTAGGATTTTTTTTTATATAGACTTAAAAATTCGTACGGTCGCTGATGATTAAAAATAGTAAAATAAATATCAGTTTTTTGAAATTCAACCCCTACAGTGTTAAAAATGGGTTGAAAATCTGTAGTTTTTTTTCATTACTGACTTAAATGAGTTAAATGTTCGTTTGTAGGCTAATCGCTTAAAAATTAAAAATAAAGTAATTTTAAAATTCCACCCCAGAGGAGTTAAAACGGGGTTGAAAAGTTTGTATTAAAGCGAGGCCGTTACATCGGAAGCTACAAAGTTGTAATTTGCGGGTGGGGTACATTTATAATATGTACTAGTAATAGGAAGCAATTTTGAAAAATTCAAAAAGGGGGTTCAAAATTATTATGGGTAGAATTTAAAATTTTAATTTAGAATCTTAAAACTTCGTACGTTTGCTGATCATTAAAAAATAACAAAAATGATTTTAGCAGTTTTTGAAGTTCAAAAGAGGTTAAATGGGGTTAAAAAGAGGTTGAACCCCATTGAAGTTGAAAGTTTGTACAGAGATTACAAGTTTTGAAAGACAGACTTGAAACTTTGTTTGTAGGCTACTCTTTATAATCTGTACAAGTAATAAGAAGCGCGTTGAAAACCTTGTTTGTGTGGTGTTTATAATTTTAAGTTCGAGACTGCGTAAGTTTACTGCTAATTTAAAATAATAAAAGTGATTTTAGCGTATATTTTAATTCAACTACTAACGGGGTTAAAAAGCGGTTGCAAGTATGTATAGACATTTTGTGAAAGACTTAAAACGAAGTTTGTGGACTAAAAAGAAAAAAAAACTTTAAAGGGTGTTTTTTTAAGAACTAGCCATATTGTGCGAGGTGATTTGGTAGGCCATAATAAACAACTTTTACTATTGGGTCAACTCCGAAATCTACATTTTTTTGGCTGTTTCATACATTTCGGCCGATCCGACGTTGACGTTTTCTATGGGGACGCCAAAATTTTTTTTGTATTTCAGGGTCGGACCTATAGAAAAAGTTGTTTAGTAAGACTTACTTAATCACCTTTCACAATATGGCTAGCTATTAAAAAAACATCTTGTAGCGCGGGGAGGCGAGGGACGAAGACGAAAAGCCGTGGATGGTAAACACAGTTTAATACGGGACGAGATATAGGTACATGGAACTAACTTGACTTAGACCTAGGCTTTCCAGTGCTTACTAGCCGCGTAAGACCTATCTAGGTAGACGCTTACGTTTCTAGCAAGACCGCGCTAAGAGTGACGACACTAAAATGCTCAATCAAAGGTTGGGTCATATAGCGTGCGTACTCATATAGCTCCTGCGAATCTCTAACAAACCTCGGACAGTCCCCGAGGGTCATGTTTCTACGATGAACTACCGTTGGCGCGTTCTATCTCGATCTCGGCGCCATCTTTTGGCGACCGGTGAAACCACTATCCGCGGTGTAGTTAGTATATGTGTACATCGATGCAGCGGTTGCGCTTGCACCGTGCGCGCCTTGCGCGCGCAGCTATTAGCCGCTAGATGTCGCGAGTAGTTGTGGTGTTACAACTCTCCCCCTCTGTCCACGAAGTCGTCCCGACGAGTGAGACAGGAGTGGTTGAAATAAATTGGTTGAGGTGAGTGCAGGGTATTCTCACCCTCCCCCTCGACTAGAGGTACATTGACTAGAATAATTTGTGAAGAAGTTGACGCAGAAGATTATGGGTAGAGTGTGTAGTCAACACTATCGAGCTCACACTCTTTATCATTATCCTGGAGACTGCTTCTCGGCAGCTGAGAAAACAGCATGCACTTGCTTCTGACGAAAGAGACTATGAGAAGAGCGTGTAGTCAACAAAATCGAGCTAACACTCTTAAACGCAAACGCGTTGCAATATTTGGCCACGTGGTCACGTCGTTCTTGACACATAGCCGCCAAACTCCAGCTTCACCTTTCAACAGCAAAGAAAGTTCGATTAGGGCTGTCACGTCATATTCGACAAAGCTCTCTTCATAGAGCGACACAACAGGCAACCTCTCCAGGAGCCGTGAGAATTGCTCTGGTGACAACATCTTTGTTGGTTTCCTTCTGAAGGTTGTAACTCGTCCTGAGCGCGTAACCAGAAAAGATGGACTTTTAATCTTCGATGACTCGCCCCTTCCGGTCATGAAAGTTGTAGGTCGGTCGTCTAGCGTAGCGTAGCTCGTAGTACGCCGGTGACGTCACGTTTCGTAGCACCACGATGACGTAACGGATCCCGTAGCACCACGATGACGTCACGCGTAGACGGGCCTCACAGAGGGCGCCACTGTAGCGCGGGGAGGCGAGGGACGAAGACGAAAAGCCGTGGATGGTAAACACAGTTTAATACGGGACGAGATATAGGTACATGGAACTAACTTGACTTAGACCTAGGCTTTCCAGTGCTTACTAGCCGCGTAAGACCTATCTAGGTAGACGCTTACGTTTCTAGCAAGACCGCGCTAAGAGTGACGACACTAAAATGCTCAATCAAAGGTTGGGTCATATAGCGTGCGTACTCATATAGCTCCTGCGAATCTCTAACAAACCTCGGACAGTCCCCGAGGGTCATGTTTCTACGATGAACTACCGTTGGCGCGTTCTATCTCGATCTCGGCGCCATCTTTTGGCGACCGGTGAAACCACTATCCGCGGTGTAGTTAGTATATGTGTACATCGATGCAGCGGTTGCGCTTGCACCGTGCGCGCCTTGCGCGCGCAGCTATTAGCCGCTAGATGTCGCGAGTAGTTGTGGTGTTACAATCTTTTAAAGTTTTTTTCTTTTAAGTGGGTAGTACTACAAACTTTTCAACCCTAGGGGAGTTGAAACGGCGTTGAATACTTTTTATTAAAGCGAGGCCGAAACTACTGAAGCTAGAAAGTAGTAATTTGCAGATTGGACACTTCGTAGTTTGTCTGCTTATTTAATGCCTGTCATTAAAAGGTCTCTTGGATTTTCAGAAATCGATTTTCGACATGATCGGATTAAATTGTACAAAATTTAAAATGGTTGCCGTTTTACGATTTTGATGTTAGATTCGTATTAGCCGTGCGGATCCTCAGATATCGATTTTCAAAGTGATCAAATATAAACAGAACAAAATAACATTGCGGCCTTTTGTATTGATGATAATCAGATAATTTCAGGATGGCGCTACTTTTTCGAATTCAAACCCTGGACAAAATTATTCTTTTAATTGTATGTCAATTTCAAAACCAAATAAGAATAAGAATAAATAAAACAACTTGTCAAACAACCCTGAACCTTCGGCAAAGACGAGAAACAAATAAGTTCTATGAAGTTAGATGACTAAGATGACTGTATAGATTATATAATTGATATGTATACTATTCACATCCATTTTTATTAAGTGATAGCTGTGATATTATACAGTCGACTACAAAGATATGTATCCACTTTTGAACCTTATTACAACGGATTAAGGTGAAAAAGTAGATACAGCCTAGCTCTTTGTAGTCGACTGTACAATCCATTTTTAGGGTTCCGTAGCCAGAATGGCGAAAACGGAACCCTTATAGTTTTGTTCATGTCCGTCTGTCCTTCCGTTCGTATGTCACAGCCATTTTACTCGGAAACTATAGGATGTATCTTAATACAATTTAGACATAAGGTGTATTTTGTATGCCGCGATTTAGTTATGTAGTGAAATTGCAGAAAAAAATATTTTCAAGGGGGCACTGTAACAAAATTAAAAATACCAAATATCAATATGTTGCACATCAATCGATAGGTCTTTAAAAATAACATTGAGGTTTCTTTGAACATTTTGTGATTAAGTGAAAAGTTTAAGAAATAATCGCTTCGAAACTCAAAAAAAATAGGGTCCCCCCCCCCTGTAACTTTTGAACCGTAAGATCAAAAATATGAAAAAAATTAAGAAGATGCGCGTTAGCATATACTTTCTAAGAAAATTATTTTGAACATTATCGGTTTAGCCATTTTTGAGTTATTTCCAAAAAACTACTTCCATAGGCATCAGATACGACCTTTTGGCATTAGTCTGGTTCTTATTCCATTAAAGCTACGAAACCCTCCATTATGCGTGGTCCGACACGCACTTGGCCGGTTTTATTATTAGTCTTTCAGCGCCGTAACCACCAAAAAAACAAACGCAATAAACCGAAAACATCAAAACAAACGGTATTATCCGATGGGTATCCTAGCAAAGAAGCTATAAATAGCAGGTATAGCTCCCATATTTATTCATAGCTTACAAGCGACTCACACAAGAAGAACATATTACTGGTCACTAGACTACGCATTATGAAGCCTAAATCGACCTATTATTAAGTTATTTTATATGTTTAATTTGAAGTTGGATTTACTGTAATGCTGTGTAACTGTTTTGAATGATAAATAAATAAATAAGTGTGTTTAATACGCATTACGAAGTTACTCATGACGTGACCACTAAATACAGAGCTGAGAATGGCGTCACTCGCTTCTATCCTATACAAAATTTACAACAATCCATGTGAATGATTTAACTCATAAAATCAATTTTTGTTGATATTTTACTTGAGTATAGCAAATAAATTCTCTTGGTGTATCGTCCTTTATATTGACCGACGTTTGTCCAATGCAAGGAGTGTGCTTCCCAGGTACCTATCTAACCATCGAACCTAAAACCACAATATGCTCTGTTGAAATGACTGATTGGGGCAAACATAATGACATTTCAATATCGGAAATCAGAAATATAGAAAAAAGTTTAAATAAAATATCCCTTTACCAACCTGTAGTACTTGCGAGTCTTTTTATTTACTCTATCTAATAAAAGTAGGTAAGTAATCTGTGCTACGTAGTAACCTTGCCGCGGAGGCGGGAGTTTTAAAATATGAATCTTAAAATTATAAGTTGTTTATTTCGATTGCTCGTAAAGCACTTAGTATATTTACGATATTTTTTTGATTATGTATGTTAAATAAATAGACAATTTAAGGAAAAAATATTCACAAGTGTAGGTTCGTATAAAGTGATCATAATCGCCAAAAAAACTAAAAAAATGTCATAATAAATAGATGTAAACATGTCACCGTGGTGAAAAATTACTGTAACACTTAATATTTAGATCTGTATTAGTACCATACTACCAAATTTTCGAATTGTGTTCGAATTTCTAAGTCACTTTTTTATAAATATAAAGAAAAAATGTCACTTAATGAAGCTTATAGACGAAAGCTCAGAGAAACGATTCGGGAAATCTTTAAGTTAGTCATCACTTATTTAAACGAATACAATAGTGCTAGATCTCCAGTGTAGGATTTAGTCAATGTAGTGTTCCGGACATTGTCTATAATGTTTTCGATTTCCTGGAATGCACAATCACGTCACTGGGGAAAAATGTGTAGTGGGAATCTGACTACCCTACTTAATAACTAGAAAAAGCTTCCAAAAGTGTAGGATTTAATGCAAGGTAAAATTTTTTGGCCCCCGTCTATAATTATAATGACAAAGAGACTGCTAATGAAAGCCGAAATCGTTCATTGCATCATGGCTGCAATAATATACAATTATACATAGGTAATAATCAATTTTTCCAACCATGCAGAATTCACTAATTAAAACACCTAGGCAACCTATGGTAAAAGGCAAAAATATATAATAGACCCATAGATGGAGCAACGCTGACATTTGGATTATTATCTCTATTATTTCATCAAACTAGACCTTAAACTACTTTTAAAGAAAAAAGAACATAATGAGATCAGGTACATAATGAGATCAGGTACCTTTGACCGCCTGTACTCTGATACATGAGACAAAGTGACGACGTGAATGACACCTTCATAAATTACGACAGAGTTCAAAATTGAAAGTTCAATTTTTGACGTATGGCGGTCAAAAGGTTAACTTAATAATCGGTATCCTTAAACTAATAATCCGTTTCCTAAAAATCCCACAAGGGTGTTCCACATTTCTTCAACCAAGCTAACATTGGAAAGCAATCGTGGTCCCCAGTTCAAAGATCTACGGTTATTACGTATCGAACCAATGGCCATCGGGACTCGTTATGCATAACATTGCACCAATAAAGCGCTATCCAGTCACGTATCTCGATCACTTTTTACTATAAGCACTGTCTGTTCAGATTTGAAAGGGCGTAAGCGTCAAAGAAACATTTAAGAGAACGTCGTTTCTTTGTAGGGCAATTAGGAGTAGGTTGAATTGATACGAGAGCAAGTCCAAGTAGTCCAACGGCAGATTTTATCGAGTACCTACTTGGAGAATTGTGAGGTTAGTTACATTGGAAAGTGTAGGTAGTCTTTCTAAACTAGGTCTGATGCAAAATCGCCCCATTCATTAGACAGAGCAATCAACCCCGTCGAATTCTACGGAATTCGCCTGTTAAAGCCTTAACGCAAGTTAGATAGAGAATGTAGGAATGGAACTCAAGGAGATAGAGTGGAACGGAACGGAAGTGTGAGAGAAGGATGACAAGAGGTGCGAAAGGGACGGAGCGAATGATTTCAATGATGGACTGTTGCGAGTGTGCTGAAGTTAAATTTGTTTGTTAAAAATAATGAATTATTAAATTAATTATTGTTCAAATAAAACAAGTGTTCCAAAATCTTGGTTTTATTACGAGGCTCATCATAATCCCACAATAATATCTGAAGGGTCAGGACACACTGGAAGCAGAAGAGCAGAATAGTAGCTGGCAGTCATTAGACGTTCCAAGTCGAAGGAAGGGAAAAACTCAGAAAGATGATACAAGGAATTTTTCATCTCTATCGCACTTTAGTGCTTTATACGGTGTTGAAAAGGATGCTGATCCAGTCATTTTTTAGTATACAGTGAAAAATCTACAGTAAAAAGAGAGGTATGGGTACTGCGAATGTCATCTCGCTATGTGTGGTAGGGCACAGCACAGTGAATGCCATCTCGCTCAAATCTGGAACAGATCCCGACTGGGGAAGTACCTCCTCCTTACAGAAAACCACATCTAAATAGCACTAGACCCTACTCATAGTGTTGTGTTCCTGCTGGTAAGTAAGGTTGCCAAAGAGCTCAAAGAGGATCCAGTGTGTTGACGATGAAGGACAATCTTGTTCCTTTAGCCGTCAACACAGTGAATCCTCCCTTTTGTAAAGGGTCGGCAAAGCGTAGCTGCTAAGGTAGCTGCTTACCATCAGGCGGGCCGTATGTTGTTTGCCACCGTCGTGGTATAAAAAAAAGTTGTACAACTGTAATGAGATAGATATACATAAAATATAATATGTTTTCCCATCTTACCGCGTCGTGTTGAATGAGACCTATAGGCATAAAGTAATAAGTGCAAAAGTGCTAAATATAACAGGTGGTTCTCGTAGTTGACTTTTACTCTCGGATCCGGTCTTGATGGCTGATAACAGCGTTCCGTTGACTGTTTTGCGATTGGCTATGCGATATCGACTATTGAAATTAAAAATCACGGCAATAATAGTATCGTTATCAAATTAAAAAAGAATGCAAACCAGTTCAAGAATACAAATCCTAGAGATCTGGGTTGAATGCAATATTATGAGAAATTATTAGTTTATATCATTGCCAAAAGTCTCTGTTGGGGGAAAATAGTGCCCAACGATGTATAATGTAATTCATAGTTTGTCGCCTACTGTGTTTGTTTCCGCAATAATACGCAATGTTTTTTGTTCTAATGTTAAAATATAGGCCCAAATGAGACAAATTCTAACTATCCAGGTTTTGTTGCTCTCATTATTGTGTCATATCTGACGTGGCCAGCTCGTAGACTATAAGTATTATATGAGTTTAATAAGAGTTATGAATGAATTCCGTGAATGTCTAAATCAGGGACCGGAACCGGTAACCATTAAAGGGGTATTAGATTGGGTATTTGATAGAGTTGTTTTTAAAAACCCTATCAATTCGGTAAGCGTATCGTTTGACTTACCCGAACGAAAGGCTAAGCATGTCAATACAGTTAATTCGGGTAAGTGGTTACAACCCAGCATATGGTTTCCCAATCAGATAGGGTTTTTCAAATGCGATTAAGCTATTTTAAACTCTGTGACCAATACATTTGACTTATTTATTATTCGAGGACCCTACGAGCTAAGCGCTGCCGGGCGGCACGAGCGAGCCTACAGACAAACAAGAATCTATTTGCGTATGTTTTCGTACTTACGCCTTTGATCTAGACGCTATTATTGGTTGTTAGTGCGCTAAAAGATCGTTGTGTGGTGCCGGTGTTTTTGTTCTTGCCATTCGAGCGTGACGGCTCGTGTCGGTTGAATCTTAGACCCAGGCTTATAGGAACCAAAATCAAATGCATATTGTGAAGTGTTAATATATATAATTTTGTGTTATTCTAGTTATAGGTAGTACTTTGTTTCAATGGCTCCAGCAAAATGTGACGCCGTTCACCGATACTTCTAGTATAATGAAACGATCGATATCAGTCATTGTTGGACACTCAAGAATAAAATGATTATTTGAAAAAAATATCGTAAGAATAAACTTATGTTGATTGTATTCCCGTTAAAATGATTCAAAATAATTTTGTCGGGACTAATATATGCGAGAAAATGTTATAAAAATAATTGATTCTTAACAGAATCATTTAATCATGCTTTTTATTTTAAATAATGTTCCGCGTATAAGAATGTATCTGGGTTTTTCGGTGTAAGAAAACATCGTGTGGAAACTGGACGTAATCCCAATAAGTTCAGGCACTTTTTGCGCGCGCGGCGGCGACGCACTATGGCCCAAACGCCCGATCTAGCTGTACAAAATTATTTTACACTCATAGACTAAAATTTACTATTTTTATTATTTTGCTATAATTCATGTGAAAAAAGGTTAACCAGTGTAAGTTGACCTTTGTATAAGAATAATTACTAGGGCAGAAGAGGTCAGCTAAACTTGGTTGTGTAATTTTAAGAGAAATGAAGCATTATTACAAATGGCACCTAAAAAAATTAATAATTAACTTAAACTATATTTAAGTATTTTAATTCTGCTATTCTTATATTTTAGGTGCCATTTGCAATAATGCTTCATTTCTCTTAAAATTAAAAACCATGTTTAGCTGACCTCTTCTGCCCTGGTAATTATTCTTATACAAAGGTCAACTTACACATGTTAATTTTTTTTCACATTAATTATACCAAAATAATAATAAAAATAGTCAATTTTAGTCTATGAGTGTAAAATAATTTTGTCCAGCTCGATCGGGCGTTTCGGCCATAGTGCGCCGCTGCCGCGCGCGCAAAAAGTGTCTGATGGTCATAGATTATTTAAACAAGTTTATTCCTTGTCAAATGATCTGTAAATTTGGAAATTTGTAGTTCAACTCCTCCTTAATGCATAGAAACCGAAATTATAACGTTTTTCGAAAATTAAAATACCCTCCCAATCGATTTAAAAAAAAACCGGCCAAGAGCGTGTCGGGCCACGCTCAGTGTAGGGTTCCGTAGTTTTCCGTCCGTCACAGTAAGTGTCCCCACTTAAGAGTTAATAACACCGCCATGTAGGATATGATATGAGAGTTCCACGTACAGCGACATCTATCGGCAAATTAAGTAAACTATTGCGCGCGAGCTTAAAGTATGGAAGATGATTTTTATGGAATAATTCTTTATTGCGTGAACCGATTTTCACCGTTTTTACTTTATTTGAAAGCACGTCATTTCATTGTAATTTTGTAGAAATTACAGGTACAATAAACACCTGCTTATACGGTTAAATTACAAACTTAGTTCAGAAATTATTTTGTAATTTTTTTTTTCAAAAACTATTCATCCTATCAAATTCAAAATAATTTTTCTAGAAAGTTTTTATAAAGTTCTACTTTCGAGATTTTTTTCATATTTTTAAAAAACTTATGTTATGGTTCAAAAGTTAGAGGGGGGGGGGGGGGGGAGACGCATAGTTTTTTACTTCTGGAGCGATTATTTCCGAAAATATTTACATTATCGAAAAATGATTTAAGTAAATCCCTATTCATTTTTAAATACCTATCCAACAATATGTCACACGTTAGGGTTGAAATGAAAAAAAAAATCACTCCCCACTTTACGTATAGGGGAGGTACCCTAATAAAATAAAAAAATCCACTTTTTATTTTACCACTTTGTCGGCGTGATTGATTATTTTGTAATTTTTTTTCAAAAACTATTCATCCTATCAAATTCAAAATAATTTTTCTAGAAAGTTTTTATAAAGTTCTACTTTTGAGATTTTTTTCATATTTAGAAAACTTATGGTTCAAAAGTTAGAGGGGGGGGGAGGGACGCATAGTTTTTTACTTCTGGAGCGATTATTTTCGAAAATATTTACATTATCGAAAAATGATTTAAGTAAACCCCTATTCATTTTTAAATACCTATCCAACAATATATCACACGTTAGGGTTGAAATGAAAAAAAAAATCACTCCCCACTTTACGTATAGGGGAGGTACCCTAATAAAATAAAAAAATCCACTTTTTATTTTACCACTTTGTCGGCGTGATTGATATACATATTAGTACCAAATTTCAGCTTTCTAGTGCTAACGGTCACTGAGATTATCCGCGGACGGACGGACGGACGGACGGACGGGCAGACATGGCGAAACTATAAGGGTTCCTAGTTGACTACGGAACCCAAAAAAGGTCACTTTTTGCAAAAGTCGACGGTTTGCAAAAAGTTTACAACATTTTAATTTGAACAATTAACTGTAGTTAGAGGACCACAAAACTGACATCATATTCAAATTTCAGCTCTCCAGCACTTCCGGAACGCGAGTTATTGAATTTACAATATTTGCAAAAAAAATGTGTTTTTTTGCGAATTGCGGACGATCCTCTGGACCGATTTTGCTCTACCGGGGCTCATTCTCTTTGTTTTATAATTGCGCACATTTGTTATATTTAACTATTTTTTTGTCCGACCCGTAGTTTTTCCTCTAGAAGCGAAAAACTGGTTTTTACCATTTTTTTGGCACCTTAGCGCCCAATATTCACTTATAAATTTTATTGATATCAATTCCTGCCACTTTGACCTATACAAACAATTTTTTTCCCGTCCAATAGGAATTGACTGTACTTTTTATGATTTTTCCGCTAATTCTATCTGAGTATTGCTATAATTATTTGAATTGCGTGTTTTCTATAATTAAATAAATGAAATCAAATAAAATAGGAGTTGATAATAGTTTAGAAATGCCCCGAAATGTTTTGATGACTTGGCAGAAAATTTCTAAATTCACATGTTAAAAATTCAAAAAAATATATTAAAAAATTAATTGGTTGGAACCATATTTGTTTTCATTGTAATATTTTTGTCACAACTTGAAATTGTTTTACGATTACCGATAAATAATTTCCTCGCAAATGAAGTGACAATTAGAGTGTAACCCTCGTCCATAAAACCCATTTTACACTCGACTTTTAAACGCCTCGCGTAAAATCGTACGTTTTATGCACTTGTTGTACAATCTACTATTATAATATAATAAAAATAAAATAAAATAAAAATGAAATAAAAATAAAATAAAAATGAAAATAAAATGAAAATAAAATGAAAACGAAACGAAAACGAAACGAAAACGAAACGAAAACGAAACGAAAACGAAACGAAAACGAAACGAAAACGAAACGAAAACGAAACGAAAACGAAACGAAAACGAAACGAAAACGAAACGAAAACGAAACGAAAACGAAACGAAAACGAAACGAAAACGAAACGAAAACGAAACGAAAACGAAACGAAAACGAAACGAAAATAAAACGAAAAAATAAAGAAAAAAAAATGAAAGAAAAACAAAAAAAATGAATACACTGAATTTTTTTTTATATAATATGAAAAAAAAAATTATATATATACACGGTGAATCTGAGTATCCCGACAGATTTTAACCATACACCCCGAATAATTAACCGAAAATAAGTACCATGACTATTTTTCAGTAAAAAGTATATAACCATCCGCCATCTTGGATTATAAAACAGAAATAATTTTCGAAATTACATCCCCTAATTATAAATATTAATTATTTGAAACGGGCTATTTACCTCGCACCCGAAATATCGGGTGCCCAATAACGCTAATATACATAATACATGGTAAATACCCCGTTTCAAATAATAATTATAATGTGAATGACCATGTGAGCTTAAAAAATCGTATATCCCATAATTAGCTGAAAACGACTACCAATCCCTACGCCAATTCATAGGATTAGGTTGCCAAGTGGACCACAGGCTCAACTGAGCCGTGGCAAAAGCCGGGACAAACTCTAGGAGGATGAATATTGGTTTGTGTCAAATCGATTTGAATATGAATAAAAATTGTGTTTTTATTCTTATTCAAAATAATTATTGCCCATCTCATCAGTACGTGCGAACTATGCAAAAATAAACTGAAGGTAAGACACATTTCTTTAACAGAAATTCTTTAATTTAAATTTGTGTACGTGAGCAGAGGACTGGACTGTGAGTGTGACTTTTCCAGAATGAATAAACGACAGCAAATCTTATATTTACTCAATTTGTTCCGCCGCCACCTCTCCTGTTCCATTTCAAATGAGAAAGATAGAACCGCCTGCCTGCGTGGAAAAGAGACAGGAAAAGGGTAGCCCTATGATAGGGTAAGCGGTAAATATTAAAGCTATCTTTACCCCATTCGACTCGGAAACCACATTGAAAAGGGTTAAGCCTATTCAAAATGATTTCCATATCGATAGGGTAACCCAATGATAGGGTAACCCTATCATTAGGGTAAGACTTTAATAGGGTTACCCTATCGAAACGATTAATCAAATGAAGGGGTTTTCCGGTCCCTGGTCTAAATACACATGTTAAAAATAAAAAAACAAAAACATTAAAAAATTGATTGGCGGGAACCATATTATTTTCATTGTAATATTTTTGTTATAACTTGAAATAGTTTATATATAATTTTCTCGCAATTGAAATGAAAATTAGAGTGTAAAACTCGTCCATAAAACCCATTTTACATTAGACTTTATATCAATCCTCGATCGCAAGCTCGCTCGGATGGATAAACGCCTCGCGTAAAATGGTGCGTTTTATGCACTTGTTGTACAATCTACCATTGTATGAAGGGTAGGCAGGCTGGGATGACGTGACCCATACAAAAAAAAATTTTTCGCGTCCAAAAAAAGTTTCTCCTACTTTTTGTTACTTGCAATACGATACCCATTATGCCCTTAAAAGGGCACAAGAGTTAAACTTAAATAATTTGTTGCACATGTTGATATCCGGCACGCCCCGCACGCCCAACGCATTCCCGCACAAACTAGTCTGGCAGTCTAGGTGACGCGTGACACTCGTCTGAATAAATGGCCTATGGCTATATCCAAATTGGGATTGCAAATGTAGTTAAATAAACAGAAATTATAGTTGTGTAAATAGATTTCCCGGAAAGCTGCAATATCTTACACGCACACATCGTCTAACCCGATACTATGTTGTTCAAGGGTTAATAAAAAAAAGTTTAAGTAACTTTTCAGTAGGTGAGTATGGCCAATGCTTACCTAATACTTATTTTTTTTAAAGGAGAACTAAGACTTCAAAACAGAGAAAAATTTTTGGAAAGTAATTAAATGGTCAGCCATAAAAAATACACTTTGGGGCCGATTGCATAAAAACTTGTGACTAATAATATTAGCGGAAGTCTCTATCCAATTCCTTTGATTAGAAAGAGACTTCCGCTAATATTATTAGTTACAAGTGGTTCTGCAATAGGCCCCTGGTCAGCAGAAGAAATCGGCAAGACTTAGGTTAGACTTTTGCTAACCAAATATTACAAGTTAAATCATACCCTAACTTTTTTACTTCAATGATTAAAATTAACTTGGCTACCTACTACTAATTTGGCCTTTAAAAATCTCCACATGCTGCACATTGTAACCGTTATTATCATTTACTAACAAAATAAGGACGATAATCCAAGCAAGATAACGCGTTCCAGTCGCTGAATGTGTTTTATAAAAATTCCTTATAAATTAAACTTAAAGCTTCATATCTAAGGTCCACTTTTGAGAATATAAGAACGTTTGATCTCCAAGTTAACCTTTTTCTAAAACCACGTAAGTAACCAGGTTATCCTTAAAAAGGCACGCGTTTCGTTACGTGGGCGTGTGCATACGTCGGTTCCGTTAATAACGCATTGTACCTTAATCCGTCTAGGACACGTCGCACACATAAATTGCTGCTCTAATTCACTCGGGTTTCGTAAAACTCAAACGAAACTGCGCGAGCGCATTGCGGGTCGCCGGAGGTCAGCCATTTTGTTATGAATTTTGGGTAAAAAATGGAATTGCAAAGTTTATTTTAAGTTTATTGTTTAGGTTGAAAGTTGACGATTTGTTCTTGCATGATCGAATGCCGTATAAATTCAAAGAAACGATAAACGACGATGGGTACTTAAATAAAACCACAGCCATAGCACTAGACCATACTCGTAGTGTTGTGTTCCTGCTGGTGAGTAAGGTTGCTAAAGAGCTCAAAGAGGACCCAGTGTGTTGACGATGTGGGACCCTTTTGTTCCTTCAGCCGTCAACACAGTGAATCCTCCTTTTTGTAAAGGCGGCATACGCTACGGTAGCGGCTTACCATCAGGCGGGCCGTATGCTAGTTCCACCGTCGTGGTATAAAAAACGAATAGTTCGCAGATATATTATCTACATTTTACTTCGATTTTATTAATGAGGATAATCTAGTTATTCAAAACTTAATTTTTTTTTTTTTTTTTAATTCATCATGACGTTTAATATATGTGATAAACCTTCTTATAGGTAAATAATTTAAACCTAAATAAATCTAAAATTGAACAAGGAACTAAAAATGAAGGTATAAAAACTAAAAACCTAATCGAAAAGCCCACCCCGTGTCGCCCCAGGCGCAAAGGTACCCATCACGCTCGCTGCGTTGCCGCGTTGAACCGCGATGGATAGCCGCTGCACAAGGAACGAACCAGAGCGGGCGTCAAGGCCCCTAACTCTCAGGCGGCGTCCCACTTCCCTGAGAAACAATTTTGCCTCCTCGCACCATACACCCGATGTTTCGACGGCAAGTGCAACAAAGATGTAATTATTGAGCGCCGAATACTTGTGCCTTTTGTGCATGGCAGCCAGCTCAGCGGCTGCGCCAGCCATCCGCATTGTGTGGGCTAGGTGCGAGGCGGCAAAGGTGCTTACGCATGTTGCGTCCCACAGCAGGCACTTCCCTTTTTCCCACGGCACCAGTGTCAAACCGTCTGGTCTTTTGCCATCTGTCCGGCTGAGGCCAGGCGGTTCTAGCGTGGAGGGGATGTTCGCTGACACTAGCGCCCTACGGATGATATCATTTAGGGCGTGGTGCCGTGGGAACCTCCCCGCGCAGCGGCAACAGCTCAGTGCGTGATGGCCGTTGCTCTCCACCATGGAACCGCAGATGCATAAGTGGGGTTGACACACATCGCAGCCCAGACGGAGAGCAACAGCCACCCGCAGTGAGTCATTGTCTAGTAAAGTGCCTATACTGGGACACGGGAGAGCGTATAACCAGGCACCGCTGTCAGGTCTTGCAGCTGCGTTTAGTCGCGCCCTGTTCACATCGACAGCATTTGCCAGCAGGTAATCAAAACATCGCTTTATGCCTACGTTGTCCCAAGAGCTTTGATAAAACGGTTTTTCGGGTAAGGGCGCAGTCGGGTTGAAAGCTTTCCAGGCCAACTGGGCGTCAGAGGCGTAGGGTATAGAAAGCTTGTCTCCATCAAATGATAAAATTTTAGAGACAAGTTCCGAAACCCCAGCCGCCGACGACAAGAAGGCTGGTAGACTAACATCCCTGGCGCGACGCAGACCCAGGCCACCGCTCCGAATGGGTAGAGATGCCTGGTCCCATTGTTCTGAGTTCAGGGAAACGTTTAGAATGCATTCAGCTGTCTCCTTCAGTGTACGGTCGAAGGAGTTAATGTGTTCGGGGTGTAGCCAGGCCGGTACGGTTCGGAGAAAATATGTAACTTTAGGAACAGCAAAGCAGGATCGTAGTAGAGTAAGCGCAATGTGTGCTGAGAGGTTTTGAAGCCTTTCCTTGGCGGGAAGAAGAAGCTCTACTCTTACCTTAAAGGCTTCGGGGATTGCTTCGGGAAAGATAGGAGAACCAAGGAGGTTTAAATTTTGAGGGGATAGCTCTTTGAGTCCAGGGAGAAAGGCACTGAATGAGGAAAATGATGTTCGGGAGTTTTCGCTGCAAGGAAAGAACTCGCATTTATTGGAATTAATTTCGAGTCCAAGTTGCTTTAGGAGTGGAAGAAGCGTGAGTAGGTCTTGTTTGACTTCTTCTGGCTTGCCCCCGAGAGTGCCATCGTCGAGGTACCATACGTTCAATGGAGATTCAGGAACTGTAATGGCTTTGTGGATGGCAAGGCTAAAGATTAGGGGGCCAAGCGGATCTCCCTGCTGCGCGCCGACCTGAGATAGTATGAGGGATTCGTTGTAAAAAAGCTTTGTAGGGGTTGAATAAGCCTGGTACAAAAAAGGGTAGAGTTTAGGCACTTTTTCCACGACTTCAGTTAATAGGGCATCGCGTTCCAGTGAGTTGAATGCATTTTTAATATCGAGCTTAACTACCACGCAGTCTGCGTTACTCGGGTCGATCGCAAAAGCTCTGGTAGCGTGGATGGCAGCCTCGCAACCTAGTTTGGTGCCAAACCCAAGTTGGCAAGGCTGCAAATACGACGCCATTTCTTCCCGCACAGCAAGGCAACCGAGCTTGGCAGTCAGGCGGCGATAAACACTTCCAATTGCAATTGGCCTTAAACCGCCATCTTTTTTGGAGAGAGCGCATAAGGAAGCACCATAGATGTATGGGCAAACTGCTGGATTCACTTGGCCGCTAAGGAGGAAGTTACTTAATTTCGTTAAGCACTCAAGCAGCCGGGGCCCGTTGTCACCGGCAGAGCCAGAAGTAAGCTCTTTCAGGTGTGATGGGCGGATACCATCCAGTCCTGCGGCAGAGCTGTTATTAAATGAGCCTAGGGCCGCAGCAACTTCATCTGGCTTGACAGATAGAGCAGGGCTAGATCTGTCCGGCTCAGGCGGTAGATTCAGCGGCCTAGATGGGGTCGGGTGCTTTGACAATAAACTAGCTAGAGTTTCGGGATTGGAAGGCGCCACACTGTCGTTCGACATAAGCAGACGAACTGCCCCCCTAAGATCACCCTCAAAAACTTTAGATTCAATTGTTCTAAGAACTGAGGGCGGTCTTAAGGCCGCTGTATCGGCTTGGACAAAGAGAGAGTCAATCACACTAAAAGATTCGATGTTTCGTTTCACTTTTGTTGTCAGGTTACCCGAGCCGGTTGTTTCTGGTGCTTTTAATGCGGAATACGCAAATGATAGCAAACCGAACCAATCTGTAGTGCCATTGTTATTAACACATTTATCGACGATGCTGCAAAGTTTGCCTGCCGCTAGGTTGCGAGCTCCTTTAGGTATGTGACGTAGGATTCGTACCGATTGCTTCAAGGTGGCAAGGTCATCCAAGTCTAAATTGCAGTTGGCGTTTGGGGGAGCTTGTTGCGGCTGCTGTTGCTGTACGGTAAGTGTTTGACCAGAGGCTATCGTTCGAGGCACAGCTTTATGTTTGCGTCCTATATGTACCTTTAGCCCGTGAGAATTGAAAGTGCGCGAGGAGTTAGGGCAGTGGGGACACTTCGACTGGGTTAAGGCTTGCATGTAAAAACAGTATCAAGAAAGCAATAAAATTAAAGAAAAACACAACACCTTATGCTAATACAACTTAGGGTATGGTTATATGTATAAGCTAAAATTAAACTAGATACAAAACTTATTATTAGCACGATTGTCCTTGCGCGAGCCTGAGGGGTAAGGTAGGTGCCAAATCCGTAGGTATGATCGTATGCTTCAGTAGATTAAGACATTAACATTGCACGCACTTTGAAGTCAATTGTTGAATCTAATTTAGGCGAAAACATGTAGAAATATCAATATTTGTATGTAAATATTATTATTTTCTTTGAGATGACAACGTCAAATGTCAAGGCGGCTAGAGGCGCGCCCCAGTTGGGCTGCGCGGGCCTGTGCTGCGGTCTCCGCAGAGACGACGTTCCGGTGCGGCTTGTCTATTGCGACAGTAGAAAGTAAATCAAGAAGAGTAGGTGTACATTTGATAATTTTCAAAAATTTACACGCAAGAGCAAAATTTCATGCTTGTTTATCCGTTGCGTAATAATACGTATACTCTTTTTAATTACCTATAATAATATCTAAAATTTTTGGGCTCTTTTTTTCGTATAGTTTTCATCCTATAATACGGAAAAATATAGCTTCATTACTAAGTCGTGTGCGAAGTAGTCCCAACAGCATTCTAAGGGAAATTGCCGACAAATTTGAGTGTCCAATCTTAAAATATGGACTGGGCAAATAAAAATTGTAGCGAAATTTGAAGTGTCGTTTTTTTTAAATGTAATTTTTATAATTGTAATTAAATTAAATTATTGAGACTCAGAAAATTATATTAAGATTTTTGTTTGTTTGTTACTAACACTCTATGGATACCTGTTTGTCCGAAATAAAGAAATTTTATTTGATTTATTTATTTATTTAATTCTTTGGTGAAGCATAATGTGAATTTTTGATCACCAATTTTACAACAAAAATATTTCAAATAGGTATTTGAATTTGTATACGATGCAATGTTTGTTTTCATACTTTTGGCCTTGGGTGAAGGAAATATAGATTTACCGCTGTTAATTACACTATGAATGATATATGCCTGGACGACTTCATTAGGTTTCTGTCAGCAAGTCCAAAGTTAGTCCAAACACCAGGTTAAACTGTTGACCTCACGACTTGAGTGTAAACAATCTGCCATCCAAATATCGTTTGCTTGCGGACAGTTTTAGTTACTGTCAACTAATCTAACGTCCCCTATACTCTATGTCTTTAGGTATTTAAATAAAAGTAAACAAACAATTTTTACATTTTCGGGTAGTTATAACTTTTATTGGTTAACCAATCAAATACAAAACTGCCTGGATCTGTCACTTAACGACCTGGCTTTAACCAATATTATTTGATCGTGTAATGTTTTCATCTACCCTCAACTGGCTTAAGGAGCCATTTGAGGGTAGATCTTATTTACTTTTATTTAAATACCTAAAGACATAGAGTATAGGTAACCCAATAACTATTCATTCATTTTCAACCGACTTCAAGATTTCGAAGGAGGAGGTTCTCAATTCGTCGGGATCTTTGTTTTGGCTATATATTTTTTTTATGTATGTTCACCGATTATTTAAAGACGGCTGGACCCATTTGGAAAATATTTTTTTTTGTTTGAAAGAATATACTTCACAGTTGGTCCCATTGTAACCAGGTCAGGATCCTGGAGAAATCGAAGGAACTCTTCAAATATTATAGGCACAACTATAGTGATTTTGTTATTTTTTTTTTTCAGTGGCTCGAGCATTTCCTTTTGGAAAGGTGGATTATAATATAAGTGAAGTCGGTTCTTTTTTGTTTAAAATTATTATATCTACTTGTACCTAAATATTTGTATCCTCCTTAAAATAATACTATAATAAATTTTGACAAGCTGGGGCTCTTATTTTTTTTATAGGCCAATACAAACTTGGCCATATCTATTTGTAATAACGGGACTTAACCGCGTATATACTTCTAAAAATTACCTTCGACGTTTCGAGGACGACATTGTCCCCGTGGTCCCGAAGAAAGACTGGCTCCAGTTGACATCAACATCTTCTAGCCGCGCGAGTTTTTCGAACTACCCGCACTTGGTCTTGATTATCAACTTGAACGTTTTGCACACTAGGGATGTGACTCGGTCGACATACAACACTCACAATGTCCGGCTTTCGAACCGGCGGTATTCGTTGACGCTTACATTTACTAATGACAGGATTCCATGTAGATGAGATCCTAAAACGAACTTTTCTACTTTAAAACCGACGATCCGTAGAAAGGATTTTAGGATTATGAAGCTCAATCCAATGGTCCGGTCCTGACTCCAGTAAATGCTCAGCAACAGCAGACTTGTTCACCTGACGATTTTTGACAGCTGCTATATGTTCCTTGACTCTTTCTGTTATAGTTCTCTTCGTTCGTCCGATGTAGGAACTACCACAACTGCAATCGATCTTATAAACGCCAGGTGACTGAAAAGGGATAACGTCCTTCGGTGACCTTAGATTTTCCCCGATTTTCGACAATGGTGTTGTGTACATGGTCTTTATGGAGGACTTCTCAAGTACTGTACCAATCTTATCCATTATCCCTTTTACATAAGGCAAAAATGCTGGTTGTCTTGACACATTTGGACGCTTCACTCTTGCCTTTCGTCTGGGTTGCCACTTTTTCACCTTATACCCATTCCACCTAAGTACCTCCTGAATATGCGACATCTCGCTCTCCAAATATTCAGGGTCACACAGATCATGTGCTCTGTTCACTAATGAGCTGACAACCGATTGAGAGCACATGTATTAAACATCGTTGTTCGACACACGTGCGGAAGTGTCATTTTCACTCGTCCCGAGTCTTGACCCTCGCCTCTCGGCTCAGGTAACTCTAACCTCGGTACTCGTGCAAAATTACATACTTCTCGCACTTGTATCGAAATAGTAGTTTATGTAACTGTTACGTTTTAAGGCCTAATTACGTACAGTTGCATACACTGCTTTATCTACACTCATATTATATATATTAAAGTGTTCGGAAACCATAGAATGACCGCCATTGTACCGTCATGGCCAACTCGATTGTGCCGGCGCTCGCGCGGGACCAATCGAGTTGGCCATGGCGGTAACATTATGTTATCAAATTCGATGTTCCAAATTTGAAACTCATTGCTTAACAATATTTGAGCATGCAACGTTAAAATTACGTTACTGCCGCAGATAAGAAACTTATCATAGTTAAATCGTTTGTTGTAATGCTTGTCATTGTCTACGGTTTTTGAACGCATTTTAGAGTACTTACAGTATGAGTGTAGATAAACTACTATTTCTTACTTTTTCGTAATTATAACACGTTATTAATACGATACCAATTATGCCCTTAAACAGAACACCAGCGTTTTTGTTACACCTTGTATACCTAATATTAGCTTTGTATTCTGACGTTCGTTAAGATGCGTAATAATGAATTCCATTTTCATCCAGAGTATGTACTATCGGGTTCAGAATTGCATGGCCAATTTATGAATGAATTCATTGATAAATTGACCATGCAATTTTGAACCTGATGGTACACGTAGGTTTCGTATGTAGAGCAATGAAAATCGCTTCGTTTTGGTGCAAGCATGTGAGCTTAAGTCTGATATCACAGGGCACGGTAGCCGGCCCTATGTGTTGCAACTGTGTAAGGAATAACTTGTGCAAACATGAAGTGATTTATAGTTTCATTTTGTACTAAAAGGAGATTTAGAACGAATTCTGTTTTAATGATAATTTCTCTTGAGGCAGTGTATGGAAGTTATGATTTCAGTATTAGGTAAATCCAAGTGCGCGGCAGCGTTTGATTATAGTATAGTATTTTATACAATCGTGACATAATTAAGAGCTTTTCAGTCGAGTACCGTGTTTAGGCCACGAAGTTTGCTGAGTGGCCTACGAGATCGAAAAGCTTGATTATGTCACTATTGTATACAATACTTTTTTTACGAGTGCTCAATATAGGCAAGCCGGTAAGAATTGAGTTCGACGAAAGACCTGTTGCGTCTATACAATTGAGTAACTTCAATCTCCCGGCAGATTGTGCCGGTCCCCCCGACGACGGCGGCGTGGCCTGGCGGGCTCGGGCAACAGTGTTACAACATTGCATGAAAATCCTTTGTACCATCGTTGGCGATACTACAATATGCGACCATAAAAGCTCTATCGAAAAGTATGCGCTAGTAGTTCGGTCTACACAATCTCAATTCAAGCATTACAGTCGACGAGTAGAAAAAAGTTTGTTTTGTAATTACGCAATAATGCCGTACGATTGCAATAAAGGTAAGTAAGACAAATCAAGAAGGAAATACGAGGAAATATGGTACACAAGCTGTGACAATAAACATATATAGTTCGTAGATTCGTACATGTTTATATTTCGCCAACTATATACAAAAATGTATTTCAACCACAAGAAAAAAAACACTCTTGGGACCCGGGGTATGTCCTTAAACTACGTCCGGACTTGGGTATGTCCTTAAACTACGCCAAAAAGAGAGGTATGGGCACTGCGAATGGCATCTCGCTAAGTGTGGTAGGGCACGTTCAGCGAATGTCATCGCTCAAATCTGGAGCAGAGCCCGACTGGGGAAGTACCTCCACCTTACAGAAAACCACAGCCAAATAGCACTAGACCCTACTCATAGTGTTGTGTTCCTGCTGGTGAGTAAGGTTGCCAAAGAGCTCAAAGAGGACCCAGTGTGTTGACGATGAGGGACCTTCTTGTTCCTTTAGCCGTCAACACAGTGAATCCTCCTTTTTGTAAAGGGTCGGCAACGCGCATGTGACTCCTTTGGAGATGCAGGCGTCCATAGGTTACGGTAGCTGCTTACCATCAGGCGGGCCGTATGCTTGTTTGCCACCGTCGTAGTATAAAAAAAAAAAAAAAAAAACAAGGATATCTGAAGTTTTAATCCTAATCATAATGCATGTCAATGCAATCACGTGCGCGGTGAGCTTTAGTCTGGCTCAGTCTTGTATCCAATAATTGTTAGATTATTATTTCGAAATGTTACGGCTGTCTTACAGAACGGTTGGTATGTGGACCCATAGCCCCGAGGATTTGGTGGTACAGGTTTCAAATTATTCCAAATATTATTGCAAGATCAATGCATGTGGCTGCTATGGAATTAACAACAAAGTGGAATCGTTTCAATGAGCTGTTGTGACAGTGGAGTCGTAAGGTAAATAGGAGCACTGAATAAAACATCGTTAGCCTTCTTCATGAATACCTATACCTATATATATATCTAGTTAAAAAAAAACGGTAAGACGTCATACTTTCAATCGCGAAGGTCGCGGGTTCAAACCCCGGCTCGTACAACTGAGTTATTCGAAATTTATGTACGAAATATCATTTGATATTCACCAGTAGTCGCTTTTCGCTGATGGTAAACATCGTGAGGAAACCGGATCTAATCCCAACAAAGCCTAGTTTCCCCTCTGGGTTGGAAGGTCAGATGGCAGTTGCTTTCGTAAAAAACCTACCTACACCAAATCCTAGGCTGCCAAGCGGACCCCAGGCTCAATAGAGCAAAAAGCTGGGACAAATGCTAGGAAGAAGAAAATGCGTTTACATACAGTTGAAGTGCAGTCCGCTTTTAAAGCTTGTGTGAAAAGTTCTTTTTATTATATGCAACTTGTTTACCAATACCTCGGTCTATTACCATGTGACTATATAGTAAGTACTTTGTATAGGTCTAACAGAGACATACAAATTCTTTCTGTAGCCAGCTTAGTTCGTGACTCGTTCACCTTTGAGCTTGTAGACAGGAATGTTACTTATTTGTTTTTTGTTGCCAGTATCGAGTTATGTGGCAGGACGCTGATAGTTTTTGTGGTGGTCATAGAAATAAGTGTTTACATTGACTAGATTCAATCATTTTAGCCTCCGCACTTAAGCTACAAAATTACACAATATTTTTGAATGATGAAAAGATTTTTAATATTATTGTCATTGATTTTTTTCATTATTATAAAGTTATAATAACTAATATGGGAAAGCATTAACGTACGGTCAAGGAATTTGATGTCTGTGCGACTTCGTGTCACAGTGAAAAGGTACGAAGTGTGACTGAAATCCAATACCTTAACTGTACTGACCCTCTCATTATTTTTTGTCTGTACCTATTTACATTTAAGCAAATATTTAGCAGACAGTAAATAATAATCCAACTTCCAAACCACCTTGCGAAATAATCTTTGACAGAAACAAGATTTCTATTATACTTTAGCTTTCAGCTTAGGTACCTATGCAACGTCAGCATTGCAACAAACCGCATCGTCGGTTGCAAAAAACACATTTAATATGATCTCTAATCCTTCAAGCTCCTAACATTCGCACACGCACAAAAACATCTGTCATTACATAATGAGACGAGATCATCTTTATCCTATGATTAGTTTGCCAAATTAAATTGGGCTTAACCTTAAGATTACTCTTAATTTGAACTTTATTAGTCATAGCATAAAGATGTAAACACAATGGCTGAATTAGATGAGATAGGAGGTTGCAGAGCATATGGTGGCACAAGCTGTGCCGCACAACTGCTGTAGTTTCCGTCGCTTCCTAACCGTTAATTCAGGCGGACCAGTATAACTTTGCCCTCCGATGGCGTATTGCTATTAGGAATATCGTGATCACTTCGTCCGAGTCCAAAGTTCGCTAGTAGCTGTAGAGATACAGGCAAAGTCGACGTGACGGATGATGAAAGAGCACGTGTCGTGATAGGTATTAATGGGCGCCTGCACCTGCCGATTCGGACACGAGGGACACTTCCTTATAAGGTTGCGCAACATCGGAAGTGTGGGCAAGCGCACGAGTTCGAGACAAAAGGCTTAAGTGTTGAGTTGTCAAATGTTCCTGGACAATGGGCAAGTGTACCGGATACACGAATGTCGGAGACAAGGTGACTTCCGAGTCCAATCGGAAACCATATGGTGAAGGTAGAGGTTTAAGGGCATGCTGATATCAGTACATTCAACTGAAAAACAGGACCATTACATCCAAAGTTCAAGATGCAGACAGTTTTTAACAGGGAAATATCTTTGTAAACAACACTCTTTATGCGTAAATAATACCTCACGAAAAGGTGAAGGCGCTAAAACAACAAGCATACAATATATAACAGTTCTCTAGTTTAGCTAAATTACTATTTTACGCGTATGCACTCGTATGAGGGAATTCCCTAAGCACAAATTCTTGGTTAATGAAAAGTCATTTACCCGTACCGTACACACACAAAAACCTACTATTTTTAACGCAAATTACCCTTTTGTGATTTTCTACCATAACTCAGTCCTTGACTCAGTAACAAAGTTGACCAAACCAAAAATAATGGCACAAAGAACTCGTTAAGAATGTATAGGTAGGTATGGTTTTAAAGCCGTCTGCCTATAATTATTATCATTAATAATGATGTGGTTAGATTGGTGACAGTTTGGAGCGCATTGAGAAAGCAGACCACCTAAGAATGCTGAACTTTGCGGTTATTGCGGTAGTATGGTAAACGATAATGTAGTAATTGTTGACCGATAACATTTGTTAACTAACAATTTAAATGGAAATCTATTAGACATTTTCGAACACTTTCTGCTATCAACAGGCATTTTTTTAGTTTTTCATTCATAAATTACTTATTAAATAAAGTAAAGGGAGGAACTAGCTTACTTTTAACAATGAAGAAATACATTGCACCTCATAATCGTTAAATAAGAAACAGATAAGATTAATAAAAGGTTAAAATAATACGTCTACCGCCCGCGTACTTTACCATATAAATATCTTAAAATACTGCTCGATCATTGTAAATTACAATAATGTTGGCAAATGGAGCTCGCAGCCAAACCACTTACCGAACCAACCATTTTCATACATTCTAAGCCAATAAATCTTATATTTATGAAGTTAAGCCTTGGCGCCATATTGACCCTATATGTCGCGTTAAAACCTGAGATTTTTGGATCCGACGTGAGTTAATATAAGAAATATCAGATAATCAAAGCTTTAAAACGGAGAATTACTAATAGGTTCAAGTAGTTGTCAGTGCCTAACAAGGTTGAAACTAGCTCTAAATTATACACTATAAATTAACACTAACCACTACATACATAGTAAATTGTAGAATAATTACCGCGAGGCATAATTCTGTAAAATTATGCTTTACGTTCTTGTTTTGTAACATATTTTTGTCTTTCACAAAGTGGACTGTAGATTTAGTAATGGTTGCGGGTAGGGTTGCAAAAAAACGGTTTTTTTTCTGTCTTGAAAAAAAAAACTTGAAAAAAAACCGTGAAAAAGAACAGTTTTTTTTTCCGGAATATGTTTTTTTTTTTTTTCAAAAGTACGAAATCTCAAAATTTGCAAGACAGTTAATACTCTTATACGGTTGTTTTAGACTTTATGTTAACTATTAAACTAATTTAATTTAAAAACTTTAATTTCTGGTTTTATTAAACTTATATTAATGAAATATGTAGTGGTACTATGCTGCTGATAGTTCTAGTGAATAAGTTCAAAGTTTTTTTTGCATTTACTGAGAATAGTTTAGTTACATAACAGACATACCTACTTTAATGTACTTAGTTTTAAGTTACTTATATGAATAAATGACGAAAAACCGTGTTTGTCGTAATATTTGTTCATCTGAAAAAAAACCTTATTTAGAAAAAAAACAATGGTGCCAGGTTTTTTTTCATGTTTTTTTTTCATAAATTTGAAAAAAAAAACATTTTGTTTTGTTTTTCTATTTGCAACCCTAGTTGCGGGAGTCCGATAGTTCAGAGGGGCAAATTACAGTGGAGATTTTTAGGTTTCGAGGTACCATCAGGTTCAAAATTGCATGGTCAATTTATCAATGAATTCATTCATAAATTGGCCATGCAATTCTGAACCCGATAGTACATTGGTCAAACAAATGAATGGCGGCCGGCGTCAACATCGAGCATTCGTGGCCGCGGGCCGCGCCGTTGTATCAAGTAGGGTATAAAAATAAATTTTACTCAATTTCGTATCAAAACTAGTTTCAATGTTCGCGCAATACCTTCCAAGAATGAACAACAAAGGTGCATATTTTGTAATAATCAACAAAAAAATTGCTATAACAAAGAAAAGAGTAATTTACGTGAGGTCACATTCGCATGACACCGTGACACTTGCGATGCGCCGTACGGCTACTATTTTGGCTATATTTGTGTAACGTACCGCGCTGGTGACATTGATTCTGGCGGAAACCTGCGTAAGCATGTAAGGCTGCGTTTCCACCAGAGATGTACTAGGTAGCTGAGCGGTGCGAGGATGCATAACGAGGATGTGGAACATTGTGAGTGTTTCCACCAGAGATATGCGAGGTAGCTGAGCGGTGCGAAGATGCGTTGCGAAGATGCCTTGCGAGGTTGGCTGAGCGGTGCGAGGATGCGTAGCGAGGGCGTGTAGACTCTGACAAGCGCCGTCTAGTAACTGACAGTTTAGTACCTAGCAACACATTCCTCGCACACATGCTTCCCTTGTTTTGTATGTACAAAAACCCTCTCCGCTGAGCTGTTTTCACTAAAGTTGTTCTGGGCGAGGATAGGTAAATGAAACGTTTCTATTGATACATGAAAACACATTTCTCGCAACGCACCCTCGCACAGCTCTGGTGGAAACGCAGCCTAACGCTGAACAGCGAGGTGAGCCGCTTGCATTGTATTAGTATCAGTATAAAATAACGATATTATCACTGTGCATGACTGAAGAGAAGTACCTACTGCCCTCTGGATTTACTATCATTTAGTGAAAACGCAGCCCATTGGGTGAAGAAACCTAGATATAGTAAATATTCATTTGTAAAGTGACCAAGGCAAAGTACTATCTTCAATAGACAAAAAAGGATGAGGTTTCGACGTGTACATTTTTAATGGTCATTCATTCAACTTTTTGCAGCCTTGCGCGTCCGATCAGACGATTGGATTTCAATTTGTAGATAATAATTCGGACAAACAATAATAGCAGTAATTGAAACGAATACAAATGCCAATGCCTATTTTCGCATTGTCATCGTGTTTATTGTCAAAACATGGAACTTATTTCTTGGGATTTCCCAGTCGGATATAAACATATGTATTTTTTTTGCTACAAGTCATTGTATTCAAATGCATGTCGTACGACCCCAAATTCCGAATTCGCTATTTAAATTTTACAAGACTAATATGTATAATGTAAAAATATTATGATATTAGTACATTATTGACGAGGAGGTGAAGTAGCACATTGATGGCTGAGTATTACGTTTAAACGGACGACTTTAGGAGTCCGTTTAATTTAATACGAAGCCAGCAGTGGCCCTTCGCGCCGAGGCCAATATAGTGCTTTATTCAAAAATAATGCAAAAAGCCAACGTTGATGAACAACAAACAATATTGACATAAATAATATATTGAGGATAACTTCTAGGTTAAAAGAATGACCACTACCGCGAGCATCGAATTTCGATTTGAATCCTATGATTATCTCCATCTCCATCGCTTCTCATTTTGAGTGAGAGAGACAGATTTATTCGAAACTATAATTTTCTATGTTCGCGGTACACGCTCAGCTTTGCCGCCTTTATATCTTTTTATTAAAAAGTTAGAAGTGTATTTTTCTTCTGAATTTACCGTAAGCTATTTGAGATAACTAAAAAGTCGCGGTACCAACATTATAAATAACAAATACCGATGTTGTGTTTTGGCTGTTTAGGACCTTCGCCTTTATTTTTGTATGGCTGTTGAACTTTTTAAAAAGTTTGTACCTCGACAAAAATGGAATTTGTATGCAACATTTATGTCGCGAAATTGAGCCTGCAATTTCCGTAACTTTTTAATTTTTATTTGACCATAAACTAGGCACTTCGCCGCCTAGTTTTTAACCGTAAAAGTCAACCTTGCCGGACTTTTTTGAATAAAATATAATTATATATTTGCTTTTGTATGGTCTGTCTGTCAACTGTCTAGAAAACTGACAAGAACTATTAAGTAAATAATTAATTAGTTTAACGATACGATTGAGACATCAGACTAACTGGACGGATTCTTACTAAATGAAGAATCAAATCATTTATAAACATTATACAATGGACGTCCTAACAATATAAATCAATATAAGCGGAACGCCAATGAACACTTAAGCCAACAAAGCTGATTGAAAGTTACATAAACTCGAGCTGTTTGTTTAAATACACAGACAAGAGACGTAACTAACACAAGGGTACGAGTATGTATAAATCAGATCATTGTACGCCAGTGATGGATGCACCAATGCCATTTAGTGTTATAAGACAAGCCCTTGTGACCTCTAAATATTACCGGAGCCCCATCAAGAGCTGTAAGCAACGCCTTACGCCTTGAGCAATTTAAGCGAGTTGGGTAATTGTTTAAATACCGTATCTTGAGAAATGACATTCCAGTCTGCGTGGAATGTATCGCTAGAGGCAACTTCATTGTCACCATTGATTCTTCATCTCGTATCTCTTCACAACATCACAACATTGAAATCTGCAGGTCTACTGCGGAAGGTAGGCGACTAATTTATAGATTTAATATTATTTACACAGCCCTGGTAAAACCCATACAGCACACGTTTTTTGTGGTATTACTTCGATATGTATTTAATATTAAAACGTTACAGATATCACTGGGCAAAACCCGGATCTATGGTATAAATAGCGTGCAAATTCCTATATCGAGAAGCATTTCATTGAATAAGTCATAAATCGAACAGCTAGTATCCCTTGACATATCGTCCTCGCTTACGTTTTCCTGTTGGCATTGATCCAAGACCCGAGCCTAGTAGATTAAGGACCTGTTCTAAGAAGGCTTGTTGATTAGTTAGATCAGGGGTCGGCACACCGCGGCTCGCTAGCCGCATGCGGAATTCTTAAAAAACAATTGCGTTTTACGTAACCTAAAAAAATTACACAGAGTTTCATAGACCACTGAAATCAAAATTTGTGGCTATTTGAAGATCCTAAAACTGGTGATATCTGCTTCTGTTGGATCTTCTTCTAAAAAGTTTACCTACACCTGAGTTAGATCATCCCGCCAGCGTCAATAGAGACAATTGTGCCTCGTTATCTAATGGAAAGATCATCTTGTTTATGGTACCTCTCGTGTCTTCACTTGTTATGAAGTTGTCTCTTTGGAACTAACTCGCTCGTTAATTATATAGTATAAGCGTTTAAATCAATTAATATAATGTGTGGCACAAATTACAAAATCTAAATGCATCTCATTAATAGATAAATGGTTAAGGAAAATCGCATCGCGTTTATGTCCAGTGGACCAATAACAATTATCGCAAATAAGCCAATCACCTTAATGTGCGAAAAACAAGTACATTTTTATAGGGCCATGGTCCTTTTTCACGAAAGCTTTTGTATTTGTAATATGTCTTCATACTCCTTTTATTGGAAAGGCATTTGTTGAAACGAGCCCAAAATCTTCTCTTCGAATCAACTGAAAGTGTACAATGTTGACCAAACTTCATATTTAAACATAAAAATCTGGATATATAAAAAACATTTTTTCAAACCGAACTTGTCAATGTACACATTACTGGGTCTCTAGAAGGCACCCCAATACCATACACACATCCAAGTTAATATAAAGCACAGCACGCGCGCTGCCCGTTTCCCAATGTCCAGTAACACCAGTACAACAAGCGACCGACTGTGAGAAAGCACGTAACTAACCGTCTCGCAGTCGTTAAGATATGTTTAAGGGAATCCTTATCGAGCTGTTATACAACCGTTGTGCAAGTTACTATTTTGGAAGTCCATAAGGAAGGCTGGATTTGTGACATTGTTTCATAATGTCCAACTTTGTTCTTTCCCGCGATGCTGTGTGGTAAAACTCTTTGATGCTCCGTACTGTGAACAGTATTGAGTCATCTGTTGTAATCAATTGAATTGTTTAATGGAGTTCTTGTGTTGCCTTTCCAATTACAAATTGATGTAGTTTGCCATGGTTCTCTTCTGTTGTGTGTAAAAAGAATGAATGCGCTTGAACAAGTACATCATGTGCCAACAATGATTATGTACGTGGGGAATTCGAAGATTTCATGCAATTAGACTACATTCATTGAATGAACAAAATGATAAATCGCCTTTATAATGTTGACAGATTGGTAGTATTAGTCGGTTAATTGAATATCTAGGTAAATCAAATTTATATCTGCTTTTCTGGGCATGCGCATCTGGGTAATTTGGCAGGAAAAGGGCACAACTGGGCTTCATATTTCCAGTGCCAGAAATTGAGCAGGTCTTGCAATGAAAATAGCATTGCGTAGGTGCAAGTTTGAAGTGAAGTATTGCGAAGATTATTTTAGTTTAAAATACGGGAGTGCATGTTCTAATTAAAATAACTGCCATTAATAGGTACCTAATAGCTATTTAAAAATAATAAAAAAACGCTACCGCACATATTAATTTTGCAAGCATAGTAAAAGCGCTTTTACGTTTATATCTGAGGTACATATATCTTTAGTCGTGAAATTATTCGCAGGATATGGTAAAATAACTGGTCTAGTTAAAATAACGGACATTGGTATAATTTATTAGTAATACCCGTGCAACCGGCAGGAAGTTTAGAACTTAGAACGTGTCTTAGTTGCCCGTTCTGAATTTGCTTTGCACGTTATGCATCACAACACACTTGCACAAACTTGAAATGGAATGTACATATTTATAATATTTTATGAGAATAGTGGCAATTCTTAAATTATATTTGGTTATTAAAGACATTCACATGATATGTTTTGACATATCCGCGCAGCCAACAGTTGCTGATCCTGATTTTTCTTAGCTTGAGCTGCAAAATTGCATGGACGAATGCATTACATGGATTCATTCATAACGAGTCAGTACAATTTTGCGGCTGGGTGTACCTACACTTACACACATTTTCATGCGAACTTTTTAGCGCATTTGCTTTATAATTAAAACTTTTCCGTTAACAAACTTGAAATAACTGTTAAATAGTTTGTTGCACATCAAATGATTTCTTAGGCTGGATATGTTCTAGTTAAAATAACAACCATTAGCTACCAACCTCGACAGGCAGAGACTGATCTAGGTTGCCAGGTCTGGTTTTGGAACCGCGCACTTGCTACACTATGGCCGTTTTTGTTCCGCGTTGCGCCGCCGGCCTACATTTTAATAAACGTCGATAAATTCTATTGATAGCGGTAAACTGGTAGGCAGATGGAAAACGCGATTGTGTATCCCTTTCAAGGAAATATTTATGCCGAATTATGAAAGTTGGGTTTATATTAATGATATTTGATTGAGAAATGTTCCGATATTATTGGTAAACTTTGTTTAAACACTTTATATTTTAACTGTCTTCCTGTCACAGGGTGAATCAACTTTTAGAAAAGTGCAATTTTTCGACATGCTCCACTAATTAAATTTTAGAAAACGAATAATTGTTTACAATTCTGTCTACATGTTTGATAAGTCAGACAACAAAGCCAATAAACTTCAGACTGTGTCGACGGTCCCGTGGCGCCCTCATTGGGGGGATTGTATTTCCTAATAAAGGAATCAATTTATGTATAATCCCTTAGTGTTATGTTGTAGTTCTACTGTTTACGCAACTTTTAATCTTTGTCACATAGTTTAATTTTGCGTATATTTTGCTTCATTACCTAAACGGCAAATGGTGGAAACTTTTTTCCGTTTAGGTGATAAAGTCAAGAGTAAGTAATATAAAACTGTATCACATCATAGATCATAAGTTGCGGAATTAGTAGGACTACAACATAACACTGAGGGATTATACATAAATTGATTCCTTTAGGGACTTACTTGTACCTACTAGTTGTACTGTACTTACGTTTGTGGACGTAATGAGCTTCAAAGGCATGTTGTAGTTGAAACGGTTGCTTACCTGAAAAGGGGAAAATTTTATTAGTCAAATTGCGTAATTCATAGTAATTACTAATTAAAGCTTTGTTTATTAGTTTGATCACACGGCCAATATACGTAGAAGTTTAAAATGAAAAATGAATGTAAATAAGTAATAATAATAACATCTATTGGGATCTATCGATCGATCCATCATCAATTCATCACGGAAGGGACTATTGAAGCCAATAAACCTGATATCGTGCTGGTAAATCGAAAACAATGCCAGGCCATGCTCTCCGACATCACCGTCCCATGTGACGATAACCTCGTGAAGGCCGAGGAGGACAAATCCAGCAAGTAACTGGGATCACGAGGTAACCGCCATGTGGGAGGTGGATAAGGTGGATTCGGCAATCATTGTACCGATAGTTGTTTCTGCGAACGGTCTCATAGCGAAGAGTTTCGACCAACATCTTGAGAGACATTCGCTATGGGGTTGTAGTTGGATCAAGGGTCAGATTCAGTAGGCGGTAATCCTGGACACGGCGCGCATAGTCTGAAGGTTCCTCTCTCTGCGGCCCTGACTACCGGCAGCCTGGGCCTTGCTCTGTTGCCGGCGGCACAGAATAACTAATAGTACTACCGTACAGAAAATTCACTCCTTCACAAAAGTCAGATTTAGGTATAAAATTATACCTGTACTCGCCGCCTGCAAGCAAAATTGAAACTTATAACCGCGCACGAACCGTGAATCTTCTTTGCGCGCCGCAGTTTTATGACCGAGCTGTGAGGGTTGTCACCTGAAAAGTTTTTGTACCTATACCTACTGATTTATTATTTTTAAGATAAATATGTAGGAATTACAAACGTTGATTCTGTAAACATGAAACTTTTATCCGGAGATAGAATTTTTTATAGAGATTATGTCTGATTCTCACGGAAGTAGGTATGCCACAGCCGTATTCCTTTGAAAATATGTCGGTCAGTTCCTAATATTGTTTCTGGGCAACCAATATTCAATAAATTAAGGATGTTTATTTTAACTATTACTAAGTAAGGACTTCGGGACCTTTCAATATCGTCCGGAATTTAAAAATGTTATTTCTGCTTCCTTGTTCTTCCGTTTATTCAGACATCCGTAAAGACATCCTTTATACGGATTAGATCGAGATTTAGGTTTCGAAGCCATCGTGTATTTTCAATATTTCGCGAGCGCCACGTGACACGACTATCGTGCGAGCCGAGCGGCAGCGGTAGCCCACGGCCATACGCCTACCCGGGAGGCGCGCCGGCCAAATGTACCTAAACTGCGTAGTGAAACCCCCCTGCCGGCGGCTCCCTAGGTTAGGTTTTTTATAATGTTTTTATTGTTTTTTGTATGTCTAAGACTTACTTTTATAAAAATATAGTAAATAACCTAACCTACTATATAAGATAAATAAAGGAATGCATAACATATTCTAATTAATGACAGCAGCTAAATTCTATTCCTATGTGGGATGTATGGGAGTTCATTGCAAAATTTGCTAAATGATGAATTAAAAAAACACTACACATTGATTGAGAAATATAAAATAATGAAGTTTTTAGTATTAGTGTAGTGGAATTTTGTCCTTAATTACATACGTATCAGTCCAGAAACTAAAGACATACAACTGTTTGAAGCTAATTTTAAGATGTAACTTTGGAAAATTGTAAGTATTATATTCTATCGAGCCGATTTCGTCCAATCGTTGATCGGAATTAACAAAGTTCTTCCAAATATAATGAATATCAACATATTTATTTTTAACTTTCCCAAAACAAGTAGTTATAGCTAAAAAACTGTTTAAGTAAAGTCAATTTGAAGGTCATCGGCCGTTGTCAGCCTATTAAATTAACGGCAATTCTGTAAAAAATTACAACCCACTCCAAAGCCGTAAGTTATTAAATACTTGTCTGCTGTTACTTAATACGATAATATATTACGGAACATATTTCAGCAGCTGCATGTGTTTACTAACGAATACGATGACTGTTTACATTTCCGCGAGTATTAATTTTCACACATCCAAATATATAGGTACTAAACATGGTTAGAAATACGAGTAATCGTACATTAAACAAACTATAAAACAAATTAAGCTTTACGTCTAAAATGTTTGCTCTATGTTTTTGAATGGACTCTATTTTTATACTTACAAAATCCATTTAAACACAGATAAATATAGAAAGTGTCACTTAAGGCAGATAGTATTTATTTAATAGAGTGGCACAGTCTTATTTAGACGTCTCTGATATGTAAATTAACTAATATTCGTTTCTCCTTATCTGTCACTTTGACAGTTGTGTTTGTTAGAAACAGACAAAACATAAATTAACTAATTTAAGCCTGCAAGACGTTTATGAATCCTTATTCATAAACGTCTCGCACACATAGTAGCGCCATCTAGTAACGCTATCAATCTAGATGGCACTGTACTCTCTGCCCTACATTATACGGTAGCTTTGGTTTGCTCTCGTTCAGATGGCGCTTCAGACTTCTCAAAAAGTTCTTACTCTGTGCCGCTGTTAAATATATACTCTCTACTTAAGGGTTCTGATTTTCTAATGACCTACTAAATAAAATTATGTAGGTACTTGGTTAATTACGTTTTGTACGGCAAGCATAAGATTTTGTAAAACGACACATCGACAATCGATACTTGCCAAATACCGAATGGACAACTTCTAACTAGCACACACCAAAGTCAACCAAACCATGGCGAATTAAAGCATGACATTAAATTAATACACATGATCATATATACTGCGATCGTGTATTTCGCATTTGATAATCTATGTGACCGTCATTGCGACATCGTTTACGCATGTCCGTTACGAGAATTATGAATAACGTTTCGAAATAGAAAGCATGACCAGATTTAGGGCTGCAGCGGTGCAGATCTGATCTAAAACGGCCAGTGTTGCAAAGGGTACGAGCGGATACTTAAAGCGAATGAACTCATGATGATAAAGCTCAATCCATTAACCTCTAGGATTATGAGCTATACAAACGAAATCCGAAAATTTTATGAGGATTACTTTAATTTGTTGAGAGGCAAATATCCCAAAAAAATCGACATCACAGGAAAGAGGTACACTAACACTAATGTCAAGGGTGAATATAGAAGATCTTTCAGTAGTTCTAACGCAACAGCATCCATGTCTTGAATTGTATTAAATCAAGAAGGTAACTAACTCTAATCAAGACACATTTTAGGTGATCTTAATGATTAAAAAAAAAACATAATTTTTTATATTTAATTTATCAGTCATTCTCAATCATAAAATCTCGAAATTGGCAAACCTGCAAAACCAACACCGACCAAAATAGTTTTGCATAATTGTAAGTAAAATTATCAAATTGTCGTCACAACGATCGTGCGACCGCGAAGGACGATGACAGGCAAATTACGTCAATTACATAAATCTGTAACAAAACTGGGTTATTACAAGCTAGAATCCGGGAAAGACAGTTAAGGTAGTATCTTATTTTCCGTAACAAAGGCTCTATACAGATGCAACTGGAAATAATTGAGATGATTTTCATCATCATCATCAGCCTGTATTAGTCCACTGTTGGACATAGGCCTCTCTAGAGATGGGTAGGGGTGAGTAAATACTGAGTATTTACTCGGTATTCACTCCTGACTTTTTACTCACTACCCATCTCTATGGCCGTGTGGTGCCGGCTTAGAATTGCTCCACCCCAACTCTTCCCGTGGGTGTCGTAAGAGGCGACTAAGGGACATACCGGGGGGCGGGCAGCAGCGCCCCTGCAGAACAATCCCACCACCAAACTGCGATCCCCAACCCGCATGCCCAGCGTGGGGATTATGGGCATTACCCCTTTATGACAAGTTCAGCCAAGAAATGGCCCCCAGTTCCCGGCCGCCTCGCTATTCCTGGCCATGGTAGCGGCCACGGTAACGGCGGGGCAGGGGGTGCTAGGAATCCCCGGGCTACAACAGGCTACCACACACTTCCTAAATTGACCCTGGCTACGTTCAACGGACGCACTCTGAGGCTTGACCATCATCTAGCGCAGTTGGAAGTGGAGTTAGAGAACATTAAATGGCACGTTCTTGGGTTATGTGAAGTCCGTAGAGAGGGGGAGGACACCGTAACCCTAGACTCGGGCCATCTTCTCTACTTTCGCGAGGGTGATAAAACATCCCAGGGTGGCGTAGGTTTTCTCGTCAATAAGGCCCTCTCTAGCAACGTTCAAGAAATCTCCAGTGTGTCGAACAGGGTAGCGTACCTGATCGTTCGGCTTTCCAAGCGGTATAGCATGAAGGTAGTTCAGGTTTACGCACCGACCTCGGCACACTCGGATGATGAAGTGGAGGATATGTATGAAGACATATCCAAAGCCTTGCACAACACCACAAAGGCTCACTTCAACGTTGTTATGGGGGACTTCAACGGCAAGGTGGGAATCCGGAATGGCAACGAATCCCGAATAGGCCCGCATGGTTATGGAGTTAGGAATCACAGGGGGCAAATGCTTGTCAACTTCCTTGAGAAAGAGGAGCTATTCTTAATGAACTCCTTCTTTAAGAAACAGCCTCAAAGGAAGTGGACATGGCAGAGCCCCGACACTGTGACAAAAAATGAGATCGACTTCATCTTGACGGATAGCAAGCACATATTCAGAGATGTATAAGTGATCAACAGGTTCAATACCGGATCTGATCACCGACTGCTCCGAGGCTCTCTGAATATCAACATGAAGCTTGAAAGAAACCGTCTGATGAAGTCCACGCTCCGGCCTAACCAAATCCAAATCGTCGCGGGCACCGAGGAGTTTCAGCAGCTTCTCGGGAATAGATTTGTTGCCTTGGAACCCACTGATGACGCTGACGAGACCCTACACAATCTGGTCGAAACGCTGAGGGACGAGGGTATCAAGTTCTGCAGAAAACAGCGTACTGGCAAGAAGTCCAAACTCTCGGATGAGACTCTGGGGCTGATGACAAGAAGACGGGAGACTACCCAAGCGACTTCGTCAGAGAGGTCAAACCTGAATAAGCGAATTGCGAAGATGGTACGGCGCGACCTTCGGAGCTCCAACACACGCCTTATTGAAGAGGCGATAGAGCGAAACCGAGGGTCCAAAGTATTCACTCAGCAGCTTAGCAGGAGCCACCTGACGAAGCTAAAAACGCACGACGGGAGGACCGTATTGTCGAAGCCGGAGATCTCTGCCGAGATAGAGGATTTTTATGGCCGGCTGTACTCTGCACGTGCCCCCCACTCCCGACGAGACGACCATGATTCAAGAGCCACCCTGACACGCCACTATACCGATGAACTGCCAGACATCAGTCAAGACGAGATCGTGTTAGCTCTGAGGCAGCTTAAAAATGGAAAAGCCCCCGGTGAGGATGGTATTACTTCAGAGCTTCTGAAGGCAGGAGGAGCTCCTGTTATACAGGAGCTGCAGAACCTCTTCAATACCGTCCTTCACAGTGGGAGAACTCCTAAGGCGTGGAGCGGGAGTTTGGTGGTGCTCTTTTTTAAGAAGGGTGATAAAACCCTCCTTAAAAATTACAGACCCATCACACTTCTGAGCCACGTCTATAAGCTTTTCTCACGAGTGGTCACGAATCGTCTCGCCAGGAGACTCGATGAGTTCCAGCCACCGGAACAGGCTGGGTTCCGCGGAGGATATGGCACCATAGACCACATTCACACAGTGAGGCAGATTATACAGAAGTCCGAAGAGTATAATCAGCCCCTGTGTCTCGCTTTTGTGGACTATGAGGAGGCCTTTGACTCCGTGGACTTGGGCTGTTCTGGAATCCTTACAGCGATGCCAAGTAGACTATCGTTATATCGAGGTGCTGAGATGTCTCTCCGAAGCCGCCACTATGAGTGTCCAAGTACAGGGCCAGCAGTCTAAACCCATCCAATTGCGCAGAGGGGTGAGACAGGGGGATGTCATATCCCCGAAACTGTTCACAAGCGCATTGGAAGACATGTTTAAGACGCTGAACTGGAAAGGTAAGGGCATAAACATAAACGGCGATTACATCTCACACCTGCGATTCGCTGATGACATAGTCGTAATGGCGGAGTCGCTAGAGGAGCTGACCCGGATGCTGGACGACCTAGCTTCAGCCTCGCGACGCATCGGTCTTGGCATGAATTTGGATAAAACCTAAGTCATGATCAATGGCCACATTGATCCAGGACCGGTCGTCGTACATGGCCACCTTCTTGAAATTGTTTCTGAGTACACCTACCTTAGGCAGATCCTGCAGTTAGGTAAAAACAATTTCGAGAAGGAGGCCAAAAGGAGGATCCAGCTAGGCTGGGCAGCATTTGGGAAACTACGCCGAGTCTTCTCGTCATCCATACCACAATGCTTGAAAACGAAAGTTTTTAATCAGTGCGTCCTACCTGTAATGACCTACGGAGCTGAGACGTGGACACTCACGGTAGGGCTGGTCCACCAGTTCAAAGTCGCTCAGCGAGCTATGGAAAGAGCTATGCTCGGAGTTTCTCTGAAGGATAAGATTCGTAACGAATACATCCGACAGAGAACCAAAGTTATTAACATAGCTCAAAGAATTAGCAAGCTGAAGTGGCAGTGGGCCGGCCATATCTCGCGAAGAACCGACAACCGCTGGGGTAAACGTGTTCTTGAGTGGAGACCGCGACTCGGCAAACGTAGTGTAGGACGCCCTCTGGCTAGGTGGGATGACGATCTGCGAAAGACTGCAGGCAGATGCTGGATGCGGCAAGCTGAAGACAGGGCGCTATGGCGCTCATTAGGGGAGGCCTATGTCCAGCAGTGGACTAATATAGGCTGATGATGATGATGATGATGACCCATCTCTAGGCCTCTCCCATGACACGCCACTGAGCTCGACCTTCAGCTCTCCTCTTCCAATGTGTACCCGCCACCTTACGGATATCGTCGCTCCACCTTGCCGCAGGGAGCCAAGCACTGCGTGTGCTGTCATACGGTCTCCACTCAAGAACCAGCTTTCCCCAACGGCCATCGGTTCTTCGGCATATGTGGCCTGCCCACTGACACTTCAGCTTGCTTAGATTATGTTGCTATTAGGGATGTGTGAAACAGAAGGGGCTCAGATAAAATGCAATTAAGTTTTCGGTTGCATTATCTTCAACACTTTTATTTCGTGTATCTCCGTATATTAGATTCAAATCTTGTATTTTTAAATGAAGATCCTTTTCCCCACGACTGATTGAACTTCGATTCCGTATAGTTCCGTAATTTTGATGGTATTGCAATAATAATTAACTCAGAGTTGATCTCATAATTCCTCTTCGAGAAAAGGACGCATTCACACCGAGTTAAGGCTCATCAAGTAGGAATTGATATAGATTAAAGTAGGATATTCAAAAAGTGCAAAGAGCAGAAGGTACAGCACAATAAGTGTGTACCAAAATAACAGTTACTTGTTACGAATGACACCTAGTAAGAAGCTACTAAGCGTGATGGTAGAAGATGTTCAGCTAATACCGAAAACGATGTAAACAAACACCGGCAAGTCACGCACGTATAAACACTGCGATTAGCGACTGGCAAATCCACACGATACACATCCGTAAAGCTTCCAATTCGCAGTCAGCCGGCGTGCGCGCACCGCTAGCGCCGTAAACATGAGTGTCGTTCTAATGCTGGGATGGCTCGAATAACCAGTGTAAGAGCGTTTTTCAATAAGGATCGTAAATAACAGGCCAAATCAAGTATTTTCATTGAAATGTCAAAACAACTGACTTAATACTATTTATAAAAGGGTCGCATGTGAAGTAAGGGTCCATTTGCTTATACTCTTTCTTTCCAGAATGGAATTGAGTCGAAAATTTCTAATTTTTAATAATTATATTGCTTCGTTTTATCATGGTATGAAATTTGACGCGCCTTTGACAGGGACCGGGATACAGAAATAAAGAGGGAGGCCTTTGCCCAGTAGTGGGACACTCGACGCTCATATAAATAAATAAAATATATGATATTTTATTTTCACTACAATCAACCTCCCTATACTACACATAGTAGTAACGGATCACGAGGTCTCATGAGACTGGTTAGCTCAAGAACTCGTCGCTTCGGCACTGACAACTAATAAGTATACACGGCCTGTACCAAGAAAAACCCACACGATTCCTGTGTGACGAACACCACGTCAACTCGTAGTCATGCTTCAAGCTGGATGATGTCGTAGGCGAAGCGCGTGCGCGGCATCCACACGGCCTCATCACGCCAATAGGCAATAATCGAAAACGTGGGAGTGACGTAGGCATAAATCGTTGACCCTGCCATGTCGGCGGAAGCAGACAATGCATCATAACGCTAAGTATGACTGAGATAACGTGTCAAGGTGCAGCCAGATGAAATCAAGATACTCGTTATTGGGTATATGTATTAGAATATAATGATGTTTAGAGAATCGTTAACGATGTTAGAAAATATAAACAATATAAATAGAAGATTGCTTAAGTAATTGAAAAATGTAGGTACTTAATTCCCTGGTCCTTCATGCCGTGTAGGAAAACAGCGACTTTATCAATTATTTCTCCTAGTATCGACTCGGATGTTCCCCACAAATTCAAACTTGTCATGCAACCACAACGTAGTTATTGACGACATAAAAAAGCTCCAAGACATATTAACGTCATAGATGACGGGACGAAGCCAAGACCACAATGACATCATCATCTCGAAACATTATGACATCCAACGTCAAGGTATAGCTAACCAGTGACAAAGATTCTAACAATGAACTTAGCACCGCTTGGACAAACAGACATGTGACTCATAACAATTTTGTCGTACTACAACTTTTTTTAAACGATGACTACAAATGACTAAAGGATATATCCGATTTAGAGAACATTAATGAATAGAGCAATCAGGATGTAGCAATTGACAACAATGACAATCTGATATAATATCAAAGCGAGCAGCGACCCGGACACCGGAGTACGTGCAAACTTGCCACAACGCCAAGATCCGGGACACACACTTTGAAAAAAGGAATATGGTCAAAACGTGTTTGGGAATTAAAAAGGAGAACAATATAAATCCAGTATAAGCAGTCTATTTAAAATGCACAACACGCAGACATCGTTAAAGTGAAATATAATTTTACCAAACATGTCGTTATATCTTTTTAGTCTTTTAACGAGTTTAACATTTCTAATGTTTGAGTTTCCAAAAAATAAGGCGTGGACACAATTAAAACTTAGTACCTATTTTCTCGTTATTCTTACATCAACCACTTAGAGGAGTCTTACTTCTGACATCATATTAAGGAGACCGGATTTACTAGAAGCCTTAAAAGGTTACCCATTATAATTAATGGGTACTTCTTCCATGAAACAAATGTAATCACAGATCACCATACATTCTGTATAATATAAGTAATATAATTAACTAGAACGGTTCCAGTTTACCATAGGAACGCAACAGTAATTCATTTGTGCAAAATTATCTTAATGGTTTTAGAGCGACATTGGTATGAGGATATAAAACAAATTGTAATGCTGCAATCAAAGGCTCATCAATATTAAAATGATGGAAATACGTAACAGAAATACTAGGAAATAAGATAATTGTATAGAGAGAATAGAGCAGTCAGGATCCAGGTGTAATAACTTATTCTGTGGGAACGAATAAATCTGCAGCTGACAAGGCCGATCTTATTGTTTTGAATCGTCGAATGTGTGGGGTTTTTACGATGACTGCTATGTAAATGCTCATTTGCATGAAGATGTCGCAATGAAAAATGGAAACACGAGGATTAATTATAATTACAGCTGCGTACCAACGGTTTATACCCCTTTGAGGCTAAATTAACTGCTTGAAAACTTTTTTATTGTTTTTTATCCGGCTACCGCAGAGCCGACAAGTGTTATTACTCGTATCGTCTTATAGCTATCTATGTGTATCGGTACCTGTACTTTTTATCATTCTGTAGCCAAATTGGCAAACACGGAACCCTTATAGTTTCGTCATGTCCATCTGTCCGTCCGTATGTCACAGCTTTTTTACTCGGAGACTAAGAAGAAGAAGGTATATTTTGTGTGCCGCTATTAAGTTATGTAGTTAAATTGCGGAAAAAAATATTTTAGAGGGGCTCCATTCATGTAACAAAATTAGTTTGGTTCTTATTCCTTTATATTGAAGGTACGGAACTCTCGATTATGCGTGGTCCGACACGCACTTAGCCGGTATTTTACAAAACAAAGAGGTTCCATACGAATAAACGAAAATCGTAGTCGGGTTAAAAAAAATTAGACTTTAATTCGATTCAGTAAAAATTAAATAAAACAAACAACTAACGGAATGTATAATGTATAATAATATGAGAAGCGGAAACTATTTCAAGTTTAGCATGTACTAATGAATCAGGTAATTAGGTTACAAAGACAAGATTAATAATACAAACGGCCCTTTTAAGTACACGTATATTCACGTCTGCATTTCTAGGTAATCCATGTAAAATTAATGTTTGTTACCAATTGCGGACGAAGGACCGTGAATCACGGCGCCGTGGCAGGTGTCCTTTTACGGAGTCACCGTCTCGCCCACAATTCAACATAGTAATTTGTCGATTCGATGCGCATATTTCGTTACTCATTCTAGCAGTTCGAGACGCTCGTTTACAATTGCACAAGACGAATCGTTTGCAGTTTGGAAGCGGAAGTGGTCCAGTGAATATGAGTATCGCTCTAAGTTTAAATGAGAGGTCACGAAACTGAACAGGATGCGGTTGAAAAGTTTTTGGGAAATATTCCATGATGTAACTGAAAACCACATGAAATCTAACATTATAAATAACAAATATTTTTGCATGAGGAAACTATATGAAACCCAGCATATATTGCTCAACAAGTTTTGAGGAAATCAAGGAAGTATAACAAAATGTTTTTGCCCTGGAAGTCTACCTAAGTGGTACGTGTGTACATGATCCTTTGGCAACCTGCATGCCTATTGTTAAACGGATTATACAGGACTTCACTAAGGGCAAGATCGATCGTGACATACATATTCAACGAACGCGTTTGCCAGATGCTAATGTGTCGCTGACATTCGAGGGCAATGTCAATTGGAGAGCATTCTAAATTGATCAACACGTAAGGGCGCATAAAACAATAAAAAATGGAAACTTCGCAAAACAAGTACAGAAACAATTCTTAACGCCTTTTAATTACAAGAGCGTGAAAGTTGTCTAACAATTAAAAACGATGATCGCTCCTAGAGTTATTTTTCTTTACTACAGTGAAACATGCCCAAGCAGAAAATGATTAACAGATTTGATTTCCTCAATTTTAAATAAGGCAACAATAGTTTATCATGCTTAAATTGTATAAAGCCTGACGGCCAAAACGCGCAACTTAAAAAAAGCCGCAAATTTAATATAAGTATGTTGATCACATCACTCATATAATTTTTCGCGCCTTTCTCCTGTAACTAGATTTGCCAGACTATTTGCGGACATTAAGTTCCGACACACATGTTTAACGTAAATGCGTATTAAATATATGAAAACTAACCAGGAAACTATACTTTCAATATTACGTGCTGCATATACAAGTCAGGCTTTACCATTAACAAGGCGATTACTATTAAGATAAGTGTCGTTTTAGCCACTTCAAACCGTCCGTGATAATCAGCGGACCATTTGTAGTGCAGAATGTTCTATGGTCATTAAATATAAATATACTTCCCGCGTTTAATATAATGCTTGCGCACGTGTTATGGTTTAAATGTGTGCAAAGATATACGTGGTGCTTACTTATCATAACCAGACTAAAACGTCTCGTTTAAGGATTAACTTCTTGAAGATAAAAGTAGTTATTTAAGTCTTCAGGCATTTATTTCCTAGATGTTATCCCTTTTTGGTGCATTTAAACGACTTGCAAGAATTTCTAAAATCAGTTCGATGCAGTTATATTTTTAATTTCTTCTAATTAATTGTTTTTTATTAAACAACTGCCTATTTTAAGAAGATATTCAGATTGAGCTGATCGAATAAAACGCGGATAAACAAAATTTTATATAACTTGGTACTGATGCTATAATAACTGCATAGATTACATATTGGTCACGTCGCAAAAAAACAACCAATGAATATATCCAATCGTCTTATAATAGACAACTTCCTACGTTCATACGCCCAAGAGTGGGCAATTTTCTGAACCTGTAATTATAGAATGACGCGTCAAAACAAAGTTTTAATTACAGTTAAATCAAAATGAACGAACAAGACCTTGTCAGCCCATGGGCGCAAATTGACTGAGTACAAAATGTTCGTTTAGAAAACTATACAGCAAACTTAACTTGAAGTATATGCCATATCGCCGGGTTCTACGGTTGTATTTACAAAAAAAAAACATTTATTTAAGTCATTTCGCTTACTATATTAAATTTATGAAGTCGGTACCTGCTTTGATCGGGCGAAGGGCGTATAGGAAAATCATTATTAGTTGAGATTTCATTGCCATATTGTTTAATTTTGAAATTAAGAGCGTAGCTGACTATAACATAAATTAGATGCCAAGCTAAAGCGCATATGGAGCATTCCACGGAAAAGTCCACGATTGTCGCGTACGAATGTACACGAATTTTCTCAAAATTGATAGGTTTTGGAGTTCCTTTTTCTGCGACAATAGTCAAATTATGGTCAGAATTATAGTATTTCAAAATTGCAAAGATAACTCTAATGACAGAGATACACACGCGTTTGTACGGGACAGCTCGTGGAATGCCCCATATCAAAGTATTTAAACCGATTTTCACGGTGTTATGCAATGAATAAGAAATGAAGCGCTCAAAAACTGAAGATAGGAATCATACGGTGACAAAACTGATTACAATGAGGATACATGCTCAAAAGTATGCGCAGATGACGTCACAATCGCAACGAAATAAACATCTCATTGGTTATGGTTTAGAACTGACAAATCCATGCAGTCAATGGTGGTCTATAGACCTAAACGTCAGAAATGGTTGTAGAAATGGCGGCTAATAAAAAGCATATTTTTATCCTCATTATTCATTATATATTAGAAACCCCCTCTGTTTACAAAACTGCGTTTGTGGAAGTACAAGTCGAACATTACTATACATATGTAGAATATTGATACTAAATTTCTACTGAATCCTTTCGAGTTGCTAAATATTGCATGGTACATTACGTACACGAAAGTTTTTCCTCCACATTTCAGTAATATGGAATCATGGAGATTTTTAATTACAAGTAAATTATTGTATCTCTGTTTAAAAAGGAAGTATTTACTTTATTAGTACCACGTTTGAATGTTTATCTGCTGTATGTAAATTGCAAGCTGCATTTTAATACGGATTGTTGGCAGGACTCTCTGGCGCTAGCATAAAAAAAGCATCCGTCTTTCCATACTTAGGTACCTATTAGAATCAATCGATTTATAACAAAGTTAACGGCTATAGTCGTAATTGTGATATGCGGATTTTAAATTGATTTTACCCGGAGTTGCAATGACCTTGAAATGTTTTCATTATGCATTGGCGTGTGGTGTGGTTGAGATCACTGTGAGATAATTATGATATTTATATAGATAATTTTAGAAATCCCCGCTTGGGGGCTACGGGGTTTCTTTCATCCGGGTCTTCACGTGTCAAGTTAAATGTTTGGTTTATTTCCTTAAGCTTCTCGATTTTTTCAAAGTTTCTCTTGAAGACATGTAAAATATCTAACTGCAAATGGTACCTAAATAGGTACATTCAAATAATCTAGTTACTTTTGATTATAGTATTCCTCTGTCAGAAATGTACTTGTGTGAAATGTTAAAGAGACCTACATAGTGCACTCTAAGAGACCCCTTAAGGCTTTTTGTTTGTGCGCGACATAGGCCGTCGACTTAGGCAGAAGAGAGAGGAACCCCGCTCTGAGTCGTTTCTGATGCAAAGGCTGTCCATGGTTATCCAACGTGGTAACGCCGCGAGCATCATGGGCACCTTTGGACCGGAACAAGGACAAGGAGCGGCTTTGACTAATTACTAGGTGTTACAATTATGTGTAAAAGTAGTTTAGTATTAAGATTGTGACATGATGTAATCTAATTTTTAACGTAATAAATGATTTCTAACATTAGTTTTATTACAATGTTGTTGCAAAACAAACATAATAGACGTCGAAAGAACTAAAATGCCAGAATTCTACCCTTTCTTAGAGCGAAAATGGGAGCGGCTGTTGGAATTTATTTAAGTTATTCGCGTTCGCGGCACAATGTGCGTTTCTCAATTAATGCCTCGGCATCGAGCCTGTCTCAGGAATTCGATATAAATAGAGCGGCTTGCAGCGAGCGACAACTGAACGGAAACCTTTGAGTGAGCGCTGTAAGTGGTTGCATTTATCTAGAAACATAACTAGGTATTTGACTGCAATGTCCACTATTTTAAGGATACTTTTGTTTAGAAATAGATAGCGGAATAGCCTGCAATCAGCATTTCTCATAAAGCATGCGCTATATTTCAGAAGACGGAAGACTCAAAAGATAGACTATCGTTTTTTTGGAAACAAATAAACCAGGGATGTTGCAGCTGCTGCCATCACGCTAGGTCGTCTGATGCGTTTTGCTGACTGAAGTACAGGAGATCAGACTGTATAAATAAACCTTTTTATTGTAGGTAGCACAAAATAGTGGGTACTAATGAGGATTTACAATTCAAGTCATATAAAGACTACATATTCTGAGTAAATCTATCGGTCCCAATTTGCATCGTGCATGCTAAGTCACCTCAGACCACAAACGAAATGAGAAAGCCTGTAATAATGTACAAAGCTATGTCGTTAAACCCTTTTACGCCTGCAAGTACAGGTACAGGGCTGCTATTCAGAAGGTATACGGGCCACTTGTGACCAGTGTAAGTCTGAGTGTAGTTAGTAAGGATGTTAATGGTAAAACTGTAGTACAGACGGAGTTCGAGACTAGTGAAGCGCGGTTTGTGAATAGACGAACAGCTGGCGGCACCGGCGCGCGCCGGTCACGAGTCTCACGAGCGAACGTGCGCATGACACGGGCACAATAAGCTAGCGCATTGCGTGTGGTCAGCATAGTAGATTTGAGAGATTTGTACTTTTTTAGGAAGATAGGAATAATAATAACTAGTAGTCCGCCTCGAACTCAGAGCTCGCGATTTCCTTGCAAACGAGATGACCAATATAACGAGACCCGTATGATGATTTTATCGCGCCTTCTAGCTCTATGACCCCTTGGTCGATCCTGCTCATATACGAACTATCTCAAATTATATGTATCTCTGCTACAACCCCAACAAATTTCACGAAGATCAGAAAAGCGTTACAAAAGTTAACAAACTCTCAAAATCAAAAAGCCATTGCAATGCCGAGACGTCCCAGTAGCCAGAAGTTGTTTGTAAGAACTTGCTTCGCTTACGCTCCGCTTGTTCGATAATAATCATTTATTTGTGACGCTTACTACAAGTACATTGAAAGACAATAACAATGAAAACAAAAAATGAAAGTGCATCACAAAATGGACCCAACTCAGCATAATGTCAGCTTAAAAACCGGCACTGGTCTTCCGTAGAGCTCATTCGATGATGCCACGACAGATAATACACAATATTACTCAAATCCACACAAAACGAGAACTTGAAAAACAAACACAAAGTTTACCGTTATTTATGAATGATCATACATACGAGGGCTGCTATTTATATATCCGGAAACCGGGATTACAATCTTCTTAAATAGCATATTTGACCTCCATGGTAAAATTTGAACTTTTTTAAGTACTGGCCGGTATATTTTTTCTTTCTTATTAACGCTCGTGTTTTGTTTTTGACGGGTTTTAAATGTCATCTCGCAGCAAGAATGGAACTCACTCGTGAAAATATTCGTGCTATGATTTATTATGATTTTCGGCGTGGTTTAACGCAACAACAGTGCATAGATCAACTAACTTCAACTTTTGGTGATGAAGCCCCATCTAAAACTACTGTGTATCACTGGTTTAGTGAGTTCAATCGTGGACGTAGTATGCTTACGGACGAAGTTAAGGCAGGTCGCCCGAAATCGGTCGTTGTACAACAAAATATCGAGGCTGTGCGAAAACTTATCAGTTATAATGGACGACCGACATGTTACGTACCGCGAGATAGAGGCGACTCTGGGTATTTCTATGACCAGCATTAATAGCATATTACATAATTATTTGGCTGTAAAAAAAATTTGTTCGCGTTGGATACCCCACAACTTAACAAAAGAGCAAAAAGATGCTCGCGTCGAATGGTGCCATAAAATGTTAAAAAAATATAACCGTGGTGACTCAAAAGCCGTTTATAACATCTATACAGGTGACGAATCCTGGATCTATGCATACGATCCCGAAACGAAGCAACAATCAACGGTATGGGTGTTTCAAAATGAGCCGAACCCTACGAAAGTTACTCGTGCAAAAAGTACATTGAAACAAATGGTGGCCATGTAGCTACAGTGCCACTAGAAAACCGTAGAACGGTTAATTCAGAGTGGTACACGACCATTTGCTTACCGGAAGTATTTGAACAAATTCGTAAAACTAACCAGCGACGAAGAATCATTCTTCATCATGACAATGCCAGCTGTCATACGTCACGCGAAACAACTCTATTTTTGGAGGGTCAAAATGTGGAATTAACGGGTCATCCGCCGTACAGCCCTGACTTGGCACCCAACGATTTTTATTTATTTCCAAATATAAAGAATAAATTACGCGGTCAACGATTTTCGACCGCTGAAGATGCTGTCGACGCATTCAAACAACACGTTATGGAGGTACCTCAGGCGGAGTGGTAGAAGTGCTTTAAAAATTGGTTCACGCGAATGCAAAAGTGCATAGATCATCAAGGGGAATACTTTGAAAAACAATAAAACCATTTTCAGCCGTGTACGTTTGTTTGTTTTTTTGTTTCCGGATATATAAGTAGCAACCCTCGTAGTAGTGTAGGACTAAGTAAGCGGACTCGCATTAGATTTTATTAAATAATTTCTAAAAAGGTGCTAAATCAGGCTTAGTATCTGAAAGATTATCAATCGTAGAGTATTTGATTTAGACCAAACTTCTTTCAAGTCAAATCCTCGTGTCTCCTAGGCGTGACCACCATTAGTCCTTCTCATGTTGTAGTGCTTTCCATCCTGGTGGATTTGTTGCATTCCTAAACGAGCCCTGGTTTGTCACGCGTGCAACTTTCTCGATGACATTGAACCAGCGGATGGATACGAGTATTCGTCCCTCTTTCGATGACGTTCTACGGGAACGACGAGCAAAACCTTTTCAAGACTTTCAGGTTCACGCCGGAGTCGCCGGATCAATTGATCAAATAATTCCAACATTTTCTTATGGCAGATAGTGTACGACGCGCTATTCAGAAGATTCTTAAAATTTTGGGCAAACACAAAATTGTAAACGCATCTATTCTGGCTTTAGTTGTTGCATAGATATAGATGAATAAAACTAGGGTGCGCATACGACGTGCTGCGTTTGATGATATGATTCGCCAATTTTTTTTCCAGGCGCCTAACAGCAGATTTGGCCATTTGTCATGGTCTTGTAACTTCTCTGTCTCTCTGTCTCGTGTAGTCGTGTTAAGCATTGGATAACACTAACAGTCTACAAATTGCTTCTTTTTATCATGTTAATGTTTATGCCAACGATTTAATCAACTATAAATCCTTGAAAGCAATGTAAACCTACAAAAAATCTATTAACGGTGACGATTGACTACGATGTCACACGTGAGTAGCCACAACCGAGCCGTAAACCTGCTGACTATACGAAAAGTCATGGAAATTTAAACTTCAACAACAAAAGTCAACTCTATTCCAAAAAGAAAAAGGTATAAAATCGAATGTGTCTGTGATCTTCAATTAATTAGCGATGCCATACGCAAGACGCGCCGGAGTCTCGGTATGCGTACCTACGCATTTTTAGCAAATTAAAAGTACGTTAAAAGTCTACACGATTTGCATACAGACGGCTAATGTATGCCAGACGATATTTATCTGCATTCATATGGTAATTTTATTAAAAATAGTGAGGCCATTAACGTATAATTTTACTTTTTAAGTACCCACTAATAAAGCAAAACTTAAAGATTTAATTGTATGGTTCATAAGGAGAAATTTGCTTAGTTGATTGGCAATTAAAAATAAAATGTGCGAAATTGTTCCTAGTGTTTTGTCACATATTATGCGTGACATTATGCAACGAGTTCTCTCGAATACGTACGTAGAACATTTAACACGAGCGATAAGATCACCTGTCGTTTACCTTTACATAGTTGCAATTTCCTAAATGTTGTGCCCTATTCCTATTATATTTCCACACCAAAGTGTACCTTTAAGAATAGGTATATAAAAAAATTCATTACAAATCGCGTCCCAGGCTTGCGATGTGGCGATGTATAATGAAGTCTCGGAATGGTCAGCTGTCTCTCCGTTGGTGGGTCAGGAACGGTAGAATCACTTGTAGAGACTGTGCGGAAACAGAAGTGTAGTGGAATGTATTCGTTCCCAACCACAACACTTTTCTTTATTTTCACAAATCTCTATTAATTTAGGTAGGTAATAACTGCAGCGCCATAGAGCACGATTCATACCAACTTGCCTAATTTTCACCTAGATACCGCGGCTTATAAAAAAAGGAATGCCAAATTAGCTACGGCTTTCCTAATAATATTTTAACTGGTAATACCTTAGTAAAATATTAAAAATAGAAGCTTATTACAAACTACACTAAAAAAAATGTATTAAAATGTTTATAAATTCCACTACAAACTTATTTATAACTATCAGTCAAGCTTCATAAACTATTTTAATTAGTATGACGGGGCATTATAAAAAGGTATCACGACGCGTCCATCTAGAAAATACATAATAAGTATCCGGGCGTTTAAATCATCTGTAAACATCACATCAGTATTCCATAACACGTCATTTAACTTGATGGTGCATTAGTTTAGCATAGTTATGAATGTTCACCAGGAACTAAAGTATGCAAGCAACACGTTACAAACGGTCGGCTTATAAAATACACTTGAGCTATAATAATATATTATGAGTATGATTATAATGCTAGGAGATAATTTTCAATTACACGCAACCGTTTTGAACGGGTGCGTTGATTAGTTTCGGAATGCCGACCACTGTTTTGATTTCGAGTTTGGTTGGTGAAGCGTTCTTACGCTCATACGTCATCGAAAGAGGGACGAATACCCATCCGCTGCTTCAATGTCATCGAGAACGTTGCACGCGTGACATTTCAGGGCTCCTTTAGGAATGTAAAGGTCATTTCGGAATGCCGACCACTGTTTTGATTTCGAGTTTGGTTGGTGAAGCGTTCTTACGCTCATACGTCATCGAAAGAGGGACGAATACCCATCCGCTGCTTCAATGTCATCGAGAACGTTGCACGCGTGACATTTCAGGGCTCCTTTAGGAATGTAAAGGTCCTATAACCAGATGGATGGATGTGGAAATTGTGTTTATTTACTTGCAGAGCACGCGACAATCGCAACCGCCACCAACTAGAGCGAGGGTGCTTTTAAATTGTATTGTATTCATCATACATAACTCGACCGAAGTCCAAGAAGAGGGTTTGCAATCCGAATCTAAGATGTATGGGATTATCCTCATCTGACGGATCTTCCATACATTTAAGATCCAACGTGCCGGCCAAACCAAATATATCTAAATAAAAATAAAGAAATACTATTTATAACGAGTATTGATACGTATATGATGATATTTGTTTAATATACCTAGGCATTGATAATCCGACGAATTGTTTGGGTACACTCAAATTACACGCTTTCTCGAAAATGTGTAAAAATTAGGCTTTCTAAAAGTATGTAATAAATAACTAATAACAAATAGTATAATCAACTAAACAAAATAAAACTTGTTTTCAGACCCACGTGTTAGTAAACATTATCTTTGACGCGGGCAATTAACTAAACTGAATTCATTACAAATAAATTAAAACGGCCAGATATAAATTATGCACTAATATTGACGCGTGAATCATCAATCAAGTCGACGTTTTATAAACAATACCTTAGGATCTTAAATGGTAGAGAATGTAGAAATTTGTTCATTTAATCATTTTCATATAGTAATTTGTTCATTCATACTCAACAACAACAAGTTTGAATTGGAACATGGCAGAGAAATGATAAAACTCTACGTATGTATCTTTTTAGTCCTTAACTCCTTAGTTGTCCGGTTATTAAGTGATCAAGAAAAGCTATGGGCCTAGCAACATGACCCACTAAGTACATAAACAATCGTACTTATTAGGTAAGTGAAAAGTCGTCGTTACATGACGTAATGCAGCCGATAGATCGTAACAAAACGGCACGCGATGTCGGTGTTGCATCAAAACTAGATAAACAAGATGACGGAGTTGATAAAAAATGTTTAATAAAGATATCTACTGACAAATTATAGTGTCTGTATACCTAGTTGGTTAATAAGTTCTGTTACCAGATTTCTGACTGATAAAATATAAAGTTTTAAATAAAAAATTAAAGTAATTATTTAATAGTCTAGTTTATAATGAACATAATATGGTATAATAATATACAAATCAGATGGGAAATTTATTGAAAATCCTTGTAAAGCACAACATTGCCCGAAGACCCAAACACGCGGTAAATTTAAGAAAATTACACTTTACAAAAGTGAATCAAATAAATGTTGCACCTTTGTTTAGAAGGTTCGCTTGCTTGTTTGTAAGAAACCTGTTTATTAGAGGTAATTGCGTGACCACCATTTAATTTTCTTGCGATTTTATCCCACAGATATTCCCATTTGACACATTGCCTATTTTTAAGTTTTTCACAAAAGACATAGATTTAGACTGCTATGGAACAAGCAGACTTGCAACGTATAGTCTAGTATTTTGTCGGATAGACTCACGTGAACTATACATATACCAAATTGAAGCTAAAGAATATAGCTACCGAATTGTGCAAGACTGATGCGTCTTAAACGTGATTAAAAATAAATAGGATTTAAAATCAACATGAACAAGGAGTGTAATTTTGACGTATATGTTTCACGCCTTTTTCCGAGTGTTATAAAGAATTCTGAAAAACTGCGACAATAATTTTCAATTCAATATATTGTAATCTATTGACTATTAAATAAGCTTTTAATACATAATTTGAATGATTGAATAATTAAAATGTTGCTACCTATTCCTATTTATTTAGTGAAAACTCTAGTAACAGAACTTAGTAACCGACTAGGCATGCTTTATAAGCTTTGATTATGTAAAAAAAAATCATACACAACTATTACTATTACAGTAGTTCCGCTAAACTTTTTTTACAAAAACTAATATCAAAAGGTCGTATCTGCCTATGAAAAGTTTTTGGAGATAACTCGAAAACGCCTTAACTGATAATGTAAAATAATTTTCGTTGAAAGAATATAAACTCAATTTTTTTCATATTTTTTGGATCGGTTTTTAAAAGTTACACTTTTTTTAGGCTTTCGGGCAAACCTCAATGTTATTTTTAAAGATCTGTCGATTGATATGCAACTGTTGATACTTTTTTACTATTTGTTACATGTACGAGGGTTGCTACTTATATATCCGGAAACAAAAAAACAAACAAACGTACACGGCTGAAAATGGTTTTATTGTTTTTCAAAGTATTCCCCCCTTGATGATCTATGCACTTTTGCATTCGCGTGAACCAATTTTTAAAGCACTTCTGCCACTCCGTCTGAGGTACCTCCATAACGTGTTGTTTGAATGCGTCGACAGCATCTTCAGCGGTCGAAAATCGTTGACCGCGTAATTTATTCTTTATATTTGGAAATAAATAAAAATCGTTGGGTGCCAAGTCAGGGCTGTACGGCGGATGACCCGTTAATTCCACATTTTGACCCTCCAAAAATAGAGTTGTTTCGCGTGACGTATGACATCTGGCATTGTCATGATGAAGAATGATTCTTCGTCGCTGGTTAGTTTTACGAATTTGTTCAAATACTTCCGGTAAGCAAATGGTCGTGTACCACTCTGAATTAACCGTTCTACGGTTTTCTAGTGGCACTGTAGCTACATGGCCATTAATACCGAAGAAGCAGGCCACCATTTGTTTCAATGTACTTTTTGCACGAGTAACTTTCGTAGGGTTCGGCTCATTTTGAAACACCCATACCGTTGATTGTTGCTTCGTTTCGGGATCGTATGCATAGATCCAGGATTCGTCACCTGTATAGATGTTATAAACGGCTTTTGAGTCACCACGGTTATATTTTTTTAACATTTTATTGCACCATTCGACGCGAGCATCTTTTTGCTCTTTTATTAAGTTGTGGGGTATCCAATGCGAACAAATTTTTTTTACAGCCAACTAATTATGTAATATGCTATTAATGCTGGTCATAGAAATACCCAGAGTCGCCTCTATCTCGCGGTACGTAACATGTCGGTCGTCCATTATAAGTTTTCGCACAGCCTCGATATTTTGTTGTACAACGACCGATTTCGGGTGACCTGCCTTAACTTCGTCCGTAAGCATACTACGTCCACGATTGAACTCACTAAACCAGTGATACACAGTAGTTTTAGATGGGGCTTCATCACCAAAAGTTGAAGTTAGTTGATCTATGCACTGTTGTTGCGTTAAACCACGCCGAAAATCATAATAAATCATAGCATGAATATTTTCACGAGTGAGTTCCATTCTTGCTGCGAGATGACATTTAAAACCCGTCAAAAACAAAACACAAGCGTTAATAAGAAAGAAAAAATATACCGGCCAGTACTTAAAAAAGTTCAAATTTTACCATGGAGGTCAAATATGCTATTTAAGAAGATTGTAATCCCGGTTTCCGGATATATAAATAGCAGCCTATGTATGCAATGCCCCTCCCCTAAAAATATTTTTTCAGCAATTTTACTGCAAAACTTAGTAGCGGCATACAAAAGGCACCTCATGACTGACGGACGGACGGACAGACGGACATGACAAAATTATAACTAGTTGAGAAATGGGTTTAAAAAAACTTAATCCTCCCTTTGTCCTCCCTTCCCTTTGTACTTCCCCTTTTTCCTTTAGGAAAATTTAGATGGAATACCGCGATAGATCGATGTTCTCCTTAATTTTCTCATCTCATTAAGCTCATTAATTCAAACAAAAGTTTTTCAGTTTAATAATGTAAAGCTATTTAGATTAGGCGAGTCACGAATCAAAATGTCCGATTGTACACTTACGTCCAAAACAACTTTCAATAGTGATGTTGATGTCTTAATTAGCTGCCATGTACTCGTAACTGTGATAGTTAACTATCGTGTCTCGTAAGACACTGAACACTCGGATAGAGTATGTTGTTTATTGTTTTGAAGTAGGTCACTGAAAATAGATAATCAATAGGATTCATTTACGTCGATACATTTATTTGTGTTTAACCTGATTTCCTTCAGACCAACTAGGGATATAGAAGAAATAGAAAGAAGGATAAAGAAAACCTAGAATAAATTCTGGAGCTTGGCTCAGGCACTGACGAGCAACTTGCCATTGCACTTAAAAAGTAGAATATTTAATTCCTGTATCCTACCTTCCCTTAATTATGGGTGCCAAACTTGGAAATACACAGAAGAGGCGAAACAAAAAATCATAAAATGTCAAAGAGCAATTGAAAGGAAAATTTTAAATGTGAGACTGATCGACAAAATACGACATAGCAAAATAAGAGAAAAAACAAAAGTTCTAGACGCATTACAACATTCACTTAAACTTAAATGGCAGTGGGCGGGCCACATCGCAAGGATGCATAACTCCAGATGGACAAAAAGGTTAACCACATGGATGGGACCAGGAGTCAAACGTAAAGCAGGAAGACCGCGTCCCACTGGGTGGATGATATACAAACAGTTTCAAAAACCTGGCTTACAGAAGCACAAGACCGTGAACGGTGGAAAAAAGTTGGAGGAGGCCTATACCCGAAAGGGGTCCTAACAGTTAATAGATTAGATATACATTAATATAGAATTGTAATTTTTTATTTAAGTGGTACGGAATAAAAAGGCTTTTTATTTTATTATTTTATACTACACTTAAGGACAATATAAACGGCTCAGTTCACATAGAAAATTTTAACAAGGTGGTCAGTTATAAGTCCTGAGTGTAGTTCGAGAAGCCAGCAGAACACTTTAAGCTAATTATAATACTATTCTTATCCGTTAACGGTTTCTGAGAAATGGTTCACTCGTGTAATTGTCACATTAAGGTATCGATGGCGATGTTCATTAGAAATTTACTTGATTGCTGTCCCTCACGCGATGCATGCAGGAAAAGATTATAATACGCCTTTTATAACACGTGTTCGAAGATCTATTACGTCAGAACATTGTATATAATGTGCCAAAACTACAATACTTGAAGGTCGGAGACAGACAGAAGAGTAGTCATCGAATTTAAACATTCGTAAGACAAACTAGCACCTTAAAATTATAAGGGAAGTCTTCGCAGAAAGAGAATAAACAAAGTAGAAGCTCGAAGCAAAGAAGAGTCAGGAGGAGATCTACATAAAAAAATAAAATATAGGTACAGCCGATCAAAGGTCGTACAAAGGTCAAACTCAATATCTAACACACAACAATACACCTATCCCCAAATCCTTCCTGGGGAGACCACGAATCGAGAAGAAATAATGGCTTAATGGCACAACAGAAGAACTAATTTACAAACGCAACAATATTCTCACAGACAAACCTGCCGACAAACCTAAAGCACAATAAGACAGACACATCCGTCAGCGAGGAATGTTTTATGTCCATTGTTGGTGTGGCCGGTAATTATATTCGTATTAAAACTGTATCAAGTATTCGTCGTTTAGTTAAGAAAGGTGCTAAGGTATCATTAATCGGTGAGATATAATCATTGTCTTTAGAGTGTGTTAGGTAATAGTTTAATAGAAGTACTCTGTCACACTTGAACCGCTAAATGGATTTTGATGATATAAATAATGTGAATGATTTTGAACAAAACATATTTAATAAGACAGAAGGGACAATAATATCTTTATCACGTGTAAATATGTCTTAGACAAGTAACCATCTACACTAAAGACATGATTTAGAATGTTTACTAGAAACACACGTTAAAATTACTAGACACTTCACAGACACACGGAGACGATCTCACAACGCAAACAAGAAAGGTTTGTTTGCATGTGTCAAAGAGCAAATAAGAAATTTAGCAGACAATTGTCACATAAGCGATTCTCAATTAAGCGTAAAAGTTTCGAAATACCCTGTAAGAGTTGCGAAGATTGTGTGACGGTTGTCGGAGAAATTTCGCGGTATACGGGGAAAGCGTAAAAACTGCTATAATGAAGTACCTTCCCAACTGTTTAACAAACTGCCTATATAAATATGGTTAACGGTGTGTCTTGCCTTGTAGCTCTACTATTTAGTATTACTTGTGACAGTGAAAGTGAATGGAGGACATGTATATTATCATATAGGTAAATATTTATAATTTTATTACCTACTGTTTTAGTTTTACGTATCTAGTGACACGTGGATTTAAGTAGTATTTGATACTATAGTATAGTATGATAGAAAGCCGTGAAATATAAATTATGGCATGGCAACTACCATACAATATTTGTGTTTCTTTATTTTGAGGTGTGCAATAATAGTAGTTTATGTAACTGTTACGTAATAAGGGTCCTTAAAACATGAGTGTGGTTTTATGAAATGAGCCGCAGGCGAATTTCATAATAAGATCACACGAGTGTTTTAAGGCCTAATTACGTACAGTTGCAAGAACTGCTTTATCTACACTCATATTATTAATTCTAAATGCCGTATTCGGAAACCATAGAATGGCCGCCATTGCACTGCCATGGCCAACTCGATTGTGCCGGCGGTCGCGCGGGCGCGTGTCGGGCTGTCGGCGGTTGCGCGGGAGGGTGCAGGTGTACATTATGTTCTCAAAACTCATATCACATCAATAGTTGAGCATGTGTAAAGTTAAAATTACGTTACTGCCACAGATAAAAAGCTTATCATAGTAAAATCGGTCGTGGTAATGCTAGCCATTGCCTACCGTTTTCGAACACATTTTGAGAACTTACAATATGAGTGTAGATAAAGAGTATTTATGTTTATGTTATGTTATATGTATTTATTTTTATGTTTTCTGTGTAGGTAGTAAGTAACATAAAATTTAGTTTTTTCTTAGGTACGTATTTTAACTGAAGTTATGTTCAAATTCGCAGCCATTAGGTAAGTCTCAGTATCTCAGTTGGTCAGAGCGATGGGCATCCCAACTAGCAAAATGGAACCAGATTTAAATATATATCAGTGGCATAACGAGTGTTACATCTGTGATAGAAACGTGTCTATCACTGGAAATGGCCCCAGTTTTACAGCTATTTGATGACATATCCTGTGTAATTTGGTACCGGTTACTACTATTTAGACACATATCCGCGATATTTTGATGGTGTAGAACTCTATTTGGTGGTATATCAGTGATAATTACACCACTTTATCATCAAATGATGACACAATAGCTACCACGATGCTGCTATTACGCTATTACTTGTTATATTGTTGTTAAAGATTCTGTTATATCACATAGGTACCATAGTGTTTTCGAAACTCAACGTGTCTGTGAAAAAGTGAAGTATTAAAAAAACTATAAGTACAATATTTATAAGTTTATAATTAATGTTCCATTTTTTACTTCACAGTGTTTAGTTGTTGTGCGTTAGCATAAACGGTTAATTTACCTTGCGCTTTTAATGTTATTGATAAACTAATAGCACATGAATAGTGTTTTTTTCATGCCCACGTTGGGAAAGGCTTATTTAATTAAGGAACAATTGTTTAAATTAACTTATTTTTTTCGAGATAGCCATATATATCTAAATAATATACCACCGATATATCACTATTATACACCGCTTGTCACCGCCATTACAAAGTAATATATAAGTGTTATTTGATTCTTATTTACAACATTTATATTCTACATGTCAGTTAAAAACAACAACTATTATGTTACATTTTAGCGCTATATTGGAAAATAAAACATTAATATGTAAATGGTGGCATATAACGCGATGAAAAAGTGTATTTAATAGTGTTATTATATGTACCGGTATTACTGTTATGCTGTTGGGGTTAAACACACACTGATGTCGCTGATATATGACCGATTAGACGAATATCAGCTGTCGTATAAGTTTATATACCACACATTATATACAGCTTCATTGGTGACAGATATACCACGAGTGATACTGCAATGACATAGAAACCAATATAGAGCTACATAACTGTAAAAATGTGCCTGTTATATCTGATATACAACTGATTTGCTCTATATTGCTGTTGAGAACAGTGATTGGAGGTATGTTATATGTGCTATATAAAGCTGTTGTATAAACGTTTATAACATGATTTATAATCACTATATAGCTGTAAAAGTTTATACAGCTAAATAATGATACGGGTTACCGATATACAACAAGCAGTCACCGCGTTGCTGTTATATGACTTTTGTAACAGTCTTTAGTGTTATTAGATTTCCTTATGTCACTACTTTGCTAGTTGGGATATATAGTTGCGAGTCCGAGTCTCGCCTGAGGCAGTGGATTTTTCTCCTTTATTTCTAAACATTGTGGTATCCATAGCAGACGTTCTGCTTAATACAAAATTAATTGAAGTTATGTTGTCTAGAAAATATTAGTCATAAGCTAAAAGATTATACCGCTCCCTATAAATTAAAATAATAAGTTCAAAACTAAAGAGTATAGGTAAGTAATAAGATTAGCAACGTCACGAGTTGTCAAAAACGAACATCGATTCGCGTCACAGGATGGTTTCAATTTTTTACTATTTTGAAGTAGGCTCTTTATGTAGTAAGTAAAGCACTTTATGTAGTAATCGAAGGCAAGAGCGCAGGTGCTATTTAGTAAGATCACGATTCCCGTGTTTCGTATTGAATTGTACCTAGTTTCACTTTTGTGCTAGAAGCTAAAGAAAGCTGTCAACTGGCGCGAGACAATGTCATAGAAACAGTCGTTTCACATTAGTTAAGTAATAATGCAAAACCCCCTTTAAAGATGTTTAAAGGTGACAAATTAATTACATGGTTTAAATACAAAACTATAAAAATAATTACCCATTCAAAAATTCATATAAAGTAAAACCTCAGTTATAACATGACATTAACTACATGACCAATCTAATCATTGAAGTACAAGACTCAAGTAAATTACACGAGGTAAATGTTATCAGAGAGGCCAATTATAGTGTGTTTAAGTTAATACGTCGAAGGTTTGTCATAATAGGTGGTTATTATTGTTAGCATATATACCGACCTACCTTAATACTTGCTATTAACTCTATTTTTTCTTGAAGACCATTCAAACCCATGCGATGTTTAATTAACTCAACGAGGCAGATCGTGTGAAAATTTCAATGCGCCGGATCTTTCGATGCAAACGCTCAATTGCTAACCTAATGGCCCCGACACTCGTTGGGCCAACGTAAGTCGATCTAAAGGACACAGTTAGGTCAGTTAGGCGGCCCCTCTAGTTAGTTTGCTATACTATGCTTATTTCTAGATCCGGACATCTGGCAGCTGAAAAGTGGTGAAAGTCAAAGAATGCAAATAACTTGAAGAAAACAAATCTTACAGTTCTGGGTCCGATGCATTATTATGGGAAATTATGTAATTAATTACATAGATCATATCATAGTCAGCAGTTTCCGTTGGGGGAAAGTACTGCAAATGATGTATAATGCAATTTATAGTTAGCCGCCTACTGTTTTTGTTTCCGCAATAATACACAATGTTTTTTGGTCTAATATTAAAATATAGGGCCTGTCCTCTATGAAAGACACAACTTCGGCTGTACATAGGCTGCTATTTATATATCCGGAAACCGGGATTACAATCTTCTTAAATAGCATATTTGACCTCCATGGTAAAATTTGAACTTTTTTAAGTACTGGCCGGTATATTTTTTCTTTCTTATTAACGCTCGTGTTTTGTTTTTGACGGGTTTTAAATGTCATCTCGCAGCAAGAATGGAACTCACTCGTGAAAATATTCGTGCCAGGATTTATTATGATTTTCGGCGTGGTTTAACGCAACAACAGTGCATAGATCAACTAACTTCAACTTTTGGTGATGTAGCCCCATCTAAAACTACTGTGTATCACTGGTTTAGTGAGTTCAATCGTGGACGTAGTATGCTTACGGACGAAGTTAAGGCAGGTCGCCCGAAATTGGGTCGTTGTACAACAAAATATCGAGGCTGTGCGAAAACTTATAATGGACGACCGACATGTTACGTACTGCGAGATAGAGGCGACTCTGGGTATTTCTATGACCAGCATTAATAGCATATTACATAATTATTTGGCTGTAAAAAAAATTTGTTCGCGTTGGATACCCCACAACTTAACAAAAGAGCAAAAAGATGCTCGCGTCGAATAGTGCAATAAAATGTTAAAAAAATATAACCGTGGTGACTCAAAAGCCGTTTATAACATCTATACAGGTGACGAATCCTGGATCTATGCATACGATCCCGAAACGAAGCAACAATCAACGGTATGGGTGTTTCAAAATGAGCCGAACCCTACGAAAGTTACTCGTGCAAAAAGTACATTGAAACAAATGGTGGCCTGCTTCTTCGGTATTAATGGCCATGTAGCTACAGTGCCACTAGAAAACCGTAGAACGGTTAATTCAGAGTGGTACACGACCATTTGCTTACCGGAAGTATTTGAACAAATTCGTAAAACTAACCAGCGACGAAGAATCATTCTTCATCATGACAATGCCAGCTGTCATACGTCACGCGAAACAACTCTATTTTTGGAGGTTCAAAATGTGGAATTAACGGGTCATCCGCCGTACAGCCCTGACTTGGCACCCAACGATTTTTATTTATTTCCAAATATAAAGAATAAATTACGCGGTCAACGATTTTCGACCGCTGAAGATGCTGTCGACGCATTCAAACAACACGTTATGGAGGTACCTCAGGCGGAGTGGCAGAAGTGCTTTAAAAATTGGTTCACGCGAATGCAAAAGTGCATAGATCATCAAGGGGAATACTTTGAAAAACAATAAAACCATTTTCAGCCGTGTACGTTTGTTTGTTTTTTTGTTTCCGGATATATAAGTAGCAACCCTCGTATATACCTAATTTGGTATTACTTTTTTCCAACTCAAAAATTTTGTTGGTCTGTCACTCTGACATCCACCCATTACAAGCTGCCAGATGCCCAGATCTAGCAATAAGGATGGTAAAGCACTGACGTAGCCAGCTCTTAGTCTGTCTTAACCTGGTCTTCAACAGAAGGATATGATGCCACAGGAAACGACTGATGATGATGATCCATGATGATCCTACTTAAATAACTTTATATAGGTACTTCTGAAGACTAACGACTGAGGAAACAAACATTTTCATGGGCGTAAAGTAAAGCATGAATCCTTAATCCAAAACAAAGCCATATTCTACTTGAATTTATATACGCCTGTGCTTGGTAAGCCGTATTAATAACACCCCAGTTCCATTGTATGCGGATTTTTTAAACGTCCAATCAACCCGATTGCGGGGCACTAAGACATCTGCTTATTTACATGTGAAAAAAACCTTTTATGTAATGTGTTTGTTTTAATGACTTAGAGCCTAGGCTAACACGACAGCTTTTTGTCTCCGGATTATATATGCAGTTAGTTAGCTAACCGCACGCAAGATAATATGCCCTGTTTAACAAAAAGTTATAGCCACAGACTACACAGGCATTACGAATCATTTATAAAGAGCCCCAGACAGAGTTCGTAGTAGGATCGACGCAACTGAAATAAGTGTCGCGGTCCCATACTAAATTTATTCAATAGCGCGTATGCGTGGTGACCATATGAGTTGTCTTAGGCTGCGTTACAAACAGAGATAAGCGAGGATGTGGTTGCGAGGAATATGTTTTTTAAGAACTATCATTTACCTATCCTCGCAAAGCGTAGCTCTAGGATTGGTTCTTAACAAACACATTCCTCGTAACGCATCCTCGCTCATCTCTGGTGAAAACGCAGCCTTATTGGTTCGTCTATTAGTTGAGTTGGTCTGCGGATATATTATCTTGCAAATCGCATAATCAAAACGAGTACTATAAACCGTTAGCAATGCTGAAATTCCTCGTAAAATGGAGTACTGCTGCAATAAAACAACTGTGTAAAGTCTATCGTTCATAGCACCAGACGTTCAGGAGATACTATCGTCTGTCCGTCAAACAAGTAGGTTGAGTTAGGCAACAATATTAATAATTAAAACAAGAGCGGTGAACATAGACTAGATATTTAGTATATGCCGGTGAATGACGTGGGATGGATAACTTAGCTACAGGTACGATCAAAGATACAAGATAGTCTCTGAATGTTAAGATTGAAGTGGCTTCAACGAATCAGGGGGGTTTCACTATTTCTCTCTCCACTGTACCCATTTTTCCCGATACGCTTACCGCACTGCGAGGGCTAATGAGGGAAGGGTTGGCACATAGCTTATCACCTTATGGGTGCGTTTGAGAATATGTGACGTTTTCAAGTCATAGGTACATCATGGTCGGTTGTTAATAGAGTTTATTTCTAGATTATTTTTTATGGCAGTTAACGTCTAAATGACAACCGACAATGATGTGTACTTTTGATTGAAAACGTCACATATTATCATTTCAGCCAGTATTTATGGCATATCTCAAACTTGCATGGATATATGAAGCACGTTGAAAACCCTATTTTATTTTTTTAAGAGCGCATGACAGCTAACGTTTTAATCTCTGTAGCTAAATGTCAAATTGAGGAAGGACAATTGGACGTAGTTTAGCGAAAAGGATCCATCCTCAAAAAATTGTCATTGAAATGAATGGCTTACGGTATTGACATAAAGAATACATTTTATTGGCAGTTTTTTGTGGACTGGATCCTTTTCCCTAAACTACGTCCAATTCTTCTGTACTTGTACTATTACTTATTCTTCAAACAAATAGTGATTTTCCTCGACTTTATATAGATAAGCAATTATGGGTACAAACAAAAATAAATAGAAACTTTAAAAGTTTTTAATTCCCATACAGTAACAAATATCTGATTTTCACCATCTAGGAAACTTCGCAGTTTTAGTATTTTCCTTCGACACACACACATCAATTGAAATTAATAATCAAGGGTCTTCTCTTGAGACGCAATTAGGCGTAACACACTCTGAGATTCAATTAACCGTAACACAAACAAGAACTTAAGGCCATTGGCACTACACCGTGTGTCATCGGAATTGCATTTTGTTTATATTTGCATGTAGATGGAATGTTTGACAGCTGCCAGCGCCATATTTAACGTTAATCACTTCGTCTTCGTCGACATACACGTGCGTGGTGCAACCCGCCCTAAATGGAAAAGGATAATTAACCAGTCATTTAAATATACTCTACTCATGATCGAATTGGTATTAAGACTATTAATAATAAATAGCAAGGCGGTGGCAAACGAATTCCAAACACACCACTGGTGAGGTGACTTTAACCAGGTCGTCGGTTCATCTTGGGGATAAACCCACGCTGCATGGGTTACTAGATTTATATAAATGCACTTTGATTTTATTACCGTCATTAATTGACAATATATTTTTAAAATTCGACTGATTACCCACAGCTGTGTAATAAAAACGATCTGCCAATTAGCATAACATTAATTAATTTCATGCTTCAATGGTTTGGTATGTTTTTTGATAACGCAAATGACTCTATTAAAAACCGGCCAAGAGCGTGTCGGGCCACGCTTAGTGTAGGGTTCCGTAGTTTTCCGTCCGTCACAGTAAGTATCCCCACTTAAGAGTTAAAATAACACCGCCATGTAGGATATGATATGAGCGTTCCACGTACAGCGACATCTATCGGCAAATTAAGTAAACTATTGCGCGCGAGCTTAAAGTAAAGAAGATGATTTTTATGGGATAATTCTTTATTGCGTGAACCGATTTTCACCGCTTTTATTTTATTTGAAAGCACGTCATTTCATTGTGATTTTGTAGAAATTACAGGTACAATAAACACCTGCTTATACCGTTAAATTACAAACTTAGTTCAGGAATTATTTTGTATTTTTTTTTTCAAAAACTATTCAACCTATCAAGTTCAAAATAATTTTCCTAGAAAAATCTCTAAAGTTATTTTTTACATATTTTTAAAACTTATGGTTCAACAGTTAGAGGGGGGGACACATTTTTTTTTACTTCTGGAGCGATTATTTCCGAAAATATTTACATTATCAAAAAATGATTTTAGTAAACCCCTATTCATTTTTAAATACCTATCCAACAGTATATCACGCGTTAGGGTTGAAATGAAAAAAAAAACACTCCCCAATTTACGTATAGGGGAGGTACCATAATAAAACATTTTTTTCCACTTTTTATTTTACCACTTTGTCGGCGTCATTGATATACATATTAGTACCAAATTTCAACTTTCTAGTGCTAACGGTCACTGAGATTATCCGCGGACGGACGGACGGACGGGCAGACATGGCGAAACTATAAGGGTTCCTAGTTGACTACGGAACCCTAAAAAAGGTTGACAAAAACAAATTAAGTAGTTTTATAGTATCTTATCGTGATGGTTTTGAGCCTCTTTAGGTTTTTGTGAGTATTGAATTTATGTGAGAAAATCAGATTGTGCGAGATTAATACTTTGTTTTGGATGTTAGTTAATTAACAATAATTGGTGTTTATTGTTGAAGTTTATGTGAAAACACAATTACTTCTTTCAGCGTTAGTTTAGGACCCTTACCTTAGATGATTGCCCAAATGTGCCTTAGCATTTACAAAGCATACACGGGAAAATTCGACCGGTGCCGCTGTGACCCGGGTGGCCCTCGTGGTTAGGGCGACTGCCGCGAAGACGCTGGTTCGAACCCAGCCCTAGCCACCGGAAGCCTAGGTCAGTTTTTGCTTTTTATATGACATCTACATAAGATTATTTTTCTTGATCTTTCAGATATGTATAGTATGGTTGGCCGGTACTGTGATCAGTTAAATATACAGTCACGGATACGTAACTCACCAAACAGTTAATTAAAAAGAGATTAAAATATTCGAGAGACAGTTAAACTATGGATAATTCTACAAACAAACCGTAAAGAACATTTCCACAGAAACGATTAAAACAGTTAAAACAATGCGGAAGAACCCAAGAAAGTTTTCCCACGATTATTGCGTAAAAATTCGGTGTACAAATTAAAATAAGTAAGCGACAATAGTTGTAGTATTGTTTACATAATACACAATACAAACAGTAATATTGCGCAATTTTCTTGCGCAACTTTAAACTGGTTGATTAGGTAAACAAACCATTGAAGTAAAAATTACGATGTAGACACATGTTTATTTAAAAATTAACTATTCTTGTCGTGCAACACAGTAAGATGCATTTGATGAAATGGACACTACATTAATCGTATGATCACAATAGATTCAATTCTGGGAAATTTTGACTTGAAACAGCATATTTGACCAAAACACAAACCTATGTTACCGGACAGACAATGTCAGTAGGTAGATATAAATAAATAAATAAATATTATAGGACAATCTTACACAAATCGACCTAGGCCCACAGTAAGCTCAATAAGGCTTGTGTTATGGGTACTAGAAGACGATATATATAATAGATAAATATGGATAAATACTTAAATACATAGAAAACATCCATAACTCAGGAACAAATATCTGTGATAACCACACAAATAAATGCCCTGACCAGGATTCGAACCCGGGACCTCCTGCTTCGTAGGCAGGGCAACTACCGACTGGGCTAGGAGGCCGTTAAACAATTAAATATTAGATATTAAACACAAAAGCTTCAACTTATTCCGTAATAAATAAGGTAAGTAAAATAATGTAAACCAGAGCATTTGCATAGCTACAATAACATGAGCAAGACATCACTTTATCAAGAACTGGAATAACTTGAGTTGCAAAATTCGCATAAGATCTGTAGGCGACGGTTTCAGATTACTCTCAAAAAGGATTTGCTGCAAATATAAAATTATCAGTATGCTTGTCACTAGATAAAAATAAAGATTGAAGAATGATTTTTTTTCTTTTTTTTGAACCTGACTTGGGCTTTATGCTTCTGGAGCGCTAAAGCGGGCGGGCTGTTTGGTGGGATGGTTACCGGGAGAAAATCCAGGACCCTTCCGCGACCAGACGTGACGTGGTTGCTACGCTGGAATGCTCTTGCCGAGCTTGCGCTTCCAGCGAGATCGGTTGAAGCGAGTTCAACCTGATCTGGGTGAGTGGGGGGGGGGGGATCGAGCTAATGGGAGTTTTGTCGCTGGTTCGCTACTCCTAGCCTAGCTGAGAAGACTCCAGCAAGAAACTCAGCTAGGCCCGACGACTGTCGGGGTGACATTGAAGAATGAACCGAACTCGTCATACTTTATATAGCTTGGCAGTTGTTTTATAAAAGAAGATACGTAAACAATAGCTTTCTCAGAGAGACGGTTAAAATTTTAAGATGCTTTTGTTTGTCACAAAACACATGTTATGACAGAAATTCTCAAATATGCCAACTACTAGGTGATCTGTCATATCACTACATAGTATAAAACAAAGTCGCTTTCCGCTGTTTGTCCCTATGTATGCTTAGATCTTCAAAACTAAGCAACGGATTTTGATGATGCGTTTTTTTTAATAGATAGAGTTATTCAAGGAAGGTTTATATGTATAATACATGCATAATATAGTAGAGAAACACTGATGATTTTAGAGGTTTCTTAAGTGATGTCGTAAATAAACCCATTTTTTGCTCGTACATTGCAAACGCTGGCCGAGTCCTAAGAGATAGATCAAAATAATGTACTACAGTTATTGTACACCTTAAAAAGGTCTACAAAAAAGTCCGCGATGGTATATGTCTATCTCTTAGGGATAACCCACAATAACCATTTTTAACCCGTGCGAAGCCGAGGCGGGTCGCTAGTAGTTTATAATTAAATAAGTAATATTTATAACATCGACATGTTAATATCTTGCTATTTTGCAAACAATAAAAACTTTCCGTTTTAATGACAAAATATATGGGCAGCATCATCTTTAGAGTTGAAAACCTATCATCGGTGGTGGTATCAATCTATTCCGAAAACCACAAACGTTTTGGAATTAAATGGGGGCAATCGATTGAATGCACAATCACAGAAACTAATAAACAAACAAACATCCTCTCACCATAAATGCTTATACCGTCTCCATTACATGGAAGGAGAAAAGATCCTCATTTTTCATGTAAATGAATAAGAAACTAGTTCCCATGCCGCTATACAACTAGTTCCAAGTAATGCGCCCTGGGCGGACGACGCGCGACCTTGCAAGGTCACGCGCAGCCAGGCGTTGCGCTCGCGCTGCAGTATGCTAATCTTCTTTAAATACCATCGCGAAACCCGTTGCACGGCTAAATAATGTATAGTGTCTATTTAAAGGCTTGCCATACGTGCATTTGCAATTATATGTTTGCATGAGTTTTTAATCTTGCTAATCGATTTACGTTCCAGAATTTGTAGGATAAGACGATGACATTTCAGAAGAGATTTTGCCTAAATTGTCTTTACTGTCCTAAATCTCTAATATCGATGCAGGCTAAATAACGTTGATGTCGTCGGATTCCGAAATAAAAAAACTATTAGGCCCCAGTATTTATATCTTTCACAACAAAGTTATTAGCTTACTAATAGTAATCGTGCATGAAATTAGTATGCAATTTAATTTATTTTTTAAACAAAAGAGGTTATAGAGTAGAAGATAAGGTGGAGTAAGAACACTCCTATAAACTTAACAACTACCTACAGAAATTGTTACAATCACTCGTGTAGAGTAGAAAAGCTTGTATTCAATTTGAAACTACCTTGTAACAATCACTTATGCAAAGTTAAATAGCTATTCAATTTGACGTTATTTTTTATCAATAACTAAAATGATGTAGAGTATCAGCGAGGACGCTCTAAAATATCTAACCACACTCTAGTGATGATTATTTAAAGGTAAATGGTAGTTGGCTTAGAATAAAGAATACTTATTTCATTTTATTTCAAAATTGCTACCGGGGGCCGTGTCACGAAACAATACCGGGTGTTTCCTGTAATAGGGGCAATGATTAAAAAGTAGATTTCTACTCCTCAAACCAGACAACGTTTGTTCAGCTACTTTTAAAAGGTTCTAAATGGTTCGATTTTAGTACCCTTTAAAGTTTATTCCAACACGCAATGTATTCCGAAATTGATTATTTATGTCTGTAGGGTGCCAGCCAAGACTGACCAGCAATTCAATTAGAATTAGACGGATTGTAACGTATTTTATTGTTTGAGGAGTATAATCTATGTTTAAATTTATTGCTCCTAATTCCTATTACAGGAAACACCTGGTGTAAGTAAATTGCATTTCTAACTTCCATTAGTAACGCAGTCTCTTTTACTGTTTTCAGTTATTTGAAAAAGACTTTAACAACTTAGATAAATCTGGTTCGGATGTGGTATTTGAGTTTCTTAAAGACTGCTCCTAAAAAGAATCGTCTTTGCCGTCTCTTCATTCATTCTAAACAACAAAACTTAACAGTTTGTCGATGCAATTGCCACTGTCTACAAAAGTGACTAAAAGGTCGACAAACTTTTCCTATAGTGATTCGGATAGGAGGTACAAGCACGTACTGCGCATGCCCTTAGAGTATCGTCAACGGCGCCTAGCCGTTTCAAATTCAAAGATTGCATATACATGAGAAAATTTGTCAAGTTCCGCCGTGACCGGGTGGTCTAGTGGTCAAGACGTCAGCCGCGAAAGCTGAAGACGCCAGTTCAAATCTGGCCTCGGACACCGGAGGGCTTCGTCACTTTTTCTGAAGTATATGACATCTATTTTTAAACTTTTCCTAGTCCCATGATCACTTTATAGATTAGTATCACTTCGTAAATATGCAATTTTAACATGACAGAGCCATTTTCGACAATTCCCGGCACCTTTCGCAATGCACCTGCCTGGTTACACCTACACCGCTCAATGCACTTCTGCACCAACAGGTTGCGATTGCCAAACCGATCATTGTGAGAACAGCTTTATCCATTGTGCATAAACACATTCAATTCATGCATCAAATAAATGCTACTCTATTGTTTGGTTTATGCGAATGTTGATTTCTATTTAGTGTTCGTTAAGTTCACCGTGTGGATATAATAAACTATTGATTGCGAATTGAGTAGAGTTCCGTGCTGCCCTTGGGTATTACTGTATTTTTATATTTTATTTGTTTTATTTATTTAGAAAACATAAACGTATTTTGTTTATTTTATTTTACATCCTTCAGCACAATTAATATAAGCTACATACTTATTTGCTACAACAGCATATCGGATAGCACATTACGAACATGTGGGTCAACTGTGCCGCCAAAAAATCGAAGAGATCCTCTACAGATTTAGAGGGACTAAAATTAATATGTGTAACTTGTTTAAGTGCCCGAACCTGATGATTTAACTATATATATGAAGAAGGTACTACTTTTTTCGGACTCCTGAACTTAAAGACAATTATTTTATTATTAATCTTTTTTTATTTCAGAAGGACACATTACATAGGTGTTACTTATCAGTTGCACTGCCAAACTGTAAAACAGTTTGATGGCAGGTGATTCGCTCTTGGTTTACAGTTGTGTTTTTACTGATCTAAACTAAACTAAATTCATGCATTATCTTATTTTTACTTACTAGTAACAAAATTGACTAAGCATGCAACTAATGCACGCAATTTAAGGATATATAAGATAAATTTAATTTAATTGCTCAAGTCATAAAAACATAGATATTAAAAATTGCATAAATATGTTAACGTGCTGTTTTTAGTACCTATTACGATAATTAACGTTGTTTTGAATAACTACATAGATATGCAGAAATATCTTAAACCTTTATAATAAGAAAACATAGAAATAATATTTCTTGCTTTTATATCAAGCCTTTGTATTTTGTCAAAATTGGCCTTGTTACGAATACGTAACTATAATTAATTACTCAAACAGATACGATATATAGGAAACCACTATACATACAAAAAAAACTTGGCATATAAAGCAACACATAGAAAAGTCGTGAACAAACATTCCCCAAACCAGCAATATAATAGATCTGGTTAGAACAAAGCCGAGCGAGTTCATGAGGAAGTATTGAGACACGCCTAGCGGACAAGCGGTCTGAAATGTAAGAGGTATTAGCAATACTGGACACGGCCGGTGCTCTGGTAAAATGTTTAGTTCAATATGTATGGAAAGGTTAAGCCTCATGTTTTAATATCCACGAATATTAAGAGAGTATAGGTTGATTCATAAACGCGGTACCAGCTCGTGTGAATTTCTCTTTATACTTTGATATTTGAGTTATTCGAATATTCGGGTGTTTTGGACAAAAAGAAATCAGTTTTGTGGGTCGGATTGGATCTGTAGTGGGCAATTTGACCTTTGCCGAACATTCTGAAGTTTTTGACCATTGTTTTGGTGCTATAGGAGATAAGAAATCTAAAGGTACTTGCATACAGTATAGTTATCTGAATATTTAGTACGAGAACTAGGCTTAACAAGCCGTGGCCTACGCCGCTTCTTCATTTCGTATTGGGTTTGCGTAGGGTGGTTGCGTTACTGCCTTTAGACAAACAAAGAAAAGACATGCAACATTAATGTTTGGACAAATACCAATAAAAAAAACCAAATTAATTGGAGCCATTATGTCAATACATATTTGTATGAGAACGAACAAATGTATTTCCCTCCAGTGTTGCACGACAATCAATGTGCCAAGATTTCAACAGTTCGCAAGCGAATTAATAAACTAGCTGACACCTCTGTGGTTTAGGTAGGTATCTGTTTTTACGATCACGGATTTGCATCAGGATATTATTTATCTGTACCTATTCTAATCAATTACTGTTTCCCAATGAAATACTAAAACCGCAAGCAACGTGCGCTTCTTCCAGTAGAAATACTCCAACAAAGTTAGATACCACACATTTATTGTGTAAGACGGATTAGAGGGGTGAAAAGGACGTAAGATCAATTATAAGTGCTGGAGAAGACTGTTAAGGATTCCATGGACGACCAGAAGAACAAATAGATCCATATTGGTGGAACACGGCATCTCAAAACGACTTGCGGATATCTGTCACAAGAGGACTCTTATGTTTCTTCAGACATATTATGCGGTCACTTAAACACGGTCTGGAGAAACCAATTATCCTTGGAAACATGGAATTCGAGCATAGCATGGCATTCGAGGTCCCATTCCATTTCGGTGGAGCGAAGCAATTAAAAGGGCTACTAATGGAAGCCTCTCCAAGGCAGTAACATTGGCAAAAAAAATTACTGCGTGGAGGACAAGAGCATATTGTCTCGATCTTCAGTCATGAGGGAACTACAAGGAAGAACTATCTTTAAAAATATTAAAAAAAATAGGGGCGGGGGTGGCCAGCCGCATATTATTTTGTATAGGAGAGGTCAAAAAGTAGTAGGTACTTGACGCACGTAATAAATGAATAGTGCCTTACGGTGAAGAGCAATGATTCAATAGATGTAGGATGTACGTTATGATAATATATGATCAAATAAGGATATATCTGATCATTAATAAAAGTTTCCTTAGCTACGGCGCCCACAAGACCTTTGGCCGCTTTCCTAGCCTTGGTGCCTACAAGCCAAGATAATGATTCATAGAACGTAAAGATAAATGAGTAACAAGATAAACTAGGCGGCAATAGGTAATAGAGTTTACTTAAAGTGAATGTTTGTGTTTGAATTGCTAGTGACAAATGGAGGCTATGTTTAGATTACAAACAAAATGTAGAACTTGTACACATGAACGTATGTGTAATAACTAAGCCCAACACACTACGTTTAAAGAACATGCTTGCAGACGGTCTCATTAGACTACATGTAGATAAGTAAGATATATGTAGGCCTGCCTGCAAATATGTATAATTTCAAAGTGGTGTTTTGTGATTGTATGTAGGTTTAATGATTTGTTGACATTGAACTCCCATCATTTTGTCGATAAAAGACAAAGGGCTTAGCTTGGTGGATTTAAAAGATTGGTTTCCATTTGAATTAGTAAGTATATGAATATGACATAGGCTATAATAACTTTGTATTAAATTGTTCAGTTATTATATTCTTACCCTTAACTTAACATGTTTGCGAAGAATGACCCCTTAAAATAATAACTAACTAAAATAAAAACAACCTAATTCGTGCCAAACGTAGCCTAATATCTAAATATAAAACTGTCATACAATGTCAGGCGGAGTCGTGTCAAACCGCGGTCCCACATGCAAAGGCTACACCGGCCACGAGCCCGCAAGGTCGGTAAGAATTGTCTTTCAAATACCATGGGCCCATGACCAACGATCAGCGTTAAGTGTATCATGGCACAGCGAGATTTACGGACAGAGTAAACTTATACTCTAAAAAGCAATGAAAACAGATCAGTTTGTGAGGAAACTTATATGCAAAGTGAGTAGTATTCGTTGATCTTGAGTGTAGACCGCTAGTAACTTGCCATTACAGGGGGCGAGGCGATAAACTAGTTAAAGTTATCTTGAATGCTGTTATTTTGCTATAAACGTTAAGCGTATTTACGGATAAAAGTTGCTCCGCTGTATTCACTGTAAGTCCGACACGAGTTAAAATTATTGCAAACACTTCACATTGCAATTTTAATAAAGTACACAATAATTACTATCTGTATATCCTTCGACAATACAAAAGAATTAAGTTCAACTTTCAAGAACGTTTCGAAGAGGTTAAAAACTTGTATAAACTCTAAATGACCTTCATAAAACCCAACACCCATTCAACGGATATTGCGTCCGATAGAAAACTTCACAATTTTACGATGCAGCTTACTGAGGTCGAAAAGGCTATATCAATAAATCAAAAGTATAATTACGGTCCAAAATAAAATACCGTAAAACGGTGAACTTGCTCGCGCATGTCACGATTTCTAACGCTGTTTGTGGGCCAACGAAAGTCGTTGCCTTCGCGAATGCATAAATATGTCACGCATGCGTAATTTTGACCCATATACAAAATGAAACAGTTCAATTTAGCCGTTTCAAAGGTGAATTCAGAGACTTATGGAAACTAAAATGTTTATGATAATATATCATCTATCGGGAATATCAGCCATTTCTCTCATGAGTCTTTAGAAATACACAAAGTTAAACACAAAGACAAAGACTCATACATTGAAAACTAACAACAGCTTCCAAATACAGATCTATACACATTCAATAATGGCAGTCTAAAGCCGCTTGCAAAATCACCACTGAATATAGAGAAGATCAAGATCAGAGTACGGTGTGGCATCGGCATTGCGATCGCCATATTGAGAGAAGGCTGACCGGCGCTGGCGCATCCGAAACGGTCAAGTTCACGGCGCGCGCGAAGGTGCGCATCGGTTGCGTAGTGTCGTTACGATGATACGATCTAATGCTAAAGGTCTGAGGAACCGGCTATTTGTTACGTAATTTAAATCTGAGCCTTTTTGGGCAACAAATTAAGCGTGATTCGATAAAAATGCTCGTATAATGATGAGATACTACGATTTTTATTGTGTGCCCGAAACGGAAAAATGTCTTTATCGCTTATCTATTAGTAAAGACAGCCAATGTTAGTAGGCTAGGTATCTAAGATTTCAAGTCAATGAAACTGTACATTTTTCTAATATACTAAAGAAGAAAGACTTCTCCTGACGTGTTCTTAGAAGGTTTTTGCAAAATAACACTTTCTCAATACACAACAACTCTTTCTTAACCGTCGTAGGTTATGCTAAACACCGTAGATGGTGGAATTCATTCTGCTAATTGTTGCTTTACAAGAGCACTTATTTGGTTCCCACACTGACAATGGGGAAGAAGAAGCAAACAAATCAAAGCAACGAAGATTCAAATGCAAATTAGTTTTGTTTAGTGTTGACTAAAAACAAAGTTAAAAAGTGATGAAATGGGTTGTCATTGAGAAAGATATGAAATCGACTACATAATAATTTTAAACAACAAAGAACCGACTTTACTTAGCCTCCACCTTTCCAAAAGCAAATGCTCCAGCTACTATAAAAAATACTCAAATCACTCTAATAGTTGAAGAATTCCCTCGATTTCTCCGAGATCCCATCATCAGATCCTGACCTAGTTACAATGGGACCAACTGTGAAGTATACTCTTTCAAACAAAAAAAAAGAATTTTCCGAATCGGTCCAGCAGTCTTCGAATAATCGGTAAACATACATTAAAAAAAAAAAAATAACAAAAACAAAGATCCCGACGAAATGAGAACCTCCTCCTTCTAAATCTTGAAGTCGGATGAAAACAAATAAACTTAAGAAAAATTTTGAAGAATTGTAAAGCATACTAGCTAAACTAAATACTATAGATAACAGTACGTTATATTCTTGCAAAATAGAGCAAGCGGCAGTAAACCAAAGGTCAATAGTTATATTATAGGATAACAATTGGTGCAAATTGATCTGTTAGCGCGTGAACAAAGTTAAAAGTATGATTAAATTAAAAATACATTAGTTAAATCATTCACGGTCGGAGATTGTGATCTCGCACTAACCATTTGTGTAATGTATGATCTAATAGACTTACATAGTGACATTCGAGGTCATTGTCGTATGTTATAAGTCGTTTGACTTGATTTGAAGCAGAACAATAGAACAGCAGGATTCGATCTTTGAGCTTATAATGGCGTTACTGTTGCGAATTCTTCCGGGCCTATTTTTGTTCAGAAGATTGATCGAGGTTACAGTGGCATTTTATAGAAAAATAATTTATAAGTACATGAGAAAATAAATAGTTTGGTAACTGCTACTAAGTAGACACCAAAAGAACAATAGGTATAGATTCTTAGTCTGAGCTTAAAAAAGATAAATAAGTGAACTTAGACTTGGACAAAAGTTCATGGTTAAAAACCTTGCGTCCGCATGTTTACCTACGTTCTTTCATACTTTACCTCTAATGGTCTTAATCATTTAAAATAAATATGTTCTAGGTAACCAGTTTTCAAAGGAAATTTACAGCATAAACATTTAAGATTGGATGATAACAACGACCAATAAAACATGTGGTGGCTTGAATGAAATCAACATTTTTCAACGTAATGTTTTCTTAACTCCTTTAAGGAAAACAATAAACGAGTAATATTTAAAAGGCTAACATGCTACATCGTATCGAATCGTAAATTGTAATCTGACGATTAAGCCCTACGCTTATATCGAACGTTTGAGTACCTTGATTTTAATTTTTTTTTTTTTTTTTTTTTATACTACGACGGTGGCAAACAAGCATACGGCCTGCCTGATGGTAATTATAACACTTCAACAAAAGGTATCTACTACAACAAAGAGCATTATCATATCAAATGTGAGTTATTAAGGAATTTAATGGTATTCAGTAACGCACTTAACTCTAGATCACACGGATAATAAAGACATGTGTTTTTTCTATAGCTGTTACAAGGTTAAAGAAGACAAAATTGTTTGTGGTTACTTTAAAATTTGTCACCGACACTACAACTTTGCAAGGGAGTAAATTCTTTCATTGCCATTGCCAAAAGCCATTGATTTCCTAAACAACTCAAAGTTCAAGTCATGAACTAGGTGCCGTCCTCAATATCTCGCCTCGGGCCGTGCCCAGCCGGTCACGACGGGTCAATGGATGCAGCCAGCGGACCGCGAATGTGGAAGTCTCGAACTTGACCCCACACCATACAGAACAACCTCACGGAACTACATAATACACGTAATCTAATAGTCCGTTAGTAGACTTTGATCAGTAAAGCAGTAGCATCATTAATAACGTGGTAATTAAGAAACAACATTTAGGAAGCCGGCGATTATAATTAAAATGATCGGCTATACTACAGCGTGTATTTTTGATATAACTGCATACGCTAAGGATTGTTAGTATAGACCCTAATACAAACTTGCATAATATTAAATATCTTTGTCATTGTATTAAATATCTCAGCACGCAATGTATCGCTACCTACATAATTACTTTGCCTTTAAAACGCCACAATTGATTATGTGTCAAATTAGTGTATACGCAATACATTGCTGCTCAATATTTTTTTTTAATTAATTACTCTGTGTTAATTAACAGTTAACTAAATATTTATTGCGATATCGATTTATAACTTCAGAACCTGTGTCTTGTTTCCTTTTGCGGTTATAACAAAGATACATGCGGCATGGTAAACGAAATCTTATGACATAACAGTAGGTATTCAAAAATTTAAAAAAAAAATTGCGAATCATGTAAACAATTCAGTATCGATTGGTTTTCCCAAGTATGGAAAAAAACATGCCGACGAACGGACTTTGCCAGACATACATGTTGGCCATTTTCAAGTTCATTATTTGATATAGAGCGGAGTTTGCAAAATAGTTGCTTCAATAAAGCAACAAATCACAATCGGATACTAATGAACTATGTTATTTGGGAAGCAATGATTGTTATGGTAGCATAAACTTTATATTGCCTCAATTAGTGCCCGTTCCTATAAGTGGAGTCAATAAATTAAGATGACGTGATAATATTGAAATACCAAAAACGCTTGCTAAATCTGCAGGTTTCTATCTTTGGCAATTGTTATTGATTTAAAGCCGGTAAATAGAGAATTGAAGCTTCTCTGTCATTTAAAGTTTCACTTCACGATTTATGGTCGGCCGATATTTCCCCTTCCATCGAATGTTTAATAAAAGTGTCTGTATGCGAAATTAAATTGTTAAAGCCCAAATGTGTCAGTGGATCAGGTTTCCCTTTAAATTAGTTTGCACAACAGGAAAATAAGTATACTTCAGTAAATCCCGATGCTCTATTATAATCCAGCGCAGTAGCGAAATGTAGAACGATGTAGATTACACGGACTACTGTAATAGTAAGTATAAGTGATAGTATTCGTAACGCAACAAACCGAGAAAATGTGCAGGTATCGGCCGCGTGCAGTGATTAGGTGTTGAAATGTGGACGGAAATGTAAAGCACCTGCTGGAGCTAGGAAAACAGACCGACATGTAAATTGCAAGTGTAGTAGTAAATTGAAATAAATATATATATTGGTTGCAGACTTGATCATTCTTTATGAACCTAATGAGATTAAGAACGTCAGCTACAGCAATCTTCGACTTCATTTATACAATTTGCTCATAAATATAAGAAAACAGCCATCACCAAAGAATTTGCAAAATTTAATGATTAATCAAATTGGCAACGGTGTTTAAAACACTTATTCTAATATTAAGGGTATAAAATGTGTTATGGCTTACTTGTAATCGCTTGCTCTATCTTTCCCTTCACAAGTTAACGATCAAGCGCAAAGGTTTATGATTTAGCATTTGATTGCGAATAATGCTCAAAACGTGTGAAACATATTCTCGAGGGTATTTGCAACATCCGGTATTAAACTAAACTATAATGACTTTATCGTTCAAGAAAGGGTATCTATGTTAATTAAACTTAGGCAGTTAACAGTAATTGTGTAGAAAGTACAGACTTTATTACAAGGTCTAAGACATTTTAATAAGTGAAACCTGACATATTTGGCACAACTGTCGCGTTGGTAACTGAGATGGATGTTCTTCGCCGATATTAACTCTAAGTGGCCGTAAGTTATGATATCCCGACACTTTACTATAAATTCTCGATTGATGATAAAGCGGTGCGAGTTAGGAATTGTAGGCTATTATGGTGATTTATTGAATTGTCTGAGTAGTAGTGAAATTAGCTAAAGAACCGCGCTCTCAGTGAAACGATCCTTGGCCTAACCCACAACCCACTATGATTCAAAGAGTTTACGGATAGGTTTTAGAACGACGACGCATTTCGCAGCTCTACAATCACCGTACATTTGTATTGTATTATTCTACATCCATGATAAAATCTAGCGTTTTAACAGGTGACTTTAACAGATTATCTAGCATATCATATCTGCCTGCGCCACTATCGTAAAATGCGTGACATAAGCTACCCTTACGTATTTAACGAGTCCTGTGCCGAGGATGCGAATGACGCTCGTACCACATAAACTTGGTTAATCCCCCTGAACTAAATAAATTGCATCAGGATTTTTTTTGACGGAACACGAGGAATACGAAGACCTTTATTCTCCAGAATGTTTTAGGTCCTGATTAACAATAAATCCATACTAAAGTAATACTGCATATATAAAACACTCGTAGTAGTGGTACAAATTTCCACCGGCGTCTTGGAGCTTTTCACGAATCCGCTTGTGGGAAGCCTCGGGAAAGTGGAAAGTGGTCGGGTTATCATCTGATTGTCAGTGTCGAGGCCGCTCATTGTTGCTGCTCGCTTCCCGTGAGAATCTTGATGCGTAGATGTCAGGTGGAATGGAAGATGCAGAGGTAATAATGTTTAATCATATAGAAAGATGATGTACGAGTTTGAAGTCATTAGTGGATAAGATAAAAGACGCGACACGATGTACCGACCAACCTAATCGTAGGTCACAAAGGTGATTACTGATTACTAATTAATATAATAAATACTCCATTACGTCTGTGGTAAGGTATGCTTGGATGTTTAGGTACAAGCATGTTGATCAATTGTAGGATCAAACTAACATGTCTCCTCGCGTTTTTTGTCGGTTTTAAAACTTTGCTGTTACTTTGGTATTTAGCCGCACACCCTTAGTAAAGTTCAAAGGTCAAAATTAAATAATTTACTTACTCGTAACCAAAGAGACAACGCTGACAAAAAGCTCTCTAAAATTGAATTTCCGTTACTCCATCTCTATCGCACTTGCCAATTCGAGCGAAAGAGACGCATGAAACGAAATTTCGAGTTTCGAGGTTCACAGGAGACCCACTGATTCTAATCTGGAATTGCGTCACACCAAGGTTGTTATCTGATCCCAATCTTAATGAAATTCGGCGGCAATGCCATCTGTTAACATCACAATACTTGGCGTGACGTCAGTTTAATTCAAATGTAGGGGCGGAGCAAACACGGATATTCACTTTAAACAATTTATTAATATAACAAGCCGAAATATGTAGTTACAGGTTACAGGGGTGCTTTATACAGAATTTTTTTTTTATATCATTCTGGTGCTCATACGGCCACCCACAGGAATGTTTCTAGGCTAGGCTGATACATCTAAAATGCAGATGTAGCTTAACTACTAAAAAGCTGTGTTTTAACTCTCAAAATAAATACGACTGCTATTTAGCCATTTAAGACACCTACAATAAAAAGGAATGAAAATGAGAAACATAATATTATAGACAATTTAGTAACTCGGTAGCAAATAACAACGTCGATCGATTAAGAATATGTATCACAGTGGAGGTCAAATATATTGTTATTCTAATACCTATAATAGAGTATCATATAACACCCGAAATCTGCAGAATGATATTAATGTATTAGCTAAGAATTTATGTGATGGTCTAAATAAATATCATATTATACCATAAAGTCTGACAATTATGTCCTATTCTTGAAGAAAAAAATAGTTTTTTAGAACTAATTTATGTTACACGTGTTACAAACTAGATTTAGCGATATATGCAAAGGAGTTATAGAATCTTTAAACATTAGTATTACTTAAAATTGAATAATTTAGGACTTATCGACTTAAAGTCCTCAGTAAAAACAAATTTTAATCGCTTTGCACTCAGTATAATGTAAATTTTACATACTTATTAGACAAATATTAATTGTTTTTGTTGACTTAGATTTAGTTAATATTATGTGAAGCTTGAAATATTTTTTGAAACTATTATCCATCATTATCATCAATCGTTCCCTCGACGCTTAGGATCGTGACATCACGTTGTGTTCTTTTATAGATCTGGTGGCTCCATAGGAAGACATCCGTCGTCAAATGGTCTTCGTGCAGTTTTAATTTCGCGGTTGCAATAATTTGGACACACCGTCTAGCAGGGGTAGGGCTTTTAGGTCTTGTGCCCTAAGTTTGCCTGGCTGTGATGGGAGCGGTGAGAGGTGTCTGAACAAAGATAGTTTTCCTGTTGAACGCTAGTAATACAGGACACATAATTCAGCTTGTGATAAATAAAGCTCCTTCTAGCATCATCTTTATGCTCCGGCAAATGGGCATTTCTCCTCCCACTGCGTATTTACACATGCAACGATTAGTAGTACGGAAAAAAGCCAGTTTTCCTACTGAACACAATACGTACATCGAAAGTGAAGTATTCCCTCACTTTATCTGGTTTCTAATTAGACTAATCAGATTCCTTTCATCTTGTTAAGGTTAACAATAGAGGAGATTGCTACGGGACGAGGACTTTTTAAGTGTTCCGTACATAAAAGCTAAAAATAGTGCCTTAAATCTATATCGGATCACCTCGGTGTCTGTTTGTCCGTCAGTCAGTGGTGTTTACATGGTGGTACCGTAAATAGGATAGTTTAGATATTTTGACCGCCCGGATAATGTTATCCGTGATACGAGTAATTGTGACATTGTCATGGTAAAGGTAATATATTGTCGGTATTGAGTTATTGGTACTTCCTTATAGTTCAAAACATTCTCCTTCATATGCAAAAAGAACGAGATCGCTATGTTGAGTATTTTTATTTTTAATATGTTTTTGAAGTTTCAACATATCTTTGTACTGTTTTGAGATATTCGAGTTTAAAGTTTGAAAGCCTAAAAAACCTAGTTATAGGTTGAAGTTATGGAGATAGCGGTTTTAAAATGTTCCACATACATTATGTCACTCGACAAATCATAGGTTGTCTCTAACATTTTACATTTTATAGAAATAATACAATAATAATGCACGTAGGGTGTAGAGTCCAGAATCAAAAATAAAATATTTTATATAACTCAAAATCGACAGATTTTCAGCTGGCTTATGTTGATTTCTGAATATGATGTAGGTAAGGTTTATAATAAAAATAATGAAACAACCATATCTCAAGGCATAATTTTTTTAAATAATAAAACAAAAAAATCAACACTTACATAAAAAATACATAAAATCAACATTATTATTTTTAATTCTCATAGTTTACGTTAATTTAGGAACAAAACTAACGATCAAGTGTAATTAAACACAAAAGTAATGTAGTTTTCTATCAAAAAAGTGACTTCAAAGTTTAGTACTTTTACGTGATTTTTTGTATGTAAAGTGATCTAGGGTACCACATTGTCGCTATTAATAAGTTTAGAGATTCTATATAAGAATGCTATTCCATTATTTAACATAGTGTCCGCACTATAAGTGCATATATCTAATACAAATATTATTATGAATCAATAACATAACTTATTTTATAAAAAATAACAGTCTTTTCGTCAGCTTTACTAATTTAGATCAAGTTTGTTAGTTTAACATTCCTTAGGGTCCCACATTGTCGCCTTATGACTTATGCTTATGAGATCAAACTTAAGACTTATTATAATAAAATTATTACTAACAAAAGTAATAATTTGCATTTAACATCATTATGAAAATGATTTACACTACTCAACCTCGCACCTAGGGGTACGTAAGTCATTTAAATTCTTACGTCTGATTGAGAGATTGGTGACTTTGTACGAGTATTAACGGTTGTCCCTCAGAAGCTTGTTAAATATAACTTAACTATATTTTCTGTTAAATTTTTTTGATTTGTCACTAACTTATATCCCTCCCCTTATTTATGTTTAAGTTTATGTTATGTAATTAATCAGTATTCAAAGCATCTGCCAGGCACCCGGCAGCCAACGCGCCACTCAGGTAGGTAGAAAGAAGTGTGGTTTACATCGAATCAAAATTATTTTAATTAAAGTTAGTTTAGGATTTAGAACATGTGCCTAACAAACTAGTACAGCGTGTTAGTGTGGGTGATAAGTGTGACGTGAACAAATCATACCTACTTAGTTAATGTTATTATTTTATGATAATTTTATATTTATAACGCATTTTATATCTGCAATTATTACATGTTATGTTTTCTAAATTATATTTTTTATTTTCAAAGCAAATAAGTTTAATGAGTTTACTTCAAGCTTATGAAAACATCGGTATCAACGTTCAAATTTCGTGGCACTTGGTAAGGGTCGCAAAAAAAGAAATACATAGGTATCATTGTTTTATTTATTAGTAATAAATAACATTTAATTTATTTTTATTCTTAATCGTACTTTGGTAAACTGTACATATATTTAAAGAGGTTTATATTCTTAATACGTCATAGAACCTCAATACTCATTTCATTATCCATTTGTAAAAAAAATTCTAAATGCCAAATAGGCAACAATGCAAAATAATATGTGGTAAAATCTTCAACGATAATAGTTCTTAAAAACACTTACAACTACAATTTAGCATTGATAAATCTTTACCCAACTCCCTATCAGACTTGAGAAAATGGATTTGACGCAGTATACTGATTTTATATTCACTAACGAAGGTGCTTGCTGTACTATTTGCGAAATGAATATAAAAAAGAAAAGGTACAATATAGAGAAACATTTGAAATCAAAATCTCATCAAGATAAATTATCAGATTCACGCTGCCATTTACAGGATATAATACGAGATAATGCTGATTTCGAAATTAAAGACGATATCGTATATTGCAAATTGTGTAATTCGAAATTATTTCCCTCTAAATCTAGTATCGACCGCCATTTAAAAACAGATTTACACAACAAAATTCATAAAAATAATGCACAAGAAAAATTTAATAAAGATTTAACAGAGTTTATGATTTGTTCGAATATACCGTGGTCAAAATTAGACAATCCTAAATTTAGAAATTTTGTAGAAAACCTTTTAAATCATAAATATGGAAACGATATTACTGTGCCGAGTGAAACAAAAATACGAGTAAAATGTTTACCTGAATTGTATGAAAAGAAAAAAAATGAATTGAAAGAGAAATTACAAAATAAAATGATTTACCTCAGTGTTGATGAAACATCAGATTCCGTGGGAAAAAAAGTGGCAAATATTTTGATCGGAGCTCTAGATGGAACTAGTACCCAGCCACATTTATTTGCTTCTAAGGTATTGGAGGCGACTAACCATTCGACAATAACCAAACTCGTTGAGGAAACCCTTGAAGATCTTTGGGGCGATGAATACAAAAAAAACATGGATAAATTATTATTTTTTATAACGGATGCCGGTTCCTACATGGTAAAAGCAGCTAAAAACCTTGTTCAGAAATATAAAAATATGACTCATGTAACATGCATAGCACATGGATGTAATCGAGTCGCAGAGATAATTAGAAGTCTTTACCCGACCATAAACAGTTTGATTGACTGTATCAAAAAAATATTTCGTAACGCTCCTTCAAGGACAAATTTATTTCATCAAATGTGTGTAAATATTCCTCTACCACCCCGACCCGTGATAACAAGATGGGGAACATGGTTAAATGCTGCCTCATATTATCACATGCATTATGATAAAATCAAATCTGTCATCGATGCCTTAAATCCGCGTGAAGCGAGTGCAATTTCTAAAGCAAAAAAAATTTTCCGTAACCGGAATTTAAAAACTGAGTTACTATTCGTCGATACACACTTTAGTATAATTGCTAAGTCAATAAAATTATTGGAGGATCCAAAACTGAGTCTAGCAGAATCATTAAACATTGTTCATGGTTTGCAAAAAAAAATATCAACGTTAAGGTTACATCAAAATGCCAGAAAAGTTTATTTTAAATTAAAAAGTGTATTAAAGAAAAATCCTGGTTATAAGACTGTACAAATAATTAACCAACTATCTAAAAACAACGAGGCTGAAATACCAGAAAGTGTAAATAAAAACTGTGTGCAAAATTTTCAATGCTTGACATACCTTCCTATTACCTCAGTCAGCGTGGAAAGATCTTTTAGTCATTTAAAATGGATATATTCTTACAGACGTCAAAGATTGACAGCAAAATCTATGGAACAAATTTTAGTGATCTATTCTAACTCGTAAAATATTGTATGCCACACCTGGACATAAAGTGGCTTTTTCCGCACGCTACGCGTACGGATAGAGCCGCTTTCTGGCCAAATGTGCACATATTTTTCCAACACGGGAGGTAATAAAGAAAGCCCTCGATCGCATAAGTCGCTCATAACTCGGAGTTATGAGCGACAATGTGGTACCCTAGTCGGTAAACTTTAACTGTGTTTTTTACTACTTTTAGTTGAAACGTTGAACTTTTCATCAATACACCGTATTATTTTAAGTGTGTAGAAGCTATTTTTATATTAAAATTAGTATGTTATCGAATTTTCTCTTCTTGTTCGCATGTGTGTATGCGTTAGTAGCCTAGCATTAGTTTAATTTAGACTATATTGTTATTACTTGTGAGTTCCTTTAATTGGCTTTCTGTGTTTATTTAATTGTATAACTGTGACTTAAAAGCTGTTGGTTCTCCTTAACATAAATAAATAAATAAATAAATAATTAAAACCAATTTTCGCTATTTTCGAGTTGATTAACAAAATCAGTGATATCTGGGAATCCATAAGCAACAAAGTGGTACCCTAACCATGATAACGTCACAATTTGTGATTGTTTATCGAACTATCGCAAGTTTTACTGAAACAATACTGTGCCTATGTCACCATTTTTATATTTATACCGAAACCAATTGTAACAAAAAATGTAAAAAGCGACTACTTCACTCATTTTCAACCGACTTCAAGATTTCGAAGGCCTTCTCAGTTCGTCGGGAGCTTTGTTTTTGCTATTTTTAGGGTTCCGTACCTCGAAAGGAAAAAACGGAACTAGAGCTCCCGTTACACGTGTTACACGCGGAGACGAATACCCGTGTACTTAAGACCGACGGTGCTAAGGAGCCGGTTTACACGAACCCGCCGGGATTCGGAAACGTCTCCAGGAAACGTTTCGAGAAACGTTCCTACGGGTACACGGGTACTTAGTACCGGCTCGAACGGGTCCGAAGCAGTTAGAACCGATGCAAATAAGGGTTACTATTGAATGCTCTACAGTTGACTACAGATGAGGTTGTATGGCATCGTAGGATATTTTGATTAGTTATTTAAGCCAGCTTCACAATATAAGTAGATATGATTATATATTGAGATATTCATCGGTATTGTAGACAAAATGAATACCTTCCTACACATAGTTTTGATAATTTTAAAATATACTTTTTACTTTCTTATTACATTTTTATAGTGTTTTAGAATAAAGTCTAGTGCTTTGAGAAGCGAGTTCATTTTAACAATATGTTATATACCCTGTATACAAAATATTGTTAAAATGAATTCGCTTGTAAGAAAAATATCCCAAATGATCACGATGGGGGGGGGGGGGGTCAGAGAAGATATTACGTTTAATTTTTTTTTAAAGCGGGAAAGCCAAAGGCAACAATTTTACTCAAAAATTTAATCAGATCAAATAATCCGCTCTATTTTTTGATATTAAGTCATAAGCAGATTTTTATGATGCCTGTTTTTCTGAGATAGCATCTTGAACATATACGCAATACTTATATCGAATACTTATTGCATGCACGTCTTCGTAAAAATATCGATAAGAATATCGACTGATCCGCGTTTTTTTTAATTATTTTAAATTATTTTTCTGGCAAAAACATATCTGTTGTGTGTAGACCGGATTACCACGTTGAACCAAGCAGCGCTGACCCGCTGTACCATTTACCAGGTCATGTAGGGAGATGAATAATAACGCTTATTTAAAATTGTAAAACATTTGAGCAGTGTAGTTGCAGGTGTTTCCCCGCTGGGAGTTGTTGTAGAAGTGAGGTTGAAGTGAGCAACGAGTACGAGTGCTGGCCTCTTTTATGGGTTTTTTAGCGTGCTCGTACTAGTGGCTGGTATGTGCCGTGTATGTGAGACATTTATTGGCTAATAAGCTTACAGTATTACATGTTTGTAGGAGGGTTAAAATTGATATTTATATAGGACATTTCTTCGTAAATTAGTACAAAATTCTTATAATCTAGACATTTTGCGTATTATGACATGATATCAATAAAATTAGACACAGATAAGACTTAGCAACTAGACATAGAAACACAATATTTATACACGTTATTAACACAAACAAATTGGTATAAACCGAGAAAATGATTGACTTAGATCTAGTTATACACAAACAATGGCAATTTTAAGCTATCTGCGACAATTCTCCCCCACGTGCGTCAGCACAGTCGATTGGTGCAGAGCAGATGAGAATGAGTCTGGAAACCGGGCGGCGAACTTCTCCTGCGCGAGTACGTACAATGGCTACTCTTATGTGGCCATCAGGACCTGGAAAGAGCTGTGCGATCACGCCTCTAGGCCAAGTACCTCGTGGCATCGTGCCGTCGGCTATAATTACTACATCTCCTACGTGTAGTTTCGTCGCGTTCTGGTGTGCACTGGATCGTGGCATCAGGTTTGGACGATATTCTTTCAGCCAGCGTTTCCAGAAGTTGTCAGCTAGTGCTTGAGCTGTTTTCCAGGACGAAAGGCTCATATTTTCGTCGGAGAAGACTCCCAGCGGGGACATAGCGTTCGATCGGCCGATGAGAAAGTGATTCGGCGTGAGCGCTTCGGTCTCTAAGTCAGGATTCACTGGGGTCAGCGGTCTGGAGTTTACCAGGTGTTCAGCTTCCAGCAGTAGCGTATGGAGAACTTCTTCATGGGGTGCTCTGTCTTTTAGCGTGACTTTCAGAGCTGTTTTCACGCTTCCGACTAGACGCTCCCAAGCCCCGCCGGCGGAGGGGTTGCCAGGCGGGATCTTCTTCCAGATCATGCGTCGTTCGGTCATAAATGGTTTGAGACTATCGGGCAGAGAGTTTTTGGCCTCTGATAGCTCGCGTTCTGCGCCGTAAAAGTTTGTGGCGTTATCTGAGTACAGAACGGTGGGTGCGCCGCGTCGAGATATCATTCTTCGTAGCGATAGGATCATAGAGGCTGCCGATAGGGAGGCGGCTAGCTCTAGGTGCACGGCTCTAGTGGTGAGGCACGTGTAAAGGACGCCCCATCGCTTTTCTCGGCGGCGGCCTACAACAATTTGCATAGGACCGAACAAATCTACGGCTGCTGCGGTAAATGGCGGTTGATTCGCCTTGAGCCTCTCTGGCGGTAGGTCGCCTACAGGAACCTTGAGGGTAGCTCCTTTATAGGTCCGACACCATTGGCACTTATTCGTTAGATAACGAATCGTACCGCGCAGTCCGACTATGTAATATCTTTGCTTCAATTCGTTGATCACCGTCGCATGATTTCCGTGGTTGAAAAGTGCGTGGAAATGATGGATCAACAGCTTGGTAAATGCCTCCTTAGCGTGCAAGACAGGTATATGGGCTTCGTCTCTGTCTATTCGGGCATCTAGCACAATTATTCCGTTCTTATCGAGCTTCATAGCAACTCGATGTAATGCAGACTTCTTCGGCAGCGCGCGCCCGGCTTCCAGTAGTCGTATCTCTTCGGCATACGACTCATTTTGGCTCCGTTTAATCAGCAGTATCTCCGCTAGACTTATGTGTCTGTTATTCATTTCTGTTTCTGGATTTCTATTGACAGACAATCTGGCTTTGAATACCTCGGCAGCAACCAAAACTCTGGCCGTAGTGCGAACCAGCCTAGTGAACTTCGAGAACCTACATATCTCGGGCAAGTATGCGAACTTGTTTTGAACGGTATTTACAGAGCAAATCGGTTTTATGACGCGCTCTTCGCACGTTTCTACGACGGGTTCTACTGTTTTCTCGCGCGGCCAATGCTCCTCGGCTTGCCGTATAAAATCAGGCCCTATAAACCACCGGTGGTTAGCTCCGAACTGGGCCGGGACGCCCTTAGTAGCGTCGTCGGCGACGTTTAACGCGCTAGGTACCCAACGCCAATCGGTAGGTTTAGTTGTGTTTTCTATTTCGGCTACTCTATGTGCGACAAAGCTTTTGTACCGACGTGGATCCGACCTTATCCAGGATAACGCTGTCCGAGCGTCGCTCCAGAAATACCTATGTTTGATGACATAATCGGACTCCTTTACTACTGTGTCGGCTAGCCGTGTCGCTAGCACACAACCTTGCAATTCTAACCTAGGAATGCTGACAATACGCAACGGTGCGACTCGCGCCTTGGCGGCTACTAAGGCTGCGGACTTTTGTCCGTCCGGGCCTTCGCTAACTAAGTATATCGCGGCGGCGTATATCTTTTCGCTAGCGTCGCAAAAAACGTGCATGTCGGCCTCTCTATTTCTCGCGGGTACGTATCGCGGTATTTCTAACTCCCTAAGTTGCTGAATATTACTCACGAATGAATTCCACGCGGGTGCGAGCGAGGTGGGTATAACGGTATCCCAGCCTATCCCTGTACGCCAGACTTCCTGCATCAATGCCTTCCCTAAGACAGAGATCGGGCTTACGTAGCCTATGGGATCGAATATCGACATCGCGCTACTCGTCACCTGTCGTTTAGTGGGTAATTTCGTACCGTTGAGCACGTCTTCGGGCGTGTTGCGTAAATTTACGTTAAACCCTAACGTGTCGCGTCTATGGTTCCATTTTAAGCCTAATGTGCGCTCGCTTTCGCCTCCCCCGATGAGGGACGTATCCTCTTTGCTAGGAACTACGTCAGAAATTACGTTTGGGTTGTTAGAGGCGAACCCGCGGAGCTCGAACGACGCGCGTAAATTAAGCGCGTAAATTTCGTTTACTATGCGCCTAACGTCGCTCTCACACTGGTCAAAAGCTACGACTAAGTCGTCCATATACGTGCTTTTTATAGTTTTCTCAGCGGCGATCGGAAATTCTTTCGCATGTTCGTATGCGTTTTTGTTTTTGACGTACAATGCCGTCGTCGGCGAAGCCGCGGACCCGAATATCAGTCTTTTCATCCTATATTCTTGCGGTGAGGCTGAGCGGTCCTCCCCCCGCCAAACAAAACGTAACGAATCTCGATCGCGTTCTACAATCTCTATCTGCAGGAACATTTCTTTAATGTCGGCTATTACCGCGGTCCTGCCTTCCCTAAAACGGACTAACACGCCGAATAAGGATTCTAACAGATCAGGACCCGCTAGAAGAGCACTATTTAGCGACCTACCGTACGCGGTAGCGGCTGCGTCCCAAACTACGCGCATTTTTCCGCGCTGCGGATGAAACGTTGCGAAATGCGCCAAGTACCATGCCCTAGGCGCGTCCTGCGGGGGCGGCGAGTCTACTTTTTCCGCGTAACCTTTGTCTAACAGGTTATTTATGTGCTTAGTATACTCGATTTTCAGAATAGGGTCGCGATCTAACTTATTTTCCAGGCTGTACAGCCGCCGTAACGCGTGCGCTTTATTATTTGGCAATTCTTCGTTATCGGTACGCCATAACAAACCCGCTCGGAACCTATCTTCCCCGGGGATTTTTTCACATGTCGCTTCTAGTAAATCTATTGCTCTTTGATCGGGATCGGCCCGAGGTAACTTTTTAACTACCCCTAGTGACTCGATATCGAAATGTTCCTTCATGAGAGCTAAAGCTTCATCGTCGGCCGTTTGTGGCCCCATGTGGCCTACAAACGCTACGGTTGCCTCCGATGACCTATGCGGTCCGTGCAGTGACCATCCTAGCCGCGTCAAACTAGCTACCGGGAGGTGCGATTTACCGCTGATAATTTGGCGCGTCACTATCAAATGCCAATTATCTTGACCTATAATTATTGAAGGCGCGGCAGAATCGTAACACAGCTCCTCGGCTATGTCGGCTAAATGGTCGCACTGCGCGACTATGTTTTTGGAGACGCCTTGCGCTCCTACGTTCAATCGATTGATGGTAAGCGCTTCCATCATTTCTAGATGCCTACTGCAAAAGCCGCGGATTGCGAATCGCACGTTACAAGAGTCCGGATCGCTCACGCTCCCACCTATACCTTCTATGTCGAGCGTTTCTCCCCGCTCTCGGGGCATTATACGATCGGCTGTTTCGTGTGAAATCAAACTAAGGGCCGCCCCTTCATCTAACAGGGCTAAGGCTTGCGTAGTACCTAGTGGGCCCGTAACCTCTACGGGCATCATTTTCAAAAACGTGGGCGCTATTCTAATCGCGTGAACGTTACTGACTTTTTTGTCTTCCACGGGCGCTTTAGATGCGTTCAAACCGTGTAGTAACCTGTGATGCCCGGCTTCGCACTGTTGCACTCCGCAAGCCACATACCTGCATTTGAAGCGACCACGGTGCGCCGCGCCTAGACATTTATAGCACAGCTTTTCGTTTTTCGCCCAATCCCAACGTTCGGATACCGATGCATTCAAAAATTTAGTACACGCTTCCACTTTGTGTTCATGATTATGACATATTAAACACTTATCACGTGACGTAAATCGTGCTGGTACCGAATGTTGTTTGGGCTTGGTCCCCGTATACGCGGGCCTTTTAGCCTCGCGGGGCTTCGTTTGAGCTACCGTCGGCGACCTATACTCCCCCGTGTGAGCTCTATCTACTCTATTTCGCGGGCGAGTGCTCTGGTAGCTGTCGTTGGAGTCGCTCGAATAGTCGCGGGAGAACACGGGGGCGGGAGTACGGGTGGGGGCGGTATGACGCCCTGACCTATTGTCCAGCTCAAAGGAAACCGTGTTCACGGCATTTTTCGGCTTCGGACCTCGATGACGACTCGTTCTTTTAGCCGCGGAACTAATTTCTAGCAGAAATTCTGATATCGCGACTAAATCGGGCGAGTTCAAATTAGCTTGTTTGAACTTGCCCCATTCGTACCTAACAATAAGGTTCAACTTATCGACGATCTTGTTGACTAGCTCTGGCGCGTACAAGTATTTTTCTTGCTTTAATGATTTTATTGTCGCTACTGCATTTGCGACGTGCGCGGCAAAAGACACGATATTACTGTTATCTTCGGCTAGGCGCGGCATGCGTTTAACATTATGTAGCTCAGTCAACACGATCTCTTCAGGGTCCCCGAACTGCCTCTCTAAGGCCTCCATTATCTCGTATGGATCCTGGACGGTATACATTATGGATTTCACCGCGGTACGCGCTTCACCTTTCAACGCGCGCCCAATTCGACTGACGTTATGTACGTAACTAAACATGGGCGCGGTATCGTTAAATTCGGCACGGAATGCGATCCATTCTGTGATATTACCGTCGAAAGCGGGTAATTCGGGTGGCCTATGCATAATGGGCGCATACTGACTAGACACATCTCGCGGCGGGCGATGAGTACTCATATGCGGCTCGCGGGGCGCGGGGGCGCTGGGCGCCGGCGCGCTAGAGGCGAAATTACGTATTGTGTGTAACGCGGACGCTTCATTTTTAGTTACGTAATTGCTCTGATCTAGCTGGGACTGTCGTTCTACCCAATTCCTCACGCGTTGCTCGTCTTTTTCGACAAGAGGTTCGGACTTACCGCTAACAGATTGCGCCTCATGCTGGGCAATCTGTAGCCTTAACTTGGCAGTTTCCGTCTCTTTATTAGCAACGGCGAGGGCGGCTTTAAGAACCTCGAGTTCCGCTAGCAACAGAGCTAACTTTTCGTCGCACTTTTCACTATACACACTTCGATTTTCGCGCACTTTTTTACTACCGCGGTCGCCGCACTGAGAAAAGCGGTCTTTTTCCCCGGCGGACGTGTTAGGTTTACACGATGTCCCCGGTGGACTTTTAACTAACGTCTTTTCCGCCTCGTCTTCCGATATTTCCGAATAAGCGGGCGCCGGCGCTATTGCCGGCGGCGGCTGTAGACGCGGTTCGACACTAGGACCATCGCCAAGAGTGCTGGTGGTGCCTTTGTCCCATGTATTGGTATCGCCGGAGGTTGTTTCACCAGACGGCGGGGTAACGGCTCTGGAGGGTTGTCCCTTGTGTGAGCGAAGAGACATCTTGAGCGTATGATCGGACATCTTCTTCTTTCTTCTTGCTTCTTGACGCACGTGGGGTTCCCTAACCTTACCTACCTAAAACCTAATGGCTGACACTGCCTAGTGCAGTGAAAGCGGCCCTACGTTCACTTTACTTACTCGTGGGCGTTAATCCCTGATGCACTGAATCTCGCGCAAAGGCTAAGTGCAAGTGCCAGAGCGTCCGAAAGCAGTGTGAAGACGTCAACCATGTGACGTTGCAACGAAAGTTGCCAGGACACGAACGTGGAGTATGGCCTCTACACGAGCGGTCCGTCCAGCAAGCTGGTAAATAGCACAGGGCTTTTTTTTTTTTTTTTTTTTTTTTTTTTTTTTTTTTTTTTTTTTTTTTTTTTTTTTTTTTTTTTTTTTTTTTTTTTTTTTTGAGCCTGACTTGGGCTTTATGCTTCTGGAGCGCTACTGCTATATGCTCCTACCGAGCTTGCGCTTCCAGCGAGATCAGTTGAAGCGAGTTCAACCTGATCTGGGTGAGTGGGGGGGATCGATGTCGCTGGTTCGCTACTCCTAGCCTAGCTGAGAAGACTCCAGCAAGAAACTCAGCTAGGCCCGACGACTGTCGGGGTGACTCTATCCGGTATGCGGCGGTACCGGGTGGATAAGGGACTGAACGTGTCGATGTGGTCGCGACTGTTCCGAGGTGGGCGTCCCCGCCGGCGGGGGCGCCGCAGTGTACATGTGGGGGAGGGCGCACGCACAGCGTTCCATTTCTCATGAATGGCCGCTGTGAGTGCGTCGTCCTGGTCCGTGACGTAGTGTCTAGGCCGCCGAACCGAGCGGCCCCTAATCAGTGACTTCCGTGTTAAGAGTCCGATGGGGGGAGGGTTGGGAATGTAGTTCGCAGCCTTCCTAACTAGCGGATTACTACTGTGCGGAGCGTTGTCAAAATAACGCCGGGCAGTCTGCTTAAAGAAACCATAAAGGGAGTCAAGCCCCGCGTCATGGTGCAAACTGAGGGTCGTCTGGTACCACGGGGCCCCAGTCGCCCTACGGAGGAAACGATTCTGAACGACCTGAAGCGGCTCGAGACTTGACATACCCACGTGGGTAAAAACCACACTTGAGTATGCCATGATTGGACGAACACAAGTCTTGTAGAGTGTCAGCTTATTTCTAAGTGACATTTTACTAAACTTGTTAATCATCGGCCCTAGCCTTCCTAATACGAACAGCGCTCTGTTGCGTACCCTACGGATGTGGCTTTTGAAAGTCATACGACGGTCGAGAGTGACGCCTAGATATTTGACCTCGTTAACCCACGGAATGGGCTGGTCAAAAAGCCGGACCGGAGCCACCTTCCTGCCTGTCGGACCTATGGCAGTAGGGTGGAAGATAATCGCTGCGCTCTTGTCCGGATTGACTTCAATACGCCAAAGACGAAACCATTGACCTAGGCCATTGATTGCCTCTTGGAGGTATTTCCGAACAAGAATGTAGCGATTGTGCGTCGTAAAGAGCGCGGTGTCGTCCGCGAACAACCCTAGTTCGACACGCGGGTGCCTAGGAATGTCGTTCGTGAACAACGAATAGAGTGTAGGCGAGAGGACGGAGCCTTGCGGGACTCCTGCCCTAATAGGATGTGGAGGTGAAAGCGTTCCCTCCAGTCGGTAGCAAAAGCTTCTGTCCGTAAGGAAATCTCGTATTATGAGTACGAGTCTGTCCGGCATACCGATCTGATATAACTTGTATATCAACCCGTTATGCCAGACCTTGTCGAAGGCTTTCGCCACGTCAAGAAAGATCGCTCCCGTCTTCAACCCTGTTCGACGCGAGAAGCCGTCCAGCACGTGCTCCGTGATGCGGTGCACCTGTTGGACGCACGAGTGTCCGGCACGAAAGCCGAACTGCTCGTCCGTGATAATTGAATTCTCAGTCGTGAACCTGAGAATCCGAGCGAGGATGATTCGCTCATACAGCTTAGCAAGCGAGCTGAGTAAGCTGATGGGCCTGTAAGAGGCTGGCGAGGCCCGGGGTTTGCCGGGCTTCGCTATTCCGATGACCGTGGCACGTTTCCACGCGGCTGGAAAGTGACTATTGGACAGGGCGGCATTGAAGATGCCGACCAGAATGAGTAAGAGATGTTCGGGCAGAAGTCTCAGCATGCGGTTGGAGATGCCATCCGCACCCGGGGACTTCCTTACTCGAAGATACCTTACTCGATCGTGGAGGAACGAGTACGAGTGCTGGCCTCTTTTATGGGTTTTTTAGCGTGCTCGTACTAGTGGCTGGTATGTGCCGTGTATGTGAGACATTTATTGGCTAATAAGCTTACAGTATTACATGTTTGTAGGAGGGTTAAAATTGATATTTATATAGGACATTTCTTCGTAAATTAGTACAAAATTCTTATAATCTAGACATTTTGCGTATTATGACATGATATCAATAAAATTAGACACAGATAAGACTTAGCAACTAGACATAGAAACACAATATTTATACACGTTATTAACACAAACAAATTGGTATAAACCGAGAAAATGATTGACTTAGATCTAGTTATACACAAACAATGGCAATTTTAAGCTATCTGCGACAATATCAATATTAGCTTTATATTTGTTAATCGACACCACAGACTTAATAGATGTACTGCTATTTGTACAAGTAACAAAGGCGAAAACAGTGATTTTATGTTTGTATTAAATGTATACTGCTCCGGTTGTCATGTTACTGACATTGTGATCGAGTTTTCTGATCAAGTTGATCAGGATTTAGGGACTACATATACTTATACTTTAGATTTCTATGGTGTAAAATTGATGTCTGGTTACTATGGAAACGTCGTATCTCACTTAATTTAACAATTTTTTTTTCATAATCAAAGTGTTCTGTCGTAATTCTTAAAGAGGTTTCATCTTTATTGGGTTGTTTGTGTAAAGTGACTATGATTACAGATAATAAAATTTATAAGTAACAAAACGGTGAAAAAAATAGAAAGGCGTTATTGTTTCACTTAAACATGATGGCGATGGCGGCTGATTCATTAGCGTGTACTAATTAATTGTGTAGGGTTGTTTCTGCTCACGTCTCGTGAATCATCTTGTATACAATGATGTAAAAGTTTCTAGTTTAATTGTTGTGGACTCCACAGCAATGAAACTAGAAACTTTTACATATATCTTAGGTATTCATTATTATACTATATCAATAGTTTATAAAATCATCATCATCATCAATTGAACTGTTAGTTTTATCTCGTCCTTGGTATTCACTACCATGAGATACGCGGCAGCGGCAAAAAAAACTAACCACCAATTCAAGAGGCCTTATCAAAGTACCATGCACAGGTGCTTTTAACAAAGAACCAATATTACTTGCTACTATGCTACTTTGGTTATCCCGCGATAATATAACTTATTCAATAAAGCTTAGATCCTAAAACAGGTAAACTGCTAGTTGACTTGGGTCACTTTGAGATTAGCGTTCAGGTAATAAAATAAAATGCAGATTTTACGACACCCTTTGGTGCAAACGTGTAGATTTCCAAATTATAATGGCCACCTATTTTAAGCTCTATGTGGTTGTAATAAAGTCAACCCATCTGTATAAATACAAGACCTTAAGCGGCACGATTTTAAGAGGATTTACTTAATCTATAGCATAGTAAATGTTTCCTTTTGTTTTGACGCCACGCGGCCTAATTTCACTGTGATACTTATAGGTAGAAGGAACTTTCAATATACTTAAAAAGAAACATGCTTAAGATATAGAATATCCTATTGAGTTTTAGTATGGCTTCAGTTTTCCACTTAGTCGATCAGTTGGATACTACAGTGTTCCCGAGTTAATCTTACCATTTTAAAATAGTGTTAGTTGTTTTGTTAATAGTTTTTTTTTTGTTTTGTTGGTTTTTGTTGTTATAAAATTGTTATGATTGCATGTCAACGAGCTACCCAGAAGACTATAAAAAATATGTAAAAAATAAAACCAATTTAACTGGTAAGTAGCATTAATACCGATTTATTGACTACTAATACAAATCAAGATAATGTTGAGTGTATTTAGTAATAATGGGTAATCATGTTATGAGTACATCATTTATAATGTATATAGTGACATAATTTAGTGTCCAAAATAATAAATTACCTGTTTTCAGATATAAAATGATTAAAATGGAAACAAATGGTTGATAATTTTAAAAAGGACCGTTCTGTTACTTCTGATGCTCATAACATAAGTTTAAAATAGTAAGTTGTACCTTTAATGACACCGTAAATCACTTCATTGTATTCAACACAATTTGTTAGTAAATGGTAGTAATCAATTCATAATAGGACATGTTCGTTGTAGTGTTCTGCCTTTTCGCCGAACTTTTTTTGACCGAATTTCACTTGCTGATCAGCATTTCGCTGATGATTCACTTTAATAACTAACTATTAGCAAAATTTTGTATGATAACGTTTCATTTGGCAGAATTGTTTTAAAGCTGATTATTATAATGACTCAAAACTTTTGGGATACTTAATTATCATTTGTCAAATCTATCACTAGGCCAAGCAACTATGGAATCGGTACTCCTATAGAATCGTCAGCTAAGTCAGCAATTTTTTTTTAATATGATATCCCTTGATAATAGAAGACTTATTGGACACAATTTTCTTTTTTAAGATTTTAAAGAATGAAATCAATTGCCCTAATTTGTTACAAAATATAGTATTTAATATACCGCATCACTCCGTACGTCCTCGGAATTTGTTTTATGTGAGTTTCGCACGTAATAATTATGCCAAACATAGTTTTTTCAAACGAGTTTCAAAATACTATAATGAGTTTTTTAGTGACATTGATCCATTTACGTACTCTCTTGACACTTTAAAATAACATACGAGATCCAAATTGTTAAGGATAAAAAATATGTAGGTAGTATTTTTATTTGTTTTCCTTCTCGCATTCGCTTTTGTAAAAATTTTAATTGTATCACATTTATGAACCTCCAGGTCTATTTTCACATAATTTTGTAATTCATATCTATATTTTTGTGTATGACTGTTTGTGTTCTAAACAATCAATAAAAAAAACTATTAAAAGAATAACGTTTCGTTAGTAAGTATATTAACAACAGAAATCTCATATGTGACGGACTCCAGTTAGGTGCGACGACGAGCGAAGCGAAGAGGAGCGTAGTAGATCTACCGTGAGCAAACAGTGCACGAAGCCGAGCGAGCGAAGCGAGCGTGCCGCCGTAACGGCCGGCGAGTGCCAGAATCGACTTTTTTATATAAAAAATATCCTAAGCAATAAGTCCAATGAAGAAACTAATGTATTAAAATAATAATAACTACCTGTATATAATTTGCCCACAGTGAAAATGGCATCCTTACGAAATTAATATTACCGAAACGAAATCATTCTATACTCGAAAGGCGGCATTAAAAGCGGGAAAAGTGACTTTATAAAAACAGGCCAAACGTACAGTTGGTAACTGAGAGAAATAAAACAAAATCTTTTGATAAGTTGGCACATGATCATTCCGCGATGTGAAATTACGCGAAAAGTTGGTTGGGAACTGATAATCGGCAACACAATTTTCAGCGTTAATTTAGAGAACCGTTCGTTGTACTAGGGTAAATAAATCGGGGATAAAATGTCCAAATAATATACTACAGCTGCTGTGCATTGTAAGTTTCAAATTATTTTTCTAGCCCGGATTTGAATACCTAACCAAACCGTCTTAACCGCCGCCGCAGACCACTATCTAATTTTAATCAAATATAGTGTTTTTAGGGTTCCGTACCTCGAAAGGAAAAAAGGGAACCCTTATAGGATCACTCTGTTGTCCGTCCGTCCGTCCGTCTGTCAAGACCCTTTTTCTCAGGAATGCGTGGAAGTATCAAGCTGAAATTTATATCAAATACTCAGATCTGTTATATCTTGGAGCTGTGAAAAAATCAAACTTCTAAGCCAACGCAATCAAAAGATGCAGCCGTTTATGCCGCAGATTTTCGAAACTCGCAAGGGAATCAAAACATACAGGGTACTTCCCGTGAACTCAGAATCTTGAAATTTGGTACGAAGCAACGTCTTATAGCACAGATAAAGGAAAAGTTGCGAAAACCGTAAATTTTTACTTACATCATATAATAAAAATATTATTAATAATTTTAAAGTTACTACCCCTTTGCCTCATGAACGCGTAGAGGTATAAAATTGAAATTCATATCAAATACTCAGGTCTATAATACCTTTAAGCTGTAACAAAATCAAACTTCTATGTCAACGCTATGGGTGAACTTTTACTTACATACCTACATGTTTGTACGGAACCCTCGGTGCGCGAGTCCGACTCGCACTTGGCCGGTTTTTTTTTATCAATAAACAACTCAAAGCGCTCAAAGAGGACCCAGTGTGTTGACGATGAGGGACCATCTTGTTCCTTTAGCCGTCAACACAGTAAATCCTCCTTTTTGTAAAGGGTCGGTAACGCGCATGTGACACCTCATTAGTTGCAGGCATCCATAGGCTACGGTAGCCGCTTACCATCAGGCGGGCCGTATGCTTGTTTGCCACCGTCGTGGTATAAATATAATAGTTACCTGAACCTTTATATTAAAGAACGGAGACACTGTTAATTCAATGAAATAAGTATTGAGTATAACGAAGTAATATTTATATTGCTAAAACGGCAGAATTGTTATTTTAACATAGGTAATTCATCCTTTATCTATTGAAAACAAACCCGTGCTTCTACCTGCGCGGAAAAAAGGTTCGTTCAAATTAACCGTTAACTAAATTTCAACTCTATGGACTCGCAATAAGATTCAACATGACTAAAATTCCCTAAGCTACCACATGTATTCATTAGTAGCTCTTAAACGTCTCGACTCGTATCTCTACCACTCGTCAAGGACGTTTCGAGATCCGCGTGTATTTAAGGCACGTTGCTTCGGCTACCCGTTTACTCGTGGAAACGGATCTTAATTACACGTTTCTTTATTACACGTGGGAAACGGGCCAGAAAACCGTGTTCGTGTTACTCAGAAACGGGTACCCGAAACCCGGAATCGACCGCGAGCCCTAAACGGAACCCTTATAGGATCACTTTGTTGTCCGTTTGTCTGTCTGTCTGTCAAGACCATTTTTCTCAGGAACACGTGAAGGTATCAAGCTGAAATTTATATCAAATACTCAGGTCTACTGTCCCTTGGAGCTGTGAAAAAATCAGACTTCTAAGCCAACGCAATCAAAAGATACAGCCGTTCATGCCGCAAATTTTCGCTCGCAAGGGAATCAAAACCTACAGGGTACTTCCCGTGAACTCAGAATCTTGAAATATGGTAGAAGCAACGTCTTATAGCACAGATAAAGGAAAAATTGCGAAAACCGTAAATTTTTAGTTACATCATATAATAAAAATATTTTAAAGTTACTATATACCTACAGGTTTGTACGGAACCCTCGGTGCGCGAGTCAGACTCGCACTTGGCCGGTTTTTTTTTATGTATGTTGACCGATTATTCGAAGACGGCTGGACCGATATGGAAAATTATTTTTTTGTTTGAAAGAGTATATCCACAGTCATCAGATCAGGATCATGGGATCCTAAAGAAATCGAGGGAACTCTTCAAATTTTATAGGCACACCTACTTATAGCGATGTACGCATTTTTTAGAGAAGCTCAGGCATTTGGTTTTGGAAATGTGGAGTACTAAGTGAACTCGGTTCATTTTTGTTTAAAATTATTACCTTAACCATCATTATACACGCTTTCTTATTATAGAATCATAATTCATAAATAATTGACTGCTGCGAAAAACGAAAGTAGATAAGAATGTATTAAACTACAACCATAATGCCAACGATATAGTTTTTAAACCAGATTTAACAATAAGCGTCATATTTAAATCTAGATCTAAATTAATAATATTACCAGATTAAAGTTCAAGGACATGTATCAGTCGTTTCCGTTTCATGATTATGTAAAAACTATAATTTATTATAGAACTGAAACCAAACAGCTATTTTGATTGATCTTTAGCCTTTTATCGCAAAAGACAGAAACAACAACATTCCCATGTGTTTTTTATGATAGTCCGTGTGTGTAGGCGTCATACATTAGCAAATGCTTAGGGTCAAGATCCAAGGTTGATGATCCAAATATCCAATACATAACTAAGCATTAGCAAAATTATTCAAAAGACATAACACGTCATACAAAATGTTTACGACATAACTATGCAACATGATTATAACCTTTTAAGGTAATGAGCGTCCACTTAGTGTGCCGAATTACATTGGTTATCTGCTCTTTTTTCCATTGTTTATACGAATCTTCTGTACCAAGTGGCCTGCATTCCTCAAGTATAGATAGATTACTTATAATTCAAAGGCTGAATAAACCTGTTAAATGGTTATGAAGGGTTACAGAAAAAAATACATTTTTGAATGTTCCTGTGAATACAGTCAAGGTCTAAACGTAGATATGTGTATTATATATTTTTTCAACTGGACTGTATTTTTTTGTGCCCTGTTCCTGATAATTATGAATTGGGATCGAGACGCAGTTACAGTCCTTTAAAATGGAATTTTTAAAACCCAGCCGTAACTATTAATAATAAAAAAAGAACCGACTTCACTTAGCCTCCAAAGCAAATGCTCGAGCTGCTGTAAAAAATACTCAAATCACTATAGGTGTGCCTATAATAGTTGAAGAGTTCCCTCGATTTCTCCAGGATCCCATCATCAGATCCTGACCTGGTTGCAATGGGACCAACTGTGAAGTATACTCTTTCAAACAAAAAAAGATTTTTTTAAATCGGTGCAGCAGTCTTCGAATAATCGGTGAACATACATATAACCTCCTCCTTCGAAATCTTGAAGTCGGTTGAAAATAGGACTTACATTCTGCATACGAGTTCAAACATAAAGTCGTCCACAAACAAACGTCCCTATAATAACAAAGTTGCTATAGATCCGTACTATACTTGAAGCAGACAAAGTCAAACCAAAGTTAAAAATGTGGTATGCGAAAAATGCAAATTCAGAAGTCAGCGGGTCCGTAGCGGGCCGGATTTTATAGCTTGTTTATATTCGAAGCAACATTAATCACGCCTTTTGAATTATTCACCGAATCGGTATTCTTTAACTAAATAAGTCAGTCATAATCAAATGCACTTTTTACGCGGATGTAGAAACTTTAATAAGGGCAAGGTAAAGCCTGACGAGAAATATATGATCATGCGCCATGTTGCGGAGTTTCATGGGAACTAATTTCTTGCACTGGCAATAACTTTAATGACAGGAAGATATGCATGTGTGAGGGCGTGTATAGGCTGTCACTTTGGACAGTGTGATTGTCGCGGTTTATTTGAATAATAGTAAAGTTTTGAATATTGAATAATAAACTACAAAAAATATATGTAATAAACAGCTGTAAATAATACGCTTTGGAAATGAAACTATTTCGCAGTGAAACATTTTCAAATTAACATCAGAGCTGACAGGTAAACAAATCAAAATGTCACCATACCATAGAGCTCTATGAGTACTGAACTGTTGCAATAAAAATGAGAATAATAGCGCCCTCTTGACAATAATCATATATTTCTGGTCAGGCTTTACGTTACTATTGATGGAGACCAATAATTTCACAAAACTATTGATATACTCGTAAGTATGTAAATTGATATAAACCTTATATTAATGATTTTGAGCTTTAAAAAAAATTGTAACAGTTTTAACTACACGGAAAAAAACAAAATAATGTACATTTATATATCCATATTTCCTTTCCCTTTTTTTCATATAAATTGCCTTAGATACTATAACAAATCAATTAACAATCAAAAGAAAAGTGAGCTCAGTTAATCAGGTAAACAATAGTCTAACAACACTTGTAAAATTAGAATAGGTCATAACTTAAGCACTAATCACGCGAAATAGAAAATAATACACAGATCACGACATCAATTCTCACGTGACACTTTACTAATATAAACATTAATCACTGCCTCGTTAAAAACTTTCTTTGTGAAATTGTTGTGGTCCGTCAATGCAGACGTGTGAACACACATCTAAAAATGCAAAGCGCAAAATAATGCTCAAAATAAGGGTTTCTCCACACCTATCGACGAGGAATCGGCAAAAGCCGATAGAGTAAACATGTTATTTTATCATCATACAAAGTATTACATATTAATTACCTCAAGGGTCACTTCTAGAACACATTTCATTTACATCAATATTATTAACACGACTTGGCGCCAATATCTCATCTAACGTCGAATTAAACTTTGTCACAGTTGTAAAAAATGCCAAATTGGAAGAGGCTTTCAAGCATCTAACACTGCACTTATATACTAAAATACACCTTATGATGATAGATTTAAGATTGATAATGAGTTGCGTGTTTAAGTTGGTCGGGAATCCCGCACCAGTGTCGTCGAGACGGCGCCGCGTGCGCACGCAAACGGTGGAATGCGGAGATGCGGATTTGGGCATATTTTTAACCAGTTTAAAGTAAGGATAATCCTGTGTTTCATCCTCCACTATGTATTTAACTAGTAAACTTGAGTGACCAATCACGTGGCTATCCAATAGCAAGAGCCTAAAATGTTTTAGTTTCCGACGTTAAGTCAGAAATATTGTTGCTAAATCAAATTTGAGGTTACCAAAATGAACCGGGAACTTTACCTATTCACACTCGAAATATTATCCCCATATCAACTAATACGAATTATTGTCCACATACAGGTATTACCAAAAAATTGCCAAAACTTGACTTGCAAAATTTTTTTTTGTTTGCTTACATGTATTTCTGATTAATTGCTATTGTAAAATATTTCATTATATATGTACTCTGATATAAAAAGATGTTACGCTTACGCCTGATCGAAGTTTGATTTAATCGACGGCACGCGTAATCTACGATCAATATCAATTGTTAGTCGAGTATTCAGCAGCGGTCAAATTATTTATTTATATGTAACAGAAGATTAAGACCTATGGTTGCCAAACTTGGGCACTAACTCAGAAACATCTCCAAAAGCTTAGAACCTGCCAAAGAGGAATGGAAAGAAGTATGATGAATATCACATTAAAAGATCGTAAAAGAGCAGAAGAAATAAGAGCAAAAACAAAAGTAGAAGACGTAATTAAGAAAATAAGAAAGTTAAAATGGCAATGGACAGGACATATGACACGGGATAGCAAGGAAAAATGGACCAAAATAGTTACGGACTGGCAACCACGAGACGGTAACAGAAAAAGAGGTAGACCGTTTAAAAGGTGGATGGATGACATCAAGTCTATAGGGGGCGCCACCTGGACCAGGAAAGCCGTAAATAGAAAAGAATGGAAACAGCTGGGAGAGGCCTATGTGTCTGAAGACACGCTGAACACTAATCCGGACAATCCGATATGTTAATTTTTTAAGCAAATTTGTTTATACGGGTGGAATTTTGTAATGCCACCTGAAGGGGAAGTACTCTTAATACTGTAGATAGAAAATTTTACTCAAAGAAAACATTCCTTTATTTTTTAAAAGAAAGAAAACTGCATTCAAAGATTTTTTAAAATTCGCTTTTAATTTCAATAAGCCGTTTTTACCGTGAAACAAATATGAAATGATTTGTTTGTGACAGTCAAATGTGAATAACAGATGAAAATCTATTTTCAAATGTAACATTCCATATTTAAACTACGTCACACACGGAGTTATGTCGCATCTAAGAAAGGAGTCTGCATTACAAACACGTGCAAATTGCAATCGTCTTATCTAAAAAGTAATACGTCATTTTAATGGATAAATGACGTCAATGATAATTATTAATTAATAACATAAGTAAACAGATGGATCTTTGAGTAAAAGTGCTTTAACTTGATCCATTGAATTAATAGTTTAAGATTTCATTGTTTTCCTTTCATTTAATTTATAAAGTTTGTAAGATAGATTTCATCCTTATAATTGACCCTAACGATCGATGCAATAAAAGTACAGGATGCAACTTTTAGAGATTTTAGTCAGTTCGATTACCGGGTGCGGCAAGCGAATTTTCAAAACTCTTTGAATGCAGTTTTCTTTCTTTAAAAAAATAAAGGAATGTTTTCTTTGAGTAAAATTTTCTATCTACAATATTAAGAGTACTTCCCCTTCAGGTGGCATTACAAAATTCCACCCTGTATAAATGAAATGTAATTTAGTTTCGGCAATAAAGGCTATTATAAATTATAAAAAAACCGGCCAAGAGCGTGTCGGGCCACGCTCAGTGTAGGGTTCCGTAGTTTTCCGTCCGTCACAGTAAGCGTCCCCACTTAAGAGTTAATAACACCGCCATGTAGGATATGATATGAGAGTTCCACGTACAGCGACATCTATCGGCAAATTAAGTAAACTATTGCGCGCGAGCTTAAAGTATGGAAGATGATTTTTATGGAATAATTCTTTATTGCGTGAACCGATTTTCACCGTTGTTACTTTATTTGAAAGCACGTCATTTCATTGTAGTTTTGTAGAAATTACAGGTACAATAAACACCTGCTTATACGGTTAAATTACAAACTTAGTTCAGAAATTATTTTGTAATTTTTTTTCAAAAACTATTCATCCTATCAAGTTCAAAATAATTTTCCTAGAAAGTTTTTATAAAGTTCTACTTTTGAGATTTTTTTCATATTTTTAAAACTTATGGTTCAAAAGTTAGAGGGGGGGGGACGCATATTTTTTTACTTCTGGAGCGATTATTTCCGAAAATATTTACATTATCGAAAAATGATTTTAGCAAACCCCTATTCATTTTTAAATACCTATCCAACAATATATCACACGTTAGGGTTAAAATGAAAAAAAAAATCACTCCCCACTTTACGTATAGGGGAGGTACCCTAATAAATAAAAAAAATCCACTTTTTATTTTACCACTTTGTCGGCGTGATTGATATACATATTAGTACCAAATTTCAGCTTTCTAGTGCTAACGGTCACTGAGATTATCCGCGGACGGACGGACGGACGGACGGGCAGACATGGCGAAACTATAAGGGTTCCTAGTTGACTACGGAACCCTAAAAAACAGAAAATTACGTACTTACTGCTTTGTTTTGGTCAATTAAGCACTTTTATTTTTTAGATCGTTTATACGGAAAGTGAAAATAGTAGATTTATTAAGTCACTATATTTTGCTAGCAAAAATCCTGCTGGTTATGTGGTGTTACTATTTGCCCTTTACTAAAAACTCAAATTGATAGAAGAACTAAACGCTAGTTGAACCAACAAAATCGACATATAATACGGAAATTGGAAGAGAACTAAGAAATTTCAGGTAAGACGGTAAGACTTTGTGCTCTGGCCTAATCTAATGTAATAATTTATGGACAAATTTCGAGGTCCGAGCATGTTAGGTATGTACTTCATTTTTTAGCCCACCCAATAAAGGAAAACTAAGAGGAAATAATTCGTGTATAGCCAAATTTTGGTGTAGTTGTAGGCAAAGGTATCTTACACAACATACTAAAAGTACCGGTGGATGGGGGTGCCGCTAGCGGAAAGGGGGGGTTGTAAAGGTCCCTAATTTTGGTTTTTCGTAAATAACTCGGTAACGGTGGCTCAGACGAAAAAATGTTCTATTGTTTAATTCATCCACATCAAATTTTCTATAAAAAAGATAATTTGCTATTTTTTGCTAGGATCAATGTTTAATGAGATATCGAGGAAATACGATAAACACTTTTTTAAACTTTCGGAGCTAATATTTACGAAAGTATTAGTTTTATCCAAAAGTGGTTTCAGAATACCCTTATTGTTTTAAAAAGACCTATCTAATGATACCCCACACATTAGGGTTGGAGTAAAAAAAATATTTACCCCCCACTCCATGTGTACGTGAGGTACCCGAAAGAATAATATTTTTTCACATTTTGTTTTAAAACTTTGTCTGCGTAATTAAAACACATACTTATACGAAATTTAATTTCTCTAGTACTAGCCATCACTGAGCAGGGTGAGGAGGGGTCCTACCCTTGGAGTTTCGGCATGTCCGTCTGTCCCCGTCTGTCCGTCCACGGCTTTGCTCAGTGATGTTTAGTACTAGACGTCTAGACGGACAGATGGGGTCAGACGGACTTGGCGAAACTATAAGGGTAGGAAGTGAGGTAGCAGGGTGGGCAGCCTGCTCAGTGATGGTTAGTACTAGAAAATAAAAAAATCGTGTGAGTATGTACTTTATTCACGCCGGCAAAGTTTTAAAACAAAATGTGAAAAAATATTATTTTTTCGGGTACCTCCCGTACACATGGAGTGGGGGGGTAAATAGTATTTTTACTCCAACCCTAATGTGTGGGGTATCGTTGGATAGGTCTTTTTAAAACAATAAGGGTATTTTGAAACAATTTTTGGATAAAACTAATACTTTCGTAAATATTAGCTCCGAAAGTTTAAAAAAGTGTTTCTCGTATTTCCTCGATATCTCATTAAACATTGATCCTAGCAAAAAATTGCAAAGAATCTTTTTTATAGAAAATTAGATGTGGATGAATTGAGCAATAGAACATTTTTTCGTATGAGCTACCGTTACCGAGTTATTTACGAAAAACCAAAATAAGGGACCTTTACACCCCCCTCTCCCCGCTAGCGGCGCCCCCATCCACCGGTACTTTTAGTATGTTGTGTAAGATACCTTTGCCTACAACTACACCAAAATTCAGCTATACACGAATTACTTCCCCTATCAGGCAGTTAAGCGTCTTCGTTTTGTGAGCTATTTATAAGAAACAGTGGCATTTCGCTTGCCCAATATTTCAGGGTTCTATGTTACAATTTCAGGGTAATTAAATTTAGACTTAGTGTCACTATGACAATGTTTAATTTCAATTCGATAAAAGTGAAACATAGAACCCTGTAATATTGGGCCAGCGATTTGTTAACCTTATTAGTAAGTTATATTCCCCATAGAAAGAAAGATCAGCAAATCCAATATCAGCAAGTATTTTCATCGTTTCACTGATAATTTAGTCAACAATAATCAAATGTTTATGTTAGGTACTGACATTTGGCACGTTTCTTCCAATTTTTATATACATACTTATAGTCCTATACTCGTAAAATGCATATCTAACTTCAATTCTGAAGGAGGCTGGGACAAATGTTCGTCTGACCTGTTGATCCCAAAATTTTCCATTTCCATATCTGCGACACAGACATTTCTAGCACATTAATTTAGCTCACGGCGCCTATGTGGCGTTCAAAATGGCTTATATATGCAAATACCAGCTAATCTTAGAACCTCGTGATTATATTCCAATAATATGGGTCGATAACGATGTTTCTGAGAGCCAATAGAGAGGGTGTTTTGAGGAATATCTTGAATAACAGACGTATTGAACTTGAGGTACAGATATAAGGCACGTTTCCTCTGATAATTCAGATTAACGACACTAGAACGTGACTAGGTGTTATTCTGAGATATGGAAAAGGTTATCAATTCGGTTATTGGGGTTAAGAGATGATTTTCCTGATAAACGATTAATGCACGTTTTTCGTGCCGATTTTCCTTATAAATTTACAAAAGATTTCCGAAGAAAACATAGGTTTAAACAACAAATCCGCTAATCTTTGCGTGTTTTCGGAAGTTTAACATGAGATTATTCTTATCTATGGACTACCCTAATTATAACGTATGCAATAAAGATATAACGAATATTCGTATCCGCATTCTCGAACATCCTCGTGCAATCATGAATGCAGAAGACGCTGGTCCGATCCCAGCCCTGGGCATCGGAGGCCTAGCTCACTTTTTCCTTTGTATATAAGTTTATAACATCCTCATGTTTTTGGATATTCGCTTCGTATCCGCACAATTCAATGCCAACATTAATCTTGCATTTTTTCCCAAGTTTTTGAAATAAATGATTAATTGCATTATAAGAAAACAATTCTGAAAAGAAAATTACAAACATTTCAAACGGTATTTTATTATCTTATTCAACGAAATAATATGAACCTATTGATTGTATCCTCATTTCCAAAATATTGCCTGCAGAAGTACGTAGAACATTTTTGGCACCATATAAAATTCGTTTTCGTGACACTGGGTTTGAAAGTATCACGTCTAGATCTTTCAATAACTACAACTTCCCTTATGCCAAGGCTATTGCATTCGCGAATATAAGCGGCAAATATTCGTATACGCGAATTTTCAAAAAAAAACAATATTCGTTACATCTCTAGTTTATACAGAAGGCTGTCGGAGTTAAAATGTTGAGTATGCATTTAATAATTTATCAGTTCATGTATGCGAAAAAGAAAGGTCATATTCTTTATCTTTCACTTAAATGAACAGTATATAAGAAAATTGATTAAAACTTCGGCTTCAAAAGGGACCTCTTTCCGCCTACAGCCATGATCAGAAGTTTTTTTACCAGCAATAACATTATATCTGACCCAAGCTATAGGTCGACATTTTTAGGATATCCGAAAGGTTGGAGAGAGAATTTGTTGTTTTGCGATATTGAAAAAAAAAACAAATGTAACATGAATATTTGGACAGGAGTGAGAATACAAAACGCAAACTATCCAAGACGTTCTGACGGTCATAACAAAAGTTTTTATCTATTACGCCGTCCGTCCGTTCACTCCCTCCATCAAAAACCACACTGGATTTCTTTCCGACGGATGTTTTTGCTAACGATCCCTTTCCCTTCAGATGACTAACGTGGTCCCAGACTACTTTCTATCGAGCGTCCGCAGGAACTGGATACGTCCGTTGCGTAACTGCCACTCTCCTGTCTTATCATCGGCTAGAATTTAATTGTTTGCCTTAGTCTCGTCAGGTATTTGGAGTGAAAAACGAAGTGACATTTATAATATTGCTTATTACACATCACATGGAATATTGCCATGATCCGTGATGCTTCACGATTTATCGTAAGCATTATTTCGTACGAATGTAATTGTCAGATTGGCATAGAAGCTGAAACAGAAATCATATTGATCCCTGTCACATAAAACTTCTATGATCTTTTAAGCGCGCGGTTGTTTTATGCGTCGATCGCAGCGTTACTGGGGCATCGCAGCGTCAAACGCACTAAGCAGTGCGTTTGATGCTGCGGTTCCCATACTTCGGCACAAACGCTGCGGTCGACGCGTAAAACAACCGCGCGCTTTACAATTCATTGGTACCTAAAGGTTGAACACGCCAAAACTTGGACACGTAAAATTTGTTTTTAAACCAGTTTGTAAATAAATAACTACATTATGAATACCACATTTAATGACAAATTTAATGAATATAAAATCACATTTTTAATTTTAATTAATGTTTACACAGTAAGCCATAGATCAAACTTTTCTACGCACACGGGTCATAAGACTTTGCACGCTTTCTTTAGAAATGATTTTTGTCGCCCAGGTCCATATTTTTTGTAGACCAGGGACCTATTTTACTTCTCCGCCTTTCTTGTTTAGAATTCCTTTCATAATACTCCAGTACTCTTCAACAGGCCGCAGTTCTGGACTATTTGGCGGATTGCATATTTTGGGTACCACCATGATCCTGTTAGCGTTGTACCATTCCATAACTGATTTTGCGTATGGCAACTGGCTAGATCTGGTCTGGCGGTAATGAGGCATGCTGTCTTATAAAATGCAGCAAACGCTTCTGTAAACAATCTTTCCGATAAATATCGCCGTTTATTGTCCCGGTGGTGATAAAAGAGCGACTTCTTTTACTACAGCTGCATATTGCCTTCCAAAGAAGGTATTTTTTTGGAAATTGCCCTCGTTTTTTAATTCAAAATCTTCAGGAGTATCTGTCCGAGATTTGCTAGTATAAAACTCTTGACCAGGTATTTGTTTAAAATCCAATTTTATATACGTATCGTCGTCCATCACCGCGCATTCAAATTTTGTAAGAAAATCTTCATAGAGTTGTCGCGACCGTATCTATGCGGATAAGTTCTGTTTTGAGTCTCGATCTGGTGCGGCCTGGGCTTTATAACTCCTCAGTCCTGCCCTCTGTTTCACTTTTTGTACATAGGACTGAGACATTTTCACTTTTTTAGCATCATCACGAGGTGAAATCGTATGATTTAAGGCAAAAATCTTTAAAATACTCTTTCCTTTTTCTTATTCTTGACTCCCTGCAACCCACCACTACCTGGCTTTCTATCTATTGTCAAGCGTTCACGGAAAGTTTTTAATACGTGACCAACCGTAGATTGTGGATATTTCAGCCTTTTCGCGATATCTCTGTAGCTTAACATGGGATTTTTTACATGTTCGTGCAAAATGCGTTCACGTTTTTGATGTTGTACGCTCGACATTTTGCCAACGAATAAATAAAAGAAAATAAATTTATCATCATTTTATAGCCCAGTTCCTTGTGAGAAAATTGTTGTTTAAAAAGTTTGAATATCTCCATTTTTCGAATAACTATAGCTATTTTTACATGCCCAGGTTTTGGCGTGTTCAACCTTTATAGGTGTAGCAATCTCTTCATCTTAGCCTTTATTAATCGCAATTGAATGACTATTCCCTCAAATAATATTAACCATTATTATCATCGCTTTGCGTTTTTTGCAGCTATTTATGGTCCAGCTGTTTACGTCCTGGACGTTTTAATTTGACTTTTCATATTTCGATTCAAACCGTACGATTATATGAAGTTCCACCGTGTGAAATTGACCATGATTGAGCTTTGACCACTTCGTTCGCAAGTATAACCACAAAATTAAAAAGTAATCACCACAGGAGCATGTAATCCCCGAGATTTAAAAGTTACCATTACTACCCACGTAGCAACATGATACTATGACCAAGAAGATTAGATAAAATACCAATAAAATGTCTGCGGTCAGGACATTCAATCCGACAGAGAAACACAAGGAGTTCGTCGCGACAAAAACCATTAGTCTGTTACCAAAAAGTGTTAATGCTTCTGTGAAATTATAGGGAAGGTTAAATAGTCGGATAAGGGGTCTATTTTATATTCGAACTTCAGGTATCAAAATACATTCTTGAGGACGTATTGTAATGACGTTATTACATTGTACAATTTCTTTAAATGTAATCAAAAAATATTTCACCGGCTACGCACCATGTGTGTGTACATATAAGTAACTAACCTATAACGCAAAATCGCAGCTATGTAAAGTATGTGATGATGATGAATCGTAAACAAATATTTGCTTGAACTGGAAACCCGAGTTCTACGTCAAACCTAAAGTTCTGCAAGTTAACACAGTCGGTCTAATCAAAATTGTGCTGTCATGAGTAATATTAGCAAGGAATGAGTGCCTAACACGGAGCCCTGTGGCACGCCAACGCAAAATCAGGGGTAAGATCCGCGTAAAACCCGGCAGTTTGCATTTTTCATTCCGTTTTGCATAGATTGGAGCCGGCGGACCAAATCCGCAATCTCTACAGTGCGACGACCTTGGTATTTTGCGCCGTTATGGTTATGAATAAATAAGGACAATGATAGAAGGTGAGAAATTCTGGGGTATTTTGATTGTCAATTAATCTTGTACAATTTTTTTCGTATCTTACCTATTAAGTTCCGGGATATGAAATGTGTAGATTTTTCAATATTATTTATCGTATGGCTTTAATACATTTCAATGAATATTACTCAAACACTCATTATGACACTGACAGCATTATTATTAATAATTAAATTTTTACTAGTTGTTTGTCAATAAGCAACCATTAGAGCAACAGTTTTACAGGCAATAAAAAAACTCCATAAATTTTATTTACTTGTATAGGTTTTACTATATAATGATCATAATTAAGATTAAAATCAACATACATACATACATACATACATAGGTACATACATATATTCACGCCTGTTTCCCAGAGGGGTAGGCAGAGATCACGGATTTCCATTTACTACGATCCTGACAAACTACTTTCGCTTCACCCACTTTCATAATATTCCTCATACATGCTCGTCGGTTTAGAGTACTTCTGACCTGGCCTTTTTGCAATAATTCCCCGATTTGATCGAGGAAAGTTCGCCTAGGTCTTCCCCTTCGAACTGACCCTTCCACTCTTTCTTCGTACACCCTCTTCGTTAATCTTCTTTCATCCATCCTCTCTACGTGTCCAAACCATCTCAACATACCCATCTCAATTTTTGTCACTACATCTTCATCCACTCCGCATTTCATTCTTATTACGCTATTTCTGATCCTGTCTGTTAACTTCACACCACACATGCTTCTTAGAGCTCTCATTTCCACTGCGTTCACTTGACTTTGATGTCTTTTCTGCCACACCCAACTTTCACTACCATACATAAGTGTAGGCACCAACACTCCTCCATGCACAGCGAGGCGTGCTTTTTGGGACACCTTCTGACTGCTCATAAAAGCGTTCAGTGCCCCATTCACTCTATTCCCAGCATTCACTCTCCTTTCGATGTCTTTTTCATTTTTACCATCTCTTGTAAACAAAGTCCCCAAGTACACAAACTCGTTCACTTGTTCCAGTCTTTCTTCACCAATCATAATTTCGCAATCTACCATAATCTCATCTCTTTCAAATACCATTACTTTCGTCTTACTGACATTCATCTTCATTCCCTTCTTCTCAAAAGATTCATGCACTCTTGTTACCATCAACTGTAACTCCTGTGCCGATGACGCAAGTAATACTAAATCGTCAGCGTACAGGAGACATTTTACTAGCAACCCTTCCATCCTCAGTCCACATTCATCATCTTTCAGATCTTGCAAACAACTGTCCATGAATAGATTAAACAGCCACGGTGACGCTACACATCCCTGTCTAACACCCTTTTCAATGCTAAACCACTCAGTGTATGACCCGTTTATCCTCACGCAAGCACTGGAATCCTCATAGAGAGACTTCAGCGCTTGCACAAGCCGACTGTTTACTCCATACATGGACACTACCGACCACAATTCATTTCTCATCACTTTATCATAAGCCTTTTCCAAGTCCACGAAAGCGCAATAGACCTTTTGACCTTTGGCCAAGTACTTTTCGGTTATGCATCGTAAGGAAAAGACTTGATCCGTACATCCCATACCCTTTCGAAATCCCGCTTGTGCATCCCACACTTTCCCATCGGTTTCTTTTACTACTCTTTCAATCAACACTTTCGCATACAGTTTTCCGACGATGCTGAGTAGGCTAATGCCCCTGTAGTTTTTGCAGTCAAGTTGTGAGCCTTTTCCTTTGTAAAGAGGAACTATGACGGCCTTGCACCAGTCCCTTGGTACACGGCCGGTACTAAAGCACAAATTGAAAAGGCGATACAACTGACTCGCTACGACACCTTGTCCAGCCTTCAGCATTTCGGCGGAGATCCTATCATACCCTGCTGCCTTGCCTGATTTTATTCCTTTCAAAGCTTTCACGATTTCGTCCATGCTAATATTACTGTCATCCATTGGAAGGCTTCCATTCACATCTGAGGTTAGCATATTTGCTTCCTCCCTTTCAAACAAGCTTTCAAAATATTCCTGCCATCTCTTCAATATACATTCTTCCCCATTCAGCAAACTTCCATCCGAGTCTTTAACTGTTTTCAGCTCAGAGTCCGAACTCTTACCTCTGGCTATGCGAACGGATTTCCAGAAGAACTTAATCTTCGTCCGAAAATCTCGCGACAACCTTTCATGCAATTGATCATTCTGTCCATTTTTCTTTCTTTTAACAATTTCTTTCACCTGCACTTTCATTCTTCTGTAATTCTTCCGCGTCTCATTCACTTCTTCAATTGAGGCTTTTTGGGCTCTATGGTTAGCTTTTGCAGCTAACCAATCCCGCCACAATTTCTTCTTCTCACATACTGCTTTTTGTACTTCCTTGTCCCACCACACATTCTTCTCCTTTCTGCCTTTGTGTCTTTTACTCACGCCACACACTTCCCTAGCCACACTCACAACTTTATTTTTAAAGTTGCTCCATAAATCATCAATCTCACTTATGTCATCCAGTCCATCAAACTCACCCTTCAGTTTACCAACATATTCTTCACTTACACTTTCCTCTTGCAACCCTTCCACTTTTATTCGCTCTAACACGCTAGAAACCGCACGAGGTCGTGATCGCCACCCTTTGAATAGACCACTTATTCGGCACATTACCAGGAAGTGGTCAGTATGGATACCCGACCCACGATACACCCTAGCGTCGCGAACATTCTTCTTCATTCTTTCATCAACTATTACAAAATCAATCATACTTTTCCTAACGTTTTCCGCCTCTCGAGTGAACATATGGATCCGTTTGTGAGCAAACATTGTGTTTGCTACACAAAGACTCCACTCGAGGCAAATCTCTAACAAGCTTCTTCCATTCTCATTCACTCTCTCGTCACCATGTATCCCTAAGACCCTTTCAAAACCATCTCGCTTTACTCCTATCCAACTATTAAAATCACCGAGCATTATTAACCTTTCATTATTCCTGCACACACTTAAAACGTCTCTCATTTCGTCCCAAAACATTCGTCTTTCATCCTGTGTTTGCTGAGAGTTTCCCGCTCCCTGATCTACAGGAGCGTAAACCCCAACAACAAAAATCCTCATCAGGCCCACTTTCATTCTGATCCAGATCAACCTGGGACTCACGCACTTGAACTCATTCACACACTCAGCCATCCTAGCGGATAGTATAACACCGACTCCCTTACTGGCTCGCTCTGAGCTTGGCACCCCCGACCAGTACGCGGTAAAAGCCCCGTGGGTGGTGGTGTCACTTCCCTTCCGCTTTGTCTCATTCACACAGAGTACATCAATCCTTCTTTCTTCCATCATCTGTAAAACCTCATTCAATTTGTCATTCATCCCTCCTCCAACATTCAACGTAGCAAAACGGCTCTCCGTGAGCCACTTCTCGCCCCCGCGAGAAACGAGACGTGATGGGTGGCGTACCGCATCGCCGCCATGCGGATGATTATTATAATTCTCCATAGCGTTCCCACGAGTAGAAGGGTTACAGGTCCTCCCCAGCAGAGCCCTGTACTGAGGTAAGGCGAATTTACGTAGTGTCCGTGTGACCGCCAACACAGACACCCTCCGTTAAAAACCAGACTCCCTCTGGCCACTCATCCTTGAGCACGGGTCGGTTTACACCTTGGATTGGGGGTTTTAGTTCAGAGTTTACCTTCTCCTAGACAAGTTGCAGCACAATGCTAACGAGGCCCATCTCCCCGGGTTATATTTTGGAGTTTACCTTCTCCTAGACAGGTTGCAGCACAATGCTAACGAGGCCCATCTCCCCGAATGCTAACGAGGCCCATCTCCCCGAAATCAACATGTTGACGACTATCAAATACGATAGGTGCGGGATGGTCCTAGATAATATAAATTTAATAAACATTATCTATCGTATGGCTTTAATACATTTCAATGAATATTACTCAAACACTCATTATGACACTGAAAGCATTATTATTAATAATTAAATTTTTACTAGTTGTTTGTCAATAAGCAACCATTAGAGCAACAGTTTTACAGGCAATAATAAACTCCATAAATTTTATTTACTTCTATAGGTTTTACTATATAATTATCATAATTAAGATTAAAATAAACATGTTGACGACTATCAAATACGATAGGTGCGGGATGGTCCTAGATATTTTTTTTTTTACTTTTTTTGCATATCACACTGATTCATAAAATTATTGAATCAAAGTTCATAGTATCTCATTTGATTCTCATCTAATTTGGATATACAAGTAGGTATATTTTTGACGTTCTAGCCACATACAAATAGCGGCTATTTACCTGTCATGGTCGTTTGAACACATTCAGTGAATGAAAAGTTTACCGACATCCAGTCATTTACTATAGCTACGTGAATTATTGAATAATCCATATATAACTCTTTAAAACTGTAATGAACTTTGGAAATTTAAGAATACCAACCTTTATACATAAAGTAGAGCGCATTACAAAAATTCATAACTGTACCTTCTTTACCAAGGAATGCTGACATATGGAATTAACATCACTTACTGTTAAGCAATAAACCAAAAGCGAGTTTTCAAAACGGTCGACTTATCAAAAATGCATTTCTCAAGTGTTTTAATTTCGAAATGTAGGTCCTCTGACCTAAAGGTCGCTCACTCGTCCGTAGAGGTTTCTTTGGAGGTATTATAATTGGAGTTGCATAAGTGAGGTATGGCGTTACTTTGAGCGAATATGTATTTGCTTTAAATAAGAAGTGTGGTAGAGTATTTCAATATGCGAGCGATAATGCCTACAGATTATAATCTAAACATATAAAACAGTCGCATTATATAGATAATCTCGAACATGTAGGTACCTAATTTTGCGTGAAGCGTGGAGTAGAAGGATAAAAACGGAGTTTACGCGGAGTATACCGTTAAGTCGGGTTACTTTGCCCCTGGAGGGGGTAACTTTGACCATTGGGATTATTCATTAGTGTTCACTTCTCGGATTTTTACCAAGCACTCCACCAATCAACAAAATGTAAAGCCTGACCAGAAATATATGACTATTGTCAAGACGGCGCTATTACTCTCATTTATATGGCAACTGTTCAGTTCTCTATGGTATGGTGACATCTTGATTTGTTTACCTGTCAGCTTTGATGTTATTTGAAAATGTTTCACAGCGAAAATGTTTAATTTCCCGAGCGTATTACTTATACCAGTTTATTATATACACTATCTACAATGTTCCGCTCTTGACTATTGATAAATTTGGGAATTTTCTGTCGTTTATTATTTAATATTCAACACTTTATTATCATTTAAGTAAACCGCCTCAATGACAGTGACAGCCTATCACATGCATATCATTCTGTCATTAAAATGATTGCCAGTGTAAGAAATTAGTTCCAATGAAATACCGCAACATGGCGCATGATCATATATTTCTGGTCAGGCTTTACCTAAGTAAGTAAACAAAACTATATCCTTAAGAAGATTTCCGATTTAAAATTCTTACCGCAATTTTGTAAATGGAAATAAAACGTTATGACAGTTGACATTTAAATGATAATAGGTAAACGAATTTAACCTCGTCTCACCAGACAATGATAGACAAGAACTTCCTGGGTTACCACAAGTATTGATTAAAGGTAAGCAAAATAATAATGCGACTAATGCCACCACATGTACCAATTTTAACTAAATTCCAACAACAAAAGCCGCATTCCAATTAGCAGTCAAACAATTTATGTGTTCCAATAGTGATGTAGCATTTCATAAGTACAATTAAAAAGTTACTCATCGCCGCCCGTACTAAGTGCCAAGGGTGCTAACAAGTGTTAAATTCGCACAAAACCAGGGCGAGGTCCCGAATTGCAACACCGCATGAGAAAAGGTTCAGAAGAATCTAACAATGAAATTAAATGTATCATAGTGCGAACATGCAGTCTTAATTGGCCACTAGAATGAGAATCAATTATTCAATTAAATTTAAGATTGTATCGACATACCTTCATAAAGATAAGGGGTTCTTCACTGACCTGCAACGAAGAAATGTGCGTTAGTATTTGAAAGCCAGCGAATGTGATAAAATATGAATCTTGTCAGGTACCTAACATCTATTGCAACCAGGTATCGTGATACGACGAAATAACAAAACATATTTTAGTTACCTATACATTTATTCAAGTCATGAAATCCATTCACTCCATTTTCCGAGTTGACATGAGGTGACACGGAGATAATCTTTAACTATTATATATTTTCTCGAAAATTACGATGACTGACCCTTTCAAAACAATTACAAGGAAATGTAATTCAAAAACGAGAATTACGTGCACAAAAGGTCGAGTCTTAAAATAAGAATTAGTAATACGTAAAAAATAAGCAATACTAGAATTACAGAATTGATTCATAAGGGGCTTGGCAGGCGTTGGGATAAATACTGAGAAACCGGAAGATGACCGACGCTCTTGACATCCATAAACTTGACATTATAAATAAAGACGTAATATTCCGGAATACTTATGACTGTCAAATGGCAGAATCGGGTGAAGGAAATCTATTCTGAACAAAATGACGCATCGTTATACATTTGCGCGAATAAATTTATAGCTACGGGAACTGCAAACTGGGAGACTTTGATTAAAAGGAAAGTTAAATGTATAAAATATTAGGTCAGACAATCCCAACTCGGTAACGCCGATTTCATATAAAACCTCAGTTAACCTTCAGTGTCAAAATTCAAAATTATCAAATCATGAAGTTTTATTGTATTTTATGGGAAAAACATCTCTATTATAAGTTTATCCGCAAATTAGTTTTATAAATAAAGATGTGCTCTTTTGCTAAAATTACATAATAATGGATCGAATATGCATATTCTAGATGACGGGGATATTATTATTTCCAATCTATTGCGCCGTGCCTCCTATTTAATAATTTATCGAACCAGTTCGCATTTTTGCGTCAAAATATCGTCATATGAAAAGAATTCAACACACCTCGAGTGGGCAAAATAAACTTATTTACATGATAAGCACAATAACAACTAATCCGTTTTGAAATTAATAGAGCATCCTTGCTCGCGTCACGGAATATTTAACGGCCGTCGCGAATACAGATGAGCATCGATTAGCGAATAAAAAAACACCTGTTAATAAAAAAGCACCAAGACGTAACAATTAAAAAGCAGAGATAGATTACCAAATAGCGGAAGCTTAAGATAAAGATTTTAAAAATAAAGAACTCGGGACAATAATAATGAGAATTGGCACAGACTACGTGAAATCGATTATATCGATAACATCAGATCTAGTTTGTAACCACGTGCGGAAGTGGAAAAGGTGTTGCACCTATAGACAAGAACATTCGGTTACATCATTTAAGTGACCGAAGCGGCGCCATGCCGAACACTGTCGGGTACCATACTGTTGTCTTACTTCTTTTTTTCGCAGAGCACTTTTACCTCATTCCAAGAACTAACAGTTAAAAGATGTGAAGAAATAAATTTATTTTGAAGGAGTAAAACAGTTTTCCCCGACGCATATTTAGGATTTTCGTTAGTTTGTTTTTTAATTTTCATAAGTTAAATTTATGCGTATATCGTAATGTACAGGATAGGTAATATGCGAAAACGCTAGCGTTAAATTACGTCGTTACCCATAGTTATTAACAAAAATGAAAAAAATCGTTGTGCGAAGGAATTACGCTAAACTAAACACAACACCATCAAATCTGCATTTGGTCAGATCAAATAAACGATTACCGTCATACGTTCGTTGCTCAAATAAAATAATTTTCCGATAACGTCATGATCAATCGGCGTTTAACTGTCATCGCATTCCGCGCAAATATCTTGTCCGCATTCAGAACATATATGAGTGAAGTAAACATAGTAATTTTTTTAATTGCCAAAACCCCTACTTAACTTACACTATAAGGCCAACGTTTTTAATTTAATTGGTTTATACCAGCATTTACTTACAAATACACTAACATCGACTTAGCTTGATTTTTGATACAAAACATTAATTCAAATATCGATTTCTATCCCGTGTATAAAACTCCTTACTTCTTCAAAGTATATTTAATAACAATCCGAAGGCTTGGCGCCGAAGGTGGTAAATATTAAAGTTATGGAGCGTCCAAAGAGCCGCCGCAGCGTCGCCACCAAAAACACGATTCGAAGAAAAATATAAAATGTTACCGCGGAAAACCAGCGTGGCGCCAATGAGGACGTCTTCTAGTTTTTTATAGACTTCTAAAGGTCATCAAAAACTCTAACTCATTTGGAGAATAAAAGAAAATGCTTATCATATTTTTGTGTTTGTTCTGCTAAGTGGGTTTCAAGAAGATACTAAAAAATACCTGAACAACATCGAAATGTTGCAGATTTACATTTGGCAATGTCAAACATTTGTTCAACTTATGTTCAATTGTAAATGTCAACAAATATGTTGAAATACTGAAACCGATTTTAGATAAAGTTAAGCAGTCATTTATAATAAGACTTGAAATTGAAAGACATAAAGACACCATGATGCATCCTTTGACAAGGTTAAAGAAAACTTTATACAAGCTAGCCACCATAAACAGAAGCGAACTCATCAAGGTCAGACTGAAAGAAACGGAATAGCTTATTGCTTGGCAGTAGGGTTTCTGCTCGAGACTTCTCGCACTCGAGACAACTCGAGAGTTTCGCCTCCATTCGAGACGAGAAAAAAATAGCCGACTCTCGAGACTCTCGAGTTCCGGCGAACACGAAATAATGACTTAAGTCAGGCTCGCCATTTTGCCGCTTTTAACAATGATAACACGCCGCCCGCGCACTATAAACACGTGCAGCGGACTTCTCACTCGCACGCTTAAGAAAATCTTAATAACAAAATTGAAGTCAGGCGAAATGTTAATTTGATTACTTAATCAAATACCTGCACGATCCTGTGGCATATTCTAGTAGTGACAGGAATTACAGTAAAACTGCTTTAATAAACTTCACAGAAGGTCTTTATAACAGACATTTTCCGAGCAAGTCAACAACAACCTCAGCCACCGATTGTCAAAGCAGTCAACCGGACGTGAATGAATTGGAACAACCAGGCACCAGCAGTTTTGAGTCACTATTAAAAAAAGCTATAGATAAAGTAGATAATATGATTCCAGCAGAACGGGATCCACACCAAGTCACGAAAAGTTTAATTAGGAAAGAATTTAATATTAATGAGTCTACGGGAAAACGTACTCCTATTCTTGAGATGTTGTATCAAGCCATTATGACCGTCAAGCCCACTTCTACAGAAAACGAGCGTGTTTTCAGTCTGGCTGGAAACATAGTAACCAAGATAAGAAACAGAGCTTCGGACAAATCGATTAACGCTTTAATATTCTTAAAGACCTATTTTTTAAGACAAAAGTAACTTTTTAATAATTACTGAATTATAAAAATGATTAACACTCGCACATGAATGATCATACAAATGATTAATATATCTGACTTAGATCAATAAAAGACTGTTAAATAAGATTGTTGAAACTCCTTAATTTTATGTCAACGTTGTTGTTAAAAAAATCGTTTGTTTGTGATGATTATTGTATTTTTTGCATTTGATTCCTAGTCCTAATCTTATTAAAATTTAAGTCTAGCCTAGTTGTTAGAAGAAAATATCTGTATCAAAAATACCAGTTTATGTCTAAATTGTCTGATCAAAAGACTGAAAAAGTAGATTAGGTACGAGGGTTGCTACTTATATATCCGGAAACAAAAAAACAAACAAACGTACACGGCTGAAAATGGTTTTATTGTTTTTCAAAGTATTCCCCTTGATGATCTATGCACTTTTGCATTCGCGTGAACCAATTTTTAAAGCACTTCTGCCACTCCGCCTGAGGTACCTGCATAACGTGTTGTTTGAATGCGTCGACAGCATCTTCAGCGGTCGAAAATCGTTGACCGCGTAATTTATTCTTTATATTTGGAAATAAATAAAAATCGTTGGGTGCCAAGTCAGGGCTGTACGGCGGATGACCCGTTAATTCCACATTTTGACCCACCAAAAATAGAGTTGTTTCGCGTGACGTATGACATCTGGCATTGTCATGATGAAGAATGATTCTTCGTCGCTGGTTAGTTTTACGAATTTGTTCAAATACTTCCGGTAAGCAAATGGTCGTGTACCACTCTGAATTAACCGTTCTACGGTTTTCTAGTGGCACTGTAGCTACATGGCCATTAATACCGAAGAAGCAGGCCACCATTTGTTTCAATGTACTTTTTGCACGAGTAATTTTCGTAGGGTTCGGCTCATTTTGAAACACCCATACCGTTGATTGTTGCTTCGTTTCGGGATCGTATGCATAGATCCAGGATTCGTCACCTGTATAGATGTTATAAACGGCTTTTGAGTCACCACGGTTATATTTTTTTAACATTTTATTGCACCATTCGACGCGAGCATCTTTTTGCTCTTTTATTAAGTTGTGGGGTATCCAACGCGAACAAATTTTTTTACAGCCAAATAATTATGTAATATGCTATTAATGCTGGTCATAGAAATACCCAGAGTCGCCTCTATCTCGCGGTACGTAACATGTCGGTCGTCCATTATAAGTTTTCGCACAGCCTCGATATTTTGTTGTACAACGACCGATTTCGGGCGACCTGCCTTAACTTCGTCCGTAAGCATACTACGTCCACGATTGAACTCACTAAACCAGTGATACACAGTAGTTTTAGATGGGGCTTCATCACCAAAAGTTGAAGTTAGTTGATCTATGCACTGTTGTTGCGTTAAACCACGCCGAAAATCATAATAAATCATAGCACGAATATTTTCACGAGTGAGTTCCATTCTTGCTGCGAGATGACATTTAAAACCCGTCAAAAACAAAACACGAGCGTTAATAAGAAAGAAAAAATATACCGGCCAGTACTTAAAAAAGTTCAAATTTTACCATGGAGGTCAAATATGCTATTTAAGAAGATTGTAATCCCGGTTTCCGGATATATAAATAGCAGCCTATGTATATTGTTTTATTTTAATTGTTGATTTTTTGTAAGACTTTAGTTTTTGTATGTTTGTAAGAAGAGTTTTAATTTTGTTTTGTTTTGTATTTCTAACTTGTAGTGCAAAGTGCAATAAAAGAATTCTGATTTTTATTTGTTTTTCATTTTACTTTCAGCAATAATTTACAAATTCTTACCAAAGACTCGAGAGTCGAGACAACTCGAGAAATTGGAGTCGAGAACTCTCGAAACTCGAGAAAAAAAATGAGGCGAGAAACCAGAAACCCTACTTGGCAGCCAACAATCATTCAGTCAATGCAGTCTAAAAACCCTATAAACGATTGAAAATGAAAAGTCAATGCAAAAAGCAAACATTTTAAAACGAAAAATTCGATATCTTCGACCGCTCCGCAGTTCACCTACTCCACACGCCGGAATGCACTCCCCAGATCCGGGACAAGTTAAAAACAACTGTAAAACTTATCCGAGCACAGTCCATTATGCAAATTTGGGGATGCCGGGCACCGCGACCTTACGAGGACGCGGAGTCGATGACACGTTACATAACCTGTTATACGGTTAATTGCTTAATGGAGTAATAAGGCGTTGATTAATATTGATGCACGTGGAAGTGGTGTAATGAAATACAATGCAGGGTGGATTTAACAGGGTACTTAAAACCCTTAAAGAAATTACGTTACGACAGTAAGGTATTTCTAGATTACGAAGCTGACTGCCAACCTTCAGTAAAGGGGGGTACCTTAAGACGAAAAACAACACAGGTTATGCTAATAAAATAAGACTAAGAAATAAAAAATAAAAAACGTAAACATGAGTTCTTAGAGTGCAATTATTGGCTGAGATAAATAGCTAGCTTAAACATTTAAGTAATTTTTTTTATATTTGTCTTGAGGTTTAGTCGCGTTTTAAAAATGGACTCTGATATTACGAGGGAATTAAAATAATTTTAGGAATTAGCCGACATTTTGATATTCGAAATCACGTACAGCGTATGCAACCAATATGTGCTGGAATGGTGGTTTTATTACATGCCTTTTCGTACTTATTTTCGCAGTTTATAAATTGTCTAAGTACATAAATCTGATCGCAAATATAATTATGGAGGTGGCTTATTGATTATCAAATCAATAATATGGATATACGGATTAGTAATTAATTATTTCTAGATAGCTTACTAAGTGAATCACTTCACATCAAAGGACCATAGAAGGGCGATCGTTAATTATAAAGTAGGATGTAATTTATCCAAGATCCCTAGCATAAACACGTCACATCATCTTATGAACAATAGCGTACCGGCGACATCCGTCTAAGCACGAGGACGATAGGGCTCCCCCATCAATTTGATATCACTCGTCATTAGATGTTAAACACGTCATTGTTATACACGTGTGGGTGACAAGTGTCAGTGTGAGCGTGAGCGGCGCACGCGCTACGGCCGGAGTATTTACTCCGAGCGCCCCCTACCACCTCGCCACTCATGCGCTGCGTAGCTAGACGACCACACGTGCCCCACCACAGGGACCCGGGAGCCACTGGAGCCAGCATTCGACCACCGACCGACCGCCGAGACAGTTCCCGACATGTGCCAGTGACTGACCAGTGATAAAAACTGTAGTGAAGTGACTTTAGCATCCGTGTGATGTGCGATTGAATTTGAAGCAGTGTTGACAATAGCCGCAGCCTCAACCGTTATCAGAAATGTAAGCGCAAGTTTGCTGTTTTATGAATTTTAGTATGGTTTTATAGTGACAATTCTGCAGTAGGGCCCCGACCCAGATCTCACGACGCCGGCAACAATGAGAGCCACAACAATAAGGTTCGGTATCGCGACAGAAATATTAAGTTTAAATTTTCACAGAGCTCAGCCTTCGACATAAAACTCAATGACGTGCTCGTATAAAGAAACACCTGTGGGAAAATGCAAACAAATGCGCGTTTCATCGAATCGCGGCTGAGACTCAGTATCCTATAAAACTATTTCATCAAACGTGACTAAACCTGATTTAAACATACACGATTTTCACTCTTATTTTGACAAAAACGGGACTTAATCGCGTACATCCGTAAATCAGTACATTGTAAACCGGCACGGGCCGGATTTAGCAATAAAATTAAGGAGTCTGCCTGCGACCACGAGCGTTACGGCACGCTCGAAACGTCAGGAAAATAATAAAAGTAAGTGTACGCGATTAAGTCCCGTTTTTGTCAAAATAGTGACTAAACCAAGAGGTTCAGGAGGAGGTAATCACTAAGAAGTGATTTCGATAATCGGGTAATAATGCAAATGAGAGCGATTAATAAACAGTTTCGCAAATATATAACAATGAGTAAAGTACTCGTAAAACATGACCCGAAACGCCTACAATGTCAAAATGCTCACCCACACGTTGCACCGCTTCAAAACAATTCAAACGATAGCAAATCAAGCGTAGGACTTTATGAATGGATATGCGTGTGTTAATGTGAAGCATCAGTAACATCGTAACAACTCATTCAAAGCAATCAGCGGAGACCACCTAACATGGGGTTGGATGGCTTTATTAGAAATAATGAGTTTTGTCAGAGATATAGTGCTTTAATAGCATATGAGTGCGCATTCCATTGCACCATTTTGCTATTATGGAATTCCATTGTAGCTAGAATGCAGTTAATTTTGAATCTGAACTGTTCTTTCGAAATTAAGAATTCAGCTGTAATCTAAACAAGGCATTAAATAGTAACGGTACAGCGTTCAAACGTGTATGCGATACTAATGGCATATTTGCATCGAGCTATCGATACGAATTACGTGACTATTTAAGCTTGATTAGCTCAATACGTGTAACTTGATCAAGTCTTATGTCACGTACGGACCCGTTAATAATCAAATCGTTAAAGGTACATAATCGATAACTAGAGCGTTCATATCTGGAGCAGGTTCTATTTATAATTGGCAGTCGATTTGCATTTTTTTTAATTAAGAAAGTTGATATGGATAGGTATTTTGATTGCTTGCATGGGTTGAAGATGAATAATGATCATGTAGCTATTAGACATTAGAGAGTAAATTGGTGAGTTCCGATCGCGTTCAGTATTAAAATAAAACCACCAACGCCACACACGATGATGTAATCGCAAGAGATGAGAATGGTAGTAGCATATTTACAAAATCCATACATGCGTGATGTTAAAGTTGAGGAAGTAAACAAAAACAATAGTGAATCCGCAGTAAAACGTTTAGGCAAATCGTGTGAAAATAACACAAATATAAATTAAAACGCGGATACATAAGACTGGTTTGGTTTATTGTATCCGTGAGTAAAAACCAGATAAATTCGGTTAAAAAACCATAACAGCCGAGATCGTAACCGCGATAAAGCAAATATAGCAGGTTAGTTGTGATTGTAAAATGTAATGGCTGCAAATATGTGTGTTTAGCGTAACTTATGTGTTTGTAGAACACGGTAGCATTTTAGTAATTTGAATGCATAGAAAGTAAAAGAGAATTTCACTTTTATGTAGAAACGCACACATCTATTATAACTTATAAGATACTGCATATAAGCTTGATGTTAGCGAGTGTCCCGTTATGGTATATTATATCAGAAGTAGCGATGACACACCGATATTCCACTTAGCCAGTTCACCTTACCTGATTGCAATGTCATCTGCCATATGCAAGTTTTGCCTTGAATTCGATATGGGTTAAGTGTTTACAATAACAATGTATTTCCACTTAAAACTTTACTAAGCATATAAACTACCCAAAATGTGACTAATCAGTGGCAGACTTTAAATATCCCGTTTCATAGGCGGTGGCCATGATTATGAATACAATAATTTATTTCAGTCTTCTAGAATTCGGCTGTTTTCGCACAATAACGGTCATTGTCTTTAAAACACGTACAGGATTAAACGTGTTGAATAAATAAAATTATAATAATAATAGGCGACATTTGCACTATCAGATTTCGTGTGTGAGTTGTGTTTGCGTCTGAGTGGACAAGACTGTCCTCGGTCTATTTCACACGGAGTTCGACAACGTGCGCTTTAGTAACCCAGACGTTGCTAAACGATAAACGAGACGAAACGCGTGCCGTTCCGAACGTGAATTATATATTAACATACGCAAACTATTAAATACCCATTTATAATGATGAAGTTTGACGTCAATAGGTACAAGAGATCCGGCTGAATAAGTGCAACAAAAACTACGATCAGGGAAAAACCGAGATAGCAAAAACAAACTAAAATGACAATGATTTTAGTAACCGCGTATGTGGCAAGCCTGAGACAATAGTTGTGTTAGTCGCGCTTCGTCATCAGCGGCTTAACGAGACGAAATAACCGCAACCATCACTCATTACTGTTGCTATAACTATAGCGTTGTCACTGCCAGCCCATAATGTCGCCAGTTCCGCACGTACGCAAGAATAAAGTTTACCTTGGAAATAATTACCGTAAACGATAATCTGATAGCTATCCAAATTGCCGTTGCTTGAAAAGAATGTTACAAAATGCAGATATTAAAATATGCAGCTTTTCACGCGCACCGAGCGAAGGACTCGAGCGCAATCTAAGGTTGCCTATTAAGCGCCACGCTCCGAAAACCACCAAAAGGCAAAGCATAGTGGCGGAATATTTTGAAACTCTTGCAAAAGAGGCTCATATTAAACAATACAGAACTAACTAAATAGCTAACATTATCTATGTATCTACTAATTGATGTTTACCTCATACTAGTATATCACAAAGTGTTGTTCTTACCTTTCGATCTGAATCGTTGGCCACTAATAACAGCGAGATGAAAGATAAAGAAGACATACCTGAAACAATAAAGATGTTCGTTAAAGACAGTAATGGGTGATTTGATGAAATTGTCGTCGATAAGGAAGTTCATAACATAAGTTAACAAGCCACGTATACGAACCGTACGGAGATGTAAAATTTGTGGATGCTGTAACAGCAATTACGGACGTATGACATGGGAGCGCATTACACGGCAGATTACGTACAATAAAGCTGGATGCGACCACTTTACGGAATTACGAAACAATGCTAAGAAAGCCGCTTAGTGGGAAAGAAAGCCAAACTAAACATATGTAAATAGTTATATAATTTTTAAAATTGGGACACGATACTACGATAGATTTGTTTAATTAACCGGCAAATGAAAACATGTTATCGCTATCAAGATCGGTGAGATATAGTGATACGTTAAATGGATACACGACATATTTGTTAGTTTTGACGACGTGAATAGCCTGGTACACGGAAGTTTACCACTTTAATTGGTGTGAAGGTTCTTTTCTTAAAAACTCAAGGGTGAGATTCTATTCAACGTATGCATTGGAATAATTAGAGGAAAATAAACATATTTTGATACTTACTGACATGTGTATTTAATAGATTAAGAATTCATCTCGATATATTTTGGAAGAATCATGTAAAGAAACAAAAGTGAGTTTGCGATACTGATCATTGTAAACGAAGTCGCATAAGCGAGGTCGAAGCTCTATAGGTATGTTTTTACATCCACTTACAAACACAATCCTATAGATTCAAATTCTTTAAGTGAGACTTACGGTGTCAATCGGAGGCCAGAGTGACATACAGAAGATATGAGACTGAGACCTTGCCAAGTCATCTACAACAATGTTAAATAATGGTAACTTTGTATTCAGACATAAGACGCATTGTAGTTGACTTTGCCAGTGACAATTATTGTCATTCAATGCTGTGCCAATACATAAATAGTCAAGTCATGCAAGTCTACTTAAAGAAACGAATTTATATATTTTCTAGGATTTCTAGTACAGAAACATTTGAAAATCTTTGTATATCCATTACTGTAGAAAGACTTGCTCAATGTTGTTGTTACCTTGGAGTTTAGTATCATTATAAATCATAAATCTGCCAACAATGGGCCACATGACAGACCCTATAGAAAAATAGTTTGAAATATCTCACTGAGAGTGGCGCGTGCGCGCCGTACCCAGTCACGACTCGAGGAATTAGATCGATTTTACAAGGTGATCTCATAACATTAAATGAGAATAACAATGATTATTGTCATTGCGAATCTTATGTCAGTATTTTGTATGGTTTTATTGCATATACCATTTAAAACGCAATCGTACAAAAACAAAGTATGAAAATATAAAAAAACTTATAAAAGACCTCTTGCAGCCAATTGTCGAAAAAATAATGGACTTTGCTGTCTAAAAGAGTATCGCATACACAAAAAAAGGAATTTTATATAGGTACACGTGAAATCAATATAATAAGGGGGAGTTTGTGACTAGGCTTAAGATAGTCTTAAGTTATTTTATATAAAATATAAATAAACAAATAAAATCTTGATGATTTTAACCAGACGTAAAAGGATTTCAATCATTAATAACTAATGACTCTTAACATTTAAGAATAATAATCATAAACACCTACGTTCGATTTCAATATTGTAAATTCGCACAAAGCCATGTTAGCCTCAGTTTTTTTAAAAGCTAACATAATCTGATTCAGACGTTGTTAAAGACATTATAAAGGAATTCCCACATTAAGGTGAATTAAAATGCGAGGTCAACGGAGGGGACCTTAACCAGGCATGGCGAATTTATTCAGTGATGAATAAAGTATGAAATTATTATACTTTGTTTGCTGCAATAAACCAATAGTTTGAGATATTATGAAAATGAATGAAATACGACGCAACGCAACTGGTGATTTTCCAAATACTGTGCAAATAAATTGTTATCTTTTAGACAATATTTCGATAGCCCGAGAAAGATTTCGACGAAGTTCGGAAAAACAAACGTTATAAGAGGAAATATACAGAAAAAAAGACATGAATATATGCTATCTACAGTTCTGTCGAATCTTTAAATTTTGAAGTTCCAAAGAAATAAAGAATACCTCAATTCATAGATAGGCTTTAAGAACATAACCCGGTGTTTGCAGTCGCGCAGCCGGGTCAAAACAGCAAAAATGTTGAGGTAAGTTATTTTTAATTATCAATGCATCGTGCTCTTTTACATTTATTTCGCGTTAACACAAGCAAAGTACCAATTTCCAATCCATTTTCGATTCGTAATTAGCGTAAAAATAGACCCAATTGATCTCTCTTATTGTTATCTTCGAGTTGATTAATTCTGAGATCAAAGAAAATTCTCTTATAGGCATTTTTATATTGTCCAATGACCTTAAAGCAATATATCAGCGCAATGATTTATAGCGGAATGTCAGTATGCTTCACAATGAATTTCATTGAATGTTAGCATCGTGGATGCACAAATGTCGTCTTGATAGTTAATTACGTTTTAAGATTCCATTGTTCCATATAGTAGATGCAAATAGTGTCAGGGATCGGTGGTCAAGGCGAAGGAACCTGTTTGCTAACGCATCCAGTGCGATCGTGTCAATTGACACCGATTTCTAGTTTCTGAATGCGTTGATTCTATTATGGAATTTGAAATTAAGCTTTGGTTAACTTCATCTGGGCGAAGCCGAAAGTAAGGATTTAGTATATGGTCTCTTGTTAGTAAGGAGTGGTCCGGAAAAAAAGTAGCCGTGCCTTTTTTGATTTATCTTTTTATTTTGTGCCGAATTAGAAGCAGTGTTTATATTTAAATAATCTCTAGATACAATCATACAAAACATAAATACAATCATACTTAAATAAAACAGCGTTTGGAAGTTTTCGCCTTTTGTATTCCATCATACACATAGTTTTTTGAACAGCGTCTTCTGACAGAATTTTTGAGGTGTTTCTCAAAAACATGTTTTTTCTTAAAGTTTGATTTGATGAGCTATTTTATACCTTAATAAATTGTCTTTCTTCAATAGTAAACTTTTTTATCTGGCTTCATTTTAAGGTAGTTACAGTAATTTTTAATTAAATGTATTTGCCTCTTTTCATAGAAAATTATCTCCCATAGAAAAATCTTTGTCAGAGGTTAGATTAGAGAGTCTTCCTGACTATCCTAGCTAAAATACAGTTAATTAATGTAGCTTCTTGGTAAGATGAAATTCTGAAAAGCATAAAACGGGTTGTGAAAATGGAAATACAATTGTGGCATTGTAGCGGATGTCGATTGAAGATTGTCAAATTATGTTGTTCAAAAGGTCACAAAGTATGTTGAATTAAAAACGCGAAAACTTAAATATGCTCACATATTCTATTATGATTGTATTTTTATTTATTAGTATTGTATCTACGGATTAATAAAATAAATATACTGCTTCAAAATTAGCACTAAATTAAAAAATACACAAGATTGTACACTGCTACTTTATTTCAGGACCACTCCTTATGTTCCACCCTTCCGACGTAGTGTCGATGCTAATGAGACGCTTTTTTTAAATGAGGTATCGATCGAATGAATTCTTTATTAGGGTACATCTTGAGAGTCAATACTTCAGGTAAAATTGACAACATTTTTAGCTCTTATTTAAACGAAACCAAATTTAAATCAATTAAAGGACGGACTGCAGAAAGCAAGATATGTTATAAGCCTAGTCGACTTTTCCTGACCACAAAAACCATTGCAACAAAATTATACAAAAACATACCTTCTGTATGCAATTTCTTTGGGCTTAAATTTAGAATACCCAAAGCCACCAAGAAAGTTACAAAAGTCACGTTTATAATATAAACTCCGATGTATTTGCGACCTTTTAAACTTAACGGCAGATAGGTAATGAGACCGTAGATCAATCAGACGGCACGCGCGCGATTAGGGTTGCCGACGCTGTTACGCAAAATAATTTAGTAATTTCAATTACTCTTCTGTTTTTGTAGGTATTAGACGATTTAGATTAGATGTAACGTTGAAAAATAGATCGCGTTTTAGATGCAGTTTTAGTATGGTTGAGAAAGATACAGATTGGATGAATTTTAATTACACACAGCAAACAAAAAAGAAATAAATACAGTCGAGTCTAAGAAATCTAAGCAGTCACTATTGTTGTTAAAGAGGGTCGTTGCTATACATAGAAGCATTCTTAAAATCACTTAAAATTTGCATTAAACGAAATTTGAGTAACTATGTTCATATTGTATATTAAAAAACGATTTTAAAATCGTCGTCAAAAACAAAAAAAATAAAAGCTAAAAATTACATTTAATGTTCAGGACTTCGGAATGTCTCTTTTTTTCGGTATTTTTTTGTTTAATATTGAATAAATTAATGAATGCTTTATTGCAATCTGGCACACAACCCTAATTGGTCCACGCTAACGACGCGACGCGTGCGCATCCTAAACGGCTGACCGGCTCGGCTCACCCGAAACGTTTACCCACTCAATTACGTGAGGCGTCGCTACTTGTTAAACACGAACCCTGCCGTTACCATATCGATAAAACAATATAATAATAGTTTGAGAATAGATTCCATAATATGAGAAAAATATAAAGATAGGAAAGTAAGTCACTCAAATGCCGAATAAGTCAAATATTAGAAAAGAAAAAAACTGTAAGATAGCATTATTTGGAAGGTAGATATCGAACAATTTTAGGAAAGGATGTCATATTATGTTATGAAGTAAAGAAAGAAAATTAGATGTTTCAGTACGTAGAATCGAAAACAGATTAAAAAATAACTAGGTTTTATAGGAGAACGAAACTTTAAGCTAAACTATTTTGGTTTTTTTGAGTTTTACAACGTTCGGAGCTCTCAGTTAAAGAAAAAAAAATTTTTTTCGAATCCGTTACGAAAAAGCGCTCAATTCTATTGTATGTTATAGAGCCAGGGTAAGACAACCTGGGGTCATTATAACCCTATTTCCGAATCAATTATCGAAGAACACTCAAGGTGGACATACCGACCATAATGACCACATTGTTACGCACACACACAACCTTATAAGGACAAAGTGCATAATTGAGCCGCTCGGGGCCACCAATGCCACAGTCAACAATTTGTTACAGTTTCGAAAGTAGCGACAAAACCAGATTACCACGTGTACTTTTAATAATATCGATTGATACGATCGATTCGTTTTGTTGTGCAATATTAACGTGTGTCCAGAACTGACAAGTTAACAAACTAATAATATGGTAGACACACAGGTCGCAAACAGTACTCGATGTAAGTAATAAATACTTGTAGGTTTCCGTCGTTCCGTAAGCTCAAGGAGATCAATGTATGCAATTATGCTAAGACGTCCACAGTAATTACGGTAATACTTAGCTAAACATAACTCTAGAAAGGACCAGAAAAATGTGACGAAACACATCCTGGTGTGGCGAGCACACACAAAGGCCGATGGAAAGTCGGCGATCCGAGCTGAATACAAATCGTCAACAATGCATCACCCGGCCGTTTCCCAACGCTCGGTGAAAAGAGAACGTAAAGAAAGCTCGGCGTTAGAATCGGGGGAAAAACAATGGCTTTGTGTGCTGATCGGTGGTAAGGGCGTGTTCACGACAACTACAAGGCTGGCCATTGTTGAAAGCGGCTGCGACACTCCCAGGCCAAGCATTCATAAAGCAACCAGCACCAGTAAGTTTGATCTCAATCCGTAACAACTACACGTAATCAGATAGCAAACCTTAATACTGGTTCGCTTCGACGTTTGTCTCGCTTGCGCCCGATAAACGACTGGAATGACACCCCAGGCCGTTGGTTTTGTTTAATCACTTCACGTTTTGTGCTGACCGCAAAAAAATCGGGCACCTTGCCACGACAAGGCCGCGCGCTTGTCTTAGTTTCCATCGCTCATGTCGTATTACGACAGCCTTTTAATAATATAAACCTTTACTTCGGCAGTGACAATCGCGACAATTGGTATGAAGGCTAACGAGATATTAAACGAAAGGATGCACTTATAAGATGAGTCGGCAAATGTCAGGTGCCTTTTCAATGTTTACTTTGAACTTTACTCATTTACGTGTACAATATTGCAAAATTAGTAAACTTCGCTGATATATAGTTTAGCAAAGTGGTAGTTATTGGTTTCGGAAAGCAAACAACCGGTGGGCGTTATGCAAGCGTTGCTCAACAGCGACAATGCGATTATTAAACAAATCAAGGTTGCTGTGATTCACGTCCAAGCATTTCCCTCCAAAAATCTAGTCTAGTATTTATAAGTTCAGAAAAGGTCAGAGTAACCTATTGGGGTAATATCATTAGTATCAATCTGGAGCAGAATCGAACTAATTAAAAACATCGATAGCGCAGTTTTGCAAGGCGCGGCAGGGCACGCGCGCCTATTTCAGTTTAATGGGCCGGTACACTTTCCGCCGAGCGTTCGTGTTCTTATCGAGCTAGGCGACTGTGCCTTTCACGGCGCCCTGCAACGCCCACCGGACACCGGCGACTCAACCTTCACTGCCCTAACTGCTCTAAATCTAGTTCCAACATTAAACCACTCGGTACTGCCTCCGAGCGCTTTCGCTACAACAAACGCGGTCATTTCGCAATATAATGTCGTTTAACCATTTCGCGCGTTTCGGCCCCGTGTCACATGTCGCCCACGCCGCAATCATCTAAAGAGACGCGATTTTGCACAGAACTAAGCTAATGTACGGTCGTGACTTCAACCATAAAATTGCATTACAAGCTCGTGCCGTTCGTTATTGAAAAATTATCCGATCATTGTTTCAAAACTCGCGTAGATTTCATGTCGTTAGCGATTGCGGCTAATGAGCATTTCTCTCGTCGAGGCTAAAGAAGAATGAGATCTAAAACAATGCGCGTAGATTGATTGAAACTAAAATGGTATTTGGAGTCAAAGCCGAACTGCATGACACTCGCAGTTTTCGTATTAAGGCCGGCCTTCCTGTCTCGTGGTCATTTCTGACCATTCAATTTCCAATTAAACGCTTGATTCTCAATGCCAGGCGGGTCGGAGGTGGACAGTAAAACTTGATAAAAGGCGAGCAGCGGCGCGCGGCGCGGCAGTGCCCGAATCAGTGGCCGCCGCCTTTGTCTTCGAGTCCTTTCACTTCGCGCGCTCATGAGCGACAACTACGGAACGTATTTAAATAACAATCTGCTTACTTAGATGACTTCATTCATAGTTTTACGACACCTCGTGTTTAGTGAGACGTAATAGTGTGGCTTGTATAACTAAACGGTGATGTTTTCTATACTTTCAGATGGTGAGAGGGGCGGCGATACCGCTCGTGCTAGCGCTGGCATGGGCGTGCTCGTGCTCGGCGCGCGCCAGCGTGCTCGTGCCGACCTATGTGCTGCCGCCTGACTCGTTCGTGCGCGACCAGCGCAGCCTCGGCCCTCCGCCCGACGCCGACCCCGCTGAATCGCAGCGAACTGTCAAGCGACTAGTCGGCGGACATATTAAGATCAAACCCGATAAAGAGTACGGCAACCACAAGAACTCGATAGCGTATGACGCCAAGAGCGAAACCGGCAAGTTTGTAGGCGTGGTCGTGTCGGACCAGTCGGGCGGCACCGTAGGATGGAACCAGGGAATATGGGACGATGGCATGCTCATGTCCAGCGCTGGCGAAGGCAAAGAGGCCGTCAAACCCAAAGAGGTGGACGAGGACAAAAAGACGCTCTCGGATCAGGTGGCCGAAGGGAAATATGGTCTCATTCAGAATGAAATATTCTCTAAAACACCTAAGCGGCCGGGAATAGTCAGTTACGAGCCAAATGTGGAAACCAGAGACAAGGATAATATCCAGACATTAGGAGGACTAAAGAAAGACGAAATTTGGCTAGCGGAGGACCACCTATTAGTGTTAAAAGGTGCTTCCTTCCCGGAGCGAACGAAAGAGACCGCTCGCAGGCCTTGGCCACCGATCGACGATTACGAGGCGCCCAGAAGGCAAGTAAAGCTACCGCAGAAACCAAAAGTGCCACCGCCCTTTCCAGTACGACTTTCCGACGACGGACCGCTCGTCTTCCTCACTCCTAACGGCAGTGTCCCTGCGCCCATATTCCCTCCCTACGCTTCGCGAGAAGGCGAAAGCCCACTATATCCTCCGCCATTCCCCTTTGCACCAGGTCCGCCCTACGCCCCGGGTGAAAATCCGGGAAACACTTCTGCCGGGGGAGCGTCGCTGCCAATTCCTCCGTTCCCATTCCTACCCGGGAATGCGAGCGAAGGAGCATTCCCTTTCCCTCTATCCATGAACGGCTCTTTTCCAGAAGGCTTTCCTCCGGGCGCAGCGTTTCTACCACCACCGAGCAATCAGTCCGACCTTTACGACGAAGACGACCCTTCGATCTACTATCCGCCGCCTTACAATTTTTCTTACCGCACCGACTACAATAATAGCGTGCCAGCCGGACCATTAGTACCTGGGATTATACTGCCACCGCCTCCGGACTTCTTTGCTCCTATGGAAGATAAAACAACGACACCAGCGACAAAATCGACAACTCGACCGACGACTACGTCGACATATGCCAGGCCGAAACCGACAGTGAAACGGCCATCGCCAACACCGTCAGTGCATCGCAACAAGTACAAGACTAGGCCTACGACTACAACCACGGAATACCCGAGAACAACTGAGGTACCAACCACAATAACAACACCACCGTATGTTGACATCGTCCCGACCCAGAAGTTGCGACCGCAAACAGTCGTGGAGATACCGAAACGAGTCCCAGTGCGAGTGCAGAACCTGCCTGAAGAAATCAACCCAAGACCGAAAACCGAAAAGCCTGTATACAAGATCAGAAGTAAGGTTACCTCTAAACCTTTATCAGTATCCGTTATATACGATTATCCTGAATCTACGTACGACACTAACCCGCCTACTACATCGGAGAAACCTTACATCGTATACAAAGTGCCAGAGAAAACTCCAGATGTGGTCACGGACAACTTCGTGACATCAACCCCAGTGCCATTAAGAGCATACTACTCGAACACTCAAAACAGCAACGTACCAATTACGAAGCTTCAACCTATATACAGCCGAAAGCCTAATGAGAATGCCCTGGCATCGTTCTACTTCTACGACGAACAGCCTAAAACTTCTCCGTCCCCAGCTTCGTTCTTTGATGGTAGAAATTATTATAAAACAGTGCCAACTCCTCAGCACCAGCAACAAGCTCTCAGTAACCAACAAGCTTATAACCCATCAGTGGACGTGGCATACGGAGCGATCGATCAAGCCGATGCGCTATTCCTGTGGCCACAGAAACAAGGCCCACGCACTCTCACGCAAGAATACTTCAGCATTCAGAAGCCAGTGTACGTACAACCACAACAAAAACGGCCCGAGGCGTTTTACCAGCAGATAGCTGACATACAGCAGACCATTGACTTGTTCACAACAAAGAGGCCTAAGCAACACAGGCAACACGGACACAAACCTAAAGCAATCACAGCGAGACCCGTGCAGGTACCCGTGTACCAGTTCAGTTATCAATCGAAACCGAGACCGGAACAATTCAGTTTCCGTGCTCCAAAATTGGACCCTGAACCTTTCAGACCCATGGTCAGCTACAGCAAGCCATTTAATTTGGACAACGAATTTAACGCCATAACTCCGTCAGCTTCGCCCGTATCCCATCAGCAATATTTAATAGAGAACGTGCAAGTGACCACTGAGACACCGACATCTACAAGATACTATCCTAAGACCAAGACCAGGGACGAAGATTATGACGACACTCCGATAATCAAGGAAGTGAGACCGAAAAACAACCGAAACCACATACCGATACAAAACGAGAGGCCCGCACAACATCACGTTAGTAGCAGAGTTCCCAGCGTGACTTCGAGCCCGATCAGCCACGGCTACTACACCCAGCAGGACGAGAGATATCTGGACGACATCACTAAGAACTCCTTCGACATCTTCGGGAAGAAGATCGAAGACAGCACTCATGACGTCAACGGCTTGGGTGTGACTCCTCCCATCGGAACGGTGAGGACGCTGATAGACAACAACATCAATCCGCAATACGCGTATGAAATCGTCGAGTCCCAGAACCCGAACCCGCCGTCATTGGACAGAGATACCCTCGTCAACGACCGTCATCCACGCCCGACGATAAATCCCAACAGCGAGCCTTTAGGACCTCATAACGCCGAGTTGGTACAACCTCCTAAGCCGCCGTCATTGGCCGACGACACGTTAGTAAACGAGCGACTACCACGGCCGACGATAAACCCCGATAGTGAGTTTATCCCGATACCTAACCCGGGCTACAGATCACAGCAGTACAGAATACCATCCCAAGTGCAAAGACCACAATACACAGGGGAGCAGTATGATTTGAACCGACCATCGTTGGCTGGCGATACAGCGGTTAATTACAGAAGGCCGCTACCGCCTATAAACCCTGATGCGGAGTGGATATCGCCCGTGAACACGGCCGGAGAAGGTCGGCCGGGTTCGTTCGTGTCGTACAGACTGCCCGGAGAAGGCGCTCACGTATATTTCCTGACGCCACAAGCGGCACAGTCGAGGGAACGCGACAGGTACCGGTCGGCCGGCTACGGACGGTGAAACCAAAGCTCTAGTCTGACAGTTGTTGTTGTAAATAAAGCGCAAATGTGATGTTAAAGTGTCCTAAGTAGTGTAAGCGAGAGACTAGCGGGCGAACCGCGTTGCCATATTTAGAGAAACGATTTTTGGACGTACGTCCTTCGTGTGACATTAGCGATTGGACGCTCGTAATTATTTATTAAATTATTTTAAGAGACTGCGGTGCATGCATAGTTTGTTATTTATTTATGTCAGTATTTTCGACGTGTTAGGAATGTGTGATGTGATATGATAAGTGTGACAATGTACTGAGCATTGTGATATAATTATGGTAATGATTGTTATTTTTAACAAATTAATAATAACGAATCATTGTGATTTTGTACTGTACTTTTAATACAAAGAATATAAAAGTAAAATAAAACAATGTAAACATTTGATAGCTTTTTTCTTTATCTCTTATATGGTGGAAATATGAAAGTGCTACAGCACGAACAGCTAACACTTTTAACTGATGTGTAGGTCTTATGTCGCTGTTATAAGGTTTTTTTAAGATAGTACTTACAGCATACATGAAAGGTTCAGAGTTAGAAATATGCAACTACTAGCTTTTGCCCGCGGCTTCGCTCGCGTTAAATTCGGGGTAACACGGTTCCCCTTTCCTGATTGCCCCCCGGAATGCTCCATACAAACTTCCACCCCCCATTTTAGGGAAGTGGGGGTTAGAAAGAGACAAAAAGTAGCCTATGTCACTCTCCATCCCTTCAACTATCTCCACTTAAAAAAATCACGTCAATTCGTCGCCCCGTTTTGCCGTGAAAGACGGACAAACAAACAAACACACACATACACTTTGCCATTTATAATATTAGTATCGATTATTAAAGGGTGCCATAAACATAATAATGAGGTCTTCAATGCTTCACATTGACTAGATGCAAGAAACTAATTTATGAAAAGCTATCGCTCGGAGCTAGTCAATATTACAATAGGTATTCGTAAAGATTTGTTATAAAAGAAATGGGGAAAATTTCCAGATGTACTGATAGTTATATCATCGGCTTCTTAATGACCTACAAAAATCTTCCGATGCACGGTAAAGCTACATCGCACGGAGTCGACGTCTTTATATAGGTAAATAGTCTTTAGAAGCAGGCTGTATAATAAATAATAAGTAACGCGCGAACGACAAACTGATTCTGATAGAGCAAGATCCAAATGGCGTTCTTGTAATGCTGGGTCTACACATCGACGGACGCATCATGGACTAAGAGCTGGCCACGTCAGGTATGACACAAAAATGAGACCAGCAAAAGCCGTCTGGTTAGATTGCTATACTACCCTTATTGTTTCATCCGGGCATCTGGCAGCTTTTAATGGGTGGAGGTCAGAGTGACAGACTAGCAAAATTTTTGAATTGGAAAATAGTATCACCAAAATAGGTAAAAACTGCTGAAGTTGTCTCAGTTATAACCGGGACAAGGACAAATTTTAACATTAGAACAAAAAACATTGCTTATTATAACGGAAACAAAAACAGTAGGCGACAAAGTATGAATTACATTATACGTCGTTTGGCACTACTTTCTCCCAACAGAAACTTTTGGCAATGATATAATCTAATTATTTATACACCGTGTTTTTGTTGATTTGCTTTAATTGCAAAGGTACATTCCTGATCTTAAATATTTAAAAAAAGTATATTTCTCAAAGACACCAGTGTCTTTGTGATTGTTTAAACCTATACTTCGTTTTTTTGAGATTATAAATTGAGTAAACATAGAAACAGTAGTTGCCAACCTGTTCTAACGTATTCTGTTTGAATGTTAAATTTAAACACACTGCAAGCACAGCAACAAACGATCAGTTGACATGATTGAGAGTTCACATTTAGGAATAAATGATAACAATTTGCAGATAAAAACGCAACAATAAAAACAATTTCGTTTTGATTATCACGTTAGAGACACATGAAAATTGACAAACTGACAGTGACGCACCTACATTCTAAAACTGAAACTGTTAAGTTAACTAGACGTTAGTCTAGTATTTTATCAGTAGTCACGAAAATTATTTAATTAACAATCATAATATGCAATAATTAATAAAATTTCGTATATAAAAGTTCTTCTAAACGTTATTTAATAGTTTTTTTTATATAATACTAAATAATAAAACAATTGTCTTAGGTGATGGTAAGAGATTTGGTGGACTACGAGGTGGCTTTTGTTATTGTATGCCACTCGGGCCTGCCTCTGATTGCTCCATCACCCTCCAAGCAAACGCACAATAATAGAGCAAGCAAATAACTTTACTTAAATAAGAATCACAATAAGCTTTAAACATTAAAACCTATCCAGGTATGGCTGAGAGATACGAATGACAGGGACACGAGAAAATATTTAAAATCGAACCATCCATTTCGAACCTCTTCTTCTGTAAGTTTTTTATTGTGCAACATTCACAAAAGCATTAACAATTATAAAAATAAAATATATCCTGCAAATAACTACTATCAAAATATTGTTAAATACTCAATATAACATTTACAAATACGTAGGCATGGCTTTACTATAAATACAAATATGTATGATGGCGAGGTAGGCACTTTGACAGTTGTGACATGTATCGTGCCTGATAAAGAACCCTGTACATCGATCTGTCAACTTTTAGACTAGTATAAATCAAATAATTTTCGTACTGAGACACCGCAATAAATAATGCACGTATGTTACGTCAAAAAATATGCTTATTTTGTATATCGGAGTATTAATGTTCGAAATTACATTGACATGTCATAATTTTCAATTCCTTGGTTGATTAAGTTCATCATTAAACCCTAATACCCTAGTTACATTAGTGACCGATAAAACAACTATTGAACGAAAAAAAAGTTTTTTTTTCAAAAACTAATTATGCCAATCCGTTTCCTTAATCGTACCTAACCATATGCCGAAATTAAAGCAAATCAATAAAAACACAATAATATCTCATAATATTGCGTCTCGCCGTGTGGTGCCGGCTTAAAATTGCTCCAGCCCAACTCTTCCCGTGGGTGTCGTAAGAGGCGACTAAGGGACATACCGGGGGGCGGGCAGCAGCGCCCCTGCAGAAAAATCCCACCACCAAACTGCGATCCCCAACCCGCATGCCCAGCGTGGGGATTATGGGCATTACCCCTTTATGATAAGTTCAGCCAAGAAATGGCCCCCAGTTCCCGGCCGCCTCGCTATTCCTGGCCATGGTAGCGGCCACGGTAACGGCGGGGCAGGGGGTGCTAGGAATCCCCGGGCTACAACAGGCTACCACACACTTCCTAAATTGACCCTGGCTACGTTCAACGGACGCACTCTGAGGCTTGACCATCATCTAGCGCAGTTGGAAGTGGAGTTAGAGAACATTAAATGGCATGTTCTTGGGTTATGTGAAGTCCGTAGAGAGAGAGTGACACCGTAACCCTAGACTCAGGCCATCTTCTCTACTTTCGCGAGGGTGATAAAACATCCCAGGGTGGCGTAGGTTTTCTCGTCAATAAGGCCCTCTCTAGCAACGTTCAAGAAATCTCCAGTGTGTCGAACAGGGTAGCGTACCTGATCCTTCGGCTTTCCAAGCGGTATAGCGTGAAGGTAGTTCAGGTTTACGCACCGACCTCGGCACACTCGGATGATGAAGTGGAGGATATGTATGAAGACATATCCAAAGCCTTGCACAACACCACAAAGGCTCACTTCAACGTTGTTATGGGGGACTTTAACGGCAAGGTGGGAATCCGGACTGGCAACGAATCCCGAATAGGCCCGCATGGTTATGGAGTTAGGAATCACAGGGGGCAAATGCTTGTCAACTTCCTTGAGAAAGAGGAGCTATTCTTAATGAACTCCTTCTTTAAGAAACAGCCTCAAAGGAAGTGGACATGGCAGAGCCCCGACACTGTGACAAAAAATGAGATCGACTTCATCTTGGCGGATAGCGAGCACATATTCAGAGATGTCTCAGTGACCAACAGGTTCAATACCGGATCTGATCACCGACTGCTCCGAGGCTCTCTGAATATCAACTTGAAGCTTGAAAGAAACCGTCTGATGAAGTCCACGCTCCGGCCTAACCAAATCCAAATCGTCGCGGGCACCGAGGAGTTTCAGCAGCTTCTCGGGAATAGATTTGTTGCCTTGGAACCCACTGATGACGCCGACGAGAACCTACACAATCTGGTCGAAACGCTGAGGGACGAGGGTATCAAGTTCTGCAGAAAACAGCGTACTGGCAAGAAGTCCAAACTCTCGGATGAGACTCTGGGGCTGATGACAAGAAGACGGGAGACTACCCAAGCGACTTCGTCAGAGAGGTCAGACCTGAATAAGCGAATTGCGAAAATGGTACGGCGCGACCTTCGGAGCTCCAACACACGCCTTATTGAAGAGGCGATAGAGCGAAACCGAGGGTCCAAAGTATTCACTCAGCAGCTTAGCAGGAGCCACCTGACGAAGCTAAAAACGCACGACGGGAGGACCGTGTCGTCGAAGCCGGAGATCTCCGCCGAGATAGAGGATTTTTATGGCCGGCTGTACTCTGCACATGCCCCCCACTCCCGACGAGACGACCATGATTCAAGAGCCACCCTGACACGCCACTATACCGACGAACTGCCAGACATCAGTCAAGACGAGATCGTGTTAGCTCTGAGGCAGCTTAAAAATGGAAAAGCCCCCGGTGAGGATGGTATTACTTCAGAGCTTCTGAAGGCAGGAGGAGCTCCTGTTATACAGGAGCTGCAGAACCTCTTCAATACCGTCCTTCACAGTGGGAGAACTCCTAAGGCGTGGAGCGGGAGTTTGGTGGTGCTCTTTTTTAAGAAGGGTGATAAAACCCTCCTTAAAAACTACAGACCCATCACACTTCTGAGCCACGTCTATAAGCTTTTCTCACGAGTGGTCACGAATCGTCTCGCCAGAAGACTCGACGAGTTCCAGCCACCGGAACAGGCTGGATTCCGCGGAGGATATGGCACCATAGACCACATTCACACAGTGAGGCAGATTATACAGAAGTCCGAAGAGTATAATCAGCCCCTGTGTCTCGCTTTTGTGGACTATGAGAAGGCCTTTGACTCCGTGGAAACTTGGGCTGTTCTGGAATCCTTACAGCGATGCCAAGTAGACTATCGTTATATCGAGGTGCTGAGATGTCTCTCCGAAGCCGCCACTATGAGTGTCCAAGTACAGGGCCAGCAGTCTAAACCCATCCAATTGCGCAGAGGGGTGAGACAGTGGGATGTCATATCCCCGAAACTGTTCACAAGCGCATTGGAAGACATGTTTAAGACGCTGGACTGGAAAGGTAAGGGCATAAACATAAACGGCGATTACATCTCACACCTGCGATTCGCTGATGACATAGTCGTAATGGCGGAGTCGCTAGAGGAGCTGACCCGGATGCTGGACGGCCTAGCTTCAGCCTCGCGACGCATCGGTCTTGGCATGAATTTGGATAAAACCAAAGTCATGATCAATGGCCACATTGATCCAGGACCGGTCGTCGTACATGGCCACCTTCTTGAAATTGTTTCTGAGTACACCTACCTTGGGCAGATCCTGCAGTTAGGTAAAAACAATTTCGAGAAGGAGGCCAAAAGGAGGATCCAGCTAGGCTGGGCAGCATTTGGGAAACTACGCCGAGTCTTCTCGTCATCCATACCGCAATGCTTGAAAACGAAAGTTTTTAATCAGTGCGTCCTACCCGTAATGACCTACGGAGCTGAGACGTGGACACTCACGGTAGGGCTGGTCCACCAGTTCAAAGTCGCTCAGCGAGCTATGGAAAGAGCTATGCTCGGAGTTTCTCTGAAGGATAAGATTCGTAACGAATACATCCGACAGAGAACCAAAGTTATCGACATAGCTCAAAGAATTAGCAAGCTGAAGTGGCAGTGGGCCGGCCATATCTCGCGAAGAACCGACAACCGCTGGGGTCAACGTGTTCTTGAGTGGAGACCGCGACTCGGCAAACGTAGTGTAGGACGCCCTCTGGCAAGGTGGGATGACGATCTGCGAAAGACTGCAGGCAGATGCTGGATGCGGCAAGCTGAAGACAGGGCGCTATGGCGCTCATTGGGGGAGGCCTATGTCCAGCAGTGGACTAAAACAGGCTGATGATGATGATGATGATGATAATATTGCGTCAAACCAAGAACCCTAAGGTTGGTTTTCTTGAAGTGGTTTGCATTCTTTGAAGTCCACCACTTTACAGTTGCCAGATGTCCAGATCTAGAAATAAGCTATAGCAAACTGACTAGAGGGTTTCGTTGCTCTCATGATTGTGTCATATCTGACGTGGCTCTCCGTCTGTCATCAAATGGTTGGCCGGGCGAAAGTGTTTACAGATTACGCCAGCATAGCGTGTACAGTCGCTATCAAATATATCGGAGCGCCCAAGGTGGTCACAAATATCTGAACAACGCCTCTATTGTCAAGGCAATAATGTACATGTTCAGATATTTTTGAGTACCGCGGCCGCTCCGATATATTTGATGGCGACTGTACCTGTGAAACCTACAGTGACAAATTCTTGTTTTTTGATATTGATATTGACCTGGATGCTACTGCCTACTAGCCCTTTAAGCCAAATCCCAAAGAACAAAACTAGTGACAGGTGCAAGCTATGCTGGCGCCATCGGGCCAAAGCGTTGACAGTTGCCAACCCCATTGTCTCTGCGTCTCATTCTTACTCGATAACGAGACGCAGATATAATCTGCTGGTGCGCCCGTCGATGTGTAGAGCTGGCATAATACAGGGAAACACTAGCGTCTATCGCATCGCTAGCGCAACAGGGGGCCTACCGCGAAGTTTGAAAATCGACAATTCGTTAGCCCCGTCTCTATCGCTCTTGCATATTCGAAAGAGATTGATGCATATAGACGATTCGATGAACAAAGTGGCTTCAGTCATACATTTTATTCAGCTATTTGACGCTGTCAAAATAACTCAACTTTAATTCGATGGATGGTGCTACGGCACCTCATACTCAAAATAAGGGTAACGCGATGTTGTATAGACATTGTCAGTATTATGAGCCTTGCTGTAGGACAATTCATAATCGATTTGGCCCGACGGTGATTTTCAAGAACTTTGGGAGCTAAAAACCAAGAAGTACGTCGGGCCAAAGGTCCGTAGCGTTCCGACAACTTTTGTGACAGGTCAAACGCTCTGTGCTCCACTGAGACTGCCTAAATTTTTTTTATCTACACTCACATTGTAAGTCCTCTAAAATGCGTTCAAAAACCGTAGGCAATGACCAGCATTACAACAAACGATTTCGCTATGATAAGTTTCTTATCTGTGGCAATAATGTAATTTTAACTTTACATGCTCAAATATTGTTAAGTTATGAGTTTCAAATTTGGAACAGCTGTCAAAACCAACACAATTTCAATGGGTTTCTATTCTAGTATCCATAGATTTTAAAATGTTGTCGATACGAAACGTCAGTACGATATATTTTTTGACATAAACCGCACGACATTTTGATCTCGGATGACATGAGAATAAGGACTTCGTTCGTTGGCTAATATAAAAAAAAACTCGCGACAGAAGTTTGTACATATACACGGTGCCCGTGAGCATTGCGAGAGATTTTAACCACGCATTTCTGAGGTCAAAAGAATGAAAAAACATTATATGACTTTTGTTGTAAAACGCAAAAAAAAATTTTTTTTTTTTTAAATTTTTTTTAACTTTTTTTGAATGCTGTTCTACATAAAAAGTAAATGTCATTAGAAAAAAGTAACGGAAAAAGTAAATTGCTACATTTTTTCTCGTAAAAACTAGTCCATGCAAAGTGTTTCTTAGGTCTTTGATATCAGTCAATAAGAGATGTCTAGACTATGCCCCATACCGGTGAGATCGCCATCAAAAAATCATTTTACACTGAGAAACAATTCAAAATGCAATTTTTTGTAAGTAGTATTTACTCTGAAACTATGGCGAATTTCGAAAAAGTTTAAAGGACATTTTGTTCTCTAAATATGATAATGAATACACTGTTAAAGTCTCTCGCAATGCTCACGGGCACCGTGTATATATATTTCTCTATGGTTTGTACGGCCGCCATTTCTGTTATCAACTCGTCAGTTATTGTTTGTCGAAACATTTTTAATTGCGAAAATGTAAATGTTTACTATTAACTATATTATACTTTATAAATAAATATACTTTCCTTATCGGTTCTAATTTATTTATTTTTATTAAGCTTACACCTGTGGGTATGTTTCGCCACTTGTATCTATCTACCTAGTAATGCAGGTCAATTGCCTTCGGCTTCTGAACCCATCTTTGAGTACTTGCAATATGTGTGTAGATAAAGTAATGTATGCAACTGTACATAATTAGGCCATAAAACACTCGTGTGATCCTATAATGAAACTCGCTGCGCTCGTTTCATTAAACCCCACTCGTGTTTTAAGGCCCCTCGTTATGTATCAGTTGCATAAACTACTATTTTTTAATTATTGACTATGCTAAATATATTTATCTATACATATAATAAACGCGTAAGGAGAAGAGGACTGTTTGTTCGCGAACTACGCAGAAACTATTGCACAGAATTTCATAAAATTTTGTACAGTAACAATTTATAGCCCGGAGCAAAATTTAGGGTAGATTTTCCTCCAAAACGGTCAGGGTAGCATGTTGTATAGGTCATACCTGTGTCGGGCGGGGTGGGCGTGACGTTGTCCTGCAGCGGGCAGGCGTACAGGCGCAGGTACACGGCGATGGCGGCGCGTCCTCCAGCCGCAGCAGCCCCACGTACTAGCGGAGGGTCATTTTGTATAGGTCATACCTGTGTCGGGCGGGGTGGGCGTGACGTTGTCCTGCAGCGGGCGGGCGTACAGGCGCAGGTACACGGCGATGGCGGCGCGTCCTCCAGCCGCAGCAGCCCCACGTACTAGCGGAGGGTCATTTTGTATAGGTCATACCTGTGTCGGGCGGGGTGGGCGTGACGTTGTCCTGCAGCGGGCGGGCGTACAGGCGCAGGTACACGGCGATGGCGGCGCGTCCTCCAGCCGCAGCAGCCCCACGTACTAGCGGAGGGTCATCTTGTATAGGTCATACCTGTGTCGGGCGGGGTGGGCGTGACGTTGTCCTGCAGCGGGCAGGCGTACAGGCGCAGGTACACGGCGATGGCGGCGCGTCCTCCAGCCGCAGCAGCCCCACGTACTAGCGGAGGGTCATTTTGTATAGGTCATACCTGTGTCGGGCGGGGTGGGCGTGACGTTGTCCTGCAGCGGGCAGGCGTACAGGCGCAGGTACACGGCGATGGCGGCGCGTCCTCCAGCCGCAGCAGCCCCACGTACTAGCGGAGGGTCATCTTGTATAGGTCATACCTGTGTCGGGCGGGGTGGGCGTGACGTTGTCCTGCAGCGGGCGGGCGTACAGGCGCAGGTACACGGCGATGGCGGCGCGTCCTCCAGCCGCAGCAGCCCCACGTACTAGCGGAGGGTCATTTTGTATAGGTCATACCTGTGTCGGGCGGGGTGGGCGTGACGTTGTCCTGCAGCGGGCGGGCGTACAGGCGCAGGTACACGGCGATGGCGGCGCGTCCTCCAGCCGCAGCAGCCCCACGTACTAGCGGAGGGTCATTTTGTATAGGTCATACCTGTGTCGGGCGGGGTGGGCGTGACGTTGTCCTGCAGCGGGCAGGCGTACAGGCGCAGGTACACGGCGATGGCGGCGCGTCCTCCAGCCGCAGCAGCCCCACGTACTAGCGGAGGGTCATCTTGTATAGGTCATACCTGTGTCGGGCGGGGTGGGCGTGACGTTGTCCTGCAGCGGGCGGGCGTACAGGCGCAGGTACACGGCGATGGCGGCGCGTCCTCCAGCCGCAGCAGCCCCACGTACTAGCGGAGGGTCATCTTGTATAGGTCATACCTGTGTCGGGCGGGGTGGGCGTGACGTTGTCCTGCAGCGGGCGGGCGTACAGGCGCAGGTACACGGCGATGGCGGCGCGTCCTCCAGCCGCAGCAGCCCCACGTACTAGCGGAGGGTCATTTTGTATAGGTCATACCTGTGTCGGGCGGGGTGGGCGTGACGTTGTCCTGCAGCGGGCGGGCGTACAGGCGCAGGTACACGGCGATGGCGGCGCGTCCTCCAGCCGCAGCAGCCCCACGTACTAGCGGAGGGTCATCTTGTATAGGTCATACCTGTGTCGGGCGGGGTGGGCGTGACGTTGTCCTGCAGCGGGCGGGCGTACAGGCGCAGGTACACGGCGATGGCGGCGCGTCCTCCAGCCGCAGCAGCCCCACGTACTAGCGGAGGGTCATCTTGTATAGGTCATACCTGTGTCGGGCGGGGTGGGCGTGACGTTGTCCTGCAGCGGGCGGGCGTACAGGCGCAGGTACACGGCGATGGCGGCGCGTCCTCCAGCCGCAGCAGCCCCACGTACTAGCGGAGGGTCATTTTGTATAGGTCATACCTGTGTCGGGCGGGGTGGGCGTGACGTTGTCCTGCAGCGGGCGGGCGTACAGGCGCAGGTACACGGCGATGGCGGCGCGTCCTCCAGCCGCAGCAGCCCCACGTACTAGCGGAGGGTCATCTTGTATAGGTCATACCTGTGTCGGGCGGGGTGGGCGTGACGTTGTCCTGCAGCGGGCGGGCGTACAGGCGCAGGTACACGGCGATGGCGGCGCGTCCTCCAGCCGCAGCAGCCCCACGTACGAGCGGAGGGTCATCTTGTATAGGTCATACCTGTGTCGGGCGGGGTGGGCGTGACGTTGTCCTGCAGCGGGCAGGCGTACAGGCGCAGGTACACGGCGATGGCGGCGCGCGCGGCGCGGAAGTAGAACGGGTGCGCGCGCAGCACGTCCTCCAGCCGCAGCAGCCCCACGTACGAGCGGAGGGTCATCTTGTATAGGTCATACCTGTGTCGGGCGGGGTGGGCGTGACGTTGTCCTGCAGCGGGCGGGCGTACAGGCGCAGGTACACGGCGATGGCGGCGCGTCCTCCAGCCGCAGCAGCCCCACGTACGAGCGGAGGGTCATCTTGTATAGGTCATACCTGTGTCGGGCGGGGTGGGCGTGACGTTGTCCTGCAGCGGGCAGGCGTACAGGCGCAGGTACACGGCGATGGCGGCGCGCGCGGCGCGGAAGTAGAACGGGTGCGCGCGCAGCACGTCCTCCAGCCGCAGCAGCCCCACGTACGAGCGGAGGGTCATCTTGTATAGGTCATACCTGTGTCGGGCGGGGTGGGCGTGACGTTGTCCTGCAGCGGGCAGGCGTACAGGCGCAGGTACACGGCGATGGCGGCGCGCGCGGCGCGGAAGTAGAACGGGTGCGCGCGCAGCACGTCCTCCAGCCGCAGCAGCCCCACGTACGAGCGGAGGGTCATCTTGTATAGGTCATACCTGTGTCGGGCGGGGTGGGCGTGACGTTGTCCTGCAGCGGGCGGGCGTACAGGCGCAGGTACACGGCGATGGCGGCGCGTCCTCCAGCCGCAGCAGCCCCACGTACGAGCGGAGGGTCATCTTGTATAGGTCATACCTGTGTCGGGCGGGGTGGGCGTGACGTTGTCCTGCAGCGGGCAGGCGTACAGGCGCAGGTACACGGCGATGGCGGCGCGCGCGGCGCGGAAGTAGAACGGGTGCGCGCGCAGCACGTCCTCCAGCCGCAGCAGCCCCACGTACGAGCGGAGGGTCATCTTGCGCATGCAGTACGAGTGGAAGTCGAACTGGTCCTCCATTATTTCCGAGAAGTGCTGGAAGATAATCAAACGTAAGACATCAATCATAAGATAAAACAAAATTCTACTCATGGTTAAAAGATTTAAAAACCGACTGCGGTAATTTGACGCCTAATTAATGCTAGTTTGACAGCTGGTTATTATTTTCTTACATAGCTCAAGGAGAGCGGCAAAAGTATAATAAATAAACGGATCTTTTATAGCGTACAAAGCGATCAGACCAAAAACACAAAAATTGTAGATAACGCCCACTTTTCCTCGATTTCTTTTAACTTGATCGCTATAACAATTAGGAACATGCATGATTCTATTTCCCTGTAGATTCAAATGTCTCTAATAAACATACTATCTATGATAGCCCTGAAACGTCAAAAATGTGAAAATACGTTAGGCGTCTGCGCTGCGCGTCAAAACGCCCCATACAAAAAGTGTGAGCATTGTGACGTCACCGACCACAAAGTTGCAGAAAACTGTTTGGAAGGAACAAGTTTATGGAAGATTTTTGTAATTTTAGGCACGAAAAAATGCGTTTAACTATACAGTTGTCATACATTATTTTCCTTGTTAGAACATAAGTAATCGAACTGAAGTTTCGAAAATACATTTGAGTTATAAAAAAAAAAACCTAAAAATTTAAGTTTTTAAATCTTTAAAAAACTGGTAAAAATTATTACGGATTTCCACCACGGAGTTTTACCGCACGCTACGCGTACGGTAAAACTCGCATTATGGCCAGGTGGAGACTTAAAATTGTGTACTCACCACGGGCAGTAAAAAAGAAAGCCCTCTATCGCATATTTACAACCCTCGCCTGCGGCTCGGGTCACAAATACCAGCGTTTTCGAGCTTTCTTTCTTTTACAGTCCTTGGTAAGTAATGTACTATTTCATGCATGTTCTCTATTATTGTAACATACCCTATCAACTTCGTGTGCTTTTTTGAGCGCCTCTCCCCATTGCCGCGCGCGCTGGTAGGCGGTCGCGGCCTCCGTTTGGAACCACATACACTGCATTTCGTTCAGATTTTCTGTAGCCGGTACACCTGTGAAATAATCAAGGTGTTAACGTATTTAGCAAAATATGGCTAAAAAAATTAAATAAGAAAAGATAACTGTTAACTTTAATAGTACATTTAACATTACTTACCAAGGACTGTAAAAGAAAGAAAGCCCGATATCGCAGGTATTTGTAACCCGAGCCGCAGGCGAGGGTTGTAAATATGCGATAGAGGGCTTTCTTTTTTACTGCCCGTGGTAAGTACTGTAGAGGTTGGATAGAAACCTCTACATTACTGGTCGTTTTACGTCAAATATTCTTCATTCAAATTAATAGTCAATGTAAATAATGAATCCAATATGAAAATCAGTCACCATCGAGGCTCCTAGCCTCGTGGCCACGCGCGCTTGTTCCTTAAAATAAACTCCAAATAAATCAAGATTATCAAGCTCTACCCCTGTGTTTATCTGAAGCTACACTCACCCCTCACATATTTGATGGAGGATGCGTGACGGTATCTGATCTCCGAAGGGCAAGCGCTCGAGAAGAATGAAAATGCGATGTACATACGATGCGTATTTCGACCCTGTGATGTCGAGCGCGCGAAAAGAAAGAAAAAGTGATCCGAATAGAAAGCTATGAAGATTTCAATGCGTGATTCGACCCTGTGAAGTCGAACCAAGATAGAAGATGTGTTCGCGGTGTGATTAGACTCACATTGCGAGCGAGCGGAAGGCTTAGGCGGTAGCGGGACCACTGCTAACGCGCCCATAGGGATGGCATTCAGCGTGGCAGCTGCTTTCCTACCGCCGTTCCAGCGAGCGCGAGAAATAGCGCAACCACTGCTCGAGCGCTCCAGGAGGACGTTCGGCATGGCGACTGCATTGCTGCATTAAAAGGTGATGTGTTTGATTTCATTTCGTATTTGCGTGATTGACATATGTCTTCAGCGAGTAGGTAATATACGCTAAGATCCTGTCAACGCAACGCGACGAAGAAATATAATTGACATCGCAAGTCATGTCAGGGAGTTGTCAACGAATTTTTCAATGCTATTGTATAGTTATTGTAATATAGTGTAATTATTTAATAATGGATATGTGTGCATTAAAATAATACTGTAAATAAGTGCGAAATAATAATTTCGTGAGAAATTCATGTAAATATCGTATGTCATTATTCTTCGGTTCATTGGTTCCATTTATTAGCGAATCAAATAATTTTAAATATTTACCTTCGAAATAATTGTTATCCGTAATGTTTTGTGTCCCAATGAACAATGTGTTGTAATTTCAAAATAACTAATGCAATGTATTTGTTTTCATGTGTCAAACGTACGAGAAATCACAAAGCAAATCTGCCACACGAGGGAAGAAAGCTGAGAACAGGCAGTCACAAGAAAGAAAATTTAAACGTGCGAGGAATCGAGCCTCTGCACCTTGCTGCGCCGGTTTTCGTCGGTTAGCGCGACCGCGAGGGTTATTTGTTTCGTGGATTAACTTCAATGAACTATTTCTCGAACGACTGCTTGGTAGTACAGCTTTCATCCCGCGTTGATTGCCTGTTCTATTTTTGGCATTTTCTTCTAGATTTAGTTGGGCTTAGCCATAGGTAGGTCAGCTACACGGGTAGCATAGCTCACAGCGTGCTACCGTGTCCTTTTGGGTTTTGGCTGGTAGAGTCACTCCCTTCAATAAGTGGCGTGTTTATTGTTACTGCACGATGGCAAATATTTACTGTTTATAAACACGTTTACACTTAAGGGATTGGCATTTCGTTAATAGTAAGAAACATGCTGTTTTGTTTTTCCCCAGGCAGGTTTCTCGCTTTCGCTTCCCCGGAGCGGCGAGATATGTAGAGGTTGGATAGAAACCTCTACATTACTGGTCGTTTTATGTCAAATATTCTTCATTCAAATTAAAAGTTAATGTAAATAATGAATCCAATATGAAAATCAGTCACCATCGAGGCTCCTAGCCTCGTGGCCACGCGCGCATGTTCCTTAAAATAATGTTCCATGTTCCTGTTCGGATTAATCCCTGCCGCTTCTTTCCGCCATCGTCCTACGCGACAGCATTACCATCATCACCACTTAGATGGTTGGCAGTCCTCAACTGTGCGTTTCTCGAGAAACTTCCTGCCTCGCACAACAAAACTGTGGAATGAACTGTCGTCTGCGGTATTTCCGGACCGATACGACCTTCAAACCTTCAAGAAAAGAGCGTATTCCCATCTTAAAGGGCGGCAATGTGCTTGTGACCCCTCTGGTGTTGCGGGCGTCTATGGGCGGCGTTAATTGCTTACCATCAGGCGATTCGTCTGCTCGTTTGCCTCCTATTTCATAAAAAAAAAAAATAAAAAAAAAAAAAAAAACTCCAAATAAATCAAGATTATCAAGCTCTACCCCTGTGTTTATCTGAAGCTACACCCACCCCTCATAGTACACAATTGTACGCCTCCACCTGGCCATAATGCGAGTTTTACCGTACGCGTAGCGTACGATAATACTCACATTATGGCCAGGTGTGACGTATAGGACATTATGCCAAAGTGAGTTCAGCTCGTCCTATCCAACATACGTCCTTTAGGTCTAGTTCTGATCTACCATACAGACGTATGTGTACTTTTCAGTTATATTTTTGTTTTAATCTAGCTCACCGGTCAACGAAAATTATGAGTTTCTGACGATGTTACAGAATTTCCTGAAGAGATAGTGGGGTCACAGATAGATAATATTCGCACTGTGTAATATAATAATATCGACGTTAGATTGGTTAAGATTTATGTTATTCACTAACATTACTTTATGACAGAGAGGAGTGCCAATCAAATACCCCTCTCCAAGTATCTTAACACTTTGACTACCGAGAACCCGCCTGGTAGGCACTCGTAATGTTTGCTCAGATGCCGGGCACGCGGCGTGCGGCATTGCGTTGCACGTCGTAGCCCGCCTGGCGGGTTCAGTCGGATTCTGGGGTATTGTTCAAAAATTTGCCCGGTTGCGAAAGTGTTAATAACCGAACCACTTGGAGTAGGCACACCTGCGCGCGATGTCGAACTCAGACCGAATATAGTGTTCGACCGTAACCCAATATTCCAACTGTCTTTGTAAGCGTAACCAGAGACACAGGGCGGCCACGTCATACTACAGAACTCGTTTGAGCGCCTTTGTGTGCACGGCACATATGTACATGCTTGAATGTGTGCGTTCGTCTTAGAGGGCTGTTTCCGCTGTCGTAATGACGTTTGACAATACACCGACATTTTGCTTTTTATCGATGCGCTGCCAACCTGACAGATTAGCCTACTAGTTCCCTACCAATCGGCCGCCGCGGGGTGAGGTAATTCCAATCAGGGCGGGGCGTAACGTGGCCATTCTGTATGAAATTATCTATTATGTGCCAGAGAGTCGGAGGCTCGGCGGCGGAACGGCGAGCAAAGGCCAACGGCCGAGCTCCGTCTAGGTCACACGAGAGGCGTCTCCAGGGAATTTGGAGCTTAATTGAGCACGAACGAACTAATAGCAAAAGTGGCGTAACCTTTTCGACGGTTTGCCAAATTTCAATGCACTCATTCATACGTCAAACCAATACATTCGTTTTCAACCGACTTCAAGATTTCGAAGGAGGAGGTTATCAATTCCTCGGGATCTTTGTTTTTGCTATTTATTTTTTTTATGTATGTTCAGCGATTATTCGAAGACGGCTGGACCGATTTGGAAAATTATTTTTTTGTTTGAAAGAGTATACTTCACAGTTGGTCCCATTCTAACCAGGTCAGGATCTGATGATGGGATCCGGGAGAAATCGAGGGAACTCTTCAACTAGTATAGGCACACCTATAGTGATTTGAGTATTTTTTACTGCAGCTCGAGCATTTGCTTTTGTAAAGGTGGATGCTAAGTGAAGTCGGTTCTTTTTTGTTTAAAATTATTATTAAAGTAAAATTATGATATTTTATGACGGCTGTGTCCGTTGTTGGCGTTGAGCCTGCGGTGCGGATATATCCGTCGCCGGCGTCGTAAAGGTTAAGAACCTACCTTCCCTGGTGAACTTGGCGCACATCTCCTCCGCGCGCGCCACGTGTCCGGCGCGCAGCATGTAGCGCGCGCACTTGCTGTTGACGTAGCGGTCCGCCGTGTCCACACATACCTTCCCTAGTGAACTTGGCGCACATCTCCTCCGCGCGCGCCACGTGTCCGGCGCGCAGCATGTAGCGCGCGCACTTGCTGTTGACGTAGCGGTCCGCCGTGTCCACACATACCTTCCCTAGTGAACTTGGCGCACATCTCCTCCGCGCGCGCCACGTGTCCGGCGCGCAGCATGTAGCGCGCGCACTTGCTGTTGACGTAGCGGTCCGCCGTGTCCACACATACCTTCCCTGGTGAACTTGGCGCACATCTCCTCCGCGCGCGCCACGTGTCCGGCGCGCAGCATGTAGCGCGCGCACTTGCTGTTGACGTAGCGGTCCGCCGTGTCCACACATACCTTCCCTAGTGAACTTGGCGCACATCTCCTCCGCGCGCGCCACGTGTCCGGCGCGCAGCATGTAGCGCGCGCACTTGCTGTTGACGTAGCGGTCCGCCGTGTCCACACATACCTTCCCTGGTGAACTTGGCGCACATCTCCTCCGCGCGCGCCACGTGTCCGGCGCGCAGCATGTAGCGCGCGCACTTGCTGTTGACGTAGCGGTCCGCCGTGTCCACACATACCTTCCCTAGTGAACTTGGCGCACATCTCCTCCGCGCGCGCCACGTGTCCGGCGCGCAGCATGTAGCGCGCGCACTTGCTGTTGACGTAGCGGTCCGCCGTGTCCACACATACCTTCCCTGGTGAACTTGGCGCACATCTCCTCCGCGCGCGCCACGTGTCCGGCGCGCAGCATGTAGCGCGCGCACTTGCTGTTGACGTAGCGGTCCGCCGTGTCCACACATACCTTCCCTAGTGAACTTGGCGCACATCTCCTCCGCGCGCGCCACGTGTCCGGCGCGCAGCATGTAGCGCGCGCACTTGCTGTTGACGTAGCGGTCCGCCGTGTCCACACATACCTTCCCTAGTGAACTTGGCGCACATCTCCTCCGCGCGCGCCACGTGTCCGGCGCGCAGCATGTAGCGCGCGCACTTGCTGTTGACGTAGCGGTCCGCCGTGTCCACACATACCTTCCCTAGTGAACTTGGCGCACATCTCCTCCGCGCGCGCCACGTGTCCGGCGCGCAGCATGTAGCGCGCGCACTTGCTGTTGACGTAGCGGTCCGCCGTGTCCACACATACCTTCCCTAGTGAACTTGGCGCACATCTCCTCCGCGCGCGCCACGTGTCCGGCGCGCAGCATGTAGCGCGCGCACTTGCTGTTGACGTAGCGGTCCGCCGTGTCCATGGCCGCCGCCTCCTCTAGCCACTGGTACGCCGATATCGGGTCGCCGGCGTGCTGAAACATATCATACAATTAATTTTGTATTAAGCAGAACGTCTGCTAACGATACCACAATAGTACAGTACGCGAACAGTTTTGAGCTTCGATAACTCACAAGTGCGATTTTCTTTTTTAGTTAGAGAATATGATATGATTACTTATAGTAAAAAATATTTTCTAACAGTTTTTGACGTCGCGCTAGAAATTATATAGATATTTGTTAATAACAACACGAAAAGATTATACAAGATATATTTTCCTTTACCATACTATTACATTCAACTATTTCAACATCATCTGTCATTTTATAACAGTTTGGTCTATTGACCAAATAAGATTATGCTCACATAATCTATTGATTATCTAAATATATAAAAGAAGAAACTGACTGACTGACTGATTGACTGACTGACTGACTGACATATCAACGCACAGCCCAAACCGCTGGTTCTAGAGATTCCAAATTTGGCACGTAGGTTCCTTATAAGGTCTAGGGGTGCACTAAGAAAGGATTTTTCAAAATTCACCCCCTAAGGGGGTAAAATGAGAGTCCAAAGTTTGTATGGCGAATCAAGATTTGTTAGACTATTTAATTCGAAACTTCACAGGAGTATTCCTAACGATAAATGAATAAACACGTGTTTCAGGTTTTTTGAAAATTCAACCCCTAAAAGGGGAAAATGCGGTCACAAAGTCTGAAAATCAACATGGGTATCGTATCCTTTTTGAGTACTTATAGTGCGCGGGCGAAGCCGCGGGAAAAGGCTAGTGTGAGCATAATCGAAAACAATTTGTCAAAATGTAAGTGACCTTGAATTCTAAACGAATTACAAATGGCTAAGACGACATATGCTCTTGACAAAATCGTTATAAAATGTGAAGTTATGCTGCAATAGTAAAAAACGATAGCCTGGTGGAGAAAAATAAAACTTACATAATCTTTTATATGTATAGCAAACAAATACATGTATTAGCGCAATGCTAACAATTGTTAGAAAATATTTTTTATTATTAGTACTTAACGTATTCTAACAGATCACAAAATAAAATCGGACTTGTGATTTATGTCATTTTTATAGGTTAAAAATGCGTTCCCGTACTCCACTACAATGCTTAGAAAAAATGGAAAAGTAGAAAAATCCACTGCCTCAGGCGAGACTCGAACTCGCGACTCTGGGATACATGCCCATCGCTCTGACCAACTGAGCTACTGAGACACACCTGATGGCTGCGAATTTCTCTACTATATCCCATATGCGTCTTAGGAGGACGCCTAGCGACATCTGCCGAAGAAGTCTTAAACTTCTCAACCGGCCATCGGAGTCCCAAGTTGTATTGAGAATAACTCCTAAGACGCATATGGGATACTAGCTTGTTCCCGCGGCTTCGCCCGCGTACTAAAAGTACTAAAAAAGGAGGTTCTCAGTTAGACTCGTATGTTTGTATGTAGGAATGTATGTTTGTCCGCGATCATCTTGCGTTTCGCTGAACCGATTTAAAAGTGGTTTTCGGAAAAGTATTCGTTACATTCTGGAGGTTCCGGTATACCACGTTTTGAAGACGGCGGTTCCCTCATTTTTTATTTTAAAGAAATTATTGCAATAATTGTTTAATTGTTACGCCATCAACGACTTACTACTGAGAGATTATGATTAATACAGATTTCTACTCTTGAATAGAAGCTTTTCCCCGCGACTTCATTTGCGTGGAATTAGTAATTCACCCTCCTTTTTACCCGCTTAAGGAATGACTTTTGGGATAACAACTATTATATATCCTTCCCCAGAACGCAAAATATCTCCATACCAAATCATCTAAATAGGTTCAACGGTTATTAATTTCCCATACAAACTTTCAACCCCCGTTTCACCCCCTAGAGGGTTGATTTTCGAGATAAAAACTATCCTATATTATTTACCGCGACTCAATCTATATAATATGTACCAAGTTTCATTTCAATCGTCTGTTCAGCGGTTAATAATTCGCCATACAAACTACCAACATGTTTTCTACCCCTCTAAGATTGATTTTCGGCTTAAAAAATATTCTATATTGTTTCCTGGGACTCAAACTATATCCACAACAAAATTATCTAAATCGGTTCGCGGTAAAAAAATCTCCATACAAACCTCCAACCCCCATTTCACCCCCTTAAAGATCGATTTTCGAGATAAAAACTGTCCCATGTCGTTTCCCAGTACACAAACTATCTCTATACCAAGTTTCATCTAAATTGGTTCAACGTTTAAAAATTCCCCATACAAACTATCAACCCCCATTTCACCCCCTTAAGTGTTGATTTCGTAATCAGCGACCCGATAAACCATAGAAACCCATGTTGATATTTAAATTTTGTCACCACATTTCCCCCTTATGGGTTGAATTCTCAAAAAAGCTGAAACACTTGTTTTCTCATTTATCGTTAGGAATACTCCTGTAAAGTTTGGAATAAAATAGTTAAACTAATCTCGTTTCCCATACAAACTTTGAACCCCATTTCCCCCCTTAGGAGGTAAATTTAAAAAAAAATATTTCTTAGTGCATCCCTATGCCTTATAAGGAGCCTACGTACCACATTTGGAATCTCTAGAACCAGCGGTTTGGGCTGTGCGTTGATATGTCAGTCAGTTTCTTCTTTTATATATTTAGAAGAAGATTGAAATTTGGCACAAATATTTTCAAGAATTTTCATGTCCACAATATTAAATTTCAAAATCGATGCCATTTTCTTAATTAACGTCCCAAAAAATCTCAAAAACGACACCCATATGGATATTTAGACATTTCAACCCCATTGTACCCTAACAGGGGAGATGGTATTTCACGTCCGCCACGTCGGATTTTAAAATCGTTGTTGTTTTCGTAATCAATGACCCGATAAACCATAGAAACAATACCCATGTTGATTTTCAGACTTTTTGACCACATTTCCCCCTGTTACGGGTTGAATTCTCAAAAAACCTGCAACACGTATTTACTCATTTATTGTTAGAAATACTTCTGTGAAGTTTCGAATAAAATAGACTAACTAATCTTGTTTCCCCATACAAACTTTGGACCCCCATTTCACCCCCTTAGGGGATGAATTTTGAAAAATCCTTTCTTAGCGCACCCCTAGACCTTATATTATAAGGAACCTACGTGCCAAATTTGGAATCTCTAGAACCAGCGGTTTGGACTGTGCGTTGATAGATCACTATGCCAGTCAGTCACCTTTGAGTTATACAGTTAGGTGCATAACTGAACCAATGTGCATCACTTTGACATGTTTCTTTCATTATTTCAGAAGAGGCTAGTTATTAAGTTACTATTTTATTATTAATTGGTAACAACGCTAATAAACTTACTGACCTATTATGTTATTGTAGATAAAAATAAACATTTTCTCTATTAGATAATATTTGGTACTGACTCAGTTTTGCACCGACATCGTTAAATGAAGATAAGTCTTATCAATTATGAAAAAAATAAAAACTTTCAGGTTATATTTGTTCGTCTCGGTGTCAGCTATGTATCCATATGAAAGCCAATTTCGATTCATTGCATTCACAATCTTGATTTTTTTATTCGTCCATGATTTTGAACCAAAAACCGTTAAACTACATTTTTTTTATTTAACCCGATATTGATATTTTTCTTTTACACAACCAGGTAAGACAATTCGTTGAAATAGTACATTATATGCTCTTTAAAATGAGGTGTATGACTTTTATATCACTCACGTATTTTTATGGTTATCTCAGAATGAAGTCCGCTACAAAAATTAAGTAACGAGAAAGTTGTTCGGCCATTTGCCTTGACTCAGTTTTGCACCTGACAATACATTGCCAGTAACTAATTACAAAAATAAGCCTGATTTAAATGTTTGATAACTAAAATAATGGTCGTGGAATTCCTTACTTTAAATGAGTTACTGAATTGGGAATGCCTAAGAAAAAATGAAATAATGGGAAAAATAAATTAGGTGAAATTTCACAGTTTTCGGTATGAAATTGAGAAAAATGTATAAGTCGGAAGAAAATAATTTGTGAAGCAGTTTTGTAGCGGTACCCAAGGATTAAATTTTACGTTTAGAACTTTTATGTAACTTTGATTGTTATCAAATTATTTACATTTTACTAAGGTACTAATTTTGACTCAGTTATGCACCTAACTGTATATATATAGATAGTGGAGAAATTCGCAGCCATCAGGTGTGTCTCAGTAGCTCAGTTGGTCAGAGCGATGGGCATGTATCCCAGAGTCGCGAGTTCGAGTCTCGCCTGAGGCAGTGGATTTTTCTACTTTTCCATTTTTTCTAAGCATTACATATCGTAATGTTAATATATGATTCACACTTTACAGCAAACAGTAAGTGCAACGCAATGCAACACTGCCACTTATACCAGTTTCACAAAAAACACTGAGCGATTTCGAGCGGCGTCGAGCGTGAGAAACAAACGTATGAGCTCCCTTGTTACGTCCACGAAATTGAGCGACAAATTAAAGCGTTCTTTTGTAAACGAAGCGCAAATCTCAACGCGCGCGACCGGTGACACGATCTGCGACCTCAATTAGGAACATGCATGATTTTTTTGGAAGACGTCATTCAATTCTATTTCCCTGTAGATTCAAATGTCTCTAATAAACCTACTATCTATGATAGCCCTGAAACGTCAAAAATGTGAAAATCCGTTAGGCGTCTGCGCCGCGCGTCAAAACGCCCCATACAAAAAGTGTGAGGATTGTGACGTCACCGACCACAAAGTTGCAGAAAATTGTTTGGAAGGAACAAGTTTTTGGAAGATTTTTGTAATTTTAGGCACGAAAAAATGCGTTTAGCTATACACGGTGGTCCAAACCTTGACGTCAAAACATTTTTTTTAGATACCTCTCGTCGTGGGCTATCAGAATATACCCCATGTATAGTAGCCGATTTTTCGTAGTTTTCGAGTTATGAATTTTTTAATTTTTAACTTTTGTTAAGAAGTTCCGGGTGAAGCAATTAATTTAAAAAAAAATACTATTGAACTTTTTTGATTTTTTTCTTTTTGTAGCACAATCCTTAATAAGCGGTGCATGCAGTTGCAAAAAAAAATCAACCGCCTCACTTGGCTGAGAGTTAGAAAAAAAAAGACAAAAGTGAAAGTTTTTCGTCCAAGCATGTCAAGCTTAGATTTTGTGCTTAAATAAAAAAATACAAACGATTTCAATGACTTTTGGTTATTTTAGAAATTGCTAGAACCTAAGTTTTTTTAAAGGTAAAAAAAAGTGACACTTGATAGTCATAATTGGACGGAGTCGCCGGTCAAAGGGACTGAGGTGGAAAGTTCCCAAATAAGTAATTCAATTTAAAAAATCTTTTTTTTTATTATTCCTAACGTTAAACAACCACAGAAATTACCACGAGAATTTAATGTTATGACATGTGATTGACCAAGCATCGTTTTGATTAACCGACGACTCTGTCCAATTATGACTATTAAGTGTCACTTTTTTTTACCTTTAAAAAAACTTAGGGTCTAACAGTTTCTAGAATAACCAAAAGTTCTTGAAATCGTTTGTATTTTTTTTTATTTAAGCGCAAAATCTAAGCTTGACATGCTTGAACGTAAAACTTTCACTTTTGTCTTTTTTTCCAACTCGTAGCCAAGTGAGGATGCTGATTTTTTTTTGCAACTGCGCCGCTTATTAAGGATTGTGCTACAAAAAGAAAAAATCAAAGTAGTTCAATAGTATGTTATTCAATCAAATACAAACATTGAAAACATTGAAAAAAAAAATAATCAACCCAGTTGGAATTGAACCAACATCGATACGCCTTACCGGGGCTCGATATCGCTTTACCAATTAAGCTATGGGGTTCAGTTACCGAGCTGACGAAATTCTCAATGCCTTCAATCATCTTTTTGCATTTATTTTTACATCGACTTTATAGCAGCCGTAAGCGACATCTAGGTGCCAACCACTAGAGTTAGATACCCTTCCCGCCGACTCTTTTACAAGTGTCACAACGGAAATAACAGATGGCGCCTGCTATCAACTCATAATTATTTTACATGTTTTAAAGTGGGTATTCCACTCATACATTAGTATGTTATTCAATCAAATACAAACATTGAAAACATTGAAAAAATAATCAACCCAGTTGGAATTGAACCAACATCGATACGCCTTACCGGGGCTCGATATCGCTTTACCAATTAAGCTATGGGGTTCAGTTACCGAGCTGACGAAATTCTCAATGCCTTCAATCATCTTTTTGCATTTATTTTTTTTACATCGACTTTATAGCAGCCGTAAGCGACATCTAGGTGCCAACCACTAGAGTTAGATACCCTTCCCGCCGACTCTTTTACAAGTGTCACAACGGAAATAACAGATGGCGCCTGCTATCAACTCATAATTATTTTACATGTTTTAAAGTGGGTATTCCACTCATACATTAGTATGTTATTCAATCAAATACAAACATTGAAAACATTGAAAAAATAATCAACCCAGTTGGAATTGAACCAACATCGATACGCCTTACCGGGGCTCGATATCGCTTTACCAATTAAGCTATGGGGTTCAGTTACCGAGCTGACGAAATTCTCAATGCCTTCAATCATCTTTTTGCATTTATTTTTACATCGACTTTATAGCAGCCGTAAGCGACATCTAGGTGCCAACCACTAGAGTTAGATACCCTTCCCGCCGACTCTTTTACAAGTGTCACAACGGAAATAACAGAACCAACATCGATACGCCTTACCGGGGCTCGATATCGCTTTACCAATTAAGCTATGGGGTTCAGTTACCGAGCTGACGAAATTCTCAATGCCTTCAATCATCTTTTTGCATTTATTTTTACATCGACTTTATAGCAGCCGTAAGCGACATCTAGGTGCCAACCACTAGAGTTAGATACCCTTCCCGCCGACTCTTTTACAAGTGTCACAACGGAAATAACAGATGTTGGTTCAATTCCAACTGGGTTGATTATTTTTTCAATGTTTTCAATGTTTGTATTTGATTGAATAACATACTAATGTATGAGTGGAATACCCACTTTAAAACATGTAAAATAATTATGAGTTGATAGCAGGCGCCATCTGTTATTTCCGTTGTGACACTTGTAAAAGAGTCGGCGGGAAGGGTATCTAACTCTAGTGGTTGGCACCTAGATGTCGCTTACGGCTGCTATAAAGTCGATGTAAAAATAAATGCAAAAAGATGATTGAAGGCATTGAGAATTTCGTCAGCTCGGTAACTGAACCCCATAGCTTAATTGGTAAAGCGATATCGAGCCCCGGTAAGGCGTATCGATGTTGGTTCAATTCCAACTGGGTTGATTATTTTTTCAATGTTTTCAATGTTTGTATTTGATTGAATAACATACTAATGTATGAGTGGAATACCCACTTTAAAACATGTAAAATAATTATGAGTTGATAGCAGGCGCCATCTGTTATTTCCGTTGTGACACTTGTAAAAGAGTCGGCGGGAAGGGTATCTAACTCTAGTGGTTGGCACCTAGATGTCGCTTACGGCTGCTATAAAGTCGATGTAAAAATAAATGCAAAAAGATGATTGAAGGCATTGAGAATTTCGTCAGCTCGGTAACTGAACCCCATAGCTTAATTGGTAAAGCGATATCGAGCCCCGGTAAGGCGTATCGATGTTGGTTCAATTCCAACTGGGTTGATTATTTTTTCAATGTTTTCAATGTTTGTATTTGATTGAATAACATACTAATGTATGAGTGGAATACCCACTTTAAAACATGTAAAATAATTATAGTTCAATAGTTTTTTTAATAAATTAATTGCTTCACCCGGAACTTCTTAACAAAAGTTAAAAATTAAAAAATTCATAACTCGAAAACTACGAAAAATCGGCTAATATACATGGGGTATATTCTGATAGCCCACGACGAGAGGTATCTAAAAAAATTTTTTTGACGTCAAGGTTAGGACCATCCTGTATAGTTGTCGTACATTTTTTTTCTTGTTAGACCATAAGTAATCGAACTGAAGTTTCGAAAATACATTTGAGGTATAAAAAAATTCCTAGAATTTTAAGTTTTTAAACCGCAATATCTTTAAAAAACTTAAAAATTATTACGGATTTCCACTTATTTTAATTTGGGGTTGTTGAACGTGTTTATGGAACAAATTCAATTAAATATTTTTCATGCATGTTCTCTATCATCGAGCCTGCAGCCGGAGCCCACACGCACTCGCGATTGTCTACCGCACCAGTATGGCACGGTGGCGCGTTATCGCGATTGCAACCGCCTTTAACCTTTTCGCCTCCAATAACTTGACATAAAGTCAGTACAATTCGTGCCCCACACGCCATTACCTCATATCAAGTCGAGTCGGTTTTTACACGTAAACTCATATTTTGTATCTCTTATTATTATTGGGTATAGTTACATCTTACATTAACAAAATGTATACATCCGGTATCGATCACTGCTTGAGAATTGCGACAACAAACTAATCACGACAACACACGACGGTGGCAAACAAGCTTACGGCCCGCCTGTTGGTAAGCAGCTACCGTAACCTGTTGCATCAGGCGTCCATACGCCAGCAACTCCAAAGGAGTCACATGCGCGTTGCCGACCCTTTACAAAAAGGAGGATTCACTGTGTTGACGGCTAAAGGAACAAGAAGGTCCCTCATCAACACACTGGATCCTCTTTGAGCTCTTTGGCAACCTTACTCACCAGCAGGATTCTCATCGCCCCACTATGAGTAGGGTCTAGTGCTATTTGGCTGTGGTTGTCTGTAAGGTGGAGGTACTTCCTCAGTCGGGCTTGGTTTTGATGACGTTTTATTACTTCAATGACTAGGCGACAACAAGGTTAAACGCGGTTTTATGGCCATCTCAACGAGCGCAATCAAAAGATACCCAAAATCAGAGGAAATTACATTTTGGGTATCTTTGGATTGCTCTCCTTCAGAGTTAGAGCTTCAAAAAGTTCTTAGGCTGTCTATATATGTATGGGCCCTACGGAAGACCAGCGCCGGTTTTTAAGCTGGCATTATGCTGAGTTGGGGCCATTTTGTGATGCACGTACATTTTTTGTTTTCGTTGTTATTGTCTCTCAATGTTCTTGTATTAAGCTTCACAAATAAATGTTATTTTAATACAATTGCTCAAAAAGTTTAGTTTATGTAGCTGCAAATTTTAATTTAATTTTATGCACTAGTGCTAAAATGTAATCTGATCTGCAAATCGTGCGTAAAGTTTAATTTTACGCACGATTTGCAGATCAGAATTTTAAATAAATGAGTATTATGCGAGACCCGCTTATAAATGACCCACCTGAACTACGCGCGATTGGGCATAAAGGAGTATTATGCGAGACCCAGTATTACTTGAACAACGCGCGATTGAATGAAGCTGTCTTTCGTACACTGACAGAATATAAATGTAATTTTTTTTCATTGTAGTTTTTTCGCAATTGTATTAAAAAACGTTTTTCGACACACGTGCGAAGTGTCATTTTCACTCGGCTCGGGTCAAGTAACCTCAGTGGATAATCGTTTACGCTTCAAGATGGCTGCATCGTCTTTGGAATAGTTTTTTGTTTTTTGCTCATTTACGTAGTTCAGTGTGTAATATTGACAGCTTATTGTGCGGTGACCTAACGAACAAGTGTGCAGCTAATGAAAAATTAGTCCCAAAACGCGAGTAACCACCCTTTAGTTGAACAAACGGTTATCCGGGGTCCCGGCCACCCACGTGTTTGTAAGGAGGCTATCACTTTACAATCAACAAGGCCTTAACCGAACAACGTTGCTTTTATTTTATTTTACAAAATTGAATAAAATCGTAAGTGTACCTTGACATTGGCAGAATTCACCTCGCTAAAATAGGCGAGGAGTAAAAGCCATTAATTAAAAAAAAAAAAAAAAAAAAGTAACCTCGGTACTCGTGCAAAATGACATACTTCTCGCACTTGTATCGAAAACTACTATTATTATAGTCTCTATAACTACTCTAGTAGTAATGAAATCGAAAGCTAAACAACAGTCAACATACCTTATATATCCTTCCCTTAACAATGAACAGTTCTATCAGCGTCGGCGTATGTTCTATCGCCGCGTCAATATACTTCAAGGCCCGATCCGTATCCTTCTTATAATCGAAGTGTTGAGCGGCGTAATAGTATGCCCATAGAAGTGCGCTGGCCGGTTGCTTCGCTTCGCTCGGCTCGGCACTGAACGCGCCGGTTTTTGATAAATTCTCTATGTATTGCAGTACTAGGTTTTCTATCGTTTCCGCTTTGCTTTTGTCTGCGTATAACGATCTGGAATGAAATAGATTTTTTTAAATTAGATCTGCTACATAATAAAGGGTATTAAAATACGAGTGTGGTTTTATAAAACGAACGAAGTGAGTTTTATAATAATATCACACGAGTGTTTTAATGCCTAATTAAAGTAATTATGTAAAGCTACATGCATTACTTTATCTACACACATACAGCCTTGGGCAGAAGTGTTGAGCACCCTTGCGATTTTCATACAAAACTCGAAAGTTTAGTCCGACTTTTCTATCTTTTTTGAAGTTATTTTATCAATTAATTCAAACTGAACAGGCATGTTTTGTTGAAGTGAGTAGTGACTGCATAGAATATTTACAATTTTTCGCACCGACCTAAATTCGCATTTTTGGGACCTCCACTTTTCATATTTTATAGTTACCTTGAAAGTGTTATTAAGTGAAGTTTTCTAGATATATCAATAAAATATAACATTTTACGTCATCGTACATTGTAATGATAGGGAAATAATACTTAACATCAAAATTGTAAACAAAAAAGCTATGCTCAACACTTCTGGCCAAGGCTGTATTATATTATAACTCCTCAATAACATGTTGAGATTCATTAAAATGGCCGCCATTGCACCTCCATGGCCAACTAGATTTCAAATCATGACCAACTATTTTGTCAAAGTACATTGGTACAGAAATTTGAATGTAATTAAAGTATTGACTTTAATTACATTCAAATTTCGCTCAACTTCTGGAACCGCTATACCAGAACACGTTCGAAATTTGAATGTCATTAGGCGTGTCCAACACCGGACGCACCGCCTCGCGAGGAAATTGCCGCGCGAGGCAGCTCGGCTAGTGTGGACGTGCCTCGCCCGAGGCACTGCGGCCGCGCTTGGGATTGCCTCGGGCGAGGCACTACCACACTAGCCGAGTTGCCTCGCGCGGCAATTTCCTCGCGAGGAGGTGCGTCCGGTGTGGACACGTCTATTAAAGTATTGGTCCTCGATTTTAGGAAGTAAATTTTACGATGCACCACAGATACAGGTTTCTTAATATAGGCCGTTAGCTTATTGTTTCTGAATTATAGGGAGGTTAAGCATATGGGTGTAGATAAAATGAATTGCACAATCAAGGGACACAAGACATAATCAATACAATCAATGAGTTATCATATGATTTGACTTAGTTTTTAAAGGTCTACATCGCGAAGACATCTTGTCTAGTGAAAACCCAATCAGTTCACTATTTGTTAGAGTAAACAAACTTCTTACATTCGGCATCAGATATATATCGGTGATCACAAATATCTCAACAACGCCTTTATTATCATTATCAAGGCGATAAAGTTCATATTCAGATATTTTTGAGTATAATTAGGATCCCTTTTTCAGTGCAACTTTTGCATGCTGGCTGAGTTTAATGATTCTCACCGCGCTAGAGCCTGCTTACGACAGTCCACTATTACTTGGTCTGTCCTCATCCAATGTCCACGAAGAGTGGCGGGATGCCCTTATGCAGGCCGTGGCGCAGGTACTCGTCGACCAGCTTCGCGAACACCGCGAACAGCCCGCCTCCGACAGTCCACTATTACTTGGTCTGTCCTCACCTAATGTCCACGAAGAGTGGCGGGATGCCCTTATGCAGGCCGTGGCGCAGGTACACGTCGACCAGCTTCGCGAACACCGCGATAGAGTCCGCCTCCGACAGTCCACTATTACTTGGTCTGTCCTCACCTAATGTCCACGAAGAGTGGCGGGATGCCCTTATGCAGGCCGTGGCGCAGGTACACGTCGACCAGCTTCGCGAACACCGCGATAGAGTCCGCCTCCGACAGTCCACTATTACTTGGTCTGTCCTCACCTAATGTCCACGAAGAGTGGCGGGATGCCCTTATGCAGGCCGTGGCGCAGGTACACATCGACCAGCTTCGCGAACACCGCGCTAGAGTCCGTATACGATAGTCCACTATTACTTGGTCTGTCCTCAACTAATGTCCACGAAGAGTGGCGGGATGCCCTTAACAGGCCGTGGCATAGGTACTCGTCGACCAGCTTCGCGAACACCGCGAACAGCCCGCATACGACAGTCCACTATTACTTGGTCTGTCCTCACCTAATGTCCACGAAGAGTGGCGGGATGCCCTTATGCAGCCGTGGCGCAGGTACTCGTCGACCAGCTTCGCGAACACCGCGCTAGAGCCCGCCTCCGAAGTCCACTATTACTTGGTCTATCCTCACCTAATGCCCTTATGCAGGCCGTGGCGCAGTTACTCGTCGAACAGCTTCGCGAACACCGCGCTAGAGCCCGCCTCCGAAGTCCACTATAACTCGGTCTGTCGTGACCTAATGTCCACGAAGAGTGGCGGGATGCCCTTATGCAGGCCGTGGCCCAGGTACTTGTCGACCAGCTTCGCGAACACCGCGCTAGAGCACGCATACGTCAGTCCACTATTACTTGGTCTGTCCTCAACTAATGTCCACGAAGAGTGGCGAGATGCCCTTATGCGGCCGTGGCGCAGGTACTCGTCGACCAGCTTCGCGAACACCGCGCTAGAGCCCGCCTCCGAAGTCCACTATTACTTGGTCTATCCTCACCTAATGCCCTTATGCAGGCCGTGGCGCAGTTACTCGTCGAACAGCTTCGCGAACACCGCGCTAGAGCCCGCCTCCGAAGTCCACTATTACTTGGTCTATCCTCACCTAATGTCCACGAAGAGTGGCGGGGTGCCCTTATGCAAGCCGTGGCGCAGGTACTTGTCGACCAGCTTCGCGAACACCGCGCTAGAGCCCGCCTCCGAAGTCCACTATTACTTGGTCTATCCTCACCTAATGTCCACGAAGAGTGGCGGGGTGCCCTTATGCAAGCCGTGGCGCAGGTACTTGTCGACCAGCTTCGCGAACACCGCGCTAGAGCCCGCCTCCGAAGTCCACTATTACTTGGTCTGTCCTCACCTAATTTTTTTTTTTTGTATTGTATACTAATGTCCACGAAGAGTGGCGGGGTGCCCTTATGCAGGCCGTGGCACAGGTACTCGTCGACCATCTTCGCAAACACCGCGCTAGAGCCCGCCTCCGTAGTCCACTATTATTACTTGGTCTGTCCTCACCTAATGTCCACGAAGAGTGGGGGGATGCCCTTATGCAGGCCGTGGCGCAGGTACTCGTCGACCAGCTTCGCGAACACCGCGCTAGAGCCCGCCTCCGAAGTCCACTATAACTCGGTCTGTCGTCACCTAATGTCCACGAAGAGTGGCGGGATGCCCTTATGCAGGCCGTGGCCCAGGTACTTGTCGACCAGCTTCGCGAACACCGCGCTAGAGCCCGCCTCCGAAGTCCACTATTACTTGGTCTATCCTCACCTAATGTCCACGAAGAGTGGCGGGGTGCCCTTATGCAAGCCGTGGCGCAGGTACTTGTCGACCAGCTTCGCGAACACCGCGCTAGAGCCCGCCTCCGAAGTCCACTATTACTTGGTCTATCCTCACCTAATGTCCACGAAGAGTGGCGGGGTGCCCTTATGCAAGCCGTGGCGCAGGTACTTGTCGACCAGCTTCGCGAATACCGCGCTAGAGCCCGCCTCCGAAGTCCACTATTACTTGGTCTGTCCTCAACTAATGTCCACGAAGAGTGGCGAGATGCCCTTATGCGGCCGTGGCGCAGGTACTCGTCGACCAGCTTCGCGAACACCGCGCTAGAGCCCGCCTCCGAAGTCCACTATTACTTGGTCTGTCCTCACCTAATTATTTTTTTTTTGTATTGTATACTAATGTCCACGAAGAGTGGCGGGATGCCCTTATGCAGGCCGTGGCACAGGTACTCGTCGACCATCTTCGCAAACACCGCGCTAGAGCCCGCCTCCGTAGTCCACTATTATTACTTGGTCTGTCCTCACCTAATGTCCACGAAGAGTGGGGGGATGCCCTTATGCAGGCCGTGGCGCAGGTACTCGTCGACCAGCTTCGCGAACACCGCGATAGAGCCCGCCTCCGATAGCTGAAGCCGTCGGGGAGCTATTGCTTTGGGATACTCTTTCCTGGAAACAATGTGAAATTCTTTAGACGTTGTGAATTCAAAATGTCATGTTTATATAAAAGCACGAAAGATTAAATAGTACAGTAGGCAACGCGGGCATTTGTGGCCCGAACCGAAGGTGAGGTCCATAAACAAGCAATCTATAGGCTCCGTCAGACTGCCGCGTTTTGTTTAGCTCGCAACACAGCACGCGCGCATCGTTCTCTCAAGGGGCAGTTATATATAGTTGTCTCTGTCTACCCGGGCGCGGTCGCTTGCATCGCTCCCCGCCGCCACCCCGCTAATGCTAGCTCTACACATCGACGGACGCATCTGCAGATTATATCTGCGTCTCGTTCTCTCGTTATCGAGTAAAAATGAGACGTAGATACAATCTTATGATGCGTCCGTAGATGAGTAAAGCTAGCATAACAAACGCGGCAGGACGGAGCTTTGAGGCCTTCTTTATTACCGCCCGGGTTGCGTACACAATTTTAGGTGTGAAGTGTGATTTTACGCTGCGCGCGCGGGCAGTAAATTTTACTTGCCGCCCAGAGGGATTTTACGCTTCAAATTGCTTTGAGATTTTTTTGTGTGGGAGCATATAACTATTTTTATTTACGTATATTGATTTGTGCAGAATATTACCCCTATTGATTTGGGCAGGGTCTATTTTTCACTCTGCTTAATTGTTTAAGTCGATATTAAATCAATATATTTGATAATAAATCAAATTCAATTCACAAACCTATCTTTTTCCTGTAATTTTTTCTCATATTGCTTGCCCATATTCTTTTAGTAACAAATAAGGTATAAAAACAAGGTGAAACTCACTTATATACATCAAAGAAGGCCACTTTTTCATCAGGATCACTAAGTTGTTTAGCTTCTATAAGTTTCTGGTAATACATCACATTTTCAGGGTTCCGCTTTAATAAGTCTTCATAAACTGCCTCTGCCTCTTTAAATCTGAAATATTATGAAACCTTGATAAAAAAAACATTATTGATTCGTATAAATAAGTCCTATATTTTTATTTTTGTGAAATACTTTAAAAGATTCCCAAAAATATCACCTAAACTTCGGCAATTTTTCATAAAATTGCTCTAGCTAAACATAGTATTTGCTTAAAAAATATACCTATATATAAATGAAAAAAAAGCTTTTCCACTGATTCCTCAGGCGACTCATTTTCCAACGTATTTATATATTTTACGTACTAGTATAACTTAATTTTAATTAATAAAGAATCTTACTTCTTTCACCTCTCCAAACAAAAATCGTGAAACAGTTGTTATATTGCGGTGAATTATTTATAAATGAAACATAAAATAAAAAGTGTTCCACTTATGTAATTTAAAAAAAATTGGTTGTTTGTAAAGTAGGTTTACGATCGAGATGTTTACGTGATAACGTCTTATTGGTGATATAAGTTTTTGGGAAGTAAGGAATTAATGAAGATAACAATTTTTTCAAATTTTAAATTACATCTTAGATTAAACATTCAACGAAAACTTAACCGCACGAGAAAATCTCCATTCGTTTGTATGCCGCTAGAGTGAGAGAGACGGAAGATCGGTCCACTCACTCGAACGCTATGCCAGCCTCCGCTCGTTATCACGTCAAAAGAGACTATCTTTGAAAATATGTATTCAAACTACTAGTAGTTTTGTTAGTTACTGCAAAATAGTATCAAAAAGTTGAGCGAAATCGAAAAAAAACATCACCGGACTCTTAAATGTTGTGTTATAGTTTATAGTGTACATACATGTGTTGTGAGCGTTGTGATAGCCATTACTCGTAAATTATCCATGATTTGAGATAGACACAAACTCAGGTGGTGACCTCAGACATCAAGCATCAAGTTTGTCATACTCTAGTTTCGCCAGGGAGTTTCTCCTAGAGCGATTGGCAACCTTATAGCAGCCAAGGGTCACATAACGAAATTGACGCGGGTGCGTTGTTAATAATGACTTACATAATAATTCTAAATATAACGACCTTTACACACAAAATAGCCAGAGAGGCTCGCGGGCCGCACGTGAGCGGTTAAGACTGTGTCGACCTTCCAGTAGCATTGGGGGATTGTATTTCCTAAAAACCTAATCGATTTATATAATAGTTATAATCCCCCAGTGTTAAGTTGTAGTCCTACTGGTTACGCAACTTTTGATCTTTGTCATATAGTTTCATTTTGCGTATTTTTTGCTTCATTACCTAAACGGCAAATGGTGGCCACTTTTTTCCGTTTAGGTGATGAAGCCAAAAGTAAGTAATATAAAACTGTATCACATAGATCATAAGTTGAGGAGTTAGTTGGACTACAACATAGCATGATGGATTATACAGAAATTGATTAGGAAATACAATCCCCCCAATGAGGGCGCCACTGGACGGTCGACGCAGTCTTAATAGCTATGTGTAAAATCTAGTTGTTAATGCAATCTCACACTAGTTTTAGCGTGTAAAGTACCCAGATCACGTTACAAGTTACGATTTTGTTTAGACTGTAACCGCAACGCTGTCGGTCGACGGCGGTGCATTAGCAATAACATTTCAAACACTAGCAGTGCTATGTTAATTACAATGGTGCATTGCATGTGAAAGAGCTATTTTAGACACTTTCTAACATTGGCTAACATAAAAAAAATATGAGTTTATAATAAAGTAGCCTTCCGAGTTTGTCCTCAGAGGTCGTTAAAATCTTTCAACCCCATTTTCATCCCTTTACTGTCTTGTATCCATCATTGGAGCCTAAATGTAAATTTCAAGATTATCGTTTCAACAGCATTTCTTACAAGGGGTTGATTTTCCAAAGATTTCTTAGAGAAGCTCTATGGCATTTAAGAAAATATGTGCAAAATTTCAAGGTTTTACAACAAGGCCTTTTACAGTTAAGGCTATATATTTTTTGTCAGTCTAACTTAAGCAACTTTCTATATATGTGGACGAGTTTAGTAAAAGAGCCCACTTTGTCGAGTTTCATTCTTTCACTTATAGATAGTATACATTGTTTTAGTAAGTACTAATAACTCCTTATCGACAAAGTGGGACCTTTTTCCCTGTATTGCCACATATTAAGGTGAGAATTATTTAGTATACATTTAAATTAGAACATTCTCTTAGTGATAACATAAGGAAAAAAATATCACAAACCTCTTCAACTTCAAATAATATTCTCCGCTAGTTTCTTTCACTGATAACTTGTCAAGTATTTGTGTCTGGAACTTATGTAGATGCAACAATGCCCTGTCATACTGCCCAGACTCCGCCAGAACCATGTTTTGGTACAAAAGCAGTTCTGAATGTTCATAGTCATACGGTCCTTTCATTTGGTTTGTACGGAAGGCGTCAAGAATGCTGTTGGCCATTTCGTAGTCTCCGAGCAAGTGGTAGCTCATTGCGAAGCCTATCCAGGACGCCCTTTGTGTTGGTCGGAGCATGAACAGCTGATACCGGGTGTCCTGAAATTTTAGTGATTGAAATATTAGCACTGCCGGTTTGCTTTACGAATTAAAATTATATTGTATAAATATTTAATTTTGATATAGTAATCATCTGAACGTGGAGCGGAGGAGGACCCCAAGAGCCGTAAAGTGGCCTGGGCCTAAAGGTACCAGAAGAAGAGGCAAGCCATGTGCCGGATGGGCAAAAGAAAAAGCAACAGTTGCAGGATGAAATTGGCTAGAGATTCCTAAAGATAGAGATATACAGTAATCTGAGTGGAAGATAAAATTGCTTAGGGCCTATGCACACCGCGTTTTTTAAACGCGTCGTCGATGTGCGTTTGTATCGATACAAACGCGGTTCATACGCAAGTCAGACGCGGCTTGTAGACCTTTGTACACCTACATCGACGCGCACGTCAAATGCGTTTCTTAGCAGAGATTTCTCAATAGTAGCATGATGGCGTCCATCGAGGCACTCATTCATTACATGCGCAAAATTCTCACATCCATTTTTTTTTACACTTTATTTGAATAATCCGTCAACCGCGAGTTCCATATAACCGGTCGGTTTTGGATTTCAGTTATGAAAAATTTGCGTCAGTTATGTGTTGAAATGTTGCATTTTAAAATAATGATGCATCTGATTACTCGAATGTGACTGAAGTAAAAGTGTCCGCACCGTATCGATACAAACGCAAACAATCTGCTTCATAGATTGAAAAATGCGGTGTGCAAAGGCCCTTAGCAATAATTCACATGAGACTGCACTGGATTGACTAAAAAATAAGAGTAAAATGCCATAGATCCCTGACCCTAGAAAGTGACCAAAACAGCAAAGGACTTAACATTTGTTACAAATTTACGTTGACTACATGGTGGCACCCATCTTTTTCTTAGTTGTATACTCTTGTCAGAAAAGTTGTGGTTCACAGTCTATCAGTTGATAATATTCATACACTATCATCTGGTGTACCGGTGCTACAGAGTAGAGTAGTTGCACAGCCTTTTTATTGTCTTTCGCCATTCTTCTCTATTCAGTGCATTGGTGGCGCCCATACAGCATATGTAAACTAGTGTAAAACCAGCACTTTACAATAGCGGATGTGTCTTTTAACTCTAGTAAGTCTATGATGCCATTTTAAAGTCTTGTCACTTCATTCAATAAGCATTAAATGAATTTTGTTCTATCAACTTATATTACAGCATTAGTTACAGTTACAGATAGTATTGATTACAGTATTGATGATATAATAGATAATAAGGCACAGCACAACACACAGTTAAGCAGAATTCAGTGCAAAATTGTTTCATAGACAAAAAAGCAGAAAAACCCAACTTCCCGGTCAATTTTCTCTATGGGTGCCATACAAAATTTCAGCCATAGACTAATTTGAATTCTGTTCAAGTGTTTTGCCTAATAGATAACAAATCAACAATACCTTGTACCCCTCTAAATCTCTCATCTGGATCTGGAGAAGGGATAAATCCCGAAGAATCTGTATATTCTCCTTTTCCCACTTAAGAGCATTCCGGTAACATTTGATGGCCTCGTCATATTTCTTATCGGACCGCTGCAGGAGACCATACACATGCCAACACACTGGGGACTTGAGATCATTGCGGAGGCCACGGCGCACGTATTCATAGGCTTCATCTTTACGTCCCAAGCAGTTTAGTGTCAGACCTTTCATTGCCAGTGTCTCTGAAAAAAAAACAATGATGAATGAACTGAATTTATGATTTCACACTAGACAAAAATACTTCTTTGGCAAAAATATAGAAAGTTTAATTTAGAATTTTCATTCATAAGATAAATCTATATTCAATTACCAATAGGAACATTTATTTATACATAAATTGTACGGCGAACTCACTCACCTCCATGTTCTGCGAATTTGGGGTTGGAGAGGATTTGCTTGGCAAATTTCAACCCATTTTTATATTGTTTATGTTCATAGCAACGCTGAAAAAAATAGTGTTCATTATTTAACCTTATTTATTATTAGATACAGGCACGGAAGATGCAAGGCCAGTTTTATGTCCTATAAATAATGATACTACATTTATTATACAAATAGATGATAGTACTAACAAATAACATTAATATCGTAGAATTGCATGAAGCCTACAGTTGTCATTCAAAAGATATGCTTTATTTTATAATTCAATAATATAATCGCCGAGAATGACAAGCTATACTAAATCAAAATATATGTATACAATTGCACTTACCAAAATTCTTTTAAATAGCGCATTTTCTTTGGGCGGCAAAGGATTACTGGGTGGCATTTTGTTCAAAGAAAACGAAGCGTATTTATATTATTTCACTAATAAATTGAAATATAGCTAAAAACCTCGTGGCTATAAACCAAAGAAGTCGATGAAGGATTGTCTATGGGCTTTCGGAAAGATGATAAGTGGGTCACGTGACCAAATTAGGTGATACCAGCATCAATTTAAATATAAATAATGTCAGTCTTATCATCAATAGTCATCTTTATTTAAAAAGAAAGTTTTTTGTCTATGATTACAATTAATCGTGTTTACAGAGGCTGTTAAAGTGAGTTAGATATTCAATAGCCTATTAATTTTATAGCGAATAGGAACAAATGCAGCACAATAGCATATCTAAATATATAAAAGAAGAAACTGACTGACTGACTGACTGATTGACTGACTGACTGACTGACTGACTGACTGACTGACTCAACGCACAGCCCAAACCGCTGGTTCTAGTGATTCCAAATTTGGCACGTAGGTTCCTTATAAGGTCTAGGGATGCACTAAGAAAGGATTTTTTAAAATTCACCCCCTAAGGGGGTAAAATAGGGGTCCAAAGTTTGTATGGCGAATCAAGATTTGTTAGACTATTTTATTCGAAACTTCACAGGAGTACTCCTAACGATAAATTAGTAAACACGTATTTCAGGTTTTTTGAAAATTCAAGCCCTAAAAGGGGCAAATGTGGTCACAAAGTCTGAAAATCAACATGGGTATCGTATCCTTTTCGAGTACTTAAAGTACGCGGGCGAAGCCGTGGGAAAAGGCTAGTTATCAATAAATAGTAATTGAACAATTAAAACAAGAATGAAAAACTTATTATTCAAGATTAATTAAAAAAAATTGTTTAAATTTAATATTTATTTCACAACATACTTTACAAACTAGAATAACGTCAATTTACATCAATCAGCCAATGTCAATCAATTGGACAGTAGCTACTAGCTTTTATTTATCCTGTCGTATATAAATAAATTGAGTAATTTTACTTATTTTACAGTGAGTGGGAAATAAGTGTGATAGTTACTTTTAAGATAGGTGAAATAATATGGGTATAGAAAACATGCGACGCTGGCCCATGTATTTGATGTTCGCCGTGTGCATTCTGCTGGTCCTTTCACTATTAAATAGTGGAAGTATGCTCACCGTGTTGCGAAACAGAGTCGCTGAAATGAGCGTACAGCTTCAAGAATGCTCTAAACAACAGTCCTCATGCATGGAAGAGTCCCTGCGGCTTCTTGAACAAAAAGACGGTTACATTTCAAAACTTGATGATATCGACAAAGAAAAAGCGAAGTTGATTGAGGACATTAAAGACTATAAACATAAATTAACAGCGACAGAAATCAAAGTTAATAGAACGAAAATGGACGAACAATTGTGCGTAGCGGAGCGCGATTCTTTGAAAAATCTGCAGCTGAGCAAAGAAGGTGTGATAGAAACTTTGAGATTAGAAAAGGTAACTTTAACGGATCAATTAGCCGATAGAAAAAAGAAAATAGATGATTTAGAGAAACAGGTAGAAACTTTGAAGGCAACTTTAGCCTCAATGGCAACAAAACCGGCAGCTATAGTGTCATCAAAAGTTACTCCAGCCGCTCAGCCTCCTAAGTTAAGCCCTGCTTTGAACGCTCATGAGCCCCTGAACGAACCCATTCTCGACAATGATGCCAAGGAAGACATTGATGATACAAACGTGTTGAATGATGACCAAGCTTTTGATTCACAGTTGTAAATAAGTATTTTTTTTATTTAGTCTAGGTATAAATGGAAAGGCAATATAAAAAGGTGATTTTTATGTCTTGACTGATAAGGAATAAAGCAGCTAAATTGTGAAATTATTCTGGCATAAAACTGACTCACTTTATTTCGTATTGACTAATTGCAACCGGTTTTTATTTGTATGAGAAACCCCGGTTCCTAACCGGTTTTGTTTCATACAAAATAAAAACCGGTTGTCCCTATTGATGACTATATTTAGCTGATATATTTGTATGAACAAAACCCCACTCCCAGTGCAATTATATACATGACATTATCAGTTATGATATACCTGTTAACTATGCATTTATTACTGATTGTTCTATATTTAGTTATGTATTTTTAACTAAAAAAAGAAATTACCATTGACAAGGATTATTGTTACAGGTAAATTGATGTGTCCATATTATTTACTATACATATATATTAATTTAGTTAAAGGTTGGCCTACCTGTGTTAGGAACAGTGTTGGTAAAGGTATTTGGTAATAGGTGAATCGCCAGTAACTGGCCACCGTTCAGTAACTGGCCCCCTCATACTAAAAATGAACTCTATTTACCTACAAACAGAATTCATTTTAGTATAACTTGGTCAGTTATTGAAGGGTAGCAATTAATGAAGTCCTTATACTAAAATGAAGTTTGTTTATAGGTGAACAGAGTTCATTATTAGTAAGAAGTGGCCAGTTATTGAACGGTGGCCAGTTACTGGCAATTTACCCTAATGTTATTTTAAGGCCATAAGACACATGAAAACAATGACTATTCAAAGTTAGTTCATTACAATTATTTATTAGTGTTTATATTATTTCAGCAAAAACAAGTATACCTGCCCTTTATTGCTAGATACTCATAAAAGTATGTTATACAATGAGTTTGGAAGATTGTTAACATTGTTATGATGAAAATAGGTAAAATTTGCTCTAAACTATGATTTTTATTAGTGTACAAAAATCACAAAACAAATCAGCAAATATTTTTAATTATAAAATATAGTGTTGTATTCAATAATGAATATAACAAAATATATTTTTCACCTCAGCAGCTTGAACAAGCCTACTTCCCTACGAAAAAACAGTGACGAAAGTGCGACTTTCGTCACTCCAGGGAGTGAGACAAAGTAGCTTTTTAATTAAGTGAAGGCCATGAACTGCCACTTTATACTTTGGAGTCTATTACAAATTCGAAATACATATTTTTAACCATTAATATGTTCTCACTACTAAGGTGAAAAGTTGTATGTGTCACACGAGAGCAAAGTTATTTTACGTCTCGTGTTTTTGAGTCCCTCGCTACGCTCAAGATTCTAACTTAGATTCACTCGCTTCGCTCGTGATTCAATTATAGTATCTTTCGCTTCCTCGGGACTCAAAATCAACACTCGCAAGAAAAACCAACTTTCCTCTCTTGTTGCACAAATACCTAACTATTAAACAAATATTTTCTGATAATTTTGTATATGGTTGTGGGTTTGTGTAAGTAGGAAATTGAACATTAAGGCATTAACTTGGACAAGAAACCAAACTTATATCAAAGGTTTACCTCCTTAAGATTCAATGTGCAATGAATTTTTATAGCAGTTAATACCTTTTGAAGTTAAGCAAGTGGCTTTATTACGGCAATTATGTACAACATCATTCTTGATTATTCAACACTTTCAGTGCCAATAAAAGCAATTGCTTTTGAATGTGATAGTCAACATATACAGGGTGACAAAACCAAATGGCACACTTTCCTAATTCTAATATCAGTGTCATTATTATTTAAAACTGCCCCTATAGCCTTATGCTGTCTACTATACATAATTTTAGCCTACAAAAGTCAATCTGAATACCTTGGAAAATAGAGTTGATATAGTTTCATTTCAAATTTTAAGGCAACAATAGGAAATGGACTTTGTGGCACTTACAAAAGTTTTAAAATTCCTTAAAAAATGAATCTGTTAATTACAAGATAAACACAAATCTCAACTTACAGCATATTTTTTGCTAAGCGATATAAAGTTTTTAATCTTAGCATTACAATATACAATAGCTATTTGTTAAGTTTTAAGTAATTTTTGTTTAATCATATTTTTAACATTTAATTATTAACATTGCAAAATGTTGTACATTGGGTGGTACAAAAATAGACCCATTTGCTTTGTCACCCAGTATAATGTAGACTATAATTCCGAGTCAATGTTTTAATAATCAGCCATGTCAATAATGTATGTGGAGTATCCACCATCTATGCTGTTAAGTGATAGTAAACCTTATATCAACTAAATAAGATCTACTAATGGTTAAGAATTTTGCTGTAAGTCACATAATATACTATTTACAAAGCCAGAACCATGAATGTATAAAATAATTACGGATGCCGTGCTACTGAAAAAAAATGGGATTCCATCATAAGCCGTTTAGCACGCACACATCTGGGGTTTGGCCAATCACCGTCCAGCGCTCAATAGCCGTGTCCACACCTGGCGCACTCGCGAGGCGGCTCGGGTAGTGTGGACGTGCCTCGGCCGAGGGATTGCGGCCGCGCTTGCGTTTTCCTCGGGCGAGGCAGGTCCACACTAGCCGAGCTGCCTCGCGCGGCAATTTCCTCGCGAGGCGGTGCGTCCGCCACGGCGTGCACACGCCTAATTGTGAATGTGTGATGTATTCTCATTTGTCTCCGCTTATATCGCGTCGCTTACGGTGCCGTATAGCGGGGACAATGAGGGGTTCCGCGATCGAGTTTTAGACTAGATGGCAGCACCGCTGCGAGAGTCCTTATTACAGCAGCTGTCAAAATCCACCAATGAAAAAAAAAGATTAAACATGATTGGTGGATTATGACAGCTAGATCTCTCGCCACGGTGCTGCCATCTAGTGTAAAACTCGATCGCGGAAACCCTCATTGGGAATACGCCGAATGTCTGCGTTTCGTGACGCGAGTAAAGTAAACACTAGAAAAATCAGCTTAAATATGACGGAATCTTTGCCTTAGCGGTACGCAGCCATGGTCAGAACTGTTAAGCGGGTTTCACTCTGGCGCCGCGTCCTGCTCCAATGAACGACACAACGCTATAAACATACAGAGCGCTATCTCGCTCGCGCACCGGCGCTGCTTGCGTAACCGCAGAAGCGTAAAAGCCGTGTTACACTTGTCCTAGTTAGCTTCCTAAATGGTTAAGATTCTAAGTTTAGGCAAGTGTAACCGCATTTAGCAAGTAAATTTACTATTGAAAAAGGTAGGATGCTAGATAGAACACTAAAAAAAGTAAAGTGTAACAGGGTTAAGCTAGCCTAAGGCGATAATCATACTGGCGCCGCAACCACGACGGTGTGCATTGTGCAAGCGTGACAGCGCTAAACACATATACAGCGCTATCTCGCTTGGGAATCGGCGCCGCATGCGCAAACCGCAGCAGTGTGAAACCCGCCTTAGATAAGAAATCAGTTTGTATACGCCCTGTTATCTAATTAGTCGCAATATTTGCCTGAATTAAGTATTATAAATTATAAGCCATCGCGGTGCCACTATTTGTGTAGTTTTAGATCTGATTTGTGTACTCTTTGCTCAAGTTATTTCCGTGTTGTTTTCATTATCAGGTGTTACGATTGTATGCTACCTACATGGTATTGTATATTTCAAAGTCTGGAACTAGTACGGTCAGTAGCTACAGATAAGGCTTGCTGTTTATCCGGATAATACGGATATTTTGAATTGTAGGTACATCAAGGGTGTTGTACAGTCGCCATCAAATATATCGGAGCGGCCAAAGTAGTCAAAAATATCTGAACATGCACTTTATCGCCTTGGCAATAGAGGCGTTGTTCAGATATTTGTGACCACCTTGGCCGCTCCGATATATCTGATGGCGACTAGACCTAGGCCACATTTCCTTTTTTTCTATCAGCCTACCAGGCTTTTCTTTTTTTTTCTAAAAATCGAAATAAAAAATACTGTCCATGGTAGAACAGGTTTCCATATCCCTACAAATTACGATTCGAAATATCCAGATTGCAAGCCCCTAATACCAGGTCAAAACGAGCTTGGTACGGTTTTATTGCTAAGCCAATAAGAACGTGTAGGTAAATAGTACATTACGCACCCAGGACGGTAAAATAAAGAACGGCTCAGATCGTGGGCATTTATGGCTGAAGGTGAGGGCCATAAACAAGCGATCTGAGGCATTCTTCATTACCGCCCGTGGTACGTACACAATTAGGCGTGTTCACACATGACGCACCGCCTCGCGCAAGGCAGTCTTAATACGTGACGGGGCCCTAGGGCACTTGAGAATCAGGGGCCCTCAGGCGCTCAATTAGGGACAACGTTGACTGTAAAAAAAACTTTCGGGGCCGCCCCTGAGGATGGGGGCCCTGGGCACGGGCCCCGTGTGCCCTTATGGAAAAATCTTCCACGCGAGGCTAGTGTTGACGTGGCTCTCCCGAGGCATTGCGGCCGCGCGTGCCTTTGCCTCGCTCGAGGCACGGCCACACTAGCCGAACTGCCTCGCGCGGCAATTTCCTCTCGACACCGTCAGGTGTAGGACACGCCTATTCACGTCTTCTCCTGGGTGTGAAGTGGGAGTTGCCGCTGCGCGCGCGGGCGGTAAATGTCACTTTACGCCCGGAGTGACGTAAACGTCATTTTGAGCACCTCACCCGCTTAGCTACTTACGCTACTGACTAGAAAAGGTGACCTAACATTATGTGGTTGTGGAAATATCGAATAATATTTTTATGTTTGATAAGAGGTTGAGGTGTATTGGCAACTATAGGAGAATTAAGATTTACAGTCATGTCAGTCTAAACATGGTTTGCCAACGTGAAGTAATAAGGGACGCAGTTATGCGTTATAGGGAGCAGAGCAAGCAATATTGTTATTTCGTTCCGCCCAAGGATGATTAAGACATGGATGGACAATATCCATACAAAGTCACGTTCCCTTATTTCAGGTTAAAGCACTAGCGTCATCTATCGGTCACCACAGACACTAAATCCTAGTTTCTAATATTTTGTTCGGCGCTTAACGCTGACAAAATAACTTAGTACCGAAAACAAACGTATAACCTGAAGGTTCGAGGAACGCGATTTTGTATCCTTGGTTCCGCCTTATAGCTGATTACATAAGTGATTGATGAGGGGCAAAATAAACTCCCACCTCCAAAAAATTGCCATAGTAGGTACCTACAGTTATCATCAAATATATCGGAGCGACCAAGGTACTCAAAAATATCAGAACATGCACTTTATCGGGTTGACAATAGAGGCGTTGTTCAGATATTTTTGACCACCTTGGCCGCTCCGATATATCTAATGGCGACTGTACCAAGGAAGCACTATATTGACATATAGGGGAACTTACATTTGTCACTGCAGTCAGAGAATTATTTCTTGTATGAATGAAATAATTGCAAGCATCCTGAATAAAATTATTCTTAATTGCAAGGTCAACAATGTTTATTTCACAAAATGCCCTAGACTAAGGTGCCCGCTTATTATGATAAGCCGGAGTGTGAGTAATTGTTTGCCTTTATAAAATTAAATAAATGATTGTAGTCTGCGACACTACTTATGTTATGTACTGATTTAAACTTACACGATTTTCACTCATTATTTTGACAAAAACGGGACCACGCCTGCCTGCGACCACGAGCGTTACGGCACGCTCGAAACGTCAGGGAAATAATAAAAGTAAGTGTACGCGATTAAGTCCCGTTTTTGTCAAAATAATTACTTATGTTGCTAAATACCAGGTTTAACACGTGTAGGCAGGAGTACGCCTGACGCACAGGAAATTGCCGCGCGAGGCGGCTCGGCTATAGTGCGGACGAGCCTCGGCCGCGCGTGCGTTTGCGTCGGCCGATGCACGCTCACACTAGCCGAGCTGCCTCGCGCCGCAATTTCCTCGCGAGGCGGTGCGTCAGGTGTGGGGCCCGCCTAATAAACTTGCATTTTTGAAAACACCATAATGAGTGATATTGATATACCTAATTTGTATTTGACGTACTTTATTTATAACATTATTGTGTTGTATAAACCCATTGTAGGTATACTATATTGAATAAAGAAGGGATTTTGATTATATATTTATGCAGAAAGTTTTATTGCTACACATGTCCCAGTAATCATCAGCACGGTAACTGGTTACCATAAAGCAGGTCGTATGCTTGTTTGCCACCGTCGCGGACTATAAAAAAAGTATAATAATAATAATAAATATTATACGACAATCTTACACAAATCGACCTAGGCCCACAGTAAGCTTAATAAGGCTTGTGTTATGGGTACTAGACGACGATATATATATAATATAGATAAATAAATAGAAAACATCCATAACTCAGGAACAAATATCTGTGATAAACACACAAATAAGTGCCCTGATCAGGATTCGAACCCGGGACCTCCTGCTTCGTTGGCAGGGTCACTACCGACTAGGCTAGGAGGCCGTTGAATTACCCACAATACTTATCTGTGCCTTTTGAGTGTCTCGCTACGCTCAAGATTCTAAATATAGTGCTTTTCAGATTCTGTTCGGGACGATCGAGAATTCGAGAACTGCAAAAACTAGTTTTGCTCATTTGTTGCACAGATGACTGAAGCTTGCGTTAAGCGTCGAGGGCAGCACCTAGTGTAAGGCCTGAGTGGACGGTCGAGTTGGGTGTGCGGCGGGGCGGGGCGTGCATGTTAAACAAATTAAACTCGTATACTGGTGTCCTGAGTCGTCGCTGCACAAAGCGAATGCACGCTCGCACGCCACGTTGCACGCCCCGCCGAACGCTCCGCTTCGAGCGTCCACTCAGGCCTTGTTTTCAACCGACTTGAAGATTTCGAAGGAGGTTCTCAATTTGTCGGGATCTTTGTTTTTGCATTTTTTAATTTATGTATTCGAAGATTACATAAATATAATACACCGATTATTCGAAGACAACTGGACCGATTTGGAAAATTATTTTTTTGTTTGAAAGAGTATCCTTCCCAGGTGGTCCTATTGTCACCAGGTCAGGATCTGATGATGGGATCCTGAAGAAATCGAGGGAACTCTTCAACTATTATATACACTATTATAACTAGTATTTTTTACAACAGCTCGAGCATTTGCTGTTGGAAAGGTGGATGCTAAGTGAAGTCGATTCTTTTTTGTTTAAAATTATTGATTTATGCCTCAAGGCAGCAGATCCTCAAACGCGCACTGTCCTTATTGATTGTTAATATAAATAATACAAAACCATGTTATATTTTAACAAGTTTATTGAGCTTATACATTTTAGCATAATGAAACAAAAATCCGTTCTCTCACTACTTCAAGTAATGATTAACAACCTAAAATTAAGCTAAGCTAAATCTCATTTCTCATTAACAATGCATTTGTCACTAGAACTAAACCTAATTGAGTAGGTAATTATTTTATATTTCATAATTACACCAACACAAACTTAAGAAAGTAAACCATATTTTACAAAATAAAAGTCTGTCAGAGAAAATTCCCATGATCATATTAAATCTTAACTATGACCAATGTCCTGATATATTTTTTTACAACTGAGGAGTTAAACTGAAAATTTCCAGCCGCATAGTGTCGCCCTCTAGAGAAGGCTAGTATGTTAATTAAACCATAAGTTATAATTTCATATTGGTTAAAAAAACCGTGCACATCTGGCAAATGCGTCGCGCCGAATGATTTGATTCTAGAACGGCAGGCTAACAGTGCATTTTTTAAATCTGGACGCATTTACACAGTCAGTCGAATAAGTACTTAAATGCAATACATTTTGGGCACTTATTCGACTGACTTGACCAAATTGGGAATAGGCTATTTTTCAAAAACCTTATGATGTAGTTAAGTCCTTGTATATGCTAGGCCCGCTAAGCATATGTAGGACTTAGTAGCTGTTGACAGTGGTGGCCTTAGAGGGTGTCGCGAACAGGGCAGTCGACCGGGGCCTCGCGCTTGCAAGAGCCTCGTAATAACCCAATCAGATTTTTACAAGGGCTTCACAAAGCAGATTTTTACAAGGGCCGCCCGGAGCCACGCATAGGTTAAGACCGCCACTGGCTCTGAATATTTCATTTAGCTTTTCTTTAGCGTATCAATGCCAAGAAATCGGCAAATATGAAAAAATAAAATCGTTTCAGTTTCCACTGCCACATTACTGACATTACATAATTATAGCGTTCACGTGTTTTTTACGAACCAAGCATTATTTAACATTTCCATACATAATGAGTAAACATAACCTACCGCATACATAATAATTAATAACTAAAACTAAACAAACTATCCCTAGGAAATAAAAAAGCAAATCGGTGGTATAACGACAGATGGGACTCCCTAGCACATTAGTTTGGCGAAGATACAGGTTGTTTTGCCAGGTCTCACTCTGACCATACTTCTCAAGCTGAATATATGTGACATTATTTTGGTAAAGGTACGTTGCACAGATTAAATTTTTTGTTCGACCAACAAAAGCATAAGCGCCGGTCGCCAAATGGTACCGTTACCAAAAAACAGACACATAATTTTAATGTTACTGAGCGACATATCCTATCCTACGGACCAAGGGTCTGTGAAAAAATTTAAAGATCTCATCAGCTGAAATGTTATTAAACAGCAAATTTAGACGTAATTTAGTCTCAGGGTCTTTTATCAGGATTACATTAGCATTACATTTTCAGCTAAAGTTTTATGACCAGGCCTGAAAAACAAACACTATTTGTATTAAAAAGTGTGCAGTGAATGGATTTGGAGTAAACATGTACTAGGGGTCAGATAAAACTAAAAGCATATTGATTGCACTGGCAAAATAATTTCGACCTAATGACAAGGTAATAAGAGTGCAATTACTTGGTTGGAACACCATCATGTAAATAGATCTAAAACAGTTTAGAATCATACAAAAGATTAATCTTTTGAACGTCATATGCAAACAGACCACTCACACGCCAAAATCCCGGACCCAAGCGAGCCAATAGGCATGTTCACACCTGACGCACCACCTCACGAGGAAATTGCCGCGCGAGGCAGCTCGGCTAGTGTGGACGTGCCTCGCCCGAGGCATTGCGGCCGCGCGTGCGTTTGCCTCACCGCCTCGCGCTGCGATTTCCTCGCGAGGCGGTGCGTCAGGTAATAAACCTTACTTGAAAGTATGAAGGTATGCCATAACGCTAACTTAGGTGTTCTTGGCACTGTAGGCACGACATATGACACCTTTATTAGGTATTCTCGATGTTTAAAAGCTTAAAGAACGTGAGACACTTCATGAGTTATAAAAATAAAAGTTACTTGATAATCAGTCAGTCATATGGCTAAAGAAAACTAAAATACATTAGAGATCTAACATTTAGCTATAGATGAATTGTTTGTTAAAATCATAAAATACAGAAAGTACATAAATTGTTATTACAGTCACCATCAGATAATATCGGAGCGGCCAAGATGGTCACAAATATCTGAACAACGCCTCTATGATCAAGGCGATAAAGTGCATGTTCAGATATTTTTGAGTACCTTGGACGCTCCGATATATCTGATGGTGACTGTACATTGTGAATCAACATTCTTCCTGGTTATAATCAAAAATCTTCTGAACTATTTGTAGACATATCAATAGATAAAATACCTACAACTTATCAACACAATATCCATATTTCATAAGGTATTCTCTTAATGTCAACTTAAGATAGTAAAGAATTATTGCTACCACTAACAATATTAATTTTTAAGCAAGTTTGGAAGACAAACATACTAACATAACATCAAGTTCATAAACCCTAAGGCTTTGTCAAAAAGTATAGATTATCTTATACGAGGAACGCAATACATAAAATAATAAATGTTGTAACAAATAAAAATATATCTACCATATCACAAGGGCAAATGTATATGAAAATGTGCAATTGCAAAACTGAAATTAACCGGCCATAACAGCATGCTTTGTGACAAATATAGCTTTATAAAATAAAAATACTAAAACATATGTAATACCAAAAATCACTTGATCATATTTGATTCCTCTTTAGCAACTGCCTCGAAAGCGGCCATCAGATTTCTCCTGCATTTAGTTTCGTCAATATAATGTAGAGACCAGATAATATACTCTCCCACATTCAACGGGTCTTCAGAGTAACTGATCTGCACCTTGCATTTTCGTTCCCATTTCATGGAGTCGGAACTGCGGTTGTTCCTAGATCTAGTGAATTCTATGTATCCGTTGCACTCTACAGCTAGTTTTGGCAGCTGAGCGTTTAGAGCTTCATGTGAAGCAATGTTATCGCTTGTAGAAGGCAAGCAATCTCCTTGCCCGAGCTCATGGTTCGGTGGTGTGACCGCTATACACTTCTGTTTTGGCCTTCTTTCTGAGATTCCATCACCTTTGCTACTGACATCCTCTGGATGGCCACGTTTCAAGCTATTATGTTGATCGTGTAGAGATTCAATATGCCTGATCTTTAGCCTTTTTCTTTCGCTACTTTTCACATCGTCAGGATTACAACCTTCTGCCCATTCAGGGCTATTACAGTTAGACCTTAGCAATCTTTTCTTAGCTGATGACTTGGAGCTTATTAGCTCAGGAGAGTGAAGTGGACTAGCTAGAATAGTATCATCCTTTCTGAAAGGTAAATAACAATCTTATTAGAATTAGAAAGTGACTATTCTCTATTCTGCTAAGTTTCTAATAATAGATGTCAGGAATAAGATATGGAAGGAATAGATTGAAAGAAAACTTAAAGTAACATACTGAAGAATGAAATTTATTAAAGAAACATCATTTAAATACGGACCTCTTATTGACAATTCTTTCATGCCTCAATAGGACTTTATCAATGCTTTCAATAGTTGTAAAGTAATGCCGAGAGCATTGCATATCATAGCGTAAGAATGATTGAACTTTCTTTCTGGTTTTAATTGTTCTGCCAAACCACTCGAGGATGGAGTCATCTGATAGATACAAGCCCAAGTTCTGCCGCTCATGGTCAATCATGCGCTTGTACCATGCAATGAATGTGCGTGCTTGCTGGCGCTCCGTAAACTTGTTTGTTGCATTATTGTTGTCTTCTTTGTATGTTTTTAGTTTGTATGATTTGGTTATATTATTTTGCTTGCTAGGAGTAGCTGGAGAGTTTGACATGGTTTGAATTCTGGAAACGGAATACAATGCTATATATACATACATTTTTTTTTTACTTACTCATTCAGACATACTTCATTTAATTAAATATTTACAACAATTCTTAAATGGACGTAGTTATGCAAAAACGTTCCAATCCACAACTGCCCAGTTGTGGATTGGAATGTTTTTGCATAACTATGTCCAAATTTCTGTTGCACTAGTTGTTTGAATAAACATATTTTGAATTAAAGGCTTGTATTGCCTTTAATTCAAAATATGTTTGGCTGGCCTGGCTTACACATCCTTAGTGGATAATAATGGGTACATATCTTATTGGATTGGTCGAACCAATGTATTTCAGGCATGCTTGAGAAAGACAGACATTCAAGTAATTATAGGGCTACTTACATTTCTCAGAGAGTATTTCGACTACTTCTTGGGAACTTTTAGCCTGGCGTGCAAGGTTCAAGCGCTGGTTTTTTAGACGATTTCTACTTTCCTCAATGTAAGCAGTAAAAGATAGATCGATCTCTACCAATTCCTTGTGAAATGAGGTTACAGTTTTATGGTTCTCCACTATTTTCTCTGAAACAAAATAAACCAGTGTTAAATCGTTGTCAATGCAGAGTAAAACAGTTGAATTCATGCAACAAAACTTTTTGTAACATAACCTACTTAAACAATTCGTAACTTGCAGAGCCAAATGATCCCGGCTCAAGTCTTCAGATGTTGACGAATACATCTTATGTTAGCAGTTTTAAATATTAACATTCGCTGATTAATTCACAATGTGCAATTTATAGTTTTACGAAAACAAAAAGTGTTTAGCGTCTTCTACAAAATTGTTATCATAGACAAAACTTTTTATGTCACAACATAAAGAAAAGATTCGTTATTTAGGTTCCTTATAGTCATCACCATAGTAAATAGTGAACATAATTAATTTCAATTTGATCAAAGTTAATTCAATACAGAAAATGAAACAAAGAGGTTTCGAAAGCCTTTCTACTGTGAAAAAGATAATTACAATGTAGCTTTGCAAACGTTAAAAGAAAATAATGAATTTTATAACTATTTTGTTCATTAAAACACCAAACATCTATCTTTTTCTTCGTCTATGGTTCAGATAATGTTACCAGCTTTTAGAAAAATCTACTACTCTAGAAGTTAAAGAAGTTAAATTTCGTTAGTGTGTAATCTAATTCGTTTATAGACGCCTGGACTACAAATTCAATTCTAGTCTGTTCATTCATGGTCTTTTATTCCCAGCGCTAACTCCTCATACTACGTTTACTTAGTTGGTATAAAAATAATACTTATTGCAAAAACGTGAGCATGTATGGAGAGTAGGTATTTTTGAATAATAAATTAATAAATTTTATTGCTTTCATGTTGATACAGATAGTCTTAAGTATAGTTAGTTTAAAACTAAGAACAACATGAGACCCCAGACAGGGTATTGCAAATTTAAACACACAATAAAGCTATTACATAAAATATAAAATATAGGAAAACATACTTAACTAATTATAATCCAATTATATACATATCTAGGCAAATCTAACGGTATTTATGGTACTTATTATCATCAAAATATTCTTGCAGCGAGTAGAAACACTTTTCTATTAGATATGTTTTTAGCTTCTGAACAAATTTTGCATATTTGAGTTCTGCAGTTATTTCTTTAGAAAGATTATTGTATATTCTTATAGTCATTACATGGGGGCTCTTATTGCTCATTTAAAAGTAGGTATGGCTAATTTATTATTATGTCTCAGATTTAAATCACTTAAATGGCGTTCTTTTGCTGTAGTATATAGAGCAGGTTGCTTGCTTGAAATTGTCTTGCTTATATTTATATTTTTATCCATGATCTTTAAGAATTAAGGGGCAAGAATGAAGATTAAGGGGCAACGCCCTACCTTAAAATACTAATGCCCATGCCCTACCTACCTTAAAATTGGCCATGTTCTACCTTAAATTAGCACTGCCCAATCTTAACTGTAATTCTGGCTACGACTACGACCCTGACTTAGGTACAAGGAAATCATCGTGATGAATGAAGCCAGACTGATTTTCATAAGACCTCCTTTGTGCTACAACTAGGAAAGTAGATGAGGTAAGAAGGAATGCAGTAGGCCCTATATGTACTAGGTATATCTAAACTTTTAAACCTAGACCAATGAAGATAAATGTGAAATAGAAGAGTAGGGTTCCATATTAAATAAACATATTATTTACTTTTTAAACCCTTTTCAGTTGTTTTGTGGTAACAAATAGTTTATTTTCTCATTATATTCTGGAATAGAATATTGCTTTTATTTCAGTTTTTCTAACGAGCGGAGAGCAAGCGAAGCGAACTTCTTACAAACAACTTCGGACACTACTTTCACCTGGCTACTGGGACGTCTCAGCATTTCGATGGCTTTTTGATTTTGAGCGTTTGTTCCGCGATAACTTTAGTAACGTCTTTCTGATATTTATCTTTGTTGGGGTTGTAGCAGAGAAACATATAATTTGAGAGTTCGTATATGAGCAGGATCGATCAAGGGTTTATGGAGCTAGAAGGCGAAAACCAATCTTCATAAGGGTCTTGTTATATTGGTCAATTCGTTTGCAAGTAAATCGCGAGTTCTCAGCTTTAAATTAATTAAATTAAATTTCTTTATTGCAGAATTTCTAGGTCCATAGTTTGGTTAGTAGTTACAGCACAGTGACAACAGCAAAAGATAATTTAGGACAGGTGTTAGTATTAGGAACAATCATTAATCATAACAAATATCAAAATAATTAATATACAAATCTAATAACGGCGAGGAGAGGCACGCACTGGAGCGTGTGCCTCATCCCAATGTCGTTGCCGCATAATAGTCCACTCTTTCAGCAAGCTTGAGGCGTTTGAGGCGGCCTACTTGTTTATTGTCAATGTCAATGGTCCGGTGTCATCATGATTTGTGCGGATTTCTACCATTAGTAGGGTATCCCAAAACGCGAAGCCAACCATAGACGAGATTTTAATCATTGGATAGTGGAACGTCCGCGCTTATTTGGGATAATATACCACAACCAATCTACTGCGTTCCCGTGATCATTGACTTCGGCCATTGGTCTATCCTTTGACAACCAATCATTGAAATACCAGTGAGGAGACCCAATGTAAGTTTACAATTTTGACTGAATATCACTTTAGAAATGGACATACTTTACTGGAATTATCGGAAATTTTTCATTTTATACTGGAAAATATGGTACATGTTTGAAAAAATAACTTGAAATCGGCCATTTTGATTGCGTTGCCTACGTTCTTAGTTGTAGCGAGTGACGTGAACATCTTATGACAAAGTACTTTTCGTAGGTATTCCACGTAAGATTATTTTATCTTTTTCGGGAAATTGCCCCTTGGTATCTATTTGTTTCAATTTATTTTCTCTTATACTTACTTCAATGAACATTGCATGTATGTAACACAGAATATCTCAGCCAATTAATTAACCTTCTATCTACATAATTAAAACTTGTTTGACGCCTGAAGGCTGAAATATTGACCAGTAATTTTGCGTATATGAAGGCAAAGTGTTGGAAGTGACAATATTATCATTTGGTATTATTATTAACATATAAAATAAGATGATGCGGTGCCGTGAAGACCATAGCGAAGACGATTGTAATTCCATAATAATAAGCCGATTTCCTTATGTTTACGCGCGACACGCACACATATACAACTCGTTGACGAGCGGTGATTGGTTCAAACGTCAAAAGTGAGTGTGTGTCCACGAGAGCGCGGCTTATTATGGAATCATAGTTCTATCTTTGTGGGACCACATCTTCCTATTTTATATGTGTATGGATAATACCTTACCTAGTCTCCTTACTAAACTCCTAATAAATAAATGCAAGTAAATAGGGTTGTTAATAATGAAAATTTAAAATATCGCACATTTTAAATAATTACGCTTTTTATTCAAATATTAGTCTAATTAGATCTAGCTTACCAGTACCTTTTCAACAAAATAACATATAAAATAGTTATTTACTTAAACTCATAAAAGATGTAGGTTTCGTGTAGGCATTCCTGGCTGGAAGCAGGCATGCTGTCTATCACCAATTGCGTTAATTCAGCCCAAAACTCAACTTTTTAAGATATTTCTCATGCATATTATTTTAATAATGTTTTTCCAGTGAGCCATGGAGCACGCTCAGATCCAGAGCTCTGATGGTACGCAGGTGATGACCATCAATGGGCAGCAGCTCCAAGTGCTGCAGATGAGCAACGCGGGCCCTCACATGATCCAGGGCCCCAACGGGCAGCAGATTGTGGTCCACTCTATACCAACTACGGCACCTACTATTCAGGTATAGCTATGAGATGCCAAGTACAGAACAATTCAAATTATTTTAAATGTAGCACTACTTTGTAGATTATAAACTAAATATACAAAAAAAAAAGACCCAATACCACCACCACAAATACGGGCAAGACTTGTGATTTCCTACTAGTCGGGTGAATTTACATAGTGTAAATGGTAGCTTCTGTCTTTTTTTGGAATATGTTTAGAGACTTTCCATAGATGTATGGATGGGTGTTTTCACTTAACTGTGTACTATTAACGGTTGGTTAGCAATCATCACAAAACTGTTGGTCACCGTCAAATCCCATACATTTAGTCAGGAATGTGACCGTTAGACGTTACTGAAACACAAATTAAGTTGTGCCTTAAAGTGAAATTTAAAATATTAATGCCTGGATAAGACATGTCCAAAGAGATTTTGTTAAACAATTGCTGCACCATCTACAGCCTTGGCCAGAAGTGTTGAGCATAGCTCTTTTTTGTTTACAATTTTGATGTTAAGTATTAATTCCCTATCATAACAATGTACGATGACGTAAAATGTTATATTTTATTGATATATCTAGAAAATTTCACTTAATAACACTTTCAAGGTACCTATAAAATATGAAAAGTGGAGGTCCCAAAATGCGAATTTAGGTCGGTGCGAAAAATTGCAAATATTCTATGCAGTTACAACAAAACATGCCTGTTCAGTTTGAATTAATTGATAAAATAACTTCAATAAAGATAGAAACGCCGGACTAGACTTTCCAGTTTTGTATGAAAATCGCAAGGGTGCTCAACACTTCCGGCCAAGGCTGTATGTAATACACAATCCCAGGATCTGCAATGGATGATAATATTTATGTTAACTTTTTACTAACCCTCTAATATTTGTAAAATATTCAATATATGCCTGTGATAAAAAAAAATCGTAATGTGATTAAACCCAATGTGATTTGGGACTTATTTTATCACAATATCTATTGAGAGGAATCGGAGGGCTCTTAAGCATTGAGTATGGTATGAAATCTAACTCCACTATGTAGAAACATAGGATATAGTGGTCATTTTTTAAGACGTCGGAATCTTACTAAAGAGTTCTACCTACAATTCCGACATCTTAAAAAAAATGTGTTAATTTTTTATAATGAATTAAAAATAACTTTATTCATGCATGCTTACTCAGCTGGGAACGCAACAGATCCAGGTAGTAGTATTTTATCCAGGTAGCAGTAAACCTAATATAATTCACACAATACCTGTAAAATGATATCTAAAATCCTGCATTAAGTAATTGCCACAACAATTGATGATATATTGCCCCAATCCAGTCAACTTCCAGCGTTTTCCAGCGTTTTCCCGCTTTGTAGAGGAAGTCCGCTACACACAGAGCCACCTAGCGAGTGCCTAGTGCTCAATGTGATAAATAAAAGACGTAGATGCCCTATTCCCATCTTAAAGACCGGCAACGCGCTTGTGACCCCTCTGGTGTTGCTGGCGTCCATGGGCGGCGGTAATTGCTTACCATCAGGCGATTCGTCTGCTTGTTTGCCTCCTATTTCATAAAATAAAAATAATGTACCATCGGGTTCATGATTGCATACCCAATTTATCAATGAATTAATTCATAAATTGGGTATGCAATTATGAACCCGATAGTACCTAATGCCCTAATGGACCATTCCCAAGTACTTCAAAAATATTTAAAAATAAAAATTGATTGGTCCACTAGCGCCAATTAGAAAGCCAGCCAGCTTCATTAAAAAGTTCTGGTTGATTTTTGCAGATGGCAACACCGAATGGACAACAGCTTCAGCAATTACAAGTCTTGCCTCTCTCAAGTCTTCAAGGTGAGGACATAAACATAAATACTAAAAAAAAATAGGGTACAGTCACCGTTAATCAGACGCGGGTCCGGGATTTCGTTCAGGGGGGGCACTTTCCTTCACAAAAAATCTCGCGGTCCGCACCTATCCGCGCCTGTCGTCAATAGTATCAGCCAACACGAAGGCCGCAAAAATATGTGACGCACTTATGGCCCAACTAATAGGAACGTGTCACATATTTTTGCGGCCTTCATGTAGGAAGTTACTATTGCCGGTGACTTTACAGTCGAGTTATCCAATATCCATTCGGAACGAATGTACGAAATATCATTTTGTATTTATTAGTCGCTTTTCGGTGAAGGAAAACAGCGTGAGGAAACCGGATCTAATCCCAATAAGGGCTTAATTTCCCCTCTGGGTTGAAAGGTCAGATGGCAGTAGCTTTCGTAAAAACTAGTGCCTACGCCAATTCCTGGGATTAGGTTGCGGAGCGGACCCCAGGCTCCAATAGAGAAAAAAGCTGGGAAAAACGCTATAAGATAACGCTAGGAGGAATAAATAGCCTATTTCAGTTTTTCGCCCATGAAGAAAAAGAAAATAGAAGAGGAAAAAATTAGGCACATTACAATGCACTTCTGAACGTCAGAGAGAGAAAAATACCGCCGATTCTAACCCTACACCTCTGACTCTCACCCGGGAAGTATTATGACCGGCCAGAAACTCGTTGGAACTTTATCATTTCGAATATTAATAATATTATTTCTAAATTTTAACTTTCACCATATTTTTCAAATATTCAAAATAGTTTTATTATCAGACCATTTGTCCATAGTGTTAGTATACATTTGTATTATTTATTAGGCGTGGCCACACCTGACGCACCGCCTCGCGAGGCAGCGAGGATAGTTTAGACGTGCCTCGGCCGAGGCAAACGCACGCGCGGCCGCAACGCCTCGGGCGAGCCACGTCCACACTAGCCGAGCTGCCTCGTGCGGCAATTTCCTCGCGAGGCGGTGCGTTAGTTGTCGCAACGGCTATTCATTCATCATTGAACCATTCAATTAACAATTTTTCACATCTTAAACGCAAGACTTACATCTAATGAATCAAATTGAATTTCAGGGGCGGGAAATAATTTACAGCCCATGCAGCTAGTCCAAACAGCGGACGGACAGACATTCATATATCAGCCGACTGCAAGTGCCCCTCAGCCTGCCATAGACCAGCATCAAATTATCCATCAACCTGCTGGTAAGTATTATGATAATATACTGAAGTTTAACGGCCTCCTAGCCCAGTTGGTAGTGACACTGCCTACGAACCAGGAGGTCCCGGGTTCGAATCCTGGTCAGGGCATTTATTTGTGTGTTTATCACAGATATTTGTACCTGAGTTACGGATGTTTTCATGTATTTAAGTATTTATCTATATCTATCTATTATATATATCGTCGTCTAGTACCCACAACACAGGCCTTATTGAGCTTACTGTGGTACTTGGTTGGTTTGTGTAATTAAGTGTAAGTAATTGGTTTTTTTTAAAGATACTAGAAATATAATTTATTTGGCATAGCAACATTACTCAGTAGAAACAATTTCACTCGATCGTGACTTAGCTACGTTCGACGTCAATAGAAAAATTAAATATGTTAAACAAATATGGCAGCCTTTCTAGCCAAAAAAGTATTTGACTGACACATGACAAAATATTGATATTGGACCCGGGTATGTCCTTAAACTTTTTCTGAGGCCATTTCAAAACAATTTTATCTAGTTATTAATTGTATAAATAGTTAGTATGTTAAATTGAATTGATGTATGTATTTATAAATTTAATAAATGGCTTTCTGATTCTGATGTCCTTAAACTACGTCCGGACACAGGTATGTCCTTAAACTTCCCGCCTGATGGTAAGCAGCTACCGTAGCCTATGGACGCCTGCAACTCCAGAGGTGTCACATGCGCGTTGCCGACCCTTTACAAAAAGGAGGACTCACTGTGCTAACGGCTAAAGGAACGAGGGGGTCTCTCATCGTCAACACACTGGGTCCTCTTTGAGCTCTTTGGCAACCTTACTCACCAGCAGGAACACAACACTATGAGTAGGGTCTAGTGCTATTTGGCCTTGGTTTTCTGTAAGGTGGAGGTACTTCCCCAGTCGGGCTCTGCTCCAGATTTGAGCGAGATGACATTCGCTGTGCTGTGCCCTACCACATATAGCGAGATGACATTCGCAGTACCCATACCTCTCTTTATCTACACTCATACTGTAAGTACTCTAAAATGCGTTCAAAAACCGTAGACAATGACAAGCATTACAACAAACGATTTAACTATGATAAGTTTCTTATCTGCGGCAGTAACGCAATTTTAACTACGCATGCTCAAATATTGTTAAGCAATGAGTTTCAAATTTGGAACATCGAATTTGATAACATAATGTTACCGCCATGGCCAACTCGATTGGTCCCGCGCGAGCGCCGGCACAATCGAGTTGGCCACGACGGTACAATGGCGGTCATTCTATGGTTTCCGAACAATTAATTTAATATATATAATATGAGTGTAGATAAAGCAGTGTATGCAACTGTACGTAATTAGGCCTTAAAACACTCGTGTGATCTTATTATGAAATTCGCCTGCGGCTCATTTCATAAAACCACACTCATGTTTTAAGGACCCTTATTACGTAACAGTTACATAAACTACTATTTCGACATAGTTTAAGGACATACCCTGGTCCAAAACGGGTATTATTATCACGGCAACATACAGCCTTGGCCAGAAGTGTTGAGCACCCTTGCGGTTTTCATACAAAACTCGAAAGTTTAGACCGGCGTTTCTATCTTATCAATTAATTCAAACTGAACAGGCATGTTTTGTTGAAGTGAGTAGTAACTGCATAGAATATTAGCAATTTTTCGCACCGACCTAAATTCGCATTTTTGGGACCTCCACTTTTCATATTTTATAGTTACCTTGAAAGTGTTATTAAGTGAAGTTTTCTAGATATATCAATAAAATATAACATTTTACGTCATCGTACATTGTAATGATAGGGAATTAATACTTAACATCAAAATTGTAAACAAAAAAGAGCTATGCTCAACACTTCTGGCCAAGGCTGTAGATGCAATATTGTGCATGAATTCTTCTATGTCGTGACCATGAGATAGTGTAGGTATAGTATAAATATTTCCTCATTTTCAGTTATCAACTTGAACGGTAACTTGGTGCAAGTAGCTGGCGTCGGGAACGCTGTGCAGCAACAGCAAATTGTCAATCAGCCCAATATTGTTATGGTAAATATTCATTAAAATTATGACTAACGGCCTCCTAGCCCAGTTGGTAGTGACCCTGCCTACGAAGCAGGAGGTCCCGGGTTCGAATCCTGGTCAGGGCATTTATTTGTGTGTTTATCACAGATATTTGTTCCTGAGTTATGGGTGTTTTCTATGTATTTAAGTATTTATCCATATTTATCTATTATATATATTGTCGTCTAGTACCCATAACACAAGCCTTATTGAGCTTACTGTGGGCCTAGGTCGATTTGTGTAAGATTGTACTATAATATTTATTTATTTATATTTATTGTTTTATGACTTAATTATTCAATTTGTTTAGATAGTAAGGACTTGAATAGGCAGGGTGATTTTTTTTCATGTATGGTATCAATCGATTCGTTTTGTTGTGAGGATCAATTTTCTATATGGGGCCAATTGCGTTAAAGCAACACAAAAGTCAGAAATTAGACTTAAAGTCTGAGATTTGCATTTGTTTCTCGAAACGCTCCTAACAAAATGACGTGCAAAAGTGACGTCACGATCATATAGTCGCCCTGTTTAAAGTATGGAAAAATTATGAAATTGCTTTTTTCAACCGACTTCAAGATTTCGAAGGAGGAGGTTATCAATTCGTTGGGATCTTTGTTTTGTTTGCTATTTTTTTTTATTATATATATATATATATATGTTCACCGATTATTCGAAGACTGCTGGGCCGATTTGGAAAATTATTTTTTTGATTGAAAGAGTATACTTCACAGTTGGTCCCATTGTAACCAAGTCAGGATCTGATTATGGGATCCTGGAGAAATCGAGGGAACTCTTCAACTATTATAGGCACACCTATTGTGATTAGAGTATTTTTTACAGCAGCTCGAGAATTTGCTGTTGAAAAGGTGGATGCTAAGTGAAGTCGGTTCTTTTTTGTTTAAAATTATTACAGTGAAATGTTGTGTTTATGTATATGATTAGTGATTACATACAATTTATTTAACAGTATTGTTTTTTTATATCGTACTTTAAAAAAAAAAAATTTGAAATTTTTAAGCATGATATCTTTGAACCATTTTTTTAATTTTTTCATTATTTGGATATATTGGTAATTCTGCATCCTATCAACTAAATTTTATTGCATAATTCAACATGTGTCATCATCCCTATTGTAGAGCCATTTACGGCTTAAGCTATTTTTTTGTTTAATACAGTCTGCATCAAATATATAGGAGCGCTCAAGATGTCTGAACAACGCCTCTATTGTCAAGGCGATAAAGTGCATGTTCAGATATTAGATATCAGAGTACCTTGGCCGCTCCGATATATTTGATGACAGCTGTACCCACTTTCTCTATGAAATGTCCAATGTAAATGTCAAATGTCTGTGGTTGTACAGTCAGCGTCATATAGTTGGTCGCATCCAAAGTAAAGTACTCCATATACACCATAGAGTTTGCATGGTGTACCGAACTATTTGACTATTTTGAATGCTACCAACTATATGACGCTGACTGTACTATCTTCAGTAACAAGTTCTTGTTTTATAAAAATATTTAAACTTAACCTTTAACTAACGACGTGGGTTCAGAGTAACACTCACGCTGAGGTGGTGTCTAACAGACGTCAAAAATAAAGTATATCATAAAAAAAAATTGCATTCTTCAGATACACAAGTTTTATATCAAATAATAAATCATTTTATGTATTTGAATAATAGATATTCATAAAAAACATACAAATTTTAGAGTCCTTTCGACACTTAAGAAAAAACTCCAAAAAAAAAGGGTATAATGTTCCAGTGACTTTTTTTCTTTAATTACTCAATGATTAAGAAACACAAAATCTTATATATTTTTTTTTTTTTTTTTTTTATACCACTACGGTGGCAAACAAGCATACGGCCCGCCTGATGGTAAGCAGCTACCGTAACCTATGGACGCCTGCACCTCCAAAGGCGTCACATGCGCGTTGCCGACCCTTTACAAAAAGGTGGATTCACTGTGTTGACGACTAAAGGAACAAGAAGGTCCCTCATCGTCAACACACTGGGTCCTCTTTGAGCTCTTTGGCAACCTTACTCACCAGCAGGAACACAACACTATGAGTAGGGTCTAGTGCTATTTGGCTGTGGTTTTCTGTAAGGTGGAGGTACTTCCCCAGTCGGGCTCTGCTCCAGATTTGAGCGATGACATTCGCTGAACGTGCCCTACCACACTTAGCGAGATGCCATTCGCAGTGCCCATACCTCTCTTTTTGGCGTAGTTTAAGGACATACCCAGGTCCGGACGTAGTTTAAGGACATACCCCGGGTCCAGAGGACATACCCCGGGTCCAAAATTATATGTTAAGAAATGATCATTAGAGCGCTCAAGTGCAATAATTAATCATCAAAATAAAATAAAATAAACTGTTACACGCTAAATATATATCGTGTTGTCTGTGCACTACTAAGAGGAAATTGTCAGAAGATACCTACTATTAGTGATATTGGGGTGTTTAGGGGCAGGGCCGGATCTAGGGTAGAGCGAGTGGAGCGGCCGCTCTAGGCGCCCGATGGCAACAGGGCGCCAAAATGGCAAAAGAGAAAAAAATAGTTTTAAAAGACTTGAAAATATTTACGCTTGGAGTTGCGCGTTCGTTCGGTTCACGGGTTTCGATAAAACGACTGGTGTAATTAACCTTTTTGTATATAATTTTGTTGGTTTTTTGTCATTTCAACATTTTTTTTAGGCGTGACTTGCTGCTTTTCTCTCTTCTTCTGCTTGCGCTGATCTTGAAAGGCGCGAAATAGAGGCGCCGAAAACATTACGTTCTTTATAATTTTCTAAGGGATTGGGTTTATCAGGATTACATTTTAGTATTTATTGTTTAAATCGCTGATTTTGATTTTAAAAGGCGCGAAATAAAGGCGCCGAAAACGTTCAGATATTTTTTTTGGTATTTTTGTTATTTCAAGTATTTTTTTAGCCGTGAATCGCTGCTTTTAATCTGGAAAGGCGCGAAATAAAGGAGCCGAAAAAGTTACGTTCTTTATAATTTTCTAAGGGATTGGGTTTATCAGGATTACATTTTAATATTTACTTTTAAATCGCTTCTTTTTATTTATTCTAAAATGAGCTAAATATAGACTGATAAAGGCGCCGAAAACGTTACATTCTTTATAATTTTCTAAGCAATTGGTTATATCATGATTAAAATTATTTATTGTTTTTTAAATCTCTGATTTAATTTTGAAAGGCGCGAAATTAAGCCCGATAAAGGCGGCGAAAAAGTTACGTACTTTATAATTTTTTAAGCGATTGGTTAACCCAATTTGGGTTTATCAAGATTATATTTTATTATCTACTAGCTTTTGCCACGACCTTATCTGTGTGGGATTAACATTCGCCATAAGGAATGAATAAAACGCCTTGGTAAAATCGAATAGCAAATATGAATTTACGGAATATGCTTTTTTAAGTCAACAGTGAGCAACAATTTCATACAAACTTCACCCTCTTAAGCGATAATTTCTGGGATGAAAACTATCCTATGTCCTTCCCCGGGACTCAAACTATCTTAAGCTATATCTATAAGATTTATCTGTTTAGCGGTTTAACCGTGAAGAGGTAACATACAGACATACACACTTTCGCATTTATAATGTTAGTATGATTTTATTAAATCACTTTTGATCTTGAAAGGCACGAAATAAAGCCTGATAAATCCTCGCTCATCTCTGGTGGAAACGCAGCCTTAACTTAGATAAGACAGATTAATTGAACGAGCGGAGCGTAAGCGAAGCTCTAGTTAATTGACATTTTTGCCACAAAACTTCTACGTCTGGTTATTAAAAACGTCATATTTTCATAAGAATTAGTCGTATAAAACGGTTTTCATATTTTTCGCTTGGCATCTTGTTACCGACTTATTTGACACAAACAATGTTGTTAGATGGTGAACAACAACAACAACAGCAACAACAACAGCAGCACGGCCAGCACGTCGGCGGCCTCAGAAGCCGCGGCGTCCGACGAGGAGCCGCTGTTGTACGTGAACGCGCGCCAGTACAAGCGCATCCTCAAGCGCCGCGCGGCCCGAGCCAAGCTGCACGAGCAGGGCAAGATACCTAAAGAGAGGCCGGTTAGTGTTTATATTATTTTCAACCGACTTCAAGATTTCGAAGGAGGAGGTTATCAATTCGTCGGGATCTTTGTTTTTGCTATTTTTTTTTTTTTTTTTTATGTTCACCGATTATTCGAAGACGGCTGGACCGATTTGAAAAATTCTTTTTTCGTTTGAAAGAGTATACTTCACAGTCGGTCCCATTGTAACCAGGTCAGGATCTGATGATGGGATCCTGGAGAAATCGAGGGAACTCTTCAACCTATAGTGATTTGAGTTTTTTTTACAGCAGCTCGAGCATTTGCTTTTGGAAAGGTGGATGTTTAGTGAAGTCGGTTCTTTTTTGTTTAAAATTATTTATTTTATTATTTTAATTTTATTTATTTTAGGGATAACACCACCACACCCCACCTTACAGAAAACCACAGCCAAATAGCACTAGACCCTACTCTTTATTATTATTATTTTTAATTATTATTTATTTATTAACTTGAAAAAGATACAGCTTACACAAATAAAGGGTCCCACAAAACAGTTTTCACGGTTTGACTGTGGAATTTGACTCATAGTGTTGTGTTCCTGCTGGTGAGTAAGGTTGCCGAAGAGCTCAAAGAGGACCCAGTGTGTTGACGATGAGGGACCTTCTTGTTCCTTTAGTCGTCAACACAGTGAATCCTCCTTTTTGGTCGGCAACGCGCATGTTTCTCCTTTGGAGTTGTAGGCGTCCTTAGGTTACGGTAACTGCTTACCATCAGGCGAGCCGTATGCTTGTTTGCCACCGTCGTGGTATAAAAAAAATAAAATAACAAACAACCATACAATAGTATTTTATGCAACAGTTGTATAAGAGGGGCCAAAAAAGGTGAGTGGCGTGGGTAACAATTTGAGCCGTAGGCGAAAATTGTTAAGAAAAACACCACGAACATTTTTTCACCAACTTATACGACGTTGCATACAATACTTTTTCTACGACTACACTTAGTTTTACATAAATGGGAACTTCATAGATATTGCAGTTATTTTGTCAACATAATCAACAATAATTTAAGTTTCACTTCACCTTTTAAAACACTGTATTTCAAGAATACCTACTAATACTAACACAAAAACACACAGTCATTATTTAATCAGTTATCAAAGAGTGACAGAGATTTGTAAAAATACATTATTTTCAAAGTTTGCCACCACAAACGAATGGGAAACGCAAAAAACTACAAAGTAGGTCTGTGGTCCTTTTAATTTTTTCTTTTTTAAAGTTTTCTTTTCTAAAAACGCTGCGTTTATTTATGTTTATTCGGTTGGCAGTAATTTATTTTCTTAAGTCGTGACTGCACACGTTGTATTTTGGAGCTTTTATAGAACAAGTGCTTTTTTAGGGAATAGACTAGATAGACTTTTCTTCGAGTATATTATCTATGTTCTTATATAGGTGATGACGAATGTATAAATGACAGATAAAAGTACGGGAGTAGAAAAAACATTTTACGTCACACCTGGCCATAATGTGAGTTTTACCGCACGCTACGCGTCCGGTAAAACTCGCACTATGGCCAGGTAGAAACGTAAAATTGTGTACTCACCACGGGCAGTAAAAAAGAAAGCCCTCTATCGCATATTTACAACCCTCGCTTGCGGCTCGGGTCACAAATACCTGCGATTTCGGGCTTTATTTCTTTTACAGTCCTTGGTAAGTAATGTACTATTACAGTTGGTGTTACATATAAGTATTGTTTTATGTACAGTCAACAGCATTATCCACAAGTTACTTAAACAGATAGATTGATGAAGAGAGGACGGGTTTACAATTTTGTTTTGCTTAAATAGTAATAGTTAAAATATCGGTAGATCTCTGGCTAAGCTGCGAAACATGGTTGATTTATACAATTTGGAGTCTATTCACAAATTCAATTACAAGTGTTTCTATATTCACCACATATTACCTCAACCACTAGATAGATCATAAGTAAACATCGGTATCAACGTTCAAATTTCGTGGCAATGTACGGTTGGCAGAAAAATAAATACAAACAAATCACTTAGTATTTTTAACCTTTATTTTGTATATGTAAATAAAAAAGCCCCTAAATAGTACATTTCCTAATTAGGGTGGTAAAACAAAGAAAGGCCGCGCAATCGCAATTGTTGCGGCCCAAGCTGCAAGCGAGGGACGTAATTATGCGATCGAGGGCTTTCTTTATTACCTCCCGTGTTGGAAAAATATGTGCACATTTGGCCAGAAAGCGGCTCTATCCGTACGCGTAGCGTGCGGAAAAAGCCACTTTATGTCCAGGTGTGGCATACAATATTTTACGAGTTAGAATAGATCACTAAAATTTGTTCCATAGATTTTGCTGTCAATCTTTGACGTCTGTAAGAATATATCCATTTTAAATGACTAAAAGATCTTTCCACGCTGACTGAGGTAATAGGAAGGTATGTCAAGCATTGAAAATTTTGCACACAGTTTTTATTTACACTTTCTGGTATTTCAGCCTCGTTGTTTTTAGATAGTTGGTTAATTATTTGTACAGTCTTATAACCAGGATTTTTCTTTAATACACTTTTTAATTTAAAATAAACTTTTCTGGCATTTTGATGTAACCTTAACGTTCATATTTTTTTTTGCAAACCATGAACAATGTTTAATGATTCTGCTAGACTCAGTTTTGGATCCTCCAATAATTTTATTGACTTAGCAATTATACTAAAGTGTGTATCGACGAATAGTAACTCAGTTTTTAAATTCCGGTTACGGAAAATTTTTTTTGCTTTAGAAATTGCACTCGCTTCACGCGGATTTAAGGCATCGATGACAGATTTGATTTTATCATAATGCATGTGATAATATGAGGCAGCATTTAACCATGTTCCCCATCTTGTTATCACGGGTCGGGGTGGTAGAGGAATATTTACACACATTTGATGAAATAAATTTGTCCTTGAAGGAGCGTTACGAAATATTTTTTTGATACAGTCAATCAAACTGTTTATGGTCGGGTAAAGACTTCTAATTATCTCTGCGACTCGATTACATCCATGTGCTATGCATGTTACATGAGTCATATTTTTATATTTCTGAACAAGGTTTTTAGCTGCTTTTACCATGTAGGAACCGGCATCCGTTATAAAAAATAATAATTTATCCATGTTTTTTTTTGTATTCATCGCCCCAAAGATCTTCAAGGGTTTCCTCAACGAGTTTGGTTATTGTCGAATGGTTAGTCGCCTCCAATACCTTAGAAGCAAATAAATGTGGCTGGGTACTAGTTCCATCTAGAGCTCCGATCAAAATATTTGCCACTTTTTTTCCCACGGAATCTGATGTTTCATCAACACTGAGGTAAATCATTTTATTTTGTAATTTCTCTTTCAATTAATTTTTTTTCTTTTCATACAATTCAGGTAAGCATTTTACTCGTATTTTTGTTTCACTCGGCACAGTAATATCGTTTCCATATTTATGATTTAAAAGGTTTTCTACAAAATTTCTAAATTTAGGATTGTCTAATTTTGACCACGGTATATTCGAACAAATCATAAACTCTGTTAAATCTTTATTAAATTTTTCTTGTGCATTATTTTTATGAATTTTGTTGTGTAAATCTGTTTTTAAATGGCGGTCGATACTAGATTTAGAGGGAAATAATTTCGAATTACACAATTTGCAATATACGATATCGTCTTTAATTTCGAAATCAGCATTATCTCGTATTATATCCTGTAAATGGCAGCGTGAATCAGATAATTTATCTTGATGAGATTTTGATTTCAAATGTTTCTCTATATTGTACCTTTTCTTTTTTATATTCATTTCGCAAATAGTACAGCAAGCACCTTCGTTAGTGAATATAAAATCAGTATACTGCGTCAAATCCATTTTCTCAAGTCTGATAGGGAGTTGGGTAAAGATTTATCAATGCTAAATTGTAGTTGTAAGTGTTTTTAAGAACTATTATCGTTGAAGATTTTACCACATATTATTTTGCATGACAATTAAATTGACATTTGTTGCCTATTTGGCATTTAGAATTTTTTTTACAAATGGATAATGAAATGAGTATTGAGGTTCTATGACGTATTAAGAATATAAACCTCTTTAAATATATGTACAGTTTACCAAAGTACGATTAAGAATAAAAATAAATTAAATGTTATTTATTACTAATAAATAAAACAATGATACCTATGTATTTCTTTTTTTGCGACCCTTACCAAGTGCCACGAAATTTGAACGTTGATACCGATGTTTAATCATAAGTACAACTCGACGTCACCACACATCAGCGCGCCCGTACTAATTATATGGCAACTTATTAAAATGTAAAATTATTTTTGTAATTTTCAATTGTAAATATATCTTTGACGTCAACTTTACAATCGTTTTAGTAGTACGCGACAATCTCAAAGTAAGACTGGCAAAGACTATCGATAATATATTTAATCTGCCACACCTATTTAAAGTTTCATAAGACCACCGATCAAATAATTTGTATTAACTAGGGATACACAATCGGCCCAAAAAAATGGCCCCACAATAGTACCGCAAGAACGACTCGGCCCGTACTTTCTCTGACAGTCTTATTACCCATTCCAGTCTTATTAGTACCCATAACACATTCCAGCCTTATTGAGTTTACGGTGGGCCTAGGTCGATTTGTGTAAGATTGTCCTATAATAGTACATTACTTACCAAGGACTGTAAAAGAAATAAAGCCCGAAATCGCAGGTATTTGTGACCCGAGCCGCAGGCGAGGGTTGTAAATATGCGATAGAGGGTTTTCTTTTTTACTGCCCGTGGTGTGTACACAATTTTACGTCTCCACCTGGCCATAATGCGAGTCTTACCGTACGCGTAGCCTGCGGTAAAACTCACAATATGGCCAGGTGTGACGTAATATTTATTTATTTATATTACGGTATAAGACTGGCCGGTTACAAATTTTCACTAGCCATATTTTCAGTAAATCTTGTTTGAGTCTATGATATACACGGTGCCCGTGAGCATTGCGAGAGACTTTAACAGTGTATTCATTATCATATTTAGAGAACAAAATGTCCTTTAAACTTTTTCGAAATTCGCCATAGTTTCAGAGTAAATACTACTTACAAAAAATTGCATTTTGAATTGTTTCTGAGTGTAAAATGATTTTTTGATGGCGATCTCACCGGTATGGGGCATAGTCTAGACATCTCTTATTGACTGATATCAAGACCTAAGAAACACTTTGCATGGACTAGTTTTTACGAGAAAAAATGTAGCAATTTACTTTTTCCGTTACTTTTTTCTAATGACATTTACTTTTTATGTAGAACAGCATTCAAAAAAAGTGAAAAAAAAGTAAAAAAAAAAATTTTTTTTTGGCGTTTTACAACAAAAGTCATAGAATGTTTTTTCATTCTTTTGACCTCAGAAATGCGTGGTTAAAATCTCTCGCAATGCTCACGGGCACCGTGTATAATAATGACGATGCACGCTCCAAAAGTGAAGCACTTAAAATTAGTGAATTCAAACAATTGTCTCTAGTCGCGCACCAGCATGCGAGAGATGCGGACGCACTGATGAGCTCCCGTCACCCACGTCAGAAAAAGACAAACTGTAATTTTCTAACAACGAAAGTGACAAAAGATGTAATGATTGTCAATATTGATAAACATAACAGAATCATTGCTAGGTTTTGAAATACAATTGGAATTATTTTTTGTGCTCATTATGTTTGAGTATAACCCATCCATAGTAAAATATCTTTGGTTTGAGTCTATACCTCTTCTACATTGTTGCTGGAAGCATAAGCCATCCCATTCGGTCTTGGTATTATTATCTCTTAACACTTTCACGACCAGGAACCCGACTGCCGGGTTCTCTCGTCGTAGCTACTACGCGCTACATACGACAAATACGTGGCTACGGGTTACGAGCGTAGCGCGTAGCACTAGGTGGTACGGGAAGTGTTAATATAGGTATATGCTTTCTATTTCTATAGTCTGTCTGTCATAAGGCGTGATTCGGTTTCGAGTCTACGAATGGTCTTAAGACTAAGTTCAATAATGGTTTGCAGGAATGAGATTTTAATTTAACACATTACCAATATTATTATATTGTTTTTCCGTTATCGCATAGTACAGATGAAATAGGATTTACATATGTATTAAATAAAAATAAATAAATAAATAAATGTTTATTCACGAAACGGCTTACAATTTTTTACAACAGTTCTTCTGCCAAACCACAGTGTGGTTTGTTGGCAGACGAGGCTCCCGTTTACAAATTCTATAGTAAGCTATATATCTATTACATTATATTTCCACCACCACCAACAAAACAGTAACACCCGACTGACCATTGATAGACCCTATCCCAATGTAATAAGGTCCAGAAACGGTCACCCATAAAATACCATTTCTATATAATATGTAAATATAATGTTAATGTTAATACTGATGCAGTAAAATGAAGGTTTGGTTACCCTAAAGTTATTTATAAAGTATATAATTTTTTTCCAGAAATATCTACACGAGTCGCGGCACCGGCACGCCATGAACCGAATACGCGGCGAGGGCGGCAGGTTCCACTCCGGTAGTAGGAAGTAAGTGTCTAAATACATTTTGGATCTAAATATTTTATACCGTCCTTAATTCATAGTTTTATTGCTCGCATCCTAACATTCTTATAAAAACACAACTTTTTAATGGAAAAGCGTGTCTACACCTGACGCACCCCCCCGCGGGGAAATTGCCGCGCCTCGCCCGAGGCATTGCGGCCGCGCGTGCGTTTGCCTCGCCCGAGGCACGACACTAGCCGTTTGCTTCGCGCAGCAATTTACTCGCGAGGCGGTGCGTCAGGTGTAAACACGCCTAAAGACAAATTGTATGGGACACGTCATCACAGCCAGCCGACCCTCCATAAAAAAAACAATTTTATTTTTCGTGTGAAAGATTTTTTTCTTATTTTTTTGTAATAAAAATACGATACCAAGAGAAGCTGTTTAGGACCTCTGCCTTTATTTTTGAATGGCTGTTGAACTTTTTAAAAAAGTTTGTACCTCGACAAAAATTGAATTTGTATGCAACATTTTTGTCGCTAAATCGAGCCTGCAATTTCTATAACTTTTTGTTTTTTATTTGACCATAAACAAGGCACTTCGCAGCCTAGTTTCTAACTGTAAAAATCAAACTTGCGGGACAATTTTGAAAATAGTACATTACTTACCAAGGACTGTAAAAGAAAGAACGTCCGAAATCGCAGGTATTTGTGACCCGAGCTGCAGGCGATGGTTGTAAATACGCAATAGAGGGCTTTCTTTTTTACTGCCCGTGGTGAGTACACAATTTTACGTCTCCACCTGGCCATAATGCGAGTTTTACAGTACGCGTAGCGTGCGGTAATACTCACATTATGGCAAGGTGTGACGTAAAAAAAATAACAATTTTTCTTGCGATCTGTGTTTTAAGTCGAGCTTTATGTTCATATACTTATTTGTGTTAAACTTACATGTGTAGGAATATGGAACTGGTGGAGCAGGGCTCGGAGGAAGAACATAAGCCTTTGGAAGACATCAAACCCGACACTGTATCTATCACCATCATTCAGGTAAATATCTACAGTAGGGTGGGGCACTTATCGAACGAGCGGCGCGTAAGCGATGTGAAGTTCTTACTGAACTTGGGACACAACGGAATTGTCAGCTGGCTACTGAAACATTTCGATGAATTTTTGATTTTGAATAGTTTTTTCGCGATAACTTTAGTAACGTTTTTCTAATCTTTGCAAAATTTGTTGGGGTTGTAACAGAGATAAATATAATTTGAGCAGGATCGATTAAGGAGTTATACAGTATGTGGTCTGTAACCCGAGCAAAAAATTTAAACGTAGATTCTACTCCTCAAACTATAAAACTTTTGTTCAACAACTTTTAAAAAATATGGAGTCTTTAGATTGTCTCTTTTTCATACAAACTGAATAGTATTATCAATGTACGTTAAAATCCGTCCAATTGACATTCCTTGTCAGTCTTGTCACCCTACAGACAGAATCATTTTCGCAATACATTGCGAATTTGAATAAACTTTGTGTACTAAATATCAAACCAAGTTTGAAGTCGCTGAACAAATGTTGTCTAGTTTGAGGAGTAGAATCTACGATTTAATTTTTTGCTCGTGTTACAGGCCACACCCGGTATATAGAATGAGGGTCTTGTTATATTGATAACCCCGTTTGCAAGTAATCTTTGACATTCCAAAGGACGCGGGTTCTAATCCCGTGATATTCCAGAGTTCTTCGCAGTTAATTTTTTCATTGTAATAGACATCTGTTTCCAATTTGTGATTATGCATACTATGATTTGTTAAACAAAGTTTCCTTGGCTTCCAGGACGAGGAGTCCCAAGAGCGCCAGCGGAGTCACTGGCGGAGACTCGCGCCGCACCAACCCGTGCCTTCTGCGTAGCCAGGTGACCACACTGGGACTGAACTAGACCCAGCTGGTCGCTTTAGTGCTTTACTTACAACGGAAATGAGGTTAGAAAACCACTAATAGCTTCCAAATGATGGAACAAAAAACCACGCCAAGCTGTTTTTACCTATTTACTAGTAGGTAAACTCGGAAGATCTGGCGTGTGAATATGTTGAGATTTAGGCAATACATTTTATTTCTAAAACCTACCTACTACCTACTGGATCTCAGGATTGGAGAAACTTACTTAGAGTCGTGCAGTTTCGGCTCAAATTGCTCGACGTAATGAGCAGTTGAAAACAGAGTCACTACAGACCTCAACCTTTTCACAGATTGTGTACGTATAAATACTAAGTGAAGCATAATATTTATATTAAATTCGAGCAGAAAAAAATCTGCTTCTTTTATATTATGCGTAAATCAAAAATGAAAATGCAAGTGAAAATGTTGAAATTTCGATACAAATCTCGCACCTGCACGGTTAGCACAAGAGTGACGCGACAGTATCTCGCGCGCGAGATAGACTACCCGCGTCTTTTCAATTGATACAGGCAGAAAAGGACGGGTAGACTATCTCGCGCGCAAGATACTGTCGCGTCACTCTTGTGCTAACCGTGCAGCTTTTTGAATCAAACTGCGTGATATTTTTCAGTGGACTCTGTTGCCTAGGTAATAAGGACGACAGCTGGTAACTAGAGCTACCAAACGTAAGTGAGTCGCTATTAAATATGCTCGGAGATTGGTTCTAATGTTTGGGACAAAAACAAGACTTGTGTGGTTTATGTATTTGACATATCCAAAGATTTTACTTTTAACCATTTGCGCCTTTGTCCTCGATTGGGGAAATAACGCCTCGAACGCCTTGTCCTGTCACAATCCGACTGGACCTTAAATGTAAATAGGTTATCGTTTCAACAGCAGTTTTTGATAAGGGCGTTCGAAGGGTTAAAAAAAACGGGGAAGACCGATAACAAACGCGCAACACCACTGGAGTTTCTTGCTTTCCATAGGCTACGGTAACAACTTGCAATCAAGAGGGCTGTATGCTTGTTCACGTATTTAAAGTACCTGACAAATCAACTTGAGATTGTACTGTACTGTGGGGCAAAAATCTGTTGGATATGGTTAAAGTCTCATATAGGTTTTAACAACTTCGGGCCTTGAATAGGCCTTCAAAGGCATTAATTTACATTGAACTCATAATAAAGAGAATTACAGTAATCACGCAAAAGGGCGTTTTAGTTTTAACTTGTTCAAAGCACGACTTAAGTCGTGTTTCAGTAAAGTCTGTCACATTCCTGACAAAATGTACGGATTTTTACATTGACCGTCAGTTCTGTGACTATTGCTAACCGGTCGTTAATGGTACACAGTTAAGTGAAAATGCCCAAAAGTGGCACAGAAAAAGGGGTCCTAATACGACCGAAGAAAACCGAATAATGCTGACTGTAATCTTGTATTATAAGTTAAATGTTGATTTGACGTTAATGTAAGTATTGTTGATTTATATTAACTGTTATAAATCTTCGGGTGACGACCAAAACTCACTACTACAAGATAATAGCCGTTATGAACCATACTAGTAACAAAATAATTTTAAACAAAAAAGAACCGACTTCACTAAGCATCCACCTTTCCAACACCAAATGTTCGATCTGCTGTAAAAAATACTCAAATCACTATAGGTGTGCCTATAATAGTTGAAGAGTTCCCTCGATTTCTCCAGGATTCCATCATCAAATCCTGACATGGTTACAATGGGACCAACTGTGAAGTATACGCTTTCAAACAAAAAAAGAATTTTCCAAATCGGTCCAGCCGTCTTCGAATAATCGGTGAACTAAAAAAGGCAAAAACAAAGATCCCGACGAATTGATAACCTCCTCCTTCGAAATCTTGAAGTCGGTTGACAAGGTCGATTTTTGTATATTTTTTTGCAATTAGTGAGTATTGATTATCACCTGACGAAAAACTCCTTCAGTACAGTCGCCATTAGATATATCGGAGCGGCCAAGGTGGTCACAAATATCGGAACAACGTCTATTGTCAAGGTTATAAATTGTATGTTCCGATATTTTGAATAACTTAGCCGCTCCGATATATTTGATGGCGACTGTATGAAGGGTCTTATATTTAGCCAATTAAAATCGTGGTTTCTAGTTATAAGATAGACTAACAGCTTTACCGTGATTTAAACTATTCTAAAATTACTACGTCACTGCCTGTAAACTAATTAAATGTGTAGATAGACGTATTAATAGCTTCAAACGCGATTTGGATCATAATGTTAACCCTTTGACTGTCTATAATGATAAGGCGTTTTAAGTGTTAACTACCTTATACAGTCACGTCTGAAAATATGGATACATTTATTGTGACAAAAATATGTAACCACGACTCATCAACCGAATTCAAGATTTCGAAGGAGGTGGTTATCAATTCGCCGGGATCTTTGTTTTAGCTATCTTTTTTATGTTTGTTCACCGATTATTCGAAGACGGCTGGACCGATTTGGAATTTTTTTATTTTGTTTGAAAGAGTATACTTCACAGTTGGTCCCATTGTAACCAGGCCAGGATCTGATGATGGGATCCTGGAGAAATCGAGGGAACTCTTCAACTATTATAGGCACACACCTATAGTAATTTGAGTATTTTTTACCTCAGCTCGAGCATTTGCTTTTGGAAAGGAGGCTAAGTGAGGTCGGTTCTTTTTTGTTTAAAATTATGTATACATATTTTCAGACGTGACCATACCCAAATGTTTTGGACTAGTTATGGCTAGAGTAAAAAAAATTACCAACTCCAAGCATTGCCTATAGTCTATTCCATATGGATTTTAAAATAATGTAAATATTGTAAATAAAGACAACACATGATTCAATGACGATAAAACTCACAGGTTATAAATAGTGCTTTTTAACCGCCATTGTGGAACCATCTGACGTTTCTCTCTGATCCAGAGAATACCATAGACTGTATGGTTGTGACATTTCCAAACCATAACCAACCAGATGTTTGTTTCTTTGCGTTTGCGACGGCAACTCATATTTTAGTGCGTTTATCGTCATTATGTTTGACCAATGACATTATTTAAAACCATATGGAATAGACTATAATGGAATCAGTGTTTAAATCTGTTTAAGATTCATGAGGCTTTGTTATTTATTTCACTATATTGTGTCGTTCGTTTTTATTTTATGAAATTGCTGGCGATTTATTGATATACTTAAAAAATTTAAATTATTGTTTTCACATACATTGATTTTTTTACTTGTATATATTTCCAGTACGATTTATAAATATGTGTCAGCAAAGACAAGGTCGAGTATTTTTACTCAATATTTTTGTCGGCGAAGTTTTATAAAATTGGGGGTCGAAATGTAATCAATAATCACAGTAAATTATTTCACGTCAACTATCAAAATATCAACATTGAAATACCTATACACTAAATAAAACCAATTATAGCTAAACTTAGCATGTTTTGTAATTTAAAAATATTTTACCCAGTCTGTTGGTCCCATAGTTTTAAACAAGCATTGTTTCTGATATTACATATTTTGTTTAGCATCACAACTAATCTTAAAATATATCTACATACATTATATAAATATTACTTACATACGAGTTTATTTTAAACCGACTTCAAGAAAAGTAAGTGTTTGTGTGTATGTATTATATTACGTCGTGTCGCCTTTTAGCAAGGACCCCATTTTAAAGTGACTGAATAATTCGAATTTCGTACACTCGCCATCAAATAATCGGATCGGCCAAGGTACTCAAAATTATCGGAACATGCACTTTATCGCCTTGTAAATAGAGGCGTTCTTCCGATATTTGTGACCACCTTGGCCGCTACTATATACCTGATGGCGACTGTACTATCAGTATCACTTGAATTATGACTTATGACGTAACATAATTACAATGTTTTGCAAATACCCTGTAAATATTGTGACAATTTTATTGTACTTATAACGTTTATAACAATTCCAAATCCAAAGATTTTTTTCAGACTTTGTTGGAATAACATTTTTTCCGCCATTTTAAAATTTCGACTATGTGCCTCATAAGCTGTCAAGACATTTTATCTTCTATCCTACTCGCACTTGCAATATATCGTATTATACGAACAGGATGCAAGATGAAATGACAACGTTGCTTTTTTGGTTGTACTGCATAGTGTTTGTATATATTATGTATGTAAATTACTTTTTATATATCTAGAATTGAGTATAAACGTATTGTAGACTTTTATATTGCAATTAAACAAATACAAAATATAAAAATGCACCAAAAATATTGTTTTATTTCAATGAAAAATCCATCGGTTTCAAAAAGTTTATTGTAAATTGTTAGGAAACTTAATTTGATGTTTGATATTTAATTGGCCTCACTGGTGTCAGTATTAATTAATACCTTAATTGATGATTACTAATTTAAAATTATTATTTTTTAAAATCTAATTATAATAACGTGTAACAAAAAAAGTGTACATTTAAAGTAACAACTATAAAAATATTAACATAATTTAAAACATTTTACTTATGTTTCATATAATATCAAGTTTACAAAGAATGGTGAGCATCACTAAGATTTTTCTTAACAAAATGTAATTAATATCTGTAATTATTGATATGTTAATCATAAAGTGAAGAACAACAACATATTTAACTAAATTAAAACTAAATACCGTTGCATTTTTTATCTTAAACTATTTGACCATGATTTTAATATTCATCAAAAGTTATCATGGTTACATGACACTTATCTACTTAATCCTACAGATCTTTATACTTAAATACAATTTCCTCAATGCTTTTTATTTGGTATCGATGTTGGTTAATCAAATGATTTTTTTTGTAGGTAATTAAACAAAATTATAAAATTTTGCATAATAACAAAAATTCCAGTTTCATTGCGCTGTAAATGTTAGTAAAATTCTCTCAGTAAGGGACTAAGAGGAAACTAAATAATGATTGAGACCATAGACCTATAAAATAGGAAGACGTGGTCCCACGAAGATAGAATTGTGATTCCATAATAAGCCGCGGTCTCGTGCACACACACTCAATTATGACGTTTGAACCAATCACCGCTCGTCCACGAGTTGTATATGTGTGCGAGTCGTGCGTAAACATGAGGAAATCGGTTTATTTTGTAATCACAATTATGTCTTCACTATGGTCTTCACGGCACCGCGTCTTCTTATTTTGTCTATGATTGAGACATAATTTTTAGGGATGTCACCAGTGCTGTGCTCAATCGCATTTTTAGGAAAAGTGAAAAAAGGACCTAGCATCGTGAAAAAAGGACTTAGCATCCTAAAATAGGACATTATGTTTTCGATTTTCAGCCTCTGAAATAGTCTAAAATGGAACAAAAAATTTGACCTTATGGGCCCTTATACTGAAACTAGGCCTTTGGGGCCTTATGACCCTAGGCGGTTTTTACACTGCTGCGGTTTCCGCAAGCGGCGTCGGTGCGCGAGCGAGATAGCACTCTGCATGTGTATAGCGCTGTCACGCTTGTACACGTGATAATCGCCTTAAAATAAGGTTAGGTTTTTAGGTGTCAAAATAGTACATTTCGATACTAGGTCGGAAAGGATCCTACGGCTTGTGGCAAAATGTCTCTGAACTCGTGGAATAATGACGTCCGTCCGTGTATCGAACGATATTTTTTAATACAGTTGCGAAAAAATGTCAAAAAGGAAAATCGAAGGCTCTGGCGCCGGTGATCATGAATCCTGAGCTGGTGTGTTCGAACGAAGCGAACGAAATGAGAAATCGAACTTTCCGCACGATAAACTACTACTAGAAAAGCACTTTTTTGAGCAACTGTGTCAAAAAGTATAGTTAAAAGTTAGGTTTGTGTTGTTCCCGCACTCGTTGTATCTCGGTGTTGATGGCGGAGATGAGCGGCAGCGCGGGGTCCCCGGGCGCCAGCCGCGGCCGCGCCAGCACCAGCGCGGGGCTCACTGCGGGCGCCGCCGCCGGCGGCAGCCGGCTCAGAGACTGCAATAGGCATGGTGAATTTTTTTCATGTATGGTATCAATCGATTCGTTTTGTTGTGAGGATCAATTGTCTATATGGGGCCAATTGCGTTAAAGCAACACAAAAGTCAGAAATGAGACTTAAAGTAGGAGATTTGCATTTGTTTCTCGAAACGCTCCTAACAAAATGGCGTGCAAAAGTGACGTCACGATCACATAGTCGCCCTGTTTAAAGTATGGAAAAAATATGAAATTGCTATTTTTACAGTGAAATGTTGCGTTTATGTATATGGTTGCTGTACAATTTATTTTACAGTAAAATGTTAAAAATCGAATGGTATCATTGTTTTTTTTTATTTCGCACTTTAAAAAATCGTAAAATTTAGAAATTTTGTAGCTTCATTTCTTTGAGCCATTTCAATAGAATTTATAAATATTCACTTTAGTTGGATATATTGATCACTTTGCATCCTATCAACTAAATTTTATTGCATAATTCAACATGTGTCATCATGCCTATTAAGAATACCTTCAAAATACCTACTTATTCCTGGACACTTGATATAGATGGGTCGCATTGTATTTTTAACCGACTTCAAGATTTCGAAGGAGGTTCTCAAAGACAACAGGGGGCGATATCTGAGATTCGAGCGCACGAATATGACATTAAAAATTCTAAATAAAACAAAGAAATGATGTTTTAAAAGTAACAGCGATAGTAATTTAAAATCATGATTATTTTATTAATTTCGACATTATTAATAATGGCGACAAACGTTTGTGTGGTTAAACGACAAAGGTTGAATTCGAGCGCTCGATTGTCAAAAATCGGCCCCTGGCAGGGCCGTCTTTTCCATAAGGGCACACGGAGCACGTGCCCAGGGCCCCCATCCTCAGGGGGGCCCCGAAAGTTTTTTTTACAGTCATGGTTGTCCCTAATTGAGCGCCTGAGGGACCCTGATTCTCAAAGTGCCCTAGGGCCCCGTCACGTATTAAGACTGCCTTGGCCCCTGGACCGTTTTGGAAAATTATTTTTTTGTTCGAAAGAGTATACTTGAGCACAGTTGGTTCCATTGTAACCAGGTCAAGATCTGATGATGGGATCCTGGAGAAGTCGAGGGAACTCTTTAACTATTATAGGCACACCTATAGCGATTTGAATATTTTTTACAGCAGCTCGAGCATTTGCGCTGTTGGAAAGGTGGATGCTAAGTGAAGTAGGTTCTTTTCAACCGACTTCAAGATTTCGAAGGAGGAGGTTATCAATTCACACGTGTAGCCTGTGGACAAATTATACAAAAAAGGCTTTCTTTCAATGCCCTGCGCGTCCAGTTCAACAATGGGTTCAGAATGCTGTTGGGACTGCCTCGTTTTTGCAGCGCGTCAGGTATGTTCGCGCAGGCGCGTACTGACAGCCTCAGTGCGATATTAAGAAAGAGAACGGCCTCCCTGATTCGTCGCGTGCGTGACAGTCCCAACAGCCTTCTGCGCCTAGTGTTAGAGTCGCCTGCTTGCGCCTTCTGGAGACATTTTGACTCTCGACACATGTCGTCCAGAGGCTTTAATAGTGTATAATATAATATAGGTCTTACTAACATAGTTTGAAGGGAATGTATACTAACACTATATGGACAAATGGTCTGATAATAAATTATTTTGAATTTTGTTTTTTTTTTTAATTCGGGATCTTTGTTTTTCAACCGACTTCAAGATTTCGAAGGAGGAGGTTATCAATTCGTCGGGATCTTTGTTTTTGCTATATTTTTTTTTTTATGTATGTTCACCGATTATTCGAAGATGGCTGGACCGATTTGGATTTTTTTTTGTTCGAAAGAGTACTTCACAGTTGGTCCCATTGTAACCAGGTCAGGATCTGATGATGGGATCCTGGAGAAATCGAGGGAACTCTTCAACTATTATAGGCACACCTATAGTTATTAGAGTATTTTTTACAGCAGCTCGAGCATTTGCTGTTGGAAAGGTGCCACATTCAGTGCCGAAAACCCGACTATCGGGTATTTTATGATTTCATTCCCAGGCCGGACGACCCGACAGTCGGGATCGTGGTACTACAGCTTTATATGACGAATGTTTTGTGGCCTGGCGCGGATGTCTTGTTTGGCTGGGTGGCAATGAAAGTGTTAAAATGATTCAATGAACAAAAGTCATCGTTACATGTGGCGGAGCGGGTCCCCAGGCGCGCGCGGGCGCCCGGCGGTCGGCGGCGCGCGCGAGCGACGTGCGCGGCCGCGGGTCGTGCGCGTGCGCCTCTATGCTCGCTGCTGTGCTGCCGCGGCTGAAATTACATCCTTAATACTATATACATTACGACTTAAAATCAAACGGCTGAAGTTAGGGCGCGTCCTAATTAGCTAACTTAATAGCGCACCGATCCAAAATGAGCCCAGAACGCGTATCATGGTTTATCGCCTATCACGTCATGCACTTACATACTTGCATAGACCAAGATATTTAGTATATGCATACTTGTTAGAACGTGACAGCTATGGTGACAGGTGATAAAAATCCGACCATAGCCGTGGTCCGAATCACACTTACAACGCTCACAACGCTAAAAGTGCTGATAGTCGGTCCGAATCATTAGCGCGCTCAAGGCCGCGTAAGTAATGTTTTGATTCGGACCACCGTAAAGGCTCGAACAGACATCACCGTCGCGGTCGCGCGGCCTGCGCGCGACGGGCGCGCAGCGCGATATTTCCATACAAACCGCTAGCGTGGTCAAACAGGCTGCGCCCCGCCGGCATCGCGCCCCACTTCTGTCGCGTCCCGCCAGCGCAGCCCGTCGCGCGCAGGCCGCGCGCCCGCGACGGGCGCGCCGCGCGAATGTCAGTGTGACGTCAGACAGCGCAGGGCACGGTTGGGTGTGGTATTTTATAATATAGGTTTGATTGATATTAAAAATGGACACGGAAAGACTAATAAATTTAGTGAAAGACCAGAAAGTAATTTATGATTTATCCAATAAACACTACAAAAATGTGCAAATTAAGGAGATGATTTGGCTAAACATAGCGGCAGAGTTGAATCAAACCAGTAAGTATTCATGTTTTCATTATAATTTTCAAAGTAGGCTACAAATTTGTTGCGAACCTCAAAGGCTTATAAATTATTAACATCCCTACGTAGGTACAGTCGCCATCAGATATATCGGAGCGGCCAGGGTACTCAAGAATATCTGAACATGTACTTTATCGCCTTGACAATAGAGGCGTTGTTCAGATGTTTGTGACCACCTTGGCCGCTCCAATATATCTGATGGCGACTGTACAGTCGCCAAGGTACTCAAAAATATCTGAACATGTACTTAATCGGAGCAGCCAAGGTACTCAAAAATATCTGAACATGCACTTTATCGCCTTGACAATAGAGGCGTTGTTCAGATATTTGTGACCACCTTGGCCGCTCAGATATATCTGATGGCGACTGTACCTACCTACTTAAGTTTAGGTACCCCGTAGCAACTCTGTGTTCATTAGCAACTTTACCGTCTAAAGAACAAGGGTCAAATATTATGTCATATTATAATTATGTCATTGTCATACATAACATTATGGCATTTGGCAAAATCAGTAGCAATAGGTACGGTCAGCATCAAAAATATGTAAACATTTCGGCACTTATGTCTGTGGGATAAGACTCAATTCGTATACATATTATTGATGTTGACTGTACCTACATTTCAAATTATTTTTTCAAGTATAGATGCCTTCCAACTAATTTACATAAACTTTATTTTAAGCCGGTAAATGTAATTTAAAAAAAATGTAAGTAGGTATAACGCGCGAAGTCGCTTTCGTCAAAGCCGTTTTTCGCCGTTCGAGGGCGCGCGGTTCCTTTGTCGGCATTTACTTTGAAAGCGCGTAGCGCGGTAACTGTTTACCGCGGTTCTTACCTAAACTGCGAATTTTAAAAGTTAATTATTTTGATAAATTTGTTTATTATAATCTACAAATGATTAGATTTTTAACAAAAATGTATTATATTTTAGGTGAAGCCGTAAAGAGAAGATGGAAAACTGTTAGAGATATATGGAAAACTATAGGATATTTCAAAAATAAGAGGCTTTCCTTCGTCAGATAACAACTCACAGCACAGCCTATTATATTCACCGTATCCCAGTCTTTTCTGGTTTATAGGATGACTCCACTGTCTTTTACGCTTCCTAGAAGCGGCTGCCAATAATAACAGCACATCCTCTACGTCAGATCGTCAGATTCATTTGAAATTCTTGACAACCATGATAGCGACATTCCCGTAACGATGCTTCGAAACGAATGACCAAACCACAGCGAGCGAACGGTTGAGCACGATGCGGGCGGGACCCGCGCGTGATGCGGGCGCGTTGCTGGCGGGTTGATGGCGCGAGGCCAGCGCGATGCGCGCTTGTTCTGTGTGACCGGGCATCCCGCCGGCATCACGCCCTCATCAAGCCCCGCTACCGTCCCGCTGGCAGTCTGTTCGAGCCTTAAACGGCTGCGTGAGCGCTGTCAACGTCAATTTAATGAAAATCATGTGTCAAACGTATGCCAAATGTCAACTTGACGTTTGTGCTCAAGGACAGCTGCCTGATAATTATTAATATTTAAATAGAATAGAATATAAACTATAACAAAGTTTCATTCGGACCGCGATGACCATTTTTTTTAATTGATTAAATAGCTGCCATTCCTCAACCAACCAATGGAGAGGCGCTGACCTTCACAAGGCTTCATTATACATCGCCCTTATCCACTTCACAATTTATCACTTGGGACGCGATGACCAACGAAATTGTTACTAGCTTACGTTACGATCTATAGGGAAAGGTATGAGATACGAAATCAAATTCTTACCCGGCACCAGCAGACCGACCGCGTACAGTATCTAAGGCGGTATATGGGGAACCAGGCAGGCGAACGTTGTCGTTTCGCGCCTGAGCTATATCTCCTTCTGAAAAATATAAACATGTGAAGTCAATAATTTAACCTAAAGCTTCCAACTTTAGAATCTTCAGAAAGTTATGTAGGGACAACGGTGTCCTGCCTTTCCGCCGAAAATTGTATTGCCGAATTTCACTTGCCAACCAACTTTTCGGAGACGTTTCATTTGGCCGAATAATTTTTATCAAATAATTATTTCGCAATCATTTCATTTCCCAACCCCATAGTTGGGAATTGAAAATTACCTACTAGGTTGGATTATGTAAAGTTGGAAAATAAAATTCTGCCAAATGAAACTTCTGTGAAAAGTTGGTTGGCAATAGAAATTCGGGAATACAATTTTCGGCGAAAATACCGTAGACCAGGGACAACTCACAGAGACGTAAGACAGCATGAGCGCGTTGAATCTTTGTTCCATCTGAGAGTCTTTACGAAGTGACAGACTGCTAAAATGTGGAACTTACAACTAAGTTTACTAAGTTTCTAACAAAGTTGTTTCCTGACCAGAATTCCAGAGGAATTCCCTCCCACGAACGCTGCGGCTGTGGAATGAACTACCTGCCGAGGTTTTCCCAGCAGACTACAGTAAGTATGAGGTTCTTCAAAAAAGTGTATAGGTTCCTAAAGGGTAGGCACCGCGCATGTGAATCCTCTGGGGGTTGCAGGCGTCCATAGGCTACGGTAACTGCTTACCATCAGACGGGCCGTATTTGCCACCGTCGTGGTATAAAAAAAACATGACAGAACATCTAAAGACAAAGTTATATTGTCCACCCACTTTAGTTAACCTGCTATTAGATTACCTTTCTTCTTCTGGATAATATAAGTGTCCTGGGAGTTCGAAGACCCAGCACTACCGAACAGGGTGAAAGCATCATCCATCAGCTCGTTGAATCTTTGTCGCATCCGCGAGTCTTTGCGGGGAGTGGCGGACTTGGCTGGGCTTGGTGGTCTTGATGCTGTGGAATGAAAGTATCCAAATTCCAGGGTTTGCAAATTCAAAATAATCAAACCCAAGCGTAATCATATCGATAGTGTCCAAAAAGAACAGATATTTGATCGGAAAATTAGAAAAGTTTCATCAATTTTGAGTTCTGGAAAAGGCTGGTCAGTTTAAGAGACGATATGAAAAATCGGCCAAGCGCATGTCCGGCCATTCTCTTGCTCAGTGTCGGGTTCCGTAGTTGCCGGCCTGTTACAATACTGTTCAAAAGGTCGTTTATTAAGGGATATTTTGCGGCATTTACGTCCTTTTACTATGCACTATGCAACCGAGTTTTTTCAATATAGTTTTCATTGAAAGTACCTACTTATCAGGCCTCACTCCCAACAATTTTTTTGGACCCACGGATCAAATATAATGGGGGGACGACGCATTTTTTTAAGCTTTCGGAGCTATTATTTACAAAAGCATTGATTTTATCCAAAAATAGTTTTAGAATACCCTTATTCTTTTTGAAAGACCTGTCAAAACAGGGGTCGGCAAACTTTTTGGACAAAGAGCCTGATTGGCGGAAAATATGGAATTTTTGGAAGCTCATAGAGGCGCAGTTTTCTGTTTTTTTACTATAAAATTTGTTTTTTTTTTAATTTTGGGGAACTTGAGCCAAAACTGACCCTTCAAAGAGCCGCATGCGGCTCGCGAGCCGCGGTTTGCCGACCCGTGCCCAACAAGATAAAGTTGAAGCAACAAAAAAATTCACCCGCCCACTTCATGTGTACCCTAAAAAATAATATATTTTCAGACTTTGTTTTACTTTGTCGGCGTGATGAAAACATATTCAAACCTCTAACCATCACTGAGCAAAGCCGCGGACAGACAGCCGGACAGACGGACAATGCGAAACTATAAGGGTTCTTAGTTAACTACGGAACCCTAAAAAGAAGAGATATAGCAGTATGATGATGTTCTTATTCTTACCATCCTTAATCCTCTGGCAGTGAAGGTCCCACACCAACGGCCCTATAACTCCGGGGTCTTTGTCAATGCTCCCCAGTCGGACCAACTGTGATGCCATCTGGCGACGAGGTATGGCATCCTGTGCTCTCTTTGGACTCGTGATTGGTGAGTCGATGTCGAGGTGGCGGACTGAGACTGGCTCGAGGATACGGGAGAGGGGTTCCACCACATTGCCTCTGGAAAACAAAACATCATTTTTACCAGCACCTTCCTGAAGTCTTGTGGA